>JAFBMS010000115.1:600000-1198122 GCA_019788955.1 Albula glossodonta | reverse complement strand
TTTACATCAGATGAACGCCACAGACAGGAGTTTCTCTCCACTAAACATGACTTTTTCTGAGTTGTGTTACATCAGATATAACGCAAGATGATCAAACAGGTGCACATAATTAGGGTTACACTTAAAATGACCCCTATGGCCAATGGTTGGGGTTATGTCACAAAGACCCAAACATGGGAAAAGCAGCCAGTATATTGCTCTCCGAGTGCAATGCATGGGAAAGCAAAGCTTGAGCTACTGCTCTTGCAACTGTCATGTATGAGAAAATGTATTCTTCCAATGACTCTTACTGTTTGGTTAATGGCTAGGGTTGTATTATATGTAAATCACTTACACATGAAAATTAGGCCAAATGTTGCTCTCTGAGTGCAAAGGATAGAGAAACAAGACTTGAGATCCTGCTCTTGCCGACGAATGAGAACATCCCACGATTGTGTGTAACTAGGGTTACACTGAAAATGACCCCTGTTGTTTGGCCTGTGATTGCAGCTGCATCATATGTAAGTCCTAAAGACACAAAAATGAGTCAAGATTCTGCTCTGTGAGCAGAAACATCCAACTATCATGTGTGAAAAGGGTTTCACTTGAAATGACCCCTTATTGTTTGGCCTGTGATTGGGTGTCAAGTCCCTATGTAAGTCCCAAACACATGAAAGTCAGCCAGGATGCTGCACTCTGAGTGCAATGGATAAAAAAACAGCTTGATAAAATGCATTACGAGGAATAGAAAGTGAATGCACATATTTTCCCACAGGGTTGGTAATTGTCCTGTGGTTCATGTGGCATGTTCTTTTGTATTGCGTAGGCAGCATGGGGGCAGTGTGCTCTTTTCCAAGAAGCACAGACACCTGAGGAAAGGATTTGAGAGGAAAATTCATTCCACTTTTAATTCACGTGGTTCTCTTTACACAGACGACAGGTAGCAGGTCATTAACAAGAAGCGACAGCATCCTTTTGTTATTTCAATACACATTAAAGGAGTTACAGGAATGTTTGTTCAAGACTGTCAAATACTCGCCAGAAAGGTCTCCCAACTGGCTTCAGACGCTACCAGTCACAGGAGAGTTTGTTCAAGATTTATACATGTTTTAATCTGCACATGTAACCACATACTAATGCCACTGATTGTCACGGAGAGCATTACTAGTACAACAAATACACACACACACAAACGTTAACTGTGTTGTACTGGCAAAACTTTTGGACACAGACGCTATTGTTCTCCAGGATGACGCCGGTAGTTGCAGCAGCCTTTGCTCTAGCTTTATATATGTTTTTGATTACGTCACAGAGACTGTATGGCAAAAGGCAAAATCCCATTCATGTCAATGACGGTAGTTAGTGCTCGACTCCCGTCTGGTACTGGCAAGGAACTTCACCATCTAACCCCATATTAACGACACTGATTTTCACGGCGAGCCTTACTAGCACGAGAATCAAACACACCCAAGTTAACTGTGCTGTACTGAAGTATCTACACACCAAAGTTAACTGTGCTGTACTGAAGAATCTTATCAAGTGTAAAAATAACTAGTCACCGATGTGTACAATCTGCCTCCCTAGCCGGATCCTCACGACTCACAACGCACCTCCTAAACTTCCTACGACTGCAAGCAGCTGAAATACACTCGGTTTGCTTACATACAATTGAAGAATACGATTATTAACTTGACTACGGCCGCTGGTAACCAACACCGGAGCTTCCCAAGTACCGTAGCCAGCTCGCTCTCATCGCGTCAAAATATAGCATCCCTCCACACCTATTACCTGGCAAAACCTCTCTCGTTAATTAAAACAGACCCATTGTCACTCCTCATTCAGCATCATATCCTCAGCAACTCCAATCCTAATTGTAAGACTGCCAGGCAAAACTTTTGAACACAGACGCTGTTGTTCCCCAGTGTCACGCCGATAGTTGCAGCAGCGTTTGCTCCAGCTTTATATGTTTTTGACCACGTCACAGAGACTACACGGCAAAAGGCAAAATCCCATTCATGTCAATGACGGTAGTTAGTGCTCGACTCCCATCTCGTACTGGCAAGGAACTTCACCATCTAACCACATATTAACGACACTGATTATCACGGCGAGCCGTAGTAGTACGAGAATCAAACACACCAAAGTTAACTGTGCTGTACTGAAGAATCTTATCAAGTGTAAAAATAGCTAGACATCCATGTGTACAATCTGTCTCCCAAGCCGGATCCTCACGACTCACAACACTCCTCCTAAACCTCCTACGACTGCAAGCAGCTGAAATACAGTCGGTTTGCTTACATACAATTGAAGAATACGATTATTAACTTGACTACGGCCAAAATCACCAGGGTATGTAAACTTTTGATCTGGGTCATTTGGATGTTTTTTGTTGTCATTATGATTTAAAAATAAAAAACACAGTTGTTTATCAATAAATGGCTTCACCCAACCACTGACCATGAGTGGAAAAAAAGTTTTTGTGTTATCATTCATATTCTCTGAAAAAAGGCCAAGAAAGCAAAAATTCTGCCGGGGTATGTAAACTTTTGAGCACAACTGTACATGATATGTCCCTTATGTAACAAAACTTTGGCAAAAGCTCAGCCAGTGTTTAGTCTTCAATGAGACTTTCAAGCTTTCACACGATGAATGGTCATACCAATAATGTTCCACGGTGCCACTGGTTTGATCCGCTTCACCTCTGCTGCCTCCGTCTTAACCCGATCATACTTTTGGCACGGGACACAGGTGCTGATCTACAAGTAAAGGTGCAGTAAAGCAAAAAAAGCTGTATTAAACTCCAGAAAGCTTTTGACTGAGGTTATAATTACACTGTACAGTTTCAATTGTACATGCATAAAAATGTTTCAAGATATACTAGATACGATTAGGCTGTACCACAGCTATCATTATAGTACATTATACATATGAGACATTATGTATACAATATCATTGCAACACATTATAAGGCATTTTATGTCACAATAATCAAAACTATACAGTGCACATTTGAGACAGGAACTAATATGGATCAACTTACCCATTACTCCACATCCTCTCTGATGTTATGCCAGTAGAACCGCTGCCTAATCTTCCCCACCACGCAGTTACGTCCAAAGTGGCCAGCGTGGACCTCCGTGAGGATGGCCACCTTCTCCTCCTCAGAGAGTAAAACTCTCCCCAGGGGCGAGCCATCCGTCCCCTTGTAGTACAAGATGTCACCTGCAAGGAAGAAATATAGGGATACATCTATTTAGTTGCTACTGCTGTGATGGATCAGCTAGATCATCACAGGATCGAAGGATTCCTTGTGTTTGTTTATGTGAAATCATGATTCCAAACAGCAGAATGACAGTAACTGACATTTCAATGCATAAGAGCAGCTGGTGTGGACGAGAAGCGTGATTGGCTCAGGTATCCTGGGTATCAGTCAAAGTTAAATACCTCATGGATAGCCACTGTCGATTTTGATGGCGGGAGAAGCGGATTAACTGTTCCAATTTTCTTACCATCTTCTCCTTCCCTACCCAAGCTCAGCCATTCACTCTTCCCAACAGCAATCAGGCTCCTCTCTTGTGCTCAGAACAGCTGATTCCATCAGGCAAATCACCTGTGAGTCCTGTCCACCTAGGCATATGTCCTGGGTAAACTGGCCTTCTGGTTACAGAATCCCATTTTATTTGTACTTTTCCTATTTTTCTTATCAAACACCATCCCAATCCTGTTCATTCGGTCTCACTGGGAATCCATACTTTTGGATTTTTCCTCCCTGCCCAGGAAGTAATATTTTGTCGTATTTCACTCCCCCCGCCTGGCTGAATCTTAAAGGGATAGTGTCACATGCAAAATGTAGTTTTTTTTTTTTTTTTTTTTTTTGAACTAGTTCATCACTATGTATGCTCTAATCACCATAGATGCATTTAAAATAAATAAATAAATAAATGACAGACAGTGAGCAGGAAAAGAGCACTCACACAAACACATATTTTTCACACTTTTGATAGGTGTGACTGGGCTCAGGGATTGGCAGTGGATGGGCAATTAGCCCCACCAAGAGCATAGACTTTGCGGGCCAGGGATATCGGAGTCTTGGCCCACACCAGTCGCAAACTATGCCGCTGTTTCGTTTGGTCCTTGTCCAGGGCACGGCTGTCCAAGGATGGCTCTCCCTTTCGGGGAATAATCAATTTACAGTAGAGGAGAGGTATCTGAATGAAAAATCCATTTATTCATTTTACATTAGATTAACGCCACAGACAGGAATTTCTATCCACTAAACATGAATCGGGGAATCAACCCCATCTCCATGTCTATTGTTTGGCCTGTGATTGGGTTTCAAGTCCTATGTAAGTCCCAAACACATGAAAATCAGCCAGGATGCTGCACTCTGAGTGCAATGGATAAGAAAACAGCTTGATAAAATGCATTATGAGGAATAGAAAGTGAATGCCCATATTTTCCCACAGGGTTGGTAATTGTACTGTGGTTCATGAGGCATTTTCTGTTCTGTAGGCATCACGGGGTCAGTGTGCTCTTTTCTGAGAAGCACGTACACCTGATGAAAGGATTTGAGAGATAAATTCAATCCGATTTCAGATTGCGGAATCCCATTTTATTTGTACTTTTTCTTTTTTTCCATATCAAACACCGTCCAAATCCTGTTAATTTGGTCTTACCGGGAATCTATACTTTGTAGCTCCCACTCGTGACCAGTATACCAGTATAAAAGTATACTCCATACACACACACACACACACACCCATATACACACACTTTTCCTTCCTTTTTTTCTTGTTCCTTCCTGCCCAGGAAGTAATATTTTCTCATATTTTACTCTCAAAGGGGTAGTGTCACATGCAAGTGTTGTTGTTTTTTTGTGTTTTGAACCAGTGCATCACTTTGTGTGCTCTGTCGACACACACAAACACACACAAAAAATACAGACAATGGGCAGAAACAGAGCACTCACACAAGCACATATTTTTCACACCTGGGCTCAGGGATCGACAGTGGATGGGCACTTAGCAGCACCAAGAGCATAGGCTTTGCGGGCCAGGGATATTTGACTCCTGGCTAGACCAAGCCGTAAACTGTGCCGCTGTTTAGTTTGCTCCTTGTCCAGGGCATGGCTGTCCAAGGATGGCTCTCCCTTTTGGGGAATAATCAATTTACAGCAGAAGAGAGGTATCTGAATGAAACATCCATTTATTCATTTTACATTAGATGAACGCCACAGACAGGAATTTCTATCCACTAAACATGACTTTTTCTGAGTTGTGTTACATCAGATATAACGCAAGATGATCAAACAGGTGCACATAATTAGGGTTACACGTAAAATGACCCCTATGGCCAATGGTTGGGGTTATGTCACAAAGTCCCAAACATGGGGAAAGCAGCCAGGATATTGCTCTCTGAGTGCAATGCATGGGAAAGCAAAGCTTGAGCTACTGCTCTTGCAACTGTCATGTATGAGAAAATGTATTCTTCCAATGACTCCTACTGTTTGGCGAATGGCTAGGGTTGTATTATATGCAAATCACTTACACATGAAAATTAGGCCAGATGTTGCTCTCTGAGTGCATTGGATAGAGAAACAAGACTTTAGATCCTGCTCTTGCCGACGAATGAGAACATCCCACGATTGTGTGTAACTAGGGTTACACTGAAAATGACCCCTGTTGTTTGGCCTGTGATTGCAGCTGCATCATATGTAAGTCCTAAAGACACAAAAATGAGTCAAGATTCTGCTCTGTGAGCAGAAACATCCAACTATCATGTGTGAAAAGGGTTTCACTTGAAATGACCCCTTATTGTTTGGCCTGTGATTGGGTGTCAAGTCCCTATGTAAGTCCCAAACACATGAAAATCAGCCAGGATGCTGCTCTCTGAGCACGATGGATAAGAAAACAGCTTGATAAAATGCATTATGAGGAATAGAAAGTGAATGCCCATATTTTCCCACAGGGTTGGTAATTGTACTGTGGTTCATGTGGCATGTTCTTTTGTATTGCGTAGGCAGCATGGGGGCAGTGTGCTCTTTTCCAAGAAGCACAGACACCTGAGGAAAGGATTTGAGAGGAAAATTCATTCCACTTTCAATTCACGTGGTTCTCTTTACACAGACGGCAGGTAGCAGGTCATTAACAAGAAGCGACAGCATCCTTTTGTTATTTCAATACACATTAAAGGAGTTACAGGAATGTTTGTTCAAGACTGTCAAATACTCGCCAGAAAGTTCTCCCAACTGGCTTCAGACGCCAACAGTCACAGGAGTGTTTGTTCAAGATTTATACATGTTTTAATCTGCACATGTAACCACATACTAATGCCACTGATTGTCACGGAGAGCATTACTAGTACAACAAATACACACACACAAACGTTAACTGTGTTGTACTGGCAAAACTTTTGGACACAGACGCTATTCTTCTCCAGGATGACGCCGGTATTTGCAGCAGCGTTTGCTCTAGCTTTATATATGTTTTTGATTACGTCACAGAGACTTTACGGCAAAAGGCAAAATCCCATTCATGTCAATGACGGTAGTTAGTGCTCGACTCCCGTCTCGTACTGGCAAGGAACTTCACCATCTAACCACATATTACTGACACTGATTTTCACGGCGAGCCTTACTAGCACGAGAATCAAACACACCAAAGTTAACTGTGCTGTACTGAAGAATCTTATCAAGTGTAAAAATAGCTAGTCACCGATGTGTACAATCTGCCTCCCTAGCCGGATCCTCACGACTCACAACGCACCGCCTAAACTTCCTACGACTGCAAGCAGCTGAAATACACTCGGTTTGCTTACATACAATTGAAGAATACGATTATTAACTTGACTACGGCCGCTGGTAACCAACACCGGAGCTTCCCAAGTACTATAGCCAGCTCGCTCTCATTGCGTCAAAATATAGCATCCCTCCACACCTATTACCTGGCAAAACCTCTCTCGTTAATTAAAACAGACCCATTGTCACTCCTCATTCAGCATCATATCCTCAGCAACTCGAACTCTAATTGTAAGACTGCCAGGCAAAACTTCTGGACACAGACGCTGTTGTTCGCCAGTGTGACGCCGATAGTTGTAGCAGCGTTTGCTCTAGCTTTATATGTTTTTGACCACGTCACAGAGACCACACGGCAAAATGCAAAATCCCATTTATGTCAATGACGGTAAAGTTAATGCTTGACTCCCGTCCCGTACTGGCAAGGAACTTCACCATCTAACCGCATATGAATGACACTGATTTTCACGGCTAGCCTTACTAGTACGAGAACCAAACACACCGAAGTTAACTGTGCTGTACTGAAGAATCTTATCAAGTGTAAAAATAGCTAGACATCCATGTGTACAATCTGCCTCCCTAGCCGGATCCTCACGACAACGCTCCTCCTAAACCTCCTACGACTGCAAGCAGCTGAAATAAACTCGGTTTGCTTACATACAATTGAAGAATACGATTATTAACTTGACTACGGCCAAAATCACCAGGGTATGTAAACTTTTGATCAGGGTCATTTGGATGTTTTTTGTTGTCATTATGATTTAAAAATAGAAAACACACTTGTTTATCAATAAATGGCTTCACCCAACCACTGACCATGAGTGGAAAAAAAGTTTTTGTGTTATCATTCATCTTCTCTGAAAAAAGGCCAAGAAAGCATAAATTCTGCTGGGGTATGTAAATTTTTTACCACAACTGTACATGATATGTCCCTTATGTAACAAAACGTTGGCAACTGCTCAGCCAGTGTTTAGTCTTCAATGAGACAGTTGCAGATAATAACATGTGCACGTTTTCGTAATGTCATTGTTATTATATAAATAAGATAATATTGTACATAATTGGACAGTTTTTGTATCGCTTCCCGTTCATTGATGTCTCGAATGGCCCAATGAGGTTGACACCTGAGTTTGTAAAGACAGACAAAGGAAACTCATGAATCAATAGCTCTAAATTTGACTGCAATGCAAGCTTTCACACGATGAATGGTCATACCAATAATGTTCCACGGTGCCACTGGTTTGATCCGCTTCACCTCTGGTGCCTCCGTCTTAACCCGATCAAACTTTTGGCACGGGACACAGGTGCTGATCTACAAGTAAAGGTGCAGTAAAGCAAAAAAAGCTGTATTAAACTCCAGAAAGCTTTTGACTGAGGTTATAATTACACTGTACAGTTTCGATTGTACATGCATAAGAATGTTTCAAGATATACTAGATACGATTAGGCTGTACCACAGCTATCATTATAATACATTATACCTTTGAGACATTATGTATACAATATCATTGTAACACATTACAAGGCATTTTATGTCACAATAATCAAAACTATACAGTGCACATTTGAGACAGGAACTAATATGGATCAACTTACCCATTACTCCACATCCTCTCTGATGTTATGCCAGTAGAACCGCTGCCTAATCTTCCCCACCACGCAGTTACGTCCAAAGTGGCCAGCGTGGACCTCCGTGAGGATGGCCACCTTCTCCTCCTCGGAGAGTAAAACTCTCCCCAGGGGCGAGCCATCCGTCCCCTTGTAGTACAAGATGTCACCTGCAAGGCAGAAATATAGGGATACATCTATTTAGTTGCTACTGCTGTGATGGATCAGCTAGATCATCACAGGATCGAAGGATTCCTTGCGTTTGTTTATGTGAAATCATGATTCCAAACAGCAGAATGACAGTAACTGACATTTCAATGCATAAGAAGAGCTGGTGTGGACAAGAAGCGTGATTGGCTCAGGTATCCTGGGTATCAGTCAAAGTTAAATTTCTGTTTAATTGCAATGCAGTGTATTGCAATATCTGTATTATGTATAACCATGTATAGTCTGTGGTAAGAACAGTATTGGCTAGCTAGCTACAGCTAATTAGATTATACTAGCTATCATCTATCTTCCACAAACAGGAATTTATAAATTAACTTACTTAACCGAGATGCATGTGGTGACTAACACGATCCATACATTTTCCTCCAAATCCGCCACACTAGCCATGGAATTTAGATCATTTTTAAGCGCCATGCACGTTACCGACACGTGTACATACAGATGGGAACACACCCATTGTTCTCAACATATGCACGCACGCATGTCACAAACACAAACACATATACTCTTTCCTTAGATTGATAGAAACTGTTTAGTTAGGATTTTCACTGTTGTTTAATAAATATATTTTATTACACATTGTCTGTGTTGATATTGTAAGAACATGAGCAGAGGTCAAATCAATCTGAACGTAATGCCTTCAACTGTTATGAATTAATAGTTGTTGTATCTTTAATTATAGATTTGAGTGTCAATAATTATGGTTCATAATTATTAAAAATGAGACTGATTAATAAAACGAGACTGATTTCCATGTGAGTCTATTTGGGTTGAAACCTTGGTGCACTTATGTTTATTTAGAATAGAAATATTATTTTGTGTCACCATGTTAGAATCCAGCGCATTAGCCTCATATCATCTGCCCCTTTTGAGGATATAGATAATATTAATTGTTCTACGTATGTTTGCTACCAAGTGTGAGGAATAGAATAAGTTCCTACATAACTGGTGCCACACGTGAGGTTTAAATAATCCCTACAGAAAGCATCCACAAGCCCTGGTCAATGAAACCAAATAGAATGCACTGTTGTATTAGCTAAGATGTGACTGTTATATCCAGGGGAAGATGGGATGGGGAGGACGTATTTTGTTTGGTATATAGTGGTATATAGTGGTCTGTTGCCTACCTGGTGCCCAGGTTGGAGACCTCCTGGAGCGTACGGACAAGCTCCTGGCCAGAGCGGGGGAAGATCCAGTGGTCATGGTCCATGTTGGGGCCAATGACATAGGAAAGGGTAGATTTGAGGTTCTGCAGGATAAATTTATCGAGCTAGCGGGGAAGATTAGGAGCAGAACCTCCACGGTAGTCTTCTCTGGAATTCTACCGGTACCACGTGCAAGCAGAGGGAAGCAAGCCTTTACATGGAGGTTTAACGCGTGGCTACAAACCTGGTGCAGGAAAGAGGGGTACAGGTTTATGGGGCACTGGGACTCCTTTTGGAACAGGGGTGACCTGTACAAGCGGGACGGGTTACACCTGAACCGGAGGGGTACAGCTGCATTGGGCCAGCGTATGCTTAGGGTAGCAGAGGGGTATTTAAACTAGGGACTGGGGGGGCAGGGAGATTATACAGTGAGATGGGTAGGGATAGACAGACTGCCGGAATAGAACATACTAAGGCTAATTATTTTATTGGTAGTGAGGGAACCATGATTGCACATCAGTTTGAGCAGCACTGTCATAGAGGTGGTTTTGGGCAGCTGGAGGTAGAGCGGAAGGATGGGAAATGCGCTCACAGTACCCTGAAATTTCTCTGTTTAAATGCTCGAAGCATAAAAAATAAAATTTTGGATCTAGAAGCGGTTATGAGTAATAGCAACTATGATGTTGTTGGGATCACAGAGACGTGGCTTGGTGCAGGGGATGGGGATGAGTATAACATAAAGGGATACAAGGTGCTTAGAAAAGATAGAACCAATAGAAGAGGAGGGGGCGTAGCTCTGTATGTAAAGGATTATCTTAATATCCAGGAAATTCCAGGTATGGAGCCCCTTGGTGTGAGTGAGGACATATGGAAAATGAAAAGGGTCTAAATGTCGGAGTATGTTATAGACCACCAGCCTCTGACAGCAGTGTCAACAGGATGATCCTTGATAACATTACACTGGCATGTCAGGAGGGTGAGACAGTAGTAATGGCCGACTTCAATAACCCCTCAATTAATTGGGAAACTGTGTCTGGTCAGGGTAAATGTGAGGAAGAGTTTCTGGATGTTATAAATGATTGTTTTCTGATACAGGCTGTTACCCAACCTACAAGAGAGAACACAATTCTAGACCTGGTTCTGTGTAATAATCCTGATCGAATCTGCAGTACCGAGGTAGGGGAGCCACTTGGAACAAGTGACCATAGTGTAGTTACATTTGAAGTCTTTTGGCGAGTTAAGACTACATCCTCCAATGCTAGAATTTTCAACTTTAGACGAGCCGACTTTATTAAAATGCGTGATTATACAAGAAATATAAACTGGGTACATCTTTTAGATGGTAGAACTGTAAGAGAAATGTGGACTATATTTAAAACGATAATCCTGGATGTACAGCGTAAATTCATTCCGCAAGTGCGAAAAGGGAAGCTGAAAAATAGGCATCCTCAGTGGATGAATAAGGCGTTACAAGATAGTTTGAAGCATAAAAGGGAACTATTTAGGAAATTCAAGTTAGATAGCTCAGAGACAAACAAGATTGAATACAGCAAAATGCGTGCTCAAGTTAAGAAAGGAATAAGGGAAGCTAAAAGGCATTTGGAAAGACAGATTGCGCTAGATGCAAAGAACAACCCCAAACGCTTCTTCCAATACTACAATCGAAAAAGGACACTTAAGGCTGAGATAAGAGGTTTAAAAAACAAGGATGGACTTATGGTTTATGATAATAAGGCTATTGCTGATACTCTAAACAACTACTTTGTGGAGAGTTTCACAAGTGAAGGGTTCGCGCATATGCCTCCAGGAGAATTCAGTCCTCAGAGTCTTATGGAGGAAATTGATTTATATGACACAGAAGTGCTAGATAAACTTCGAAAACTTAAAACAAATAAGGCAGCAGGTCCTGATGGAATATTTCCAAGAGTCCTCAGGGAACTAGCGGAAGAGGTCTACAAACCTCTGACAGTTATTTTTAAGAAATCTCTTAAAACTGGAGAAATACCAGATGACTGGAAGCTAGGCAGTGTAGTACCTATCTACAAGAAAGGAGACCGGACTGATCCAGGAAATTATAGGCCTGTCAGCTTAACTTGTATCTCTTGTAAATTACTGGAAGCCATCATTAGGGACAATTTGGAATTATTCTTAGAACAAAATGGTATCCTAAACGATACCCAGCATGGTTTTCGCAGAGGGAGGTCATGCTTAACAAACCTCCTGGACTTTTTTGAGGAAGCTACAGCATGTTTAGATGCAAACCAAGCTTATGACATTATCTATTTAGACTTCCAAAAGGCATTCGACAAAGTTCCGCATGATAGGCTCATAGAGAAAATGAAATCTGCAGGAATATCAGGAGCTATCACCGAGTGGGTTCGAAGTTGGCTGGCTGGTAGAAAGCAGAGTGTAACTGTTGGAGGAATTGTTTCAGAACAGGGTCCTGTGAGAAGTGGAGTCCCGCAGGGATCGGTGTTGGGGCCTTTGCTTTTCCTTATCTACATAAATGATCTTGATGCAGGGGTTAGTAGTAAAATAGTAAAATTTGCAGATGACACAAAACTGGGGGGGCTAGCAAACAGTATAGAATCAACTAAGGTAATACAAGAAGACCTAAACAGCATCCATATGTGGGCAGGTACCTGGCAGATGACATTCAACTTAACTAAATGTAAAGTCTTGCATGTGGGCAACAAGAACATTAGACAAGACTACTTCATGGGAGGAAGTAAACTAGATTGTGCTCAATTTGAAAAAGACTTGGGAGTAATAGTTGACCAAAGCCTAACAGGATCTAGGCAGTGTGCTGTAGCAGTAAAAAAGGCCAACAGGATGCTAGGATATATAGCCAAAAGTATTGATTATAAATCTAAGGAGGTTATATTAAAATTATATAATGCTTTAGTTAGACCACACTTGGAATACTGTGTGCAGTTCTGGGCACCGCACTATAAGAAAGATATCGAGGCTCTTGAAAAAGTACAAAGGAGGGCAACTAAATTAGTTCCTGGCATGAAACATAAAAGCTACGAGGCAAGACTGAAGTTACTTAACCTATTTAGACTCAGCAAGAGGAGACTAAGGGGTGATTTAATAGAGGTTTTTAAATTTCTAAAGGGACTCAACAAGGTTAGCTACGATAAATTTTTTAAATTAAGTTCAGTCTGTAGGACAAGGGGACATATATGGAAACTAGTTAAGAGTAAGTTCCGCACTGATGTAAGGAAGTATTATTTCACGCAAAGAGTTATCAATACATGGAATGGGTTGCCAGGTCATGTAGTTGAGGCAGAGACCCTTGCTGTGTTCAAGTCCAGACTTGATGCAGTTTTGGATACTCTTTAAATAATGTAATGGCGAGCTTTGTTGGGCCGAATGGCCTGTCCTCGTCATAATATGTTCTAATATGTTCTTATAGTGCTCAGTGTTCGTAACAGGTGGAGAAATTGAAATAAGGTGCAAAAGGTGTACTTACAAAAATAAACAAGACAGTGATAAGCACAACACACAGTGATCAGTGGTGACTGTAATATCTACAAAACTATTGTCAAGTATTTACAAGTGTACAAACAAGAACTGGGGAAAACAAGGCCCCAAAAGCACTGCCAAATAAATACCCTTGACCAAGTAATTTCCCTGCACCCTGCTCAAACAGACCATAGATGGATCACAACGAACAATGAGAAAGACATCGAGAGCCAAAGTTTTGGGACAGAGGTGAACACAACATGAGCTATGAGCTTAATGGAGCTGGGAATGGCGGGGACTTCGTGAGATATGAAGGGGAATCTTCAAACGGGGGGTTTACCGAACACAAAACACAAACTTTTTTTTTTTCTTTTTTTTTTTTACAGGCGGGACAAAGCATTCGCCACTAAATTCTGTACCACCTTTTTATTCTTAATGTTTAGCCGGTAATTCTGGAGAATGAGGGACCAATGCATCAAGCCCTGGTTATGGTTGCACATTCGAGAAATGAACGTTAACTGGTTGTGGTTGGTGAAAACCATGATTGGGGTTGAACTTGAGCCCAGATACACTTTGAAGTGTTGGAGGGCAAGAAGTAGGGCCAGTGCTTCTTTTTCAATTCTGTGTCCTCTTGAAGCAGCATGGCACCAGCAGAGGTGAGTAAGTGGAGCAGCAGCTGAGGAAAAGTTCCTGCAAAAACTTTGGAAGTATTCCGCCATGCCAAGAAATCTATAGAGTTCCTACCTAGTGGTGGGCACAGGATAGGCAGAGATAGCAACAATTTTTGTGTCAACTGGACGGACCTGACCTTGACCCACCGTCCTCCCTAAATAAGTGAGTGTGGCTTTCCCAAACTCACACTTCGCCAAATTCAGGGTTGGAGAAGCTTTTGCAAGTCGGTCAAACACATCAGAAAGGATGTCTAGATGTTCTGGCCAGTTTTTCTGAGAACACCACAACATCATCCAAATAAGCCTTACAGTTCAGTAGTCCAAACAGAACTGTGTTCACCAACCGCTGAAATGACTAAGGCGCAATGCACATACCGAATGCCATTACAGTATACCATAGAAAATCGTCAGGGTTTACAAAAGCAGATATCTCAGAGGCACAGGATTGCCATGACAGACCCGAGTTTTCCGTTTACAGTCGGGCATGCGTATCACAGTCAACCTCACTCAGCTTCTTTTCAATCTCATAGGGACAAGAGAATTGAGCTGTCAAGGACGAACCAGGGGCGGGCAACAAAACCAATACTCGGTCACCAGGGAGAAAAGAGCGAGCAACAGCTTTGGTGTCAAACTGTCGTTTCATTGTCTTGTGACAGAGAAAGATGCTGTCCAGCAAGGGCCAAAGCATTGTGCAATCACTCCCTAAACTGTGACACATTGTCCAGGACTGTAGTCTTTGGAGAAGGTGCACTTAAAAACTGTTCCTCAAGCATTTTTAGCGGACCCCTCAAAGTACGGCCAAACACAAGCTCCGCTGGACTAAATCTCTAAGGGATTCCTGTCTGGATTCTCTTAATGCAAATAGTGCAAAAGGGACACCTTGATCCCAACTCTTACCTGTCTCCAAACAGTATTTGTGCAGTACTGACTGAAGCGTTTGATGCCAGCGCTCAAGCGCTCCATGATTCTGGGTGGTAGGTGCTGGAAACCTTGTGAGTAATGTCAAGTGACTACAACACCTGTTTGAACAGTCTGGAAAGAAAGTTAGTTCCCTGATCGGGTTTGCACACTTTTAGGAAAACCAAAGGTAGAGAAAAAGTTTGTCAAGGCCTTTACCACTGCACTGGCCGTTATGTTTTGCAGAGGAATAGCCTCTGGAAACTGCGTAGCTGTACAAATGATTGTCAGTAGAAACTGGTTACCAGACATAGTCCTTGGAAGGAGACCCACACAATCAACAATTACATTTCCAAAGGGTTCACCCATAACCGGGATCAGATGAAGTGGGGCTGGGGGAACCACTTGGTTCGGCTTCCCTGCAACCTGGAAAATGTGGCAAGATTGACAAAACTGAGCCACCGATGACTTTAACCCAGACCAAAAGAAATGTCGAAGCAGTCGGTCAGTTGGTTTTATGTATACCAAGATGATCAGACCAAGGGCTGTCATGTGCGAGGGCCATCACTTGGCGGCGGTATACATCAAGTAAGACTATTTGGTATACAGTACCCCACTAAGAATCTCTAGAGGTAACAGGCGACCATTTCCTTAACAACGAACCATCATCCAGATAATAACTGACTGGTTTTCCTTTGACCTTTTCAGGAGCAATGACTGCAGAAAACAATTCTCAAGGGAAGGATCACTTTTCTGCAAAGCAGTCAGCTTTTCACCACGGGTGGCAGGGATTCGCAACAGAGAATTGGACACAGGCTTAGCCCCTTTTACTTTAGTGTCAATCAGGCTGTCCACAGAAGAAATCACACCAGTATCTGACAACAATGGGGTCAGAACCATCTCTGCAAAATTTAACTGTTCTCCCCTCTTTTAAGCCTGAGCCCGATTCAGGGCACATACTGGGAAAGCATCAGAGCGCTCTGGATCTGACAATTGAGGACGATTAAAAACCTCAGGTGCACTTTCTCTCCGGCAGTGTCATTCCCCAAAATAAACAGTACCCCAGCCACGCTAACACATCCCGTACAGCCACTTTATAAAAACTAGACACTAAATCAGACTGGAGGTAGACCGTATGCAATGGCAGTTACAAAGCCCATCTCAATTCCTTGAATAATAACACTAGATCCACAGGAGGAGCAGTTAGACAAAGGCAACAAACTGGCAAGAGTAAAGGAATGAGCAGCCCCAGTATCTCGTAAGATACACATAGACTTTTGATTGGCCAGCTCACCAGTTAAAGAGACAAACCCAGTGCAAACAAAGGGCTGGTAACAAGGCTCACTCTTATCTTCAGCCATGGCTTCCTCAGAGCAGGTTCTCACAAAACTAACCAATTTCAGTTGACTTGCACCTTGCTTCCGTTTAAGCACTATACCAGGGGTCCCCAACCACCGGGCCGCGGACCAGTACCGGGCCGTGGGTCATTTAGCAAAAAAAAAAAGTTTTTATTTAATTAAATTAGTCCGTAAGGTATTTTATTTTGAAATAAAACGACCCCTGCTGTCCGTGCTATTTACATTAGTCTGTAGAACAGTGCATTCGTATTTTACGCGAAGATGTGGTCCTGAAAAGCCTGGCATAAAGCAAAATCACATAATTCAAGTCTAATATCCCCATTTAAATGAATGGAAATGCTCGAGATGCGTTCTGCGGTTGTGTCACGTCGACTAACTTACTCAGAAACTTCGTAAAAAAAATAGCAAGAACTAGTGGGAATCTATGAGAGAGAGAGAGTGGATATCGTATTGGTAAAGGGGATATCGGATAATGGTAATGGTGCAGTATATAATTACATTTCTGCTAAATAAATGCTGTACACTACTTTAAATACCACTCATAATTTCCTTTGCCAATTCAAATATTACTAAGTGAATCCAACCCCCCCTACACAAGTTTGTTAAAGCAAACTTGTGTAGGGACTACTGAACTATGTTTTCAAAGTTCCACAGCCAAATTCCAAAGATAACTAACCTTCAGCATAACTGCGTTACAGGCCATAAAACGTAGGTAATAAAAAGGACCAACATTCCAGAAATCTCTCTCTTCCCTCTCTTCAGACTCTTCACTCTCTCTTCTCTTCATCTCTCACCTTGCTCCTTTCGCGTGCTGAACGCACACATAAAACTCTCATCTGCGCCATTCCTACAACTACACACGCCAACGCCCATATACATTCCTGCACCATATGCACACACGCATCATTTATTGTTACATTGTAATAAATCGTGCTTTGCTGTTTAGTACATGTGTTCAATAAACTTTGTCATATTCCAAGGTCCTGTGTTTATTAATATTGCATATATATTGAATGTTTGCCAAACTCTGCAACTCCGAAGAACTCCAAATGCCTTCACTTTTGATCAATCATTAACGTTAATTCAGTTATAACTGAACAATAGTGGCGTGATTTGACTATAATTAGTTATTGATATTGTAATTTTGATTATAATTATTAATTTAATTATTAGTTAGAATTACGTATTTATAGCAATTCAATGAGACTGATATATTTTTATGAGACTGATTAACCGTAGTTACAACTTTATTCGTAGAATGTTATAGAATTTCCACCTCGTAAGTGACGCCCTCTGTTGTGGAGAATATAATAATAAAGTCTTGCGTAACTGGTGCCACACGTGAGGTTTAAATAATTCCTGACACTTTTGGTGCCCTGTGCGAGGAATACTGTAACAAATCCCTACACTTGTCTGCTAAGACAGCCACCTCAGAATACGTAGGGGTCTTCTGCTCATTCAAATAGACTAACACCCTTTCAGGCAAACATTTCTTAAATTCCTTCAGTAGAATCAATTCACGCAAGGAGTCAAAGTCTACTGTACTGGTAGCCGAACAGCGTTTATCAAAAAGGATGGGTTTCTCCCTATCAAATTCTACATGGGAAGGACTCTTCTTAAAACTACCAAATTTCTGTCTGTATGCTTCTGGCACCATCTCATAAGCACACAACACTGCAGCTTTCACCTTTTCATATTGCATGCTCTCTTCCAAGGAAAGAGCTGAAACCACTGTCTGTGCTTTACCACATAATTTACTCTACAAAACAGTGGACCAAACATCTATAGGCCACTGAAAAGCTATTGCAACTCGCTCAAAAGCAGTGAAGTAGGCGTCCACTTTGGTCTCTCTGAAAGGAGGAACAAGGGCTACTTGCCGACTTACATCAAGAGAGCCAGAATGCAACCTAGGTGACGGTGTTTCACATTTACCCGAGGACGGTAGGGAAGTCACGTTGGCGCTGGAGCTCTCCAACTCCAGCTGCCTCAAATTGACTGCCATCTCCGCCTCAAGCTCAAGTTTACGTACTGCCAGTTGGAACTCATACTCTGGCGCTTTAGCCTTCACGGATTTTTAGATGTGCAGAGGTTGGGGACAATGTAGGTGTAGCAGACAAGAGTGGATTGAAATTAGGTAGTGTAGTAGGCGGCCTCTGCACAGTCCTTGTAGGAACAGGCTCACCCCCAACTTGCGGCAACCCAGGCAGGTCTACAACCGCACCACTGACTGAGACATCCCTCTCCAGCAATTCACCACCAACAGAATCAGGTTCAGGGGGAAGGAGAGGACATATTTTTGTAAGGTATATAGCACTCGGTGGAAGGAACAGGCAGGGAAACTGAAATACAGTGCAAAAGGTATATTTACAAAAAAAAAAACAAGACAGTGATAAGCACAACACACAGTGATCAGTGGTGACTGTAATATACAGAATACTATTTTCAAGTATTTGCAAGTGTACAAACAAGAACTGGGGAAAACAACAAGGTCCCAAATGCACTGCCAAATAAATGGAAAGAACCAAACCAAACTGTACTTGAAAACAAAAGTAACTACACTAAACATTGTCAAAATAATAGAACTGTCAACACGAACAGAAGAATAAAACCAAAGTACAGTGGGTGGCAGCTGCTACTAAACCGGTGGTCTAGACAACTATACAAAACTACGTGTGTGGGAATGTATAAGGGCCCCTGTCTACCCTTGACCAAGTTATTTCCCCCCGCACACCGCATAAACAGACCACAGACGGACCACAACAAACAAGTAAACGAGAAACACACAGAGAGCCAAAGTTTTGGGACAGAGGTGAATATGACATGAGCTATGAGCTTAATGGAGCTGGGAACGGGGGAGACTTCATTGGATATGAAGGGAAATCCTCAAACGGGGCAGCATCGGATTGACTGGGATGAGACCAGATGACGGAGGTGGAAGAATGGAGACAATTGATGATGGATGCCTTGATGGACAAATGGGAAGTGCAGTAGGAGAGGAGACCCATCTGGCGGAAAACAAGAAACGGACATACACACAGTGTACATGAACACGGAAACCACAAAACAGAAATAAATGTTTACCGTAACAGTGACCAACACACAGGAAATTAGTTAGATGGTTCTCCTCAAACAACTGGAGAGAGCAAAAGAGTCAAAGAGTCAAAAACCAGCAATCCAGTACCTCCCATTCATTGACCTCCAGTGGACTGAATGTGTCCAGCTACCCGTCTTGAACCATGAAAGATGTTTCACTCTGTCCTTGTAAAGACAACATTTAATCTCCCAAAAGGAAGCACACTTCCGCATAGTTTCTGGTTAAAAGTCTTGGAAGACTAAGATCGTATTCCCCTCAAAGTCAAAACTGCGCTTTTCTATAGCTATAGCAAGCACCACTTGTCGAACACTAAAATAGTGGAATGCTACTATGATCGCACGGTGACCCAAGTTAACCGTAGCAGTCTCCCCACGACATGTGACTGTGAGCTACTGGGATGTGGAAGGCGATGTGCACAGTCCACTTGAACCTTGTCTGGTAGACCTTTACCACTGATGACCCTCAGAATAAAAGCTGACATAAATGCCAGGCAGTCATTTCCTTCAAGTGATTCCGGAAACCCCCGGTATTCTGAGGTTACAGCATCATTGTCTATCTTCAGCCCCGATTAACCGTTTCTCCTGTGCAATGCATTAGTCAGTCAGAGCCTTTACCATGCTCTCACAAACTGCTAGCCTAGTGTGTATAAATTCCGCACAAACAATAAAGAGAAAAGAAATAAACCAAAATCGATCTAACTTATTTCAAAGTGAAAAATTTGCAGCAGATTGCCTCCCAATTTACATCAGCAACATTGAATATTGCTTGCTCAGCGCCTCGGTGCATCTGACATGTGACACGAAGTGAGCGAATGCACGGCTAGCACTTTACACAACCAAAGAATAAGACTTGATGTAATTTCAATGTGGAAATGGTCCTATAAGATTCACAATGTCATAAAAAGCAAAAAAGGATAAAACTCAGTGACATTCTTTGATTGGTACTACTGTACCAACAGCTTAAATGATTAGGCCAATGTGTCCACACAACCTACTATTCAAACCTGGTGGCTGGAAGTCCACAGACAGACTAAATGTTAATTATGTTCTGAGGCCATAATGTTTCACAATTGACAGTCAGTTTATTTCATTTTCAACCTTCTAAAGCATGACACAACCACACTTAAAATGTTCGCAAATGCAACTGAAATGTAGGCATATATATCTTAATATTTTTTAAATCAGTTGCCAGTGGCTATCTTATGAGTGTTGATGGATGTTATTACTGTGCATTGTCTTAGTTCTTTCAGTTATCTACAAATGCAACAGCAACAGCCTCTTTGCAGATCTAGTTTGTGAAGACACCATTGATTAATTAGCAACATCACTGAGCTATTGCATCTATAAAGGCTGCAATTCTAGTACTACCTGTTGTAACGTGGCTTGCATATTCGATTAGCATCCTCATTAGTCAACTCAAATGACTGCGACCAATACTTTTCTCAATATATAACGGCCTTGACAACAGTTGTTCTAAACTTGGTTGACTCCTAGATATTAAAACTTGAAGGTTTACCATAGTTTTTATCTGATGTTAATGTGTATCTCATGTTAATAAAAATATATTGAAATTGTCTAATGTTATTTATGAAGACATTCTGTTGCCGTGCTGTTGTTTCTTTTGAGCATACTAAGTAGACCTATACAGACAACTGCAAACCTGGTCTGGGCCACCAGATCTTGCCTTTTACATGACACAAACATTTATGATTTGGTCACCCCTGTGTTACGGCCATAGTCGCCGCTCTGGATCCCGTGTGCACATTTTAGGGTTGTATTATCAGTAAGTCCTGTATTAAGTGTGTTTTAAAATTTGCTATAATTAAAGATAAATAATTATTTAGTGGTTAGCTGCAGAGTATTTTGGTGATGGTAGTTACTTGGGCTTGAGATGGAGTCACGCAAAGGTGCACCTGTCCCTTTAAGTGTTTGGTTGGGTCTCATGGGAAGGGGGCGGAGTGATTGAGTGCCAGCAGGTATAAAGTTGGTGGAAGATGGTTGTCTCGGGGAGAAGCAGAAAGAAGAAAAGACCTGAGAACAGAGAGCGCTGGTATTTCTATGCCACCACCTGGAGACCAACGGTGGAAGAGAGACTGCAGCTAACCTTTAGGAAAAAACCAAAACTTTGAACAAAGGAAAGCCACAGACTGAGCTGGCCCGTTAAAGTGAAAGGCTGCATGCTGGAGTTGGCCGGGGACCCGAGAGATACCTCCTGAGGGGTTTGTGGCACCTGGACTTGGTAAGCACCTTTGACTTTGTTGGCTGCCATCTCAAGTCCAGGATAAAACTCTGGGGCATATCTTTCTGGGGTCCAGGAGAGGTGTGCAGGGAATGTTAGGGCGTGGCATGGGAGGTTTACCCCTACCAAACGAAGGCCTATAGTTGCAGTGGGCTCACAGCTGGCCTCTTATGCCCGCTTGTAACACCTGATATAGAATTACCTTGTAAAAGGTTTTGGGGAAAAATCATTTTTGAAAACTAAAGGGTGGTGTTTGCTTGATGATTATGTCGATAATATTTCAGTTTAATGAATTATTAAATAGCTCAAATTTCAAAGATATATTACAAACTTGTTTGTGCACCTTGTCATTGCAGGATAAAACAATCTTTTACTTCATTTTCCTTCACATTACTTCCATAAGCACTTCATTGCATTATGTTGAGCAATGTTGCCCCCTTGTGGGGCATGATTAGAGTATGCCTTGCAGCATATCACTGACAGTTTGAATTCTTCAGTGTTATATTTCAGACATTTCAAAATAAAATCTATGTATTTTGTACATGTATATTTGGCAGTCTAGTATTCCCTGAGTTAATTAACTTTACTCATTCAAGCCCTGTCTTCCCAGCAGAGGAAAAAAAACATTGATATTCACAAGAAAAACATACAAGGAACGTCGCACCCAAAAAGATAAACCAGAGGATTACTGCTTTAATCATTTTAAATAAGTCTATCTTTAATGTGAGCCTTATGCAAATGATGGTAAAACAGTGTGGACTGTCTAGTGTGAGAAGGGTATACTAATACATATATATGTATATGCATGTAGGTAGTATTGGCACAATATATACAATGTCTCACAATCAGATCTAACAAGTTAAAGTGGAAAATGTAACTATAAGGGTTATAAAGAATATCATGTTGATGCTTTAGACATAAATACATTATCAGGTTTACAAAAACACATTGACATGTTCTTTTTTGTTGTCAATTCAGTTTAACCCGTGGGAGGGTCATTCCCTGTCAAATCAAATAAGGTTGTTGAAGCACTCTCAGATTCTGTTCAAACCTTGTCTATATCACAAATGGGTCTGAAAACCAAGGTCTGTGTCTGTTCAAATCCTATGTTTTTCTTCAACCCTTGATATTATTTCATTTTTATAGCCTCAAAAATGCCTTATCTGGAAATCCATGTTTGAGCATTAATATCTTGACAAGTGTTGTTCCTAGCCTAACCAAACTCTGTAGGATGGAAGACAAACATGTTTTCTGTAGGCCTACACCATTGACAACCTTTACTGCATGCCATTTTATTTTCATAAGGTCCTAGAATTTGAAAAAAGTTCAAATTTCCTGAATGAGAGTGATACTGAGTGTATTACAATCCCACATTTTTTGCACCAATATGATGAATCATATTTTTTTTCTGCAAATACAACCTTTTAATTTTTGAGGTCTCCACCACAAATGGACATGCAGATATTATGACTAATACAAGGCCTGGTACGATATTTTGGTCATTTTCATAAGACCAAAATGGTACGTGGGGTAGCTACTTGGAACATAAAAATGTACATGGAAATTGCTTGATGTATGGTTATTAAGGGTACAAAGTGCCAATGTCCTCCCGTTTTTCCTTCATACAAAAATAGACACAGATTTGAGATATTTCACCTATGGCAGAAAAACGTCCATTTCAGGATTACATTTTTTTACCTTAGTATCTCCATGATTATTGAATTCCTGTGTCATAGGAATTGTTAATAAAGGATAAACATTTTTTCAGTATGTTCACTGGAACAGAGGGCATTTGAGATGAGAATTGTGCCTCCGGTAAGGTCCTGGATATTGAAAGCAAGTTAAATATTTTGATAAAACCTCTGATATAAGGAGCAATAAGTGGTGTCTTAAATGGCCCTCTCAAGCTCCAGTGGGTGTATCTAAATGTGCTTCCACATAAAAGGTTGGATGTGTTTATACATGCAATTTTACAGTGTGCATGTAAGAAAGCTATATATGGAAATTGTACTGATATGCCTGTTGAAACATGTCCACACAGTGAAATCATCAGTTTATGCATACAGTATTCTTTAGAATCAGAACATGTTTTCCTGGTGTAGATCTTGTTCAGTCTTGTCCCCAAAATGTATTGCTCAAGGTATGATGCCATATCTGGCTATATATATCAGACTAGCCAGTATTCGGGAGCATTGTCATTAAGCCCATCTCAGGTCACTGCCAACCATGGCCACACTACCACCTTGTTCCATTGCATCTCTTTTGGATCTGAAAGACTGTCACAAAACTTCATACTGCCATTCCTCTATAACAACACTGAAAGAATTGACATAGCAGAATGTTAACCTACTGAAACATAGAACTGGATTGCAGTTGACACTATGGGCTTTATTTTCAAATTCATACATCATAAGTCATAAATCAATCATTGCCCGATTCGCGCAACACCCGATGGGAGGTGCAAACCCGCAAACCTATTTTCATGGACGTAAGTCCAAGGCAATACATCAAATCGGGTGAGTCCAATCCATGGTGCTACCACCAATAAGAGGTCCTTCACACGGCGCAATCCGCAATGGAGTGTGTATCATGTGCACCCAGCGCTCGCAAGAGAAAAAGAATGACCTAATTCAGAGGAACGTGTGCTTCACATCAGAAAAGACAGACGTACTGGATCATGTCCACACAGACAAGACTGATGGGTGTCAGCGGTTTATTGAGCCAGGAAAAAACTGGCAAATAACTGCTGGTAAAATTGACATGTCCAATCATTAAATGTATGATTTATAAATGAGGTAATCATCATATAATTTTCATTCCTCTTTATGCTCAGTGACACAACACATTGCTTAATACTGTTCATACTCATTTTATATTTAGGATTCTGGTCCAAACCCTTAAAACCAGCACACCCAGTACAGCATAAGAGAGCACAGATCATCCCACCAAAGGTATGCAAATACCTGTATTCATTTCTCTAGATGGCGTTATTGTCGCCACAGTTCTGCTCACAGACGTCAATTGTCACTTTGGCCGCAGCTAGACGTAGGCAAATGGTACTTCTAAAGAAACTGGTGATGGGTGATTGAGAGCTGTTCTGGCTAGGGAAGATAATCCAATTATCACACCTACTGTATTCAACCACATGAACTACCCTCACTAGACCAGTTAGGGTAGGTGGATGGTTATTTAATTATCATCTAATCCTGATTAAAGATATGTATCTGTACAAAGAAGGCTTTCACTGAGAGCTCAGGTTTCATTTGGACTCCGATGAACCCAGAGTGTTTTTCACATATTTCTGACAATTGCCGTTCCTGTAAATAAAGGTGTCTTTTCCAAGAATTGTCCTTTTTTTTCTATACAATTAAGTGATGTCAAACCACATGACATATAAAAATGTATACATCCTACAGTAACAACTGCAGCTAGCATGACATATTTCACTCAGGTACAGCAAATATGAATGGAGGCAAGGCAGGCTCTGCTCAGCAACAGCCTAGAAAATTCAGCAAGAGCAGCTTTCCTTTCCAGCTCCTTATCGGCGCCGCAACCATGACATCCCCCCTTCAAACTACTGCTTCAAGGACATCATCCAGTCAGACCTCTACCTTATAAAAAGGCAGACTTGTTCATTCTTATGGTTTAAGGATACCCTAAATTGTACGATATCCAAGTCATACAGTAACGCTGACAGAAAAGAGCATGCACTGATAGTTATGTATTTATTTTCTAGTGCTAGCTAACTTGCTTGTCACAACCTGCCAGCTAGTTTTATTTATTTAATTGATATTTAATGCCAAGTCGGCACCAAAGGCCATCTCATGGCAAGAACAAGATAAAACCCCAATAAGTAAAAAAACAATCAATAAATATAGACAAAACAGACAATGAAAATACCAATATGATCACAGTGTAATACAAACCTTACACAGCACAAAGAAAGAGAAAAAATACATAAATAACAATAAATACAATTAAAACATTTTTATACCAAGAAATTACACAGAATACTTTAAATGTATTTTTGATAAAAACTCTAAAATGTTTCCTGGAGGTACCTTGGTGAAAATATCTTTCAAAGATCTTTCAGAATAAAACCTTTGCCTAATGGCAGTAAAAGCAGAACAGTTTACTAAAACATGTTTAAGAGTCAATGGAATCTTACAAGATTGGTGGTTCTTCCCCCTAGAGTAAATGAACATGTGTAAGTCGTGAATGACCTATTCGACATCTCGTATAAATAATTTGATCCCATCGAATTTTAAAAGAGAGCACAGGTTTCTGTCCAACAACAGGATGTATTTCATACAGTTTAGTTACACTTTTGTCCCATTCTGCTTGCCACCTACTCGTAACATAGGCACTCAATGATGGTCTAAGGTCTGATGGTGGGATTAGACATTGCCTGATCTTTGTTGTAAGGGCTTTCTTTGCAGCAGTGTCGGCTTGTTCGTTGCCATTAAGTCCGCAATGGCCTGGTACCCAACAAAAAAGGATGCTGTAGCTCTGTCTCTGTAAAAAAATCATTTTAGCTACAATCTGAACTATAATCGGGTGATCTGTTTTCAAAGGTTCCAGTGCTTGAAGGCAAGATTTAGAATCTGTAAAAGTTCCGCTGTTCTGCGTTTTCAATATATTCCAAAGCTAAAAACAAAGCATGGGCTTCTGCTGTAAAAATTGTCTTAGTTCTAACTCCATACAAAGGTGAAAATTGGGGATGAAAAACTGGAAAATAGGCTGGATTGTGTCATTTTGTTTTAAGCTTGAATGCATACTAAAGAGATAGTTTCAAGCGTCTGTTGTTCAGAGAAGGCTCGTTAGCTTGTTTCAGCTGACCACACATGAACCTTATTGACATTGTAACTGTCTTTCAATGGTATTCATACTTTTCCCTCTGTAGCAAATACAAAGATCATCAACATACAGGCTGCACAAAAAATTCGGCCCATTCACATCGACAATACTATTAATTTTAATACTAAAAGGAGTAACAGAAAGAATGCTTCCCTGAGGTACTCCTAGTTCTAGTTAGTGCAAGTTTGAAAGAATATTTCCTATTCTGACTCCAAAATGTCTATTGGATAAAAAATTAAAAAAAAAAAAAAAATGGGCAAACATCCCCTTACACCCATCTGATACAGGTCTATCAAAATACCATATTTCCAGGTTGTATCATATGCTTTTTCTAAATCGAAAAAGACAGCCACAGCATGTTCTTTCTTAATAAAAGCATTATGCACATATGATTCCAATCCAATAAGATAGTCTAAAGTACTCCTTCCTGGCCTAAAACCACACTGCAAGTCACTTATCAGATGATGGCTTCAAGCCTCCAGACAAGACGATCATTAATCATCCTCTCCATGGTTTTACATAAGCAGCTAGTCAGAGCTATTGGACGGTAGTTATTTGAGTCATTGTGGTCTTTGCCTGGTTTAGGTATGGGTATAATTATTGCCTCCTGCCAAGACGGTGGTATGTTTTCTGATGTCCAGACAGAGTTGAAATTCCTCAGCAAAAGAGACAGAACAGCATAGGGCAAGCGCTTCAGGAATTGATAATGAATTCTGTCTGGTCCAACAGCAGTATCTTGGGAGCACTTTAAAGAATTCAGGAGTTCTTCCATCGTGAAGAGCTGGTTATAGGGTTCAGTATTATCAGAACAGAAATTAAGTATTTCCTTTTCCTGCTGAGCTTGTAGACAATTTTCTATTGAAGAATTCTTCTGGACAGTCTGCGCAAATATATTTGCTATTTCATGTTTCATAGTTAGTAGAGTGTCTTGATGTTTAATATGTTTTATTTGTGGACCAACACCCTTGCCTTTCATCTTATGAATCATGTTCCAGACCCTCACTGTTGGTGTACTTGATGTTAGACACAATACAAATCGCCGCCAGCTTTGTCTCTTTGCTACATTGATAATTCTGCGTGCCTGTGCTCGGCATATCTTCAGTCCGGGTAGGTTTTCTGCAGTTGGATGTCTGTTGAAAAGTCTCTCTGCCTTTTTGCGGGCCTCAATAGCCTTTTTACAGTCATTATCAAACCATGGAGTAGGTCTGCAATTTGGCTTTGTTGATGTCTTTGGGACAGCTTCATCGGCAACTGATATTAAAATATCAGTAAACCTCTCTATAGAGTCTTGATAATCTTGTGGTTCTTTGTTGAAATTATCATAGCAAAGAGTCTGGAAGGAATACCAATTGGCTTTTTTAAGTTGCCATCTTTGTGTCTTTTGTTGTATGTCCACTTCAGCAGACGTTATAATCAAAGGGAAGTGATCACTCCCACACAGGTCATCCCAAACCCGCCACGAGAAGTCAAGCAACAGTTCAGGCTCACATATAGTTAAATCAATTGCAGAATAACTTCCCTGTCCTGGGTGCAGATATGTATTAGATCCATCGTTAAACAAGCATAAAGCATTGCTACAAATAAAATCCTCCATTCTCTTGCCCTTAGCATTAAAACACCTGCCTCCCCATAATGAATTGTGGCTGTTAAAGTCACCCATAAGGATGTATGGAGATGGCAACTGATCAACAAGTTCATCTAAATCTTGTCGTGTCAAAGAAAAAGCAGGGGGTATATAGATGGAACACAGCGTGATTGTTTTATGGAGCGTTAACTGTACTGCTGTTGCTTGCAGATTGGTGTCTAATGCAATGTAGCTATGAATTACGTCATATCTCACAAAGACAGCTGCAGCACCAGAGGAGCGCTGTGTCATTGGGCCATAGATATTAAACATTGCAAAATTTTTCAGGGCTAGAGGACTATTTGGCACCAAGTGAGTCTCCTGTAGACAAAAGGCAAGAGGATTAATGGTGGCAGCTAAATGCTGCAGCTCTGCAACATTGGCTTTAAAACCACAATTCCACTGAATAATATGACTGCCCGCTATCACGTGGGTGAAATAGATACACGCCCCTTAGTCCTGCATTTAGGAGAGAGGCTGCGACTGCGGGAGGGCATATCCTCCGCCATTTCAACATCTTTGAGGTGTTCAGTCCTACCATGATAGCTGTCTTGACTCAGTTTTGACTGCTGTGAAACTATTTTCTTTTTTCCTTTGTGAGGTTCGTTATGTTCCGTCGGCAAGCTCTGAGTCCGACTAGCTTGGAGTTGGCTAGAGACAGTCTGACTGTGAGTATTTACAGTCTTCTTTTTTGTTAGAGTTGAACTCCTACTACTAATAAGTGACTGTGGTTTATCTTGAGTCACCCAGCTCAAGTCTGTCTGGCAATGAACAGTTTCCATGGATGGAAACAGAAGCAAAGGTTTTCCCAAGCTTGAAAGCAAGCTACAGGGTAACTCACCTTCTTGACACATTTCACTCTCTGGATTTCCTTTCTTTAGCCCAACAAGGACAGTCTTTGAAGAGGCTTTATGATCACCTGCACAGTTACTCCATTTTGATGGTCTATGACAGACCAGGTCATGCCCTTCCTCTCCACAGTTACAGCAGATGGATTTGTTTTTACAGCCAGCTGACCCATTACCAAATTTCTGGCACTTGAAACATCTCAGAGGGTTAGGTATGAAGAGGGCATACAACAGATTATCAACATGGGCTTTCCTTAAGCATTCTACCAAGATCTGTCCAGACCTCAACTTCTTCACATCTTTGACCGTTCCTGCTATACCTGAAATGCCTTTCTGTATAGCAAAAGGAGATAGTTTGGTAAGGGGCATGTCAGGAGTTAGAGATTCCAGAAGAATGAACCTTCTCCAGTTATCACTTTTTGGGGGAAACGTACATCCGTTTTCAGATTCAAAATCCAAATCTGGATCCAACAGTCGTCTTTTTGGGGTCTGTTTGGTAGCAATAGTAGAATATTTGAAGTTTCATCATATCTGCTCCCCACCCACCTCGGAGCCCAACAAGGGGATGCACAGAGCCGCTGACATCCAAGCAGATATGCACCAAGGATACAGTGATGATATACTCGAGCAAGCATACAGAGTGTCTGCATCACTCAATTGACCCATAGCCAACGCCTTGAGAGAGAAACCCAGGGCACGTCTTGACCAGCTGATTGATTGGAATGGGCCTTTCCAACCTCCCGTCTTGATGAAGTAGGAGCCAAAGTACTGTGTTGGACCTTTGGAAGCCGCAGCCCACCAAGGCCCTCAAGCACCAGGATCTCTTCCTCCAACAACCCGGGTCGCAACTCACGGCAAACAATTCACCCCATTTGTCGCCTCTTATGATCAGCAAGGGGCTGCTAGGGACCTATTGTAACCCGGGTCCCCATGGGGTCAACCTGCCGAATAGACAAATATAATGATGATAATTATTTGACAATTAGCTATACTGACCTTATGTAATAATCTATCACTAGTTATTTACCATTCAGGTCCCAATCAGTGATTGCCAATTTTTGACAGATGTGACGTTGTTCTATATTCTGCGCTCTCACTTTTGGAATGCGGAGCTGAAATTGCAGTCATATTAAGGACAGAGTGCCAATGTTTGAAAAGTCATTGGCAGTAAGGCCCTCTTTTCCTTGCAATTATGTATTCCATACCATTGGAATCAGCAGCAAAACAGAGATGTTAAATTCAGACAAGATCAACAGTCTGCATCCATCATCCACCAAGCATTAAAAGAATATAAATTTAAAGATGGGTCTCACATTTTCCATGTAGATTGTGGGGTATTCAATTATCTTTGTCATTATGGAAGTTTGACTATTATTGCCTTTTAGTAATATTGCCAAAGTCATGTTGTGACACCTGTTGGTCACAACAATGTACAGTACAGTACATTGTCAATTTACAGTAAACCCCCGTTATATCGTGGTTCAGTTTTCGCGGTTCCGGTGTTTTGGGTTTTTTTTTTTTAATATCGCTTATATTTTTGCCATTTCGCGGCATTCCACAGCATTGTTTATGAGTTTAAATCTATTGGTCTAGCTCTCTCTCAATATCTTTTATGTGTTTAAATGTGTTTCTATTGTTTTAAAAGTGTGTTTAAAGACCGTAAAATGCTTTTAAAATTACAGTAAAACTTATAACAACATGCCTAGGGCAGGGGTCGGCAACCTGCGGCTCACGAGCCGAATGCGGCTCTTTGGCCCCCCTGCTGTGGCTCCCACTAGCTTGGGGGAAAAAAAAGAAGTACAAAAGAATTTTTAAAAATTAAGTCAGCTATTTTAATATGTATTTACTCTATGCTCTGAATGATTAAATTCAGTATTAATAAAACAAAAATTTTATTTAGCAAATACTAATACTTTGCCCACTAAAATATGCGTCACACTCTGCATCCACCGCCAAAACCTCTCATCCTCCCGCACGCTCTTCCTGCAGGCGTCTTATCAACAAAAGCTCACAAGACCATAAATTGTGAATATTTGAAGCGAGCAATCACAGCAATGCAAACCGCATTTGGAGAAAGATTCAGTGAATTCAAAGAGGAAAAAAACGCACTAACCTTCCCCGTGATGCCGCTGGACATCCACCCATCACAGCTGAACATGTCATCGTTCACAGCAGTAAATCATGCCAATCTTTAAACTGAACTTGCCGACGTAGCTGATAAAGACTTATGGATGGCCAAAGTCAAAAGAATGACCACTGATCTGGAGGATGTAGCCCGACAGCGGGCTATTCTCGCTCAGGAGCACAAATGAAGTGAGATTGAGAGCTTCCCCAAAGCCGACAAACTTTTATTTGACACATGGAATGCCATTCCTGACACGTATGTGAACATGAAGAAGTATGCTTTTGGAGTCCTGTCCATCTTTGGATCCACATACTTATGTGAGCAGGTTTTCTCTAACATGAACTACATAAAGTCCAAACACCGCTCTCGCCTCACTGATGACAGCCTGCAGTCCTGCATGAAGATCAAATTCACTTCTTACAGCCTTGACAAGGAGAAGCTCTGTTGTAAAATTCAGAAACAGAAATCACACTAAAAAGGTGAGAACAGTGCCATTTTATATGTTATCATTTTTTCTATATATATTGTCTGTTTTCGATACTGAGCTAGTTTGATTTTATGCCCATGCAGGCTGAATGGTTGATCGCTGCCCGCGGCGTGATGAAAAACAGAGGGGGAAGACGGTGTACCTACAACGACATTCTGAAATGGACTTAAGTCATAATTACGTACAAGCTGTTTTCATGTTTATTCTTTTTATTTTAAAATTATCTGGCTACTGCTATATGTTTTATTTATTTCAAAGTGGGCTCTTTTTATTTGATTAATTTTACACAAGGAGAGGACTCAAGTAACCCTGCAAAGTTGTGTTTTATTTTAACGTTGACCTGCACATACCAGTGTTTTTTTCTTCTCATCAAAGTTTCCGTAAACAAAATTCTTCTATATAGCCTTCTTCTGTAACTTATTTTGCCAATATTTTTGTAGTAAAACTATAAAACTCCACATGCTGCGCTATCTTTATTTTAAGAGCCAGGCTCTGCTGATTCTTATTTACTTTACTTATGCAAGTCCCCTGCTCCCCACGATGCGTATAATACTGGTTTATATGCGTTGTGTACACAAGTATCATTATTATTCATGTTTTAAGTGTATTGTGACCCCCCCCCCCCCCCGCGTCTCTTTTTCTTTTTTCCTGTTGTTTGGTAGGACAGGAGGACAGGCTAAAATGGCTCTTTTGATGTTAAAGGTTGCCGACCCCTGGCCTAGGGTGTATTTACATAGGGTATTTCTACTTAGCCGATTTTCACTTATCACGAGTGGGTCTGGAATGTATACCCCGCGATGGAGGGGGGTTTACTGTACTACAATTTATTTTTCTACCTTCAAGTTTTGCACTCCACATAGACCTGCTTTTGAGACCTCCTAAGCGCAAGGGTTTCTCTTTGGACGAATACTGCCAATTCGGGCATTGCACCCCATAATTTGCATGGTACTCCCATTTGTTTTCAGAGGACGCTCCCAGACATTGAGCTTCTACGCTCCTTTATTATGTCAGAGGCACAAGTGGCTTTGTGCTTCTGAATTTTTCCTGTTGCAGTGCTGGCGTGTCGCAGAAAAAAACGGAAATGGTGTTTTAAATCAGTTGCACCTGCTGCCGAAAACAGACCCCTGTATGTCTTCCCCACCAGAAGGTCTATCTGGATAAATCTGAACACTTACAAACTTCATGTTGTGACCCAACGTTGAAGCATGTGAAGCTTGTTCGTTTTCAACAGCATATTAAATTCAAAATAAAATGAACACTCCAGACATTATATTGCAGCAGTTGGCCATTTTGTTACGATAGACTTAAAAAGATACCGACATTTTTATTTCCCCAAAAATGCTGTGATGTCATATTTATATGCCTATGACATGCATGGAGTTGGCTGCAAGAACTTGGAATATTTTGACTTGCTGGCCTCTGTTGCGGGCTTGACAGGTGGGAATGCTTATTACAGGGCTGTAGAATCTTCACGCCTGTCGTGGAAATGTTACACTCCCAAGGAATGATGGAAAGACTCCACTCCAGGGTAACACATTTACTGGGGGGGGAGGGGTTATTTCTTTGTTCAGCATAATAGTAGAAAACACTCTGAAGTACACATTCTCCTAGTGGCTCTAACAGCACAATATGTCAATCAATGTTTTTTGTCATCTGATGACTCCCATACAATCGTACATGACAAATTGTCAGTACTGTAACATCCAAATGCACAATATAAAAGAAAAATAAAATGAAAAGAAAGAAGAAAAAAAGAAAGGCATATTCAAACATATTGATTTCCCCCATATATAGTTGCACCATAACTATAACTTAGAACATAGGAAAGAATGAAGAATTCCTACTAACCAAGACTGAATTACATCACATCAACAACACAGGTAAGTACTTTCTCCTAAGTGTTACCAAATACAGTGTCACAAACATTTTTCTTTAACACAGGCACCCATTGCTTTCTTTATAACACAAGTGTCATTTCCCTTCCAGGAAGTCTAAATATGTTTTAACCATTTAGTCCTACCAGTTTTCCTGAGCTCAAACAGCATTTAAACTTTTTCCATCTATTATTGCATCATAAGAAAAAGAGAAAGGATCCCTATCTCTTTTAGCTTTTACCTAAATAAAATACACATAACATAACTGTTTGTTTCTTTATGCATTATTTCTTCAAATTTTGTACACTGGCATACATAAAGAGTGCAATCGAGAATATCTTCAACTAGCTACCTTAATATTGTAGCTCAATTCCAGAAACTCTGCTAGCAACATGCTAATTCTGTCCATGTGCTGGTATAGTAATACAGTGACTGCAGCTACTAGCCCACTGCCATTTCACCCACATTAATCCAGTTACATTCTTCACAATTATTTACAATATATACTCATTAATGCTGTAAAAATGCAAAACATTCTTTTAAGTATTGGATTTTGCATGGATGGCATACTTTAGAACATTTTGATACCCTTTTACTACAAGGGTTTTAGCATGCTAGTCTGCGCTACCCTCGTCTTCATTTCGTTTCTACCAAGACATTAAATATCATGCACTATTATACTACTGGATCTACCGTTAATTAATATGGGTGTTGGGCACCTTAGCTTCCACATTTACATGCATATATTATTGCCTATAGTGTATATGTATAGATTCTTACCTGCAAAATAGTAGATAACACTCTGAAGCACACATTCTCCTAGTGACTCTAACTAGAGATGGGCGAAATGAAACGGGGCTCCGAAGCTGTGTCGAATCATTCGAAGCAGCTGTGTTTCGGCACACTGCTCCGGAGCCCCAACTGAAGCACGCTCCCAACGTCATCACGTTTCCCACTTGAGGGACAAGATCAAATGTGGAGCGTTTCCGACAGTTTACAGAATCAGAAGAAAAGTTAATTATGTTCTGTGTTTAATCAAAGACTCATTGTTGTCAATGTTTATTTCTTGTCTGTCATGTTTGTTGCAGTTTTCTCTTTTTTTCCTAAATTCCCCAGTGAGTACAGAAAAGGTGAATAAAATCACGAAAACTATGTGCGGAGCAGGTGTTTAAATGTTACAGGCTATCAAACTGTCAAGCACATGCTGTCCGGAGTTCATAACCTTAATAATATTCAAAGGCTTCTGATGTAATTTGAAACATAGGCAACTATCTGAATAACTGCAAATGTTCGCCTTCCTAAAGACTGAATTCTTGTTAGGTTTGTTTTGCACATCAATGGACTTCTCAAAGACTTTGAGTGAAATATCCCATGGAAGGCAATACCCCAGCTAACAGTTTTTGATTGTCAGAACATTGTCAGAACCTTAAATAAAATATTCCTAGAAACTTTGACCTATTTTCTTAATATTCCTTGCACGTTATTTACCTGGAATGTTTCCTTGTGGCTGTCATGACATAGACTTTGTGAATTATGAATTATAGTTTTTTGTTAACAGTACCTCCTAGTGGCTAAATAGTGTATTTTCCTTTGCTTTATATGGAAACTCTCTTAGTTTTGTGATTGGTCAGTTGAGGCCATGTGATTCAGATGTCAGCAATTACCAGGAAGTAAGTTAGTTTTTACTGTTCCATGTACTTCTGGAATATGTTTATCATTTTCCTACACCGTTTGTGCCTTGGAGAGCAGTTGCCTGTAAGTTCTTTTAACCTTTGTGATTAATGTACTCAAATAAGCATCATGTGTTTTGAGGAAAGATATTTTATTTAAAAGAGCAAAAGCTAAAAATACATATTCCAAGCTATACCTAGCTCATGTTCATGTTTAGCTGGATTATTCTGTTAGCAAGTGACATGCTGCTGTGACTTTATGCTTTCTAGAACAATGTAATTTGATTTGTACATCCTTTTACTTATTTGCAGTTTTACAAAAAAAAGGAGAAAAGAAGATTGAGTAAATCCTTCAAACTTTGCTCTGCGTCTGATTTTCTCTGAAGCCTGTTCGCTATCTGTCGAATCTGCATAGATGTTACACGCACTGGGGAAAGAATAGTAAAAAGGCACCCTTACAGCGGGCACTGCGATTCAAGGAAGACATTCTTTATTTCAAGCTTTGCTCATTCATTATCATGCATTGTACGTCTAACCGTTCAGCAACTCATGATGGAGGAGAAGCAACGAGATACTGACATGAGACACAAAGGAAACATCTGAGGCATATGAAATAAAGTCGATAACCTCCACATCTTCAAGGGAGTCCAAATGTTCCTCAGCAAGCGTAGCTGCTGCCAAAGCTCGCGCTAAGGTAGAGGCTGCTCGTATCCGGGCTGGCTTCTTTAAGAAGAAATCTGAAGTTATGATAGAGAAAGCTCAACTTAAAGTGACAGAGGCATGCATGGAAGCAGAATTGGAAGCTCTAAAGCATGAAAAGGAAGTAGCTGCAGCCATAGCTGAGGCCGAGGTCCTGGAGGCAGTGGCAGAAAGTGAACGCGGGGAGAAGATCTCCATCACAAGCGAAGTCTCTAAGCGGCTTTGTGACTATGTTGAATGTCAGTCCCAGCTGGACATAAAACCTCCTCTGGGCACTGAGCCATACATATCACCCCTAGCGCCTACTGTCCATGAATTGAGACCTGAGACACCAGCTAGAAAGTACTGTACTCCCTCTTTTAACGACACAAGAGTTTCACACATCAAATATGAAGGAGACTGTTTGGCACGACAGTCAGAGAAGCTAACGGCAGCGGCTCATCGTCATTTCTTTGCCCAGCCACATACATCCTCACCCATCAAAGTCACACCACAACCTGTTCTCGATGACAAAACCAACACAAGTGATGTTGCTAGGTACTTAGCGCGCCGAGAACTTGTTAACTCTGGGCTCAATAAGTTTGATGATCGCCCAGAGAACTACTGGGCGTGGAAGTCTTCCTTCAGGAATGCCATTGAGGGGCTGCATCTGGCTGCTAGTGAAGAGCTGGATCTCCTATCAAAATGGTTAGGGAACCAGTCTGCACAGCACGTGAAAAGAATTCGAGCAGAGCATGTAGGCTATCCTGCAGAAAGTTTGGGAGCATCTGGAAGAGTGCTACGGCTCTCCAGAAGTCATAGAAAAATCTCTTTGACCGAGTTGAGAACTTTCCGAAAATTGGGAACAAGGATCCTGGGAAACTCAGAGAGATTGAGGATCTTCTACAGGAATTGGAGTCCACTAAGTGTGAAGGATACTTACCAGGACTTACTTATCTAGACACTGCCAGAGGTGTCGTGCCCTCGAAATGCACGGCGGTCTGTGGACAAGGTAAATTTGGGAGGTCTTGCTCCAAGATCTGCCTGGTAAAGATCTACCTAGAAATCCAGCCAGAAAAGACAAAGAATGTCTATGTAGTACTCGATGACCAGAGTAACAGGTCACTAGCCAGATCCTTGTTCTTTGATCTGTTCCACATTGAGAGTTCAGATTCGCCATACACACTTCGCACCTGTTCAGGCGTGACAGAGATGTCAGGAAGAATGGCAATGGGCTTCATTGTGGAATCCTTAGAAGGAGCAACAAGAGTGAAGCTGCCAATGCTGATCGAATGCAACAACATGCCGGACGATAGAGCTGAGATACCGACTCCCGAGGTAGCACAGTATCATTCCCATCTCAAGCCCATATCTAATCGCATTCTCCTCTGGATCCAGAGGCTGAGATCCTTCTATTACTGGGTCGCGACGTCCTCCAAGTCCATAAGGTGCGTGAGCAACGCAACGGTCCAAATGATGCCCCTTACGCGGAGAGACTCGACCTGGGATGGGTCGTAGTAGGGGACATCTGCTTAGGGACAACCCACAGGCCTGCAACCATAAGCACTTACAGCACCAATATACCTGACAACGTCCTTCCTTTCTTAGTCCATGTCCTAACCGGGTCTGTGTCAAAGAGAAATTCAGTTTCCAGTTGCTGCATGAAGATTCTCCTACATGTGACACATCAATCTCTGATGACTGTAGTTTGGGAAGCACCATCTTCCAGAGGTCCAAGGAAGATGACAAGGTCAGATTATCTGTTGAAGACCGGCTTTTCCTGGAGTTCATGGACAAAGAAATGTTCATGGATGACACTAATAGTTGGGTGGCACCACTCCCATTTAGAACACCACGTCAGCGACTCCCTAACAATAGGGAACAGGTACTAACACGTCTCAACTCTCTTCGCCGCTCACTGGAGAAGAGGCCAGAGATGAAGGCTCACTTTGTGACATTCATGCAGAATACATTTGAGCGTGACCATGCCGAGCTTGCTCCTCCATTACGAGAAGGACAAGAATGTTGGTATTTACCCATTTTTGGGGTATACCATCCCCAGAAGCCAGGTCAGATCAGAGTCGTCTTCAACTCCAGTGCACAGCACCAAGGTGTTTCACTGAACAGTGTTCTCCTCTCTGGTCCTGATTTGAATAACAGCCTCCTTGGGGTTTTGCTCCGATTCAGGCAGGAGCCAGTCGCTGTTACTGTGGACATTGAACAGATGTTCCATAGTTTTGTCATAAGAGAAGACAACAGAGACTTTCTTCTTTTCCTCTGGTATAAGGATAACAACCCCAGTAAAGAAATAGTGGAGTACCATATGAAGGTACATTTTTTTGCAACAGACAATCTCCTGCAGCTATATATGGTCTCCGACGTGCTGCTGCGCATGGTGAAGTCGAGTGTGGCTCTGACGCCAAGCACTTTCTTGAGAGAGGATTCTATGTTGACGACGGACTCCTGTCAACTCCTACAGCTACTGGTGCCATTGACCTATTGACATGGACACAGAAGATGCTTGCCACATCTAACCTGAGGCTCCACAAGATTGCTTCTAACTGTCGAGAGGTTATGGAAGCATTCACCGCAGAGGACTATGTGAAAGGACTCAAAGACTTAGACCTGGATGTTGATCCTACTCCTATCCAATGCAGCCTTGGACTGAGCTGGGATCTACAGAGAGACGCATTCACCTTCCGTGTAGCAAACACAGAGAAACCCTTCACACACAGAGGTGTTTTAGCCATAGTCAATAGTCTCTTTGATCCTCTTGGGTTTGCTGTCCCTATCGCCATCCAGGGAAACTTTCTACTTAGAGAACTCACAAGTCAGGCCCTAGATTGGGATTCCCCTCTTCCTGAAAAAAGAGAAGCTGAATGGAGAGCGTGGAGAGACTCTCTGCAGGATCTCAGACAATTGAAAATTCCTAGACCATATGCCCCAGTTAGCCTTTCTACAGCTCAGAGGAAGGAGCTTCACGTCTTTTCAGATGCTTCGGTGAAAGCCATAGCAGCAGTTGCATATCTCCACATCATTGATGAAGAATGAGTTTGTCATATCGGATTTATCATTGGAAAGGCAAAGCTAGCCCCGCAGACTGCTCACACCATCCCCAGACTAGAACTAGGCGCTGCTGTTTTAGCTGTGGAGATTGCAGAGCTGGCTACAAGTGAGTTGGATTTTTTTACCAGACGCCGTGGAGTTCTATACAGATAGCAGAGTCGTCCTGGGATGCATCTGTAACCAGACAACCATGCAGCAACCATGTGCAGCGCCTGATTTTCTCTGAAGCCTGTTCGCTATCTGTCGAATCTACGTAGATGTTACATGCACTGGGGACAGAATAGTGGCCGTAACATAACTTGTTCTGAATCATGTGGAATGTTAACGGCATGTTTACATGATAGCATTATGTCAAACCCCCCTGAAATATGACCAATATTTTCTCCTATCTTATGGGTCCATTTTCGATTAGCTGGGACCAGGGTCTTCTTGGAATAAGACTGCACAAGTAATTAAATAACTACAAATAACGCACATAACCTTGAGATCTTCATGAGAACGTATAGGTTTCTGCAAAATTCGAAGTAATATCTGTTTCGGGAAATTAAATGTATAGTTCTGTAAGATAAAACTTGTAACACTTGCTTAGAAACATGTTTGTACATTCAAGAAGTTCACATAAATTGGAAGACAGGACCATACCTTTGTGGGGAAAAGCAAAAAAAAAAAAAAAAATTTGACATCTAAATGTGGAAATGATAGGGGATACGTACCAGATGATGCTTGCATGATGGAATCTGGGACCATTTTGATCTGGCCACCCGACTAGTGTGCCATGACAGCAATGCACCCAGTCATTGGAAAATGCCGTAAAACGTCCTTAACAAATCCTTCAACAAATCCAGTTGGTAGAATAGCTTTTGTGTGGCGTTTTAAAGTCGAGGGGAAAGAGATCGTGTTAATTGCCTAGCTGACCGCTTCGATGCGTCCTTGTTCATTAGCAAATCAAACATCTGAATTTTACAGTAGCTACACACATAGGCTACCTATCTATTGTGACAGGTTCATTAACTGGAAATAGTTAGTGTCCTGACTTGTAGCACCGCATTTACTTCAGAATGGGTCGGTTATAGTTGGGGTAGTTACATTTATCTCGACGTTGTTATTTAGCTTCACTGGTTAGCTACTGGTAGTTTGTTTTCTACAACATGATTTAACAACTGCGTTAAATGTGCTTTGTAATTATGAGTTAAGTTAAAGCACTGTATTAGTTGTTTTCATAGTGTTTTTGGTTTTTCGGTAAACATAAGCTTACAGCGACGTTGCCCATTATTTTTAATATTGGAATTCCATGAGAAGAACTTTGATAACCGCTATGGATAGTTTTTCCTTTCATCTTTTCTTTGCCACCTTTCTATGTTGTCTGCAATGGAATTCCAAGCTCCTGTGGTATTTCTGGGGCGTCAAAAATATCACAGGAGAGGTGCTAAACACCACATCTATGAACGCGCTTCTCATTTATGATGGAGTGATAGTTATTAATCAACATATGTACGGAATTCCACATCAAAGTTTGAAAAATAGGGCAGATTTTGTTAGTTCGTTTCAGATTACGCATAAATTAACACACAGTTTTAGGAATATATTGATAAATGAGGTCCAATGTGTCCAACAAGTTGGAAGCCAAGACAAAAATTACTATATGACTATATTCTTCAACTAGTATTACAATATCTATCGCAGTGACGTTCACAAATATGTGTGTGTGTTACTTATTGCAGGCTTCTTCTAATGATATTTTGCCTATGTCCCCAACACAAGTGTTTCGAAACAATTCAATGTTCCCATGAGTCAGGGGGCAAAGTGTTTAGTAGCTGTCTAGATTGTTTCGAAATATCAACTGTGTCAGTGTTTCAAGACATTCCTAATTGTTTCAGTGTGAATTAACGGTGCAGTGTTTCCAAACAGTTTTAATTGTTTCAAAGTGTGGGATGACGCAGCAGTCTTTCGAAACGTCTTAATTGTTCCTCAGAGTCAGCTGCATTTGTGTTTGGAGACAGTCCTAATTGTTTAAAAGTGTCAATTAACAGTGGAGTGTTTCTAAAGAGTTTAAATTGTTTCACAGTGTCAATTAACAGTGCAGTGTTTTGAAACAGTTTTAATTGATTCAAAGCTTCTGATGAAATGGCAGTGTTTTGAGACAGTCCTAATTGTTTCAAAGCCTCAATTAACGGCGCAGTGTTCCGAAGCAGTTTTAATTGTTTCAAAGCTTCTGATGACGTGGCACTGTTTCGAAACAGTCCTAATTGTTTCAAAGCTTCAATTAAAGGTGCAATGTTTCCACACAGTCTTAAATGTTCCAAAATGTCAGATGCACATGATGGTGCAGAGTTTCCAAACAGTCCCACTAATTGTTTCAAAGCGTCAGTTAATGGTGCAGTTTTTGGAAGCAGTCTTAATTGTTCTGAGGCATCAGCTATGCTAAGGTTTCGACACAATCTGAGCCTTTCCAATGCATCAATTGGTCAATTGGTTTAATGCATTTTCCCCCATGCCGTGATTATCTGTCAAAATAGTCTGATGGCTAAAGCTCTGGGTTTTTGTTTGTGACCTTTAGCAATGTTCTACTTTCCGAATCCGAACTACAATGTCTTTTTGCTGTTATCAGTTGGATGTAATATTTAATTTATTTATGACATTCATCACCCCTAGATGTCACTATCATTGGTGTTCCAAAACAGTAGTTTCCAAGCCATTTAATTCGCTTCTATTAATTGAAGTTTATCCATGTCGTATAAGTTGTAATTGCCATAGCCATTGCATGTTAATTAGGCTATACTCCCGACAGTGAGTGCTTGCTAGTTTTGATAGTGTCTGTAACATGTAACACTATCTCCACACATGGTTTTTGTGATTTTATTAACCTTTTTCTGCCTTCACTGGGGAACTGAACTTATAAAACGAGAGAAAACAACTAACATGATAGGCAAGATTTAAACCTAGTTATTACTGAGTCACTGCTTTACAACATAACATAATTAACTTCTTACAATTAAAACTGTTTCGAAACACTTTACCCTTAATTGAGGCTTTGAAACAATTAGCACTGTCTCGAAACACTGTCACGTCATAAGAAGCTTTGAAACAATTAAAACTGCTTTGACACGCTGCACTGTTAATTGAGGCTTTGAAACAATTAGGACTGTCTGGAAACACAAATGCAGCTGACTCTTACGAACAATTAAGACGTTCGAAAAACTGCCAGGTCATCTGACACTTAAACAATTAAAACTGTTTCGAAACACTGCACAGTTAATTCAGGCTTTGACACAATTAAGACTGTTTCCAAACACTGCCATGTCATTGGACACTCTGAAACAATTAAGACTGTGTTCAAATGTTACCACAGCTGACACTTAGGAACAGTCAAGACTGTTTCCAAACGCTTTGGCCGCTGACTCTTAGGAACAAGGAACTGTTTCGAAACAGTTGTGATGGGGATATCTGCTGGTGACATAAATGTATGTCATAACAAGTAATCTGCAATAAGTCTGTATTGAAGAATTGGACATATGTAATGATATATCAGAATATAAAACACTTCAAGCATCTTGTAGTTGCATAATCTCACGTGCATATATTTTACGACCCTCTTAAAAACAGATGATCCTCAATGGTCGAGCAAATATGACACATAACCTATGTTATCATGTCACTAATATAGCTTCCTCCTGCAAGTTACATGCTGCATAACAACCAGAAAATTATGAATGTATGTGGCCTACTTTAAAATACCATTTCAAAGTCGTTGCTATTTAATAAAACGTATTATAGTGACATCTGAGGAAGTATATTATACTGGTTAATAACTGTAAACTAATATCCACTTCTTAAAAGCAGACTTATTGCAGACTTAGAGTCAGCTACCAGAGCATTTGGAAACAGTCTTGATTGTTTGTAAGAGTGAGCTATGTCAGTGTTCCGAAACAGTTCTAATTTTTTCAAAGCATCAAATGGCGTGGCAGTGTTTCAAGGCACTTTTAATTGTTTTGAAGCTTCAGATGACGTGGCAGTGTTTAATTGTTCCAAAGCGTCAGATAATGTTTCGAAACGATATAAGTCAGTCCAATGCATTAGCATTGCCAATTGTTTCAATCCCTTGTCCCTCTATTACAAGTAAGCAGTTTATGTAGTGTAATGGTTAACGCTCTGAGCTGCCGTTTGTGAGTAAAAGTGAAGTTGCGTTGTTCGAATCTGAACAAGCCAGTTAACTTTTATCGCATAGTACTTCTCCAGTGGGCTATACCTTGTGAATGCGTGTGTATGGAGTAACTAAATAAAATAGGACCCACCTACTGGGACAAAGCCTACAGGCTGGCTTTAAAGTTTCTCTTGAGGGAATAATACGTCTGCTGATTTGTGTAGGCTACCAGCAAATGTTATCACAAGTGCTTTGAAAAAAGTATGTACAGCTATTGTGACTCATCAGCTAAATGAGTCAAAGCCTTGAATAGACAGCGGTTAGAAATTCTTCGGTTTTCTCCTTCGCTTTTCACATGCTCTACATTCCCAAATAAATAGATTTACAAAGAAATTATGACAGATCCTTTTAATTGGTAATTCATTCTTGCGTTTGGAAAATGATCATGATGAAACACATGGTTTAACTTAGCTTACTCCTGTCGTCTAAATGTTCCGATGTATGGTTTGATGTAGTGTCAGAAGTCACACTAGCGCCTCCCGATGGCCCTCCCACACAGGTACTTGGACCCACCCACACAAACAACCAAAACACAGGGAGTCAGGTAGCAGAGACTTTATTAGGTTTTTTTTAAAAACAGCAAAAATCATGCTCAGGCAGCCACCCACTTTGACCTCCCCTCCCCCTTTCCAACACCCCCCTCTTACCGCTAGCCCCTACTGGCTGGCCCTGTGCCACGTGGGGGAACTCCCGAGAGAGGGACTTCCCTGCACCAACACCGCAGACCAAACCACTAAACAAGTTAACCCTGTGCCCACACTCACTCCATACAGTGTCAAGATTTGGACCCTCTCCCGGGCCTGCCCACACGGCACCGGCCAGCCCCCTCTTGGCCAACACAGGGGGGAGTAACGCACACTGGTCCACACACTCACACACATTCACACAAACAAAACTAAGGGTGGGGCGCGACTCGGCCTGCGCCACCAGAAGCCGGGCCTCCTCTGCGCCCCAAAATAAAAAAACAAAACCAAAGAAAACCAGGCAGAGACTGCCGCTCCTCCAGCCTCCAGGTACCACCGCGGCCGCACGCTGGTGGACTCCCAGTCTTCCAACTCCACTGGGCCTGGGACGGGGAAGGCTAGAGAGGGAGAGGCAAAACACCAGATCACCCCTCTGTGGACTGGGCAGAGCTAGGACACACACACATGCTGTTTAATTCTGTGGTTACGTCCCTCTCACCACCAGGGCATGCCCCCGCTCGCCTTCTGCCCAGCCCGGGGTAGCAGCTTCGCCGCCGTCGCCTTCTCCCTCCACTAGCGCTGGATATTGGGGTTCCTCCGTCCCTTCCCTCAGTCGGCCGCCGACAAGGTTCCAGGCGTGCAGTCCCTCCCTCTCCTTCACCGCACGCACCCTAAAAAGAAATCCCCCCGTGGGATTTCTTAAAAAGGAAAAAAACAAAACCGAAAGAAAGAAACGAAACCAAAACAACAACGAAACCGCCGGCAAAACTTAAAAATTCAAAAACTTCCGAAGTGACGAAAGACAGCCACGGACTCTTCTCAAAGAACCATAGGAAACTTCTGTGGTAGGGCTGTATTATGCGTATTTAATCATGGTGACGTAATACCCATCTGTGTGAAGCATCGGAGATTCGATACATTTTCAAAGCAATTGCTTCAATTGTGTCAATTGTTTCAAAAGCCTCGGTTTCGCCATCACTAGCTCTAACAGCATACACTCAATGTTTTACAAGAAGATCGTCGCTACTATACAGCGCTACTGAAGAATGCACAGCGCCACTCGGCGCGAACTACCTTGTGAACTACCTTCCTTTCAACTCTATCAAATCGATCTTAACTGGAATGTTTTATTGTCCCACCATATTTTCTATATGTGCCACAGAATGTATACCAAAACAGGAATAATTACCGATATGACTGAATAATTAAAAACAGTTTGTTTATATTATGCTAGTTTAGTTTTAACGAATTTGGGTTCTCCAATAAAGTCATTGATACAACCTGCAAGTTGTTGACAGCAGGTTACTTCATATATTTTTATATTTTTGGTTGCAGAGATTGGTGTAAATAATGCATAGGAGGTATGGACAACAATCATTTTGTAAATAGTAGTACACTGTTTTTGTATATAACTTGTAAATATGCTTCTCACTGTTCATGAACTGTCCTACACCTCCCTTCTTATGTTTAATTCTATGTCATTTGTGTGTTCACTACTATTTTTTTTAGGTAATTGTGAATTCTAATTAAAATTTAGGAATATTTAAATATGGTATTGTGTCATTTATTTCAGACAATAGTGGGTGTAATTTATACTTGGCAACTAAAATTTAAAGGAAATAGCGAGTGAGGTGTGGTTTGGTGATGTTGTGTCTGTTGAGTAGGGGTTTATTACAATATTGATTATTATAAATGTAAGTAGCTATGCAAGACATAGGCCTACATACATTGAAACAGCGTTTGAAGTGCGCCTGTGTTAGTTTTGATGAAGTTCAACCTGTCAGAATTACTTTCATGGCAGTGAGCAGACAAAAAGGAAAAAAAACTTGAGTCTTGGCTACTATTAAGTCGTTTTGACGATTTGTTGCTTTACAGCTATGTAATCCTATATAGAAACTGTGGAAATAATAAGGAAACAAACAAAAAAAAACTGGCCTCATACTGCAAGAAACGATAAGGTGCTGGATCTAAAAATTATAAGTTACTAATGAAAAGGTTGGACAATATTTGAACTAAAATGTTTTACTACACTGTCAAACAATATAGACCTATATCTGTTTTAAACATTGATTAAAGAATGTATGCATCGATATTAGCTAAACAACTGGAAGATATAATCCCAGGTTGCATAGACACAGACCAAACAGGCTTTGTTAAACATCGGCAGACCCAGGACAAAGTGAGGCAGGCGCTTCATCTTACTGACCATATAAGAAACAGTGACACAGAATCTGTAGTTATTAGCCAAGTTGCTGAGAAAGCTTTCGACTCAGTTCGCTGGGAATATTTATATTTGGCTCTTAAGCGCTTTGGCTTCAATGATCAGGTAATTGGATGTCTGAAGTCTCCATATTGCTCTCCTACAGGTAGAATTAAAATAAATGGAAACTTATCCCAAACAGTCTTCCTTGAAAGGGGCTGTTGACAGGGATGCCCCCTTAGCCCCACACTTTTTGCTTTGGTTATTGAGCTGTTAGCTCAGGCAATTAGAGATGCCAAAGATATAACAGGTGTACAGATTGGAGATGCACAACATAAGATTTTTTTATATGTGGATGATATTCTTCTGACCCTCACTAACCCAAATGTAAGTTTGCCCAAATTATTGTCTCTGCTCCAATATTCCAGACATAAATTGAATTTAATATATAAATGAATGAATAAAACTCAAACTCTTACCTTTAATTATGAACCACAGAAAATATTAACAGAATATGTAAAAACTTAAATAGAAAGGTAAGGTAATCAAATATCTCTGAGTTCAAATACCTAAAGATTTATCAACCATCTATGAACATAATTATGTTCCCATAACAGCAGATATTAAGGCAGATTTAGGTTGCTGGTTGTTATTAGCAATGAATATGTATAATCCAATAGACATAGTAAAAATGAGCATACTGCTCAGGGTGCTCTTTCTTTTTCAATCACGTTCTGTTGAAATACCTTCTAAACAATTTAATGATTGGAATAGAGTGATATCAACCTGGGGAAAACAAAGACCAAGGATTAGATTCCAGACACTACAGCTGCCTAAGGATAAAGATGGGAGGGCTTTGCCCTGTCTGGAAGATTATTATAAAGCAGCACAACTGCGCTTTCTGGTTTGCTGGTGTGACCCAAAGTATGAAGCAAAATGAAAGGACCTAGAGCAAAATCAGATAAAAATACCTCTCCAAACCTTATTGGAAGAAAGAACTCTACAAAAGAAACATTTCGATGGGTTGACTAATTGGATTGCTGTCCTGTTAAACATTTGAAAATGGGACGTGTGAAAGGAATGCACAAATATTATGGTGGATAGCATATGACACATAATTTACACCAGCGAAGCTGGACAGTAGATTCAAACATTGCATAAGTAAGGGTATCACTTCTTACTGTGTGATAACATCTAACTAAAGGCTTAGACAGTTTTCAAAGATTCAAACAAACCTTCCACCTAGAGAAACAAGACATCTTTAGATACCTTCAACTGAGAAATTACTTTGACAAAAATATTAAAACAACTGGAGAGGTGGGCATGGATCTGATTAGCATATTCATCGATGCATATAAGGGTAATACAGTGATCCCTCTCCTATCCTGGTAGTTACATTCCAAGACCGCCCGCGAGATGGGAAAAATCACGAAGTAGAGGCGAGATAGTTATTATATTATTTACATATATATTAACCCTTTACGAACCTCCCCCACACTGTTTTCAACACTCCCTACACTGTATTACCTTTTCCCACACTCTTATATGTAAACACTTTTATGTAAAATATAGAAATACAACATGTACATTTTAAATACATTAAATACCTGTACATTAAATACACTGTAAAACATTTTAAATGTAAATTAAAATTCAATGTACATGCATTAAACTACTGTAAATGGAAATACACATGTAAAGGTAAATCATTTTAAATTAAGAATGACAAAACATTTTAAAGGGAGAAAGAGAAAACATTTGAGTAATATTTTTAATTTTCTTTTCATGTTTTTTTATGTATTGCACTGTGGACTCGTTGAGGCCGTAAAGGTGGGCGACAGACGTGTAACTTCCCCCTTCTTTCAACATATCAAGGAGTTTTACCTTCTTTACAATCGTTAACATCCTCCTGGTTCTTTTGGTTGCACTACCAGAAGCTGCAGTGGATGCAGGGCGTTTAGGAGGCATCGTAGGGCGTGAAATTAGGCACAGTTTTTACGAATCTTTCACAAAACACAAGAGCACAAAGTGTACAGTACGCACTGACATGCGACGGATAGCAAAGTGAATGACAGAAATGCGAGACTACTGGACGACGGACAAGGCGAGATGCTGAAACACTTCTCTCCATGAGCCAATCAGCTTGAGGAACAGAACAGCATTACCCGTACGTACAGGTTTTTTTTTTGCAATACCCTGTATATACAGTGCCTATCATAAGTATTCACCCCTTGGATGGTTTACCCTTTTATTGCTTTTGTAAATCAATCATGGTCAATAAAATTTGGCTTTTTTCACACAAATTTATTGGAAAAAACCCTTTAATGTCAAAGTGAAAACAGATTTCTACAAAGTAATGTCAATGAAGCAAAATTAGATAAAGAAAAATAATTGTTTGCATAATTATTCACCCCCTTCAAGTCAGTATTTAGTAGATGCACCTTTGGCTGCAATCACAGCACTAAGTCTGTGTGGATAAGTCTCAATCAGTCTTGTACATCTGCACTCTGCAATTTTGCTCCATTCTTTGCAAAACTGCTCAAGCTCTGTCAGGTTGCATGGGTATCGGGCATGAACAGCCCTTTTCAAGTCCAGCCACAAATTCTCTATAGGATCGAGGTCTGGGCTTTGACTCGGCCACTCCAGAACATTTACCTGGTTCTTTTTAAACCATTCCTGTGTAGCTTTTGCAGTATGCTTTGGATCGTTGTCTTGCTGGAAAATAAATCTTCTCCCAAGCCGTAGTTCTCTTGAAGACTGAATAAGATTGTCCCCCAGGATTTCGGTGTATTTTGCAGCATTCATTCTACCCTCTATCTTTACAAGGCTTCCAGGGCCAGCTACTGAGAAACATCCCCACAGCATGATGGTGCCACCACCATGCTTCACAGTGTTTTTGATGATGTGCAGTGTTTGGTTTCCGCCAAACATAACGTCTTGTCTGATGGCCAAAAAGCTCAATTTTGGTCACATCAGACCAAAGAATCTTCTTCCACTTGACCATGGAGTCTTCCACATGCATTTTGGCGAACTCTAGTCGAGATCTAATATGAATTTTCTTCAACAGTGGCTTTTTCATTGCCACACCATAAACCTTTGACCGGTGCAGAACCCGGGCAGCAGTTGCTATATGCACAGTCTCTCCCATCTCAGCAGCTGAAGCTTGTAACGCCTTCAGAGTAGTCGTAGGGGTCTTGGTGGCTTCTCTCACTAGTCTCCTACTTGCATGGTCACTCAGTTTACGAGGGCGGCCTGATCTAGATGGATTCACACGTGCCATATTCCTTCCATTTCTTGATGATTGACTTCACTGAATTCCGGGGGATGTTCAATGCCTTGGAAATTTTTTGGTATCCATCACCTGAATTGTACTTTTCAATAACTCTTTCCCTGAGTTGCTTGGAGTGTTCTTCTGTCTTCATGGTGTAATGGTAGCCAGGAATACTGATCAACCAGTCTCTGGACCCTTCAAAAACAGGTGTTTTATACCTCAATCACTTGAGACACACCCACACCACTCAGGTGATCTTCATTTCACTAACTGTGAGACTACTGGCACCAATTGGATGGACCTCTATTGAATTAGACCATTAAATGTAAAAGGGGGTGATTAAATATGCAAACAATTATATTTCTTTATATAATTTTGTTTCATTGACATTACTTTGTAGAAATCTGTTTTCACTTTGACATTAAAGGGTTTTTTCCAGTAAATTTTTGTGTGAAAAAAGCCAAATTTTATTGACCATGATTGATTTATGAAAGCAATAAAAGGATAAACCATCCAAGGGGGTGAATACTTATGATAGGCACTGTATGTGTTACAAAATGTCTTTTAATTTATTGTTTTTACTATTTTTCCCTTTTTAGGCTATAAAATGATTATTTTTTCACAAAAATAATGAAAATATTGGAAATTTTAAAATTTTTAAATACCGCAAAAATCCGCGATAGAGCGAAAATTCCGCAAGACCTGTACATAAGAAACCGCGATGCACTGAGGGAGCGAAAGCAGAACCGCGATACAGAGAGGGAACACTGTAATAATAGAAAACTGATTTCCAGGATTTACTCATCATTAAAATTGGAAAGAGGTCTCTCTACTTTGCATGTTAAATCAAAATGGGAAAAGGAAACTAATATAAGTTTAACTAATGATGAATGGTTAAATATATGTCAGATATAATCTACCACCACAAGTTCTGATCTTTGGAGGGAATTTGCCTGGAAAAATATTCTAATTTATTTCTATTCCAAGTTTTTTATAACACCAAAACTAGTCTCAAACCAGAAGACCTGAACACGGACAATGTTGGAGAATGTGTGGTAATATGTCTGCTGGTCATTTTCACATTTTTTGGGAGTGTCCTGCTATAACCCCATTCTGGGTAGATGTGGTGACAGGGGTCAGATTAATAATCAGCCTTGGTTTTAATTTTAGTACTATGTACTTGGGAAGCCTGCCATCAGGGCTGGAAAAGCAGGATAGATGTTTGTTACAAATATTATTAGTGAGAACTAAAAAGGCTGTAACCAGGAGGTGGTTGAATAAGGAATCCCCAACAATAATGGAATGGATAGAAATAGTTCAGGAAATTTACATTATGGAGCGACTGACCTTTTCTCTGAGGTATGCTGATGAAAAGTGTACTGGAAGAAATGGAAAAACTATTTAGATATGAGGTGACCTCTTTAATGTATGGTTGTTATGTAATCCATTTTTTTCTCCTGTATGCTCTAATGTTAAGCATTTCACCTGACGTTTGATGACCCTGTCTGTTATTTTGTTGTGTTACATATTTGTTTGTTTTGTGATTATAAAACAATAAAAAGAAAGTTAAAAAAAATACACTCTCAAACAAACAAACAGCATGGGCGCATTTCAGCATCGAGGAAGGCTGTGTGCAGAAATGTGTCCATGCTGTTTGTTTACAACAATTCTTATGCAACTGATGTCCAACTTTAAACTGAGTATGCGAAATACCGCCTTTACTCTTTATCTCCTAGGATAAAAGACAATCAATAATCACCTTATAACAAATAATCCTTACCAACACACATTACTGTAAATAGGCTGTCTCACAATTATCTTCACAATATTTTTAAATATACTGCAGTACACTAGACTGCACTTCCATAAGTGCCTTTATTGAAATCGTATTCACATAGACATTTGCCAAAATATAACAATTTCATGATGTAGACTGTATCGAAACAACACATTTTATACTAATCATGAATTTCATATGCAAGGACCAAATCTTGGAATTAATATCTGCTGCCAAAGTGTTTTTTTAATATAATTCTTGTTTATTTACTATAAAAATCAATTTGTCAGTTGTCGTGGGCTAAACCTTTTCTCAGATGCAATGCTCCAAATGTGGATATGTTTTTTGCAGGGCAGAAAGCTCAGCTAGCAATGAGAAAAGCTTTCAAGTAACTTTCAAGTAACCTAACTGGCTTGTTAGTGTTGAAGATGAGAGTGATGAATTTGAAAGGCTGCTAGTTGAACTACGACAGAAATGCTCTGGGGCTATAAAACAAGAACAATTACAGTTGATGACACTAGCTCCAAAGACAAGGCAAAGACAGCACAATACAACCAAAGTGGTGCATCACTGTAGTTTCAAGTGGAACACATTCTGTGTGTGTATGTGCCATCCATCATAATGCCAAGCTTATGGTGGCAGCACTTGGTGGCCGGTTAAAACTGGACGCTAAGAAATGTATTGCCAAGCTGATGTGTAACACAGGATGTAAACAGTGCATGCTTTACAGATACCCCAATTGTCCTGGAAAGGAAGCTCTCAAAGAGTTTGATCACCAACAGTTTGATTGATCACCAACTTGTATAAAGATGATGCCTTTGATGCTGAAGATAACATCACTTTCAAGCAATGGCTCTGCACAGTTCGCATGACCCTGGTCACCCAACAAATGACAGCTGAGGATTTTAGCAATGGGCTTGTTGAGAAGCTGGACAAGTTAGCACATTGCTAAACACCAGACTACTCACCTGAGACAACTGAAAGCCTGTCTGCCTCCAAATGAAGCCATCATTTTGTTGAACTTTGCAAAGAATTATTCATCTATAGTGCAGGACGCTATGCAGGGACTTTATTGGGAAAACACCCAGGCAACACTGCATCCCTTTCCTGTAAACACATCATTGGAAGGCAAGCTGGTGCACAAGAGCTGTTGCTGCATCAGCGATGGACTCACACACAACACCACTATGTACTCATTCCAAAAGGTATTGTATTTATCAGTTGCACAGAACCAACAACGCAATTTTCAATTTTATTAGAAAGTTATACAAGTCATGTTGGTATTACATGATAACTTCTCTTTCAGGTTCTGCTGGAACAACTCAAGGCTGATATGCCGACTCTGTCCAAGGTGCACTATTTCAGTGATGGAACTGCCTCCCAGTAAAAAAACTAAAGAAAACTTCTCCAACCTCAAGCACCACCTGCTTGATTTTGGTGTTAAGGCAAGATGGAATGCCACAAGCCATTGGAAGAGCACATGGGATGGCACCGGTGGCACTGTTTAGCTGCCAGGGCTAACCTCCAGAGTCCAGAGGATGGCCAGATCCTTTCAGCTGTCCAGCTTTTCAACTGGTGTGAGTGAAGTGTGAAAAACATCTAGCTCTTTGTCCCAAAAGCTTGACGGTTTCAGTCACACTTTGATGCAGCCAAGCCAATTCCTGGCACAAGAGACAACCACTATTTTGTACCCTAGGGTATTAAATTACACTGAGGATTAGTAGGGTGTCAGGTGATGGCAACTCATACATTGTTCATGGGGACCACTCTCAGGCACCACAGCACAATGTGCAGGCAGGGCAGTATGTGGTGTGTGTGTGTATATGAAGGAAAATGGTGGGTAGGGTACACCTTGGAGAGGTCAGAGGAGCAGGAGGACTACAAGGTGAAATTCATGCACCCTAATGGAGCTTAATTCAAATGGCCATCTGAGGATATCTGCTGGGTGCTCACCAACCATGTGCTTTCTGCTATCCAGCCCCAGCCATTACCAAGAGGGGACAAGAATATTCTCTAAATAAAAAGATGTGAAGATACTACAGTGGGCTTTGAGCACTTCCTAGCCACCAATCAGTGAATAATGGAACATAGGGATTCCACTTATAAAGAAAACACCAAGCATGTACCCAGTTTAGTCCTTTTGTTCAAGTTATATGATTAAAGGATAATTGTTTTCATGTAATTTCTAGTACATAATTCCCTACATTGCACATCATTTTCCATAAAGTTATTTGAACTTATTCTTTTTTTAAATATGAGGCATAAAATTGAACCATTCCGTTGAATATAGTATCTGTCAGAGTTAATGCCTTTTTGTATAATGAGGTCCTGATGGTAAAGAATATACCTTGCAATAATGACCTATTGTAAAATGAGCCTACAGAAAAAAAAATATTTCTTTACTCCAATCAATATTTCAGAGGCTGGGACACACATAGATAATAAGGGAAGACCCTTCTTCTTCATTATGGATGTTTTTGTAATGAAGGAGTTAATTTATGAGGGAAAGGAAATTAGGTGGCACATATGTGCTTCTGTTACAGTTATTTCAGTTGTGACGCATCCCCTGCATGTTGCCACTTAATAAATGATTGCCACTCGTACCACATTGGAATCTGCTTTTCGTCTAGTACAACACAGGGTATCAAACCTACTTAAAGGGAACTTAACCAATGGAACACTGACTTCTACACACACATAAACAGGCAGTTATCAAACAGATAAAACAGGTGCTGACATCTGGGTGCAGGGCATGATCAGGTTTGCCCCACGATTCAGGTCCCACACCACTCCCGTTCTAGCTTGGATTTCAGAGACCTGATACCGCCACAGGGTTCAGCCTAAGATATGAACTCAGCCGATCTTGAAGGTCCGGTGTCTAGTTGCTGCCAGTGGCATCATCCAGTGGTTGGTGACTTGTTGCAGCCCAGGTTTATACCCAGCGTCTTTGCCCCGCTGCAGTGTCTGACTGCAGCCAGAGTCTGAGGGACTCGTTGCAGCCCAGGCTTACACCAAGTGGTTTCTGCCCTGCAGTGGTGTCTGGCTGCATCCAATGATCCCTAGGCCTAGATCAGCTTGAGATCACTGGGCCTCCTTTAAGTACCATTCCAAGAAACCCTTTCCACTCCACAATGCCTTTCAGTCAGCCCATGGGATTCTGCCAGAACCACTCTACAACCCTCTTTTCTTGTTAGCCTGTTATCATGAGACCCCACCCCCCACCCCCCACAGGGGAAAAAGGAATTGAGTGGCAATTACTCTTTCAGTCTTCATCCTGCATGGATGGGAGAGTCAACAAAATGGCAGTTGTTTGCCAGTAACTTTTATGGCAGGTGTACCCTTATAATTATATCTGCATCTGCTTTCCCACATCAACCAGGATGATGTCCCTGTAAGGGTGATCACAGGGCTATATACATACACACTCATTTACAGATGTATACACATACATACAGACATACGAACCATATATAAATATGGTACGTATGGTATGTAATTTTTTTATTTAAAAATCTGGGGAAAAGTGTGAATTATTCATCATGAATAATTCACACTTTTCCCCACATTTTTAAATAAAAAAATTAAGGGTGTGCATTGTACATGGGAACTAAATGTTACCCCTTTTTCCCAGCTAAGTGCATGGCCATATCGGGATGGTATGACTGGAAATAAGTTATATTTATTGTCCAAGCGAACTGGTGACTTAAGACTTAAATCACCATACTAAAAGCAAAGCGAAGACAAGTAATCCATCTTTATGTTCGGGCAGATTCAGGTAGGACAATATATCCGATTGTGTGATTTTCACAATTTTGACGTTACAACAGGTGTACTTGTATGGCTTACACCTGTAAAATTCAAAGGTCACTTTCAAATTAGCTTTTTGTTTATTTTAGGATTCGTAAACTTTGTTAATGTAACTGGTTTAATTGGTAATGACAAGGGGTGTATTGGTACCAGTGGTGTTAGGTGACTTGTAAACAGGAAGCACAAACCTCACCTTTAAATCTATCATTAACTTCAAACTGTTGCCATTAATCCACCTAGATTAACAACAATCAGAACTTTGTATTGAATATCCAAGAAACCCTAAGGATGATTTGAAACATGTAGTCATGTACATAGTTGTTGCAGAAGGTTTTACAGTAATCAAATTAATAAAACATACCCAAACGAAGAATCTTTCATTTTCAAAAATTTACATCTCTAGTTTTCACTTTCTTGCAACCAAATTTTGATTGTCTGTAGTATTAATATACTTCGATCACATCTAGAATTTGTTTGGTCCTGGCCATTGTAAAACCCTTATGAACCTGCCCATCTCTTCAATGACTTAGGCTATTATTAGCATAAAAAAGAGCAACTGCGGGTTTCAAATGGGCTTGAGGACACTGATGCATCGCTCCACAATGGACCTCGTTGCAGCATGAATGTCATTGTAGCGCTGTTCCTGCTCTGTCCTACGAGCAAGCACTGGGGTCATGAGCCTTCTTTTCAGTGGGTACCCCCTGTCGCTGAGGAGCAACCCAGTGTCTCTGCCCACCTCAAACTTCTGATATAATCCATTTTCATGTAGAATGCATGGATCGTGAGTGGATCCAGGCCTCCTTGCTACTAAATCAAAAATGTTATATTTTGCATTGCTCATGATCTGAACATTGATTGAACAAAATCCCTTTCTATTTACATATAAGTGTTTGTGAAGAGAGGGAGCCTGGATCTGGATTCGCGTACCATCAATACATCATGCAATACCACTGATGCTGGATAGCTGCTAGAAACTATTCTTGTTTCCAGTTGCCACTTCCACCGTCAGCAGGTGAACAACTCAATGCCAGGGACACATGTTGAATGGCAGGACAAGTAGTGGATTTATGGACATTTACCATGTCTGTCACTGTGTTTTGAAATGCCCTGTTGGTGTAAAAATTTAAGGCCATCAAGGTTTGTAGACTAGGTGACAATGCCATGTTTCGATCTGATGAGTGGGTCAAATCAGGTGACAGCTCTTCGATTAGCTCCAAAAGTCCTCTCCTATTCAGCCGGAACCTCTCTACCAACTCACCATCATCATGTCTAGTGGGTTGTTTCTATCCAGAAACATCCTCTCCTGTCTTAAAGCTTGGTAATTGTAGAGTCAATAAACAAGGTGCACCATTGTAGTAATCTAGTTTACTGTTTAAGTTTTGCTGTGGAAATGCTTTAGAGTACTACTGTACATCTGCTCTGGACTAGGCGTAGATGTTACGCCTGGTCTTAGTGAAAACCATGGTTATGCCCTGGTAGTGCAACGGTCTTAAATATACAACCAAAAATTACGACTGGCTTGGCCCAGTTGGTGCAACTGATCTTTTAACTGTATAAATGTTGACCACACATTGTAATCATTGAACATTTGGTTCCGTGCTTGTGTTTCTACTACCGGCTGTGTAAGTAAAGTATGTCTTCAACTGCAAACATGGGATCTGTCTCTTCATTAACAACATGGTTGTTTTTACTCATTTTGAGTATATAATTTATTAACGGTGTATATACAATACATTTTGCGGAGTAAAGCAATAAAACTTTATAAAGACAGGTAAAAGGTTAGCAATGCTTCCTGTTACCAACCGGAGGACTCCCACATATTGCTGAACACATAGGCATTCGAAAATACTGTGGATAAAGCAATGATGGGCAGTTTGCAAACAAACAAATCTTTTCGAACAAATCTTTCAAATGAACAAACTTACCTGAGTCTTCTCCGTCACAGATTTGTCCATTTGTCTCTCTCCCTAAGCCCCCTCATCTTATTGCTCTACATCAGCCTTTCTCAAAGAGTGGTCCGCCGACCACTGGTGGTCCGTGTGTGACCCCAAGTGGTCCGCTTGTACTTATCAAAATATCACATTTTAAATAAGTGTCATATTTTAGATTAAAAGTGTTTCTCAAACTGTTTAAAATTTGTGATGAGAGTATGGCCGTGTGTCCACCAAAGCTGAAAACGCTGAGCGCTCAGCTGAGAATGCTCAGCTCCCAGCGTATGAAAGCTCAACTGATTGTTTTTCGGGTGGTTGCCATTGTACGGTCAGTCAGATTGCTCATGAGATAGCTGGCTAAGTATAATTAGCCATGCTAGGTTGTATTCTTACTGTAAGGTAAATTCAGGTTATTAATTAGAGGCTGTAAGAAATTTGCTGCAAAATAATAACGATGATAACCGTTATGCGACTAAATATTATAATTAATATATAAACTACCCTATTGATAGTGAAGTAGTGGGTGGATATGGTAAATATATCAGCATAACAAGTATTGCTATGATACCACAGGTTACAGTTTACAGCATACTAGTGGTAATTATACATAGCCAGCTAGCCTACAAGCGATCTGACCAGTTAACTAGTCAAATAGGAAAGTATCCTGTATCCTGCCAGATATTTTAAAATAGTTGAGTATGTTAATGTGGAAGCCACATATGACTATGTTCACATATACCTATGGATACGATTGTAAAGTTAGACGCAGCAATAGCTAGCATATGTTGCTATCTAACGTTACTCAGTTGCATTTACTGTATTACCTTTCACTACGAAATGTAATGCAAAATGGTTGACAATGTATGACTATCGATAGCGATACAGGCTAAAACAGAAGGACCAGCTTGTGCTGTGCACTGTATGTCTCACCTCTTCAACATGATTGGACAGCTGAGTACAAAGTGACAGTGATCAGCGTACCATATTTTCAAAGTTGAACATTCTTCAACTTTCAGTGACCGAAAAAAATGATATCTGCTGTACGCTCGGCTCCAGATACGCTCCAGGTATATTTTATAGGCGGGCAAAAACGCCCAAAAAACGATGGGAAAAATACGCTGGCCAAAGAAAAATCAGCTTTGGCGGACACGGCCCTAAGGCTGATCGTTTTACAACCGTTTTGTGACACCTGCTCGTAGCTATGTTTTACGATCTTAAAGTGATCTGCGTGGTCAACTGACAAGATGTAGCCCACCAGAAAAACCAAAAAGAAGAGGAGCTGGCACGATGGATCGGTGGCACAAGACAGGGTCAGTTAAAAGAAAGTTTGATGAATTAGCTGTCACAAGTGGTTCAGCCGCAGTGACAAGTGATTCCGTGCACATTACTGTGTCCCAGGAGAACAGTTCACTATCTAACTACCAGGCTGAAAGTTTTGAAACTTGACTTGAAAGTAAAGCACTAAAGTGAAGAGAAAATGTTGAAGCGACTACATCAAAATTGGATTTTTTTTGGACTGGAGATGAAGAGGATCCCAAACCACACTGTGTTTTGTGCTATGAGTCATTGACTAACGAAGCTATGAAACCCGCCAAATATGAAATCCAAACACAAAGATTACATGGGGAAACATGTTGGATTTTTTGAGAGAAAAATGTGATGAACTTAGGGAACACATGACCAAGGCACCCTCACAGTCTTTTGCACCAGGGGAAAATGCTACAGAGGCATCATACAGGGTATCCCTGCTGATCGCAAAAACAGGAAAACCTCATTCGATAGGTGAGAATTTAGTCAAACCAGCTGCAAAGGTTATGACTAACATATTGTTTGGGGAGAAAGCAAGCAACGAAATTAACAGGGTACCTCTGTCCAATGACACTGTCAAGCTGCGAATAACAGCTATTGCTGAAAATGTGCAAAATCAGTTGATGACACGTTTACGTCAAAGCCAGTTTTTCACACTGCAACTGGACAAGTCAACTGATACTGGGAATGGGGCAAATCTGCTGTGTTTTGTAAGGTACATTTATTCCGGCGGTGTGCACGATGAATTTCTTTTTTGTCGTTCCTTGTCAACCAACACCACAGGGCAACCCATTTTTGACTCGATCAAAAACAAAGCACCGAACACACGTCTTTTTAAAGATCTGTGTAAAGAAATGGGAAGTGAACACACCAAACTTCATTCATACTGTAGTTCGCTGGCTGTCGCGTTGGAAAGTTCTCACCTGTCTACTTGAACTGCGCGATGAGGTGATGATATTTTTGAATCAATGATGATTAATGATGATCTATGTGACAGAATGCATGATTTCCTGTGGCTCGCAAAATTGGCATACCTGGCTGATGTCTTCAGTGTTCTCAATGCTTTGAACTAAGCGCTGCAGGGCAAAGCCGTCACCGTCTTCAACATGCAGGACAAAATTAAAGCCACACATCTCAAAATGGAATTGTGAATTGCCTGTTTGGATCGTCAGGAGTTTGACTGTTTGCCAACGCTCACAGATTTTCTCCTCGCTGCAGATGAGGAGCTGGATGGTGGCACAGTTGCAGTCTTCAAGGAACATCTGCAAGGCCTTCACTCTCAGCTGCACTGTAAAACCCGATGAGTTAGTTGAACTCAAACCATTTGAGGAAACCGATTGCCTTGAACCATTTAAGTTGGCAAACTTAAATCAAATATTTATCTGTAGTTGAATTTTTAAGTTCAAGTAACTCAAGTATTTATTGTTACTCTACCTTAGGTAAATTAAGTTGAATGTACCAGTTTACTCAGTTCAATGAACTTAAAACTAATTAGTATATTTCACTTGTATGTAACAGTTATATAAACTAATTTAAAATGTGTTAATTGAATTGATCAGAATTAAATACTAGTAACTTAAATGGCTCTTTTTTAATAAATGTTACCATCTAAGTTGAAACTACTCTGTTTTCTTTCACTAAATGTATTACTACATTCTAGTTCTGACAACTCATTTCATTTGAGGAAACCGATTGCCTTGAATAATTTAAGTTCTATTAACATAATACAAACTCAAAATGTGTAACTTAAAAGTTTTATTAAATTGAATGCTTAACACCCAAAATACAATAAAAACTGAAAAACAGCCTCTGGGGCTCAGATCAATCACCTTATCTTAACAGTGGAAAATGGTGACGCTTGCATATAAAATTATTAAGCCTCTCTGGGGCTCAGATCACGGTGGAGTATCATCCCATAGAACTGGTGACACCATACAAATATGCACAGTAAAATGATTAACCATAACTACACCAAACACTTGTTTCAATAAATCAACTGGCCAGCCACATGGTATTTTGTTTAGAAACTGCTGACAACAAATGCAAGTTTACGTTAGAACTTCACTCCAGCTCATTTTCTAAGGCCTGTAGTTTAGGTCTAAGCTGCTTCCTCCCATCATTCAGGTCAAGGAGGATAACCTGAATGAACTCCAAACAGCTACTGAGCTTTTCCAGGTACATAAGTCTTTTAACAGAAAAAAGAAATCACTTCCAATGAGCAATATGTTTCTCATCTCTTCAAACTCAGGCAAGGCAGCACATGTCCAAGTACAATAAAAATAAATAAAAAATACAATATACATACAAATATGCCTGCCACAAAAGTTGTGCCTTGAATGGTTGCCTGTTTTGTGCCATATACACTGCTGCTGTCTGATGCTTGACACTATGGATGTGTATCAACAGGCAATGTTTCAATAAAGAAAGACTCCATGTTTTAAGTCTGTACTGGTGGCTTGAAAAATCTCTGTGATGACAGATAGAATGCCATCATGTTTTGGTGTCTCTCGGCCAATGTTTTCAATACATTTTTGTAGATGTGAGTGTCACGAACAACCCTCCTGTTGTCCTTCTGGGTAAAGGAAGGACAAAGGGGAAAAAGGAAGGAAAGGAGGGAGGGAAAACAGATTGTGGAAAGAAGGAATGAAAAAGAAAGGATAGAAAGTTAAGCAGTTTGTGAAGCACAAAGGTAAGGAACGAAGGAAAGGAAAAAGGGTTGTGGAATGAAGGGAAATAGGAAGAATAGAGGGAAGGAACAGATAGACCCAAAAGGACAACAGGAGGGTTTAAAAAACCTTGTACTTCCCTCTCATGGTCCAGAGATGCACCTGATGCTTTGGTCGCAGTCTTAAGTTGGGGAAGACTTCCTGAAGGAGTTGCCTGTGATCTAAAATCTTGCTCGCCATTTATGGCATTATCTGTGAAACTATGAAAAACAGCAAGCTCAAATATATCCTTCAATCCACCAATTGTTCCTCCTATCCCAATAGAACTGGTGACACCATACAAATATGAACAGTAAAATGATTAACCATAACTACACCAAACACTTGTTTCAATAAATCAACTGGCCAGCCACATGGTATTTTGTTTAGAAACTGCTGACAACAAATGCAAGTTTACATTAGAACTTCACTCCAGCTCATTTTTTAAGGCCTGTAGTTTAGGTCTAAGCTGCTTCCTCCCATCATCCAGGTCAAGGAGGATAACCTGAATGAACTCGAAGAAACCACTGAGCTTTTCTGGGTACTTCAAATGCAGTGCATACACCAATGCAAACAAAATCACCAGCGAATCGGTCCATGATCTATGTGACATGACAACCATATCTTCAAGAACAATGGATACATGCTGGGTTTCGAAGGGAACTTGAAGCACCTCCTCCTCATTCACCACTGCCACCAGAGCCACTGTTCCCTCCTGATCGGCTTCTGAGTCATCCTAAAAATAAAAAATAAAAAGGAGAAAGGAACGTCTAAGTATAATTCTACAAATCAAGCTTATTTGTCTGATGATGAACACCAATAACATTATGGATTCTGAAGATGGCCTGAATCAGCAGCCCAAGGAGCAGACTGTAGGCCTCCAAGTGGAGGGCATGACATTGGTGTTCTTTCCCACTGTTCATCTGATGGAGGACAAACCATCTCTTCAGTCAGATAAACTAAACAAAGTCATACTACCCAGGTAGATGGCAAAATATTGAACACTGACGGAGAAGACTGGCTAAACACAGACTCTCTTCTTTATTCTATTTGTGGGTCCATTTTAACTTTGTTTGCAGTTGTTTTTCCCTGTATTACTATTTAAAGTTACTGAGCTAAATCAAAGGTTTGATTATTCACTTGTCTATACAAAGAGATCCAGGAGGCACTGAATGGTTTTCTTTTTGTGGATTTACATATTACTGATACCGTCAATAAATATAGTTTCTTCTGTTTTCAAAACCTCGTCTGGGTCCAATCTTTCCTCTTAAAGTAAAATGAGTGTCCTTTTCACATGAACCAAATGTACATTAAGTGCTACACAGTGTTACACTGTGCTAAACTAAGAGTATACCATCATGAGGGAAAGTCTGTCTTCTGGAGTCAGATATTGATATTTTATTAACCCTCATACCTGATGTGAACATTTCTGTCCACAAGGGGGGTCATTTTTCCACTAATTTCACATTTCAATTTGGAAATAGTGATCCTCATCATGTTTGGTCAGGTTGTGTATTTTTTGACTATTTTTCAAATTTCAAACACAAACATATTTTTTTTTCCATTGTCAATCAAATAATACAATCAAAAAATGGTTAAGTGGACATTTTTGTCCACTTTTAAAACAAACTAAAATGGCATACATTAATATATTTTTCAGATTTCTTTTAATAAATATTTTTCCCCCACTTCAGGTCTGCTCAAAACTACGTTTTCAATTATTTATTTTTTTTAACCCTTTAGATGCCAATCTGAACCTTTCAAGTCCAAATTTTGACACTTTAGGTGCCAGTATCTTCAAAAAATGCAATGTGAAGTGAAATATTTTAGGTTGAGTTATTGCTGTCTGGGATGATCAATGATGAGCAGCAATATCAGTTTTTAAAGCTTTGTAGTTTCTCTATAATGACAGATTACAGAAACAGCTCCCATAGACAGCCATTATAATGAATTTTCATTATAATAATTTTTTAAAATCAGACAAAAAAAAAAAAAAAAAAACATAACTGACTAGCAATCAAGGTTTTGGTAATCATTGACATATCCTGCACTGCAATTAAAAAAATATATATGTATGCTGTTTTTAGGTTGTTTAAAAAGTGGACAAAAGTGTCCATTTTCCCAAATTAAGTTGTTTTCTAATCAGGTGTGAGGGTTAAAAATATAATGTTCACATTTTGATGAGCAATAAATCAGAATGTAGCACCAAGAAAGTAAAACTAGCAGATGCTAAAATTCTTTTCCAGATATGGAAGCAGATAATCTGTGCAATTAATCTTCATGTGCATGATGAGACCTAATTTGAACCACATGTTAAAAAAGAAAAGTGATCCTCTCATGCTCAGATGTTAATTGCATTGAGAAGCAGAACCCACAAATACCTTGCATGTTCTGAAGACTTCAGATGAATCCTCCTTCAAGTAGTGTGGTAGGCCGGCCAGGGCTGCTGTTCGAGCTGCACAGATATCATTTTTGTCCTGTTGCACAAAGAGCGTATGCAAGGGATGTTAGTGTTCACTGTTCACATTCATGATGTAACACATGAAATAAAAATAAAAAAATTACCTGTTCCTCAAATGCCATCATAATTGCTTCAAGCTTCTGTCCAAAAGGGCCCGTCTTCCTCTTTTTGTAGAGCTGTAGCAGCTGAGGTGTGTACTTGTCGAGTGAAGCATAGAATGTTGATGGCAGATTCAGATTTGTGATCCTGTGGAATTCACTGTAGAGCTGCATGGAGGGAAAAAAAAAGACAAAGAAAAGAAAGTTTAATAGCTCCTTTAAAAACAATTTGTCTCTCTCTCATCCTCTGCCCTTTGACCCATCTACTGAGGAAAAACTCCCAAGAAAAAACAGGAGAAACCTCAGGGTGAGATCCTTCACTCAGGACAGACAGATGTGCAATGGGCTCTATGCACAGCTTCACTACTTCCTGAATTCAAGGCACTTCTTCATTTCCTGTCTTACATTATTGGACAAACTGATTAATCCAGGTGTGTCTGACCATTATGACTACTCAGACACACCTGATTAATCAGTTTGTCCAATAATGTAAGACAGGAAATAAATTACTCAGAAGTAGTGAAGCTGTGCATAGAGCCATAGATGTTGTGTACAGACAAGAAAAAAAAACTACTTAAGCAATGTGATATTGTAAAAGTGGGCTTTTGAGACATACCAAATAAAACTATTAATTTGGTGATACATGCATACAGTATTTTCTTTGTTTTTTTTTTTATATTATTCTTCATAGAGCTTTTTGAACATTTTAGACAGTGTGAAGTACAGCACAAGTCACAAGGGATGCATACAGTATTTTTAAGTATTATTTGTAGTTTTTACTCACCTGGGCTTCACAAAAGAGTGCAGGCCATCTGTCCTTCAGTTCAACGACTGGAGGAGCCAAATCCACAATTTCTTCACGTCTGAGTGCAAAGGTACGTTGCATATGTTGATGGATGGATATCATGTCTCTTTCCATCGATGTCCTCTTGAACTGCTCGACCATCGCAAGCCTCTGCATCTCGAGTGTCTGCCTTGTTTCACCATGAGGGTAGTTTGGAAGGAAATTAATTTCTCCTCTTCTGGGTCTTTTGATGCTGGCTCTGGATGCTTCACCCTCCGGATTGGTCCTGCTACGCTTTCCCGCATTAACAGCCACATCCTTAATGCCAGCCTTGCTAAGTTTGGTCCTGTAGTTGCCCATCTTGAAGCGCAGACTGTTCTGCCAGCCCTCATATCCTTTTTTGGATCCATTTTCTTTAAGACAAGGGTGCTTGCTCACAAGAGCCTCTGCAGCTAAGCCAATCTGTTTGGTACTTGGATATGCTTTGTGCTTATATATTTCAGCAGCCATAACATCTAAAATGTTATGCTTTTGATCCCTGGTCAACCTGACAGTTTTTCCCTCTCCCAGGGCAGAGTTGCTCTCTCTTAGCATAAACTCCACCTCGTATGAGAATGTTGGAACGACAAAGATGGCTGGCCATCGGCACAATCGTTCCGGTGAGTCTGTATTGTCTGATAATAACACAGTGTCATCCGTGCTTGTGGAACTGAGATCTGACTCAATAACTCTGACTACCTTAACGGTTGCCTTAGCTGGTAGGTCTTCCATGTTGACCAAGTTGTTGAGGGCATTGTCAAACTCAGGGTCTTCAAATTGAAGCCGGAAGTCATATGTCAGATTTAACTTATCTTTCATTTCGGATATGAGGGCTTGCACAGTCTCAGGACGAGAGGGCAGAATGACCCTCTCTGCATTGACTTCATCGAGGATGACTCTTAATTTGAGGACATCAGTTGCCATTACTGTTGTGTTGGGGAAGCCTGAAACATACAAAAAGAGAAAGACAGAAAAAACACGTCAATGCACCTCTTTCCTGCTAAACACAATATACTCAATATATTCACATGTACATTTTTATTGGTGTGCAGCAGGTTCAACACACATGTAGTCCAGCTAATAGTTTTCAGACATTAGGATGCTTACTAAACAATCCTTTATTCAGACACAGAAATGAAATGTTTAGTTGTCAGAATTAGCCTGCCTGAAACTTTGTAGGCAATCTGTGGCATTTGGTCAGTTAGTTGACTCAGAGATTTCACAGAATGGCTCTTGCTTGTATGTTCTGTTAGCTCATATGACCGCAAGTGCTCAAGATACCAGGTCTCATAGTCTTTTAACAGAAAAAAGATATCACTTCCAATGAGCAATATGTTTCTGATCTCTTGAAACTCAGGCAAGGCAGCACGTGTCCCAGTACACACAAACATGCCTACCGCAAAAGTTGTGCCTTGAATGGTTGCCTGTTTTGTGCCATATACACTGCTGCTGTCTGTGATGCTTGACACTACTGGATGTGTATCAACAGGCAATGTTTCAACAAAGACAGACTCCATGTTTGAAGTCTGTACTGGTGGCTTGAAAAATCTGTGTGATGACAGATAGAATGCCATCATGTTTTGGTGTCTCTCGGCCAATGTTTTCAATACATTTTTGTAGTTGTGAGTATCACGAACAATCTTCTTAAAAACCTTGTGCTTCCCTTCAAATCTCATTGTCCAGAGATGCACCAGAGGACCAAAGCACTTGATGAGAAACGGGTAGTGTTCTATATAGTGATGCTTTGGTCGCAGTCTTAAGTTGGGGAAGACTTCCTGAAGGAGTTGCCTGTGATCTAAGATCTTGCTTGCCATGTACTGAATGGTATTATCTGTAAAACTATGAGAAACTGCAAGCTCAACTATATCCTTCAATTCCATTAGGATCTCCCATATTTTGTACCCCTCGGGCACTCTGGACCCAATGAAAAGAGGTAGCAGTCTAAGAAGAGTGTGGTTTTCGTGCCCATTCCCACCAATTGTTCCTCGACTAGAAAAATTTTGAGGAACTGGGTGAGGGCGGTCAACCTTGTCAGAATGCTGGTAGGGAAAACACAGGATTGATCTATTTAGCTCCTCCAAGGTGAAATATTTCTTTGCTATCAAACCTTTCAAACAGTGTGCCAGCTCCACGGGGACCACTCCCTCAAACAGGTCGTGGAGGACATCCGGCGGAAATCCTGTAGTGGGATGGAAATAGGAGAGATGATCAGAGAGGACACAACTCTGTTTTACACCATAATTCTCCACAGTTTCATTTCTCTGTATTTCCTGAACCAGAGTATCATGTGAATCTTTTTTTCTCCTTTCAAAACCACCGGTCACAGCATCTGATCTCTGCATTTCTGTCTGGGTGGCAAGGCAGAATCTGCAGAAATATGTAGACCTGAAACTCTCACTGAAACCAGCAAGTCCATGGGCTGCAAGGTTATCAGCCACAACAGAGTAGACTGTGCCTTTGAGACACTCACCAAATGTTTCAATGTAGACACCAACTTCTTCGAGTGTTTTTAGATCAGCCAAGAGGGGTGCAAAAACCTTCTCATATCCAAACTGTCGTACATCATTTGCGTTGCATAAAAGGGCCAACTGGGCAGAGTGGAGGACTGAGCGATACTTAACTGGTATGTTAGCTAATGTCCAGTACACTCCACATACTTTGTGAATTTTTCTCGATGTCCCTAGAGGATTTGCAATTTCAAAATCATCAACATAAAGAATTATTGATAATTTCTCACCCTCATCTGAAAGAAGCAAATTTTCCTGATAGTAGGAGCCATCGCGATATGATAAATACTGTCCAGGCATATGTGATGTTGCTTCTTTGACTTTCTCAAGTACATCAGGTTTTTGCAACAACTGTTGTAAAGATGTGAGAATAGGCACATACATGTAGGTGCGTTGTGATGACTCAATTAAGTATTCCACAGGCTTAACATATGGAAACTTCTCCTCAAAATAGGATTTTATCCTCTTAGCTGTTGAGAGTGGTCCCTCAGAGGTTACAGATTTATGCAAAACATTACTCTCTGAAACCGCCTGGACAATCTCACTTACAAGTATGTCAGTGAAAGAACAGTCATGTTTTTTCAGTATATTGATAACAGATTCTCTGACAAAAGGTTCAGACAGTGAAAACAACTGATCAATGTGTTCAATAATTTCCTGTATTGCCCTCTGTGATACATGGAGAATAGTTTGCATTTTCAGAAAGAAAGCAGCCAGATTGTACTGTAACTGCTCTGCTAATTCCTCAGTGCTAGTACCTGCTGCTGGGGCAGTTTCATCCTCATGTGAGAGCTCCACTGAGTCATGTTCAATGTCACTTTCCTGGGAAACATCTGGAATGTTTTGCACTACAACTGCTACATCATAGTCTGATGCATTCTGATGTTCTCTGCATTTGTGTGCATTGTATGTGGAGTAAACTTTTGTTTTAAACGCACAGGCCGTAAATGGACATGGCACCATTTCCTTCTTTCTTAAATGTCCCCTTAGATGATTGTACATTTCCCTCTCAACAAATGGCTGTTTAAATTCACAAACAGGGCAATGAAATGCCCGGTCAAACTCCAAATCATGACCATCACCACCTACCACTCTTCTAGCAGAATGATTTCTGGACAAATGAACTTTCAGTGAATTAAACGTAGTAAATGTGCACATGCAACTGGTATACAGGCAAGGCAAAGGGGAAACCGTAGAATACTGGCCATGGTAGAGCCTGTAATGTCTCAATAATTGTATTTTCAAGCAACTAGAAAACTCACATAATTTGCATTTCCACATATTTTCATCAAACAATACGTCTTTCAACAAGTCTGCTCGGTGAACACGTTTTTCTGTCCAATGCAGAAATGTACTTTTCTCACTGACCAAGTGAAGTGACTTTTTTTAAATTGACTATCAAGGACAGGTATCAGCCAGCAGAGCAGAGACGTTACGGAAAACGCCAAATGGTGTCGAGGCTTAATTAAGTTCACGGTAGCTACACAGGAAGCCTGATAACTAACAAAGAGGTTGCATTTTCACGCACTTGAACAGATATACACAGACTCAGACAAATTTAACAGCAACAAATAAAAAGCACGAGGGTTATTTTTGAACCACGCTGCGTGCTAGCTAAAAGTGTAAACTAACGTTAACTTACCCTCACTCCAGCGCACACGTCGTACTTTTTCAATCCAAGAAGTCCGTTAAAAAACAGCTTGCCGAAGAAAAGGGAAAACTCGAACAACAACGTCACTTCGTCTGTTCCTCAGGAGGAGAGACACATGTGCACAGTCATGGAGGCATGCCTCGTGAGCGACGGAGCGACGTAAGTTTTCCCGCTCCGTCTGCAGCACAGGACAAAAAAAAAGCTCGGTCTGCAGGTGGCGGAGAGGCGTTCGTGCCGTGTGCAAACAGCTCGCCGAAGAAAAACTGGAAAACTCGTAGTAAACCACCAATAAAATGACAACAATGTCGCTTCGTCTGTTCGTCAGGAGGAGAGACACGGGTGCACAGCATGCACATTCACGGAGACAGGTATCCCATCATGCCTCGTTCCCGCTATGTCTGCGGCACAGGATAAACAAACGCAAACGCTACACGGTTCAGAATGAAAAAACTAGAGCTGAAAAAACTTCAGCTGGCTGCCCAGGCCCAGGCTCAATACAGGCCTGCCTTGGATAATATAGTCAAATCTGACATCTACATATATGTCAGATTATATAGTCAGATTTGTAGTATAATATTTATTATATACTATGTTCAGTATGTGTGTGTGTAATATTATCTTTATTTTTCTAAAATAGCCTATATAAATATTTATTTATTTATTTATTTATTTATTTATTGACAATAAACTGATTTCTGAACCAAAATGACAATATAACAAATTATGCTAAATGGCAGCCCAGATTTAATTTTTTAAAAAATAATAACAACTTATAGAAAATGAGTTAGTGGAATGAAACAGAATTACATCACCAATACTTAAATGCTCCCAAACTTTAAGTGCACCCAAATCAACTGAGTTGTTACATCAACATTTCATTTTTGAGTTATATTAATTCATGGAAATGAGTGACTGTAACTTTTTTCAGAGTTTGAGTTACGTTAACTTTGTTCATTCATTAACATGTACTGTTAGGTTTTACAGTGTGGGAAGATTTTTCCCAGAACTAGATGCAGGCTTTGAGTGGATCAGGAATCTATTTGGGGACAAAACACACACCGAACACGTCAGTTCCAAGCTCCCACCAAGACAGGTTGACAGCCTTGTGGACATTGCATCTGATGGGACACTGAGGACGACTTTCAGAGAGAAAAGCTTGCCAGACTTTTGGGTCCACATCCAGCCTGAGCAACCCGGGGCTGGCTGACGCTGCTCTGAAACTGTTGATGCCGTTTCCAACCACCAACAACTGTGAAGTTGGATTTCCTACACTTGCTGGTCTGAAAGCAAAGCAGTGTAACCAGATCAATGTTGAGTCTGATAAGAGAATAAAACTGTCCAGTTTGGAGCCAGACATTGTTTCACTGATGTCTCAGCACAAGCAGCACCACTCCTCCCATTAAGGTGTCAGTAATGCTGTTTGATCGGGTTTATTGTTTCTGTTTTCACTGTCGGTTTTGTTTGGTTGTTTCCGTGTTTTTGTTTTCTGTGCCCTGTTCATGTGCTTTTGTTTTTGTTGCCATTGCCTGTTTTTTTACTACGTTTCTGGATTTTGGTCTTTGGCTCCTGTTCATAAAACCCTTAACATTTACATCCGCTTCTGAGCCCTACCTGAGCCCTGACATAAGATGGCAACAGACACGCAGTGAATGAGTAACCAAACAATGCTAGTTGTAAAGCTGTCATTATTAGGCTGCAATTTGTAATGGAGTTTTGGTAAAACAAAGTTCGGGGGAATCATTTTCGGACAACCCCTTTCAACCATTCCCAGTCTCCCCACAAGTATAAAAGCGCCACATACCTCATTTCCCATCGTGCTCTGTATCTCTGGCATTCCAGTTCGTTGCTGTTGCCTGAACCGCTGCACTCCCAGGTATTCGCCTCAATTTCGCGCAATGGAACTACAGCTCCATGTGTCTGATGATGACCTGTCCTACGTTCCAGATTCTGGATTATCGGCTTCCCCGGGTCCAGCGGCTTCCCCGGAAAGTCCGATCGCCCCAGCTTCATCTCCGGTCCGAGGTCGCTCTCCGACTCGCCGGCATAGCCTATGCTCGCTGAGATCCCGAGCTGTTTCTCGGCAGTCACCTCCCTCCTCCTCAACCGCCTCCAGTCTTCCGAGAGGGCGCCCCCGCGGCCGGGCTACTGCTCCTGTCCGCTGCCGGTCGGCTGTTCGCCGCACTGACGCCGATGAACCAAGCCTGGTCCCCTCTCCCGCTCCTAAATGGACTGCAAGCTCTGAAGGAGCTCGGCGTGTATTTCCCTGGTAACGTGAGAAAAGCCGTGTTATTTCGCCTGTACCATGACTCCCATAGGTCAGGGGACCCGGCTGTACCGGCTCACGTCCGGGGAGGACTTGATGACGTCGCTCTTCCCCCGGACGACTTGCGTTGGTGCCTAGGACAGTCCTTAGCAATGCCTGTTGCTACTACCAGCGCCGCGCTAGCTCATGCTAGCGCTCCCTCTCCCCTTCCTCCCCCTCACCCCACTGCCGATGTCCGAGCAGGAGCCGGAGGGCTCCGACAGATGCCCTCGGCGTCTGTCGCCCCTCCCCTGTACGCTACCAGCGACCCGGTAGTGTTTCCCTCCAACCTCTCCGGTGTGGCCGTCCCCTCCGGAGTCGGCGAGCTCCACCTGGTGCCCAACGCACTGGCTGTCTCGCTACTGCACGCTCCTAGGGAACCGGCACCACACTCCTCTCTCCCTGCTGCCGATGTTCTTCCGGGAGTCGGTGGACTTCACCTGGCACCTGTGTCGTCAGCTGTCATTCCGCCATTGCACGCTCCCAGGGCTTCGGTCCAGCCCCCCCCTTCCCCCCCTTCCCAGCTGCCGCCGTCCAAGCTGGAGCCGGTGGGCTCCATCCGGCTTCCATACAGCCGGATGTCCTACCCTGGCACGCTCCCATGGACCAGCACCGCGCCCCCTCCCCAACCCCTGCCGCTGCCCTAGCTGGAGCAGCCGGACTTCCCCCGGTGCCCGCGCCACCAGCTGTTGTTCCGCCCTGGCACGCTTCCGTGGGCTCGGTATGTCCCCCTACCTCATTGCCCTCTGCCGCCGTTCCGGCTGGAGTTGGCGGGCTCCACCCGGCGCCCTACGTGCCGGCTGTACCGCTATTGCACCCTCTTGACGAGTGGCCAGAGCACTCCTACAACTCCACTGCCGCTGTCTATGCGGGAGCTAGCGGGTTTCAACCTGCTCCCGCGTTTGCGCCTGCTGCTACGGACTCGACACCCCCTCTCCCCACTGCTGTCCCGCAGTACCCTCACCTACAATCCTCGCACACTGCCGCCTCCTCTTCTATACCCCTTCAACCTGCAGCCCCTCGTGTCCCAGCATATAGTCTCTCCACTGCAGCCTCCATGCCGCCCCCCCAGACCGCCCATTTGTATGAGCCTACTCCTGTCTCGGCTACGATACGGTCCCAGATTCTCCAAGGTGCGGATGTCTGCTTAGCTTCTCTACTCTCTCCACCTACACCTTCCAAACACAGGGTATTGGAGTGTGACGGTTTTACTGTATCCCTTAAGGCTGGTAGTTCCTCCTCCTTAAAGATCCTCACATTTCCCGAATTTTGTTTGGCCTTCGGCCGCTACACGGACGTAATTTGTTCGGTTTTTCCCAACCGCCGCAGGGAATTAAATGATTATCTGGCTATTGTTGCAGATTTAGCCGTCTGCTTCGGCGGTTCGCACTTTTATACTTATCACCGCATGTTTCCAAAATTGCCCAATTTAATCTTTGTCAGTACTGGGGAGTTTTGGACACTGATCTGTACTTTAGAGTTTTTCTCGGTGTAAAAGCAGCAGCGTGCCATGTCTGCAACTCCACCGAACATTCAACCCGTCTGTGTTCCTTGGTTTCCCCTTCCATGCCCACTTCCTCAACTACGTTTCCCAAAAAGCACCTCGCCTCTACGGCACCTGTGCCGGAAGTAGTTCCCGTACCCCGGAAGTCCGATGTGCGGGGCCGTCCCGTGGTTGTAATCGGGGGAAGGGAATTGTGTAATAATTTTAATGAATCCTTCTGTACACAAAGTGACTGCAGGCTTCTCCATGCTTGCAGTTCCTGTGCGGGCACCCATCCACTCATCGCATGCCCTGGTTCCCGTCGTCCCCCTCCCTACAATAAAGCATGACAATTAAAACATTTGTCCACACCGGTTAACATCCCCAGACTCCAACTTAAACTCAGTACTCACCCTGATCCCTCTTTTGTCTCATACCTCCTGACCGGTGTTTCGAACGGTTTCTCCCCGGCTTGGTCTGACTACCTACCCATTCTGTTGTCTGTAATAACCTTCAGTCTGCCGACGCTGAACCCACCGAAGTGGATTCTTTGTTACCTAAAGAAGTCGAATCCGGGTTTATGATAGGCCCTTTTGATTCCCCCTTTTGATTGAAATTTGTGTGAGTGCTCTGTTTCTTCCCATTGTCTGTATTTTTTTGTGTGTTTCTGTGTGTCGACCGAGCACACAAAGTGATGAACTGGTTCAAAAAACAAAAAAAAACAACTACACTTTGCATGTGACACTATCCATTCGAGATTCAGCTAGGTGGGGGGAGTGAAATATGACAAAATATTATTTCCTGGGCAGGAAGGAACAAGAAAAAAAAGAAGGAAAAGTGTGTGTGTGTGTGTGTGTGTGTGTGTGTGTTTGTGTGTGTGGAGTATACTTTTATTTGTACTCTAGCCAGCCAAATGTTTTTTTTTTTGGTCACGAATGGGAACTACAAAGTATAGATTCCCGGTAAGACCAAATTAACAGGATTTGGACAGTGTTTGATATGAAACAAAGAAAAAGTACAAATAAAATGGGATTCTGAAATCTGGAATCTGATTGAATTTACCTCTCAAATCCTTTCATCAGGTGTATGTGCTTCTCAGAAAAGAGCACACTGACCCCATGATGCCTACAGAGCAGAAAATGCCACATGAACCACAGGTTACCCTGGGGGGGAAATATGGGCATTCACTTTCTCTTCCTCATAATGCATTTTATCAGGCTTTTTTCTTATCCATTGCACTCAGAGAGAGACAACCTGGCTGATTTTCATGTGTTTGGGACTTACATAGGACGAAACCCAATCACAGGCCAAACAATAGACAGGGAGATGGGGTTGATTCCCCGAAAGGGAGAGTCATCCTTGGACAGCCGTGCCCTGGAGAAGGACCAAACTAAACAGCAGCATAGTTTGCGAGTGGTGTGGGCCAGGAATCCGATATCCCTGGCCCGCAGAGCCTATGCTCTTGGTGGGGCTAATTGCCCATCCACTGCCAATCTCTGAGCCCAGTCACACCTATCAAAAGTGTGAAAAATATGTGTTTGTGTAAGTGCTGTGTTCCTGCACACTGTCTTTTTTTTTTTTTTTTTTAAATGTGTCTATTGCCGGTTAGAGCATACATTGTGATGAACTAGTTCAAAAAAAAAAACTACTTTTTGCATGTGACACTATCCCTTTAAGATTCAGCCAGGTGGGGGGAGTGAAATACGACAAAATATTACTGCCTGGGCAGGGAGGAAAAAAGAAGGGAAATGTGTTTGTGTGTGTGTGTGTCGATTATACTTTTATTTTTACTCTTGCCCAGCCAAATGTTCTTTTTGGTCACGAATGGGACTACAAAGTATGGATTCCCAGTGAGACTAAATCAACAGGATTTGGATGGTGTTTGGTAAGAAAAATAGGAAAAGTACAAATAAAATGGGATTCTGTAACCAGAAGGCCAGTTTACCTGGGACATACGCCTAGGTGGACAGGACTCACAGGTGATTTGCCTGATGGAATCAGCTGGTCTGAGCACAAGAAAGGAGCCTGATTGCTGTTGGGAAGAATGAATGGCTGAGGTTGGGCAGGGAAGGAGGAGATGTTAAGAAAATTGGAACAGTTAATCCGCTTCTCCCGCCATCAAAATCGACAGTGGCTATCCATGAGGTATTTAACTTTGACTGATACCCAGGATACCTGAGCCAATCACGCTTCTCGTCCACACCAGCTCTTCTTATGCATTGAAATGTCAGTTACTGTCGTTCTGCTGTTTGGAATCATGATTTCACATAAACAAACGCAAGGAATCCTTCGATTCTGTGATGATCTAGCTGATCCATCACAGCAGTAGCAACTAAATAGATGTATCCCAATATTTCTTCCTTGCAGGTGACATCTTGTACTACATGGGGGCGGATGGCTCGTCCCTGGGGAGAGTTTTACTCTCTGAGGAGGAGAAGGTGGCTGTCAGGAGGTGAGCCTGACGTGCCGCCGCTTGGGTGAGTTTTCTTCATTGGTGATTGGGGGCACGCGTGCGGTATGTGGATCGGGGTGGTTTGTCTCCCTTGTTTTGCCTGATTGGTGATCTGGCGCAGCTGTCTCTTGTTCTATCCGCACAGGGGATCAGGATAAAAGAGCGGGGGATGAGGCAGTTCGTGTTCGGTGGTGGATTTTAAGACAGGGTTTTGAGTTTTCGGGAGTATTTTTTTTTGTTTTATTTAGTTTTCCTTTCGTTTAAGTTTTCGTTTCTTTAGAAGTTTTGCTGGCGTTTCGTTTCTTGGTTTCGTTTTCTGTTTGGCTTCGGTTTAGTTATTTTTGTTTTGGTTTTGTTTCGTTGGGAGGAATCCCGCGGGGGATTTCTTTTTAGGTGCGTGTGTGGAGAGCGTGTGGGGCAGGGACTGCACGCCTGGGACCGTGACAGCGGCCGAGTAAGGGAAGGGACGGTGGAAGCGCCAGTGAGAGAAGAAGGCAACGGCCGAGGGAGCTGCATACCCCGGGCTGGGCAGGAGGCGAGCGGGGGCATAGCCCCAGTGGTAAGAGGGATGTATCCCACGAACATCCAACAACACGCATGTGTGTGATCCTTCTCTGCCAGCCCACAGAGGGGTGATTTGGCGTGTGCCTTCTCCCTCCCTTCAGCCTTCCCCGTCCCAAGCCGGTGCAAGCGGCGAACCGTGAGGACCCTCTGCAATTGGCCGCGGCGGATCCCAGGCACTGGAGGAGAGGCAGTCTCTGCCTGGATTTCTTTTGGTTTTTGTTTTATATTTTGGGGTGCGGAGGAGGCCCAGCTTGGGACATGTCTTTGGGACCTGCGTATGATGCAGCCGGAACCACAGGTTATACGATTGGGTCATTTCAAGTGTGACCCTTTTCACACATGATGGCTGGATTTCCCTGCTCACAGAGCAACATGACTAATTTTTGTGTATTTAGGACTTACATGTGATGCAACTGCAATCATAGGGGTTCATTTTCAGTGTAACCCTAGTTATACACAATCGTGGGATGTTCTCATTTGTCGGCAAGAGCAGGATCTCAAGTCTTGTTTCTCTATCCATTGCACTCAGAGAGTAACATCTGGCCTAATTTTCATGTGTAAGATTTGCATGTAATACAACCCTAGCCATTAGCTAAACAGAAGGAGTCATTGGAAGAATACATTTTCTCATACATGACAGTTGCAAGAGCAGTAGCTCAAGCATTGCTTTCCCATGCATTGCACTCAGAGAACAATATCCTGGCTGCTTTTCACATGTTTGGGACTTGCATATGGCATGACCCCAACCACTGGCCATAGAGGTCATTTTACGTGTAAGCCTAATTATATGCGCCTGTTTGATCATCTTGCGTTATCTGATGTAACACGACTCAGAAAAAGTCGTGTTTAGTGGATAGAAATTCCTGTCTGTGGCGTTCATCTAATGTAAAATGAATAAATGAATGCTTCATTCAGATACCTCTCCTCTACTGTAAATTGATTATTCCCTGAAAGGGAGAGCCATCCTTGGACAGCTGTGCCTTGGACAAGGAGCAAACTAAACAAAGCAGGCTGAAGAGGAAAGAAGGCACGACACCAATTACCCCTCTGTGGACTGGGCAGGGCAGTCCCACACACTGGCTTTTTTGATGGGACACGTCCCTCTCACCACTAGGGCACCGTCCCCGCTTGCTTCCTGCCCAGGCCGGGATTCTCAGTTCTGTCACCGGTGTAACTGCACCACCTGTGCCCCTCCTGTGGTCTGCGACCCTCTATTTCTGCTTCCATCAGCAATATGACGTTTCACCCCCTTATTTGTTATAATGCTGTGACATGTTTGTGCATTTTGACACTTGTGTATGTATATGCTTATTCACGTCATACGTTCTTACTGTTGCAAAACTCCTAGCTAAGGAACTTCTTATAGCTCAGAAGGCTAAGTGCTTTGTTTAGCTTAGCTAACGCTAGTTAACTAAGGCCTATATGGTGACCCTATAGTTATAAGAAGGAAATTAGCAATGTACCGAGTGGATCAACTTACCCGTTAAGTGTTGGTGGGAGAGCAACATGTATTTTATGGTTATTTACCCTGCTCCCTTCTTTTATGGTTCCTTACCATGCACCCAGACACAGCCAGAGAGGGACAAATGGTCTCCCTCCCTCATAAACACCTCCAACCCAGTGATCAAAGGGGCAACAGGCTTTTTTAAGCATGGCAAGGAGAATTTATTCAGAAATGAAGGCAAACCACTTATGATGGGCAACATAGATCTGAATTTGGGGTTACCACTTAAAAGCAGAATTAGGCGTGGTATGAACCTCTTTGTTCTTGGTAAGCCCTAAGGTGCCCCCCAGATGTAGAATCCTTTGACAAATATGCTCTACCACAGGGGGCCATCACCTCTCTCTCCCTCTCCCTCTTGCTCCTTCCCCTTCTGGAACATTTGTGTATGTGTGTGTGGGTTTATGCCTGCACTTGTTTGTGTATTTTAGGATCACTCTCCCCTTCTACACTCTTGTGTTTTCCAGTTGTTTAAGTTTCAACACTCCCCCTCCATAAAATTAGGTAAGCAAGGACCAGGGAGGTGGGGGAGAGACCCTTCTTAAGTTGGGCTTGGAACAGGCCTCATTGCTCAGTACTTCTGATTCATCTTCCTGTTCCATCATTGCTCAAGTCTTCTCCTGCCACCGTTGGAAACTACACATTTGGGATTTACTTTGCTTTTCAGTTTGGCTGTATTTCCCCGAAGAGACAATCTCCATGTCATTCATCTGTGAGCCTAAATTTTCCTGTTTGTTCTTGTCTTCGTGTTGTGATTATTGAATTGTATACATATTTCTGATAAAAGTTGATCCACCAGACTGCTCATTTCTATAAACAAATTTGTTTATTTAATGAATAGTTATTATTTTTAATAGTAATAAGTAAACCAATTTTCTATCTATCGCCCTTTTTGGCTGGGATGCTAACAAAATAGAAAATTAGGCAAGGTAACTTATTGCTAATAGGTCATCTTGCTTGCTATTGTGAGTTAATAAAAAGCTTAGTAGAAAACGATGTGGGATGACTATGTACTTATTTTGGATTTTATTTAGCCTGTCAATAACTTAAGTTAACAATGATAACATTTCAATAGCTGGGCTACTTGCTGAGCTATCAAGCAACTTCACAGAGTGTGCTCAGCACTTCATCCTCAGTTAGGGTGAGGACAGAAATTAGGTGTGTAAAGTCAGTTTTTTGATTATCAGAATGACTGTCATTCTTAATATCAATTTCCACATTGATTCAGTGCCATCCCTTTACCTGTCTGCTGGTGACTACTCATATAAAATTTCATAACTAATGTAGCTTGCTAATAGTTACACTAAGGGAAGCGCTGCTGCGTTATTCACGAACAGCGTGTTCAAACTGTTGTGAAATTAAATCAAACCTTTACTTGATATTACCTTTCCTTTTCTGCTAGCAAGTTAACTAACATTTTATTAGGACTCATATCCTTCTGACATCTTACATTCATGCTAGAAAATCAAAAATGTTTGGTACATTTTTGAGCTAGCTTGCTCAAAATCAGTGCTCCAAGTGAGGAAGTGCAAGGAGGCATAGGAGAGGGTCAGATAGCAGAGGATGAGAGAGAGGGAGGCTCAGGCAAGAGTCACGAAACAAGCACTGAACAAGACCCAAAGACCAATGGTGGTGTCCCGGACAGTTTAGAAGATCCTGGACTTTGGCCCAAAAAAATGACCGATTCTCATAGGTCACACATAGTTTGTGTCATAGCAAATATGCCTTCATTCAGTGATGCAGCAAAATAATTCCCTAAAGACATGGAGGGGAGCGCATTCCCCAGCTACCTGCTGTACAGTAGGTCCTCGAATGGATGGGAAAAGACTGAGAGGTACACAGGGTGGCGTACAGCAGGAGCAAAGAGGCTCTATTAAATTTTTGCCTCTCATGTTTACTTTTCTCCTCTGAATTAGACAGAAAGTCATGCAGTGCTCTTCACGCCAAGTGTAGAATGGAGATAACTAAAATAAAGTGGAGAAAATTACACGATAGGCTCCCAGAACACGAAAGATGTAGCACATACCAGCACTGCTACTGGAAATAAAATAATTTATAGAGGTCTGTGTTAAAGGGGACAGGGGTAGACAGTCAGCAACAGATGATTGAAACTATAGCCTCCAGAAATTTCAGTTTCAGGGGAAACACTGATCGACTATACAAGACAGATAATGACAATTTTTTACGCTTTGTTCAGTTGTTAGCGAAATGCGACCCGATACTTCATGGTCATTTGTTAAATGTGACAAAATTTCAGCAACAGGAAAAGAAACATGTAGCAAATGACCTATCCCATGACATCCAAAATGAACAACAAGTTGTGTGGTCACCGAGTATTAAACATGTTTAAAAAAGAACAAGAAGAGCCAACATAGTATTTGATAATTGCTGATGCATTGGCAGATGTCTCTCATAGAGAGCAATATGTATTGATGTTGAAATATGTCCATAGACCTGACACTAGTCAGTGAGAAATAAAAGAGCGTCTCATTGATTTTACAGATTTTTCAAAGAAAAGGAGGGAAGAACTTGCTAGATTGCTACTTGATTCATTGAGAGACCATGGGATTGATATTAAAGACTGTAGGGGACAAGGGTATGACAAAGGGACAAATATGGCAGGGAAGTGTGAGGGAGTACAGGCCTGCATTCCGATGTTAATCCTCTCGCCACATTTTCCCCTTGATCGTTGATCGAGGTGTGTCAGCAAGGTGAGGGCGGCACAATGAGGCAAAAGGCACCAGAGTGTACGGTTTACAGGGTGTGGCAGGTCAAGAGGAGGTGCCCCCCTCCAGCGCTGCACTGCCTACCGACGGTCATCTCAAACCGCCACTGGGAAAACACGATCAGCACACAGGACAGCGCCGGGCGTGCAGCCGAAGCAGCAGGACCCTGGAGAGCGGTGTTGGGCTGCAGACAACCACCAACGTGGCACACCTGCAGCCCTTCAGCAATCAGCCCAGCTGCCGCTACTCCAGGGTGATTGCGGGACTACTAAAGTCGCCACGGTCCCTGGCCTGCCTGCCAGCCCTTCGCCACTGTTTGTGTTTTCACTGCTGGTTGCTTGTTTTTGTCGCGGCTGTGTTTTCGCCGAAGGCTGTATTATTTTTGTGGTTGCCTTATTAAAACAGGCTGTGAGCCTGACTAACTCACTCGCTATAGTGCTTGTGCTTCATTGTGCCGTCCCACCTTGCTGATCCTCCCCGTTCAGCGTCACAGTGGTGGAGAATGCGGGCAGCACAGTGAGCTATACCAAAAGCAACGACCGTGCCGAACTTGGATCCGTGCCAACGTTTGTTGCAGTAGAGAGCAAATTTTCGGTTTGTGTATCCCGGTCCCTCCAACCAGAACGCCTCACCACCTTTGAGATCATCGAAAGAGTGGCAGTGGCCCAGGAGGCGAACTGTTGCTGGGAGGAGGAAACCCAGATGGGCCCACCTGGGGCCCGGCCAGTCCCGCTGAGGTGACCCGAGGGAGAGGAACCCCAAGCCACCCACCTCAGGACGTCCCCATGCCGACGGACCCCGGTGGTGTGTCAGCTCGCTCAAATCCTGGCCGCGGCTGTTTCACGACCCATCAACCAGGTAGCCCCCAGGCAGTCCAGGCCCCTAGATGTCCGGTAACCGTGGAAGACCAGACCTGGGACGCCCTGTTGGACACTGGAAGTGCCGTGAACCTGGTGCAACCCAGAGTCGTCCCTCCAGGCCATTCCACCCTGCCAGCCCCCTTCCTGCTGACCTGTGTCCGGCGGTTTGCCTGGGGGTGAAGAGCGACCAGGGCCAGTGGAACATCTGGGCTGGGGTGGTCACGGAGCTGCCCGTACCAGTTGTGTTGGGCCGAAATTTCCCGGGGTTCGAGAGGCTAATCCAGGCCGCCAGAAGAGCCACGGGAAAAGGGGCAGTATGGAGCCACCGGGAGCAAGGTCCCGGTGGGAGAACTGACAGCACCAGACCACTGGCCCCAAAGAAGCCTGGATCAGCCGCTGCCCGGGAGAAGAGGAGGAGGCTGTCGTGGAAGGTGAGCATATACCACCACTAACTGAGTCTGATCTCATCTTCCAGGGGGCCCACCGGAACTAATTCGGCACCGCTCAGCTCCAGGATGACCAGCTACGCCATGCCTGGGCCCAGGTCCGGGTAATCGAGGGGAAAGTCCAGGGAGAGGGGGAGCCAGTGGAATGGTACTTCTCCGTCCGAGGTGGGCTCCTTTATTTCAACGTGCGGCGCTGGGGACAGATGCGAGAGCTCTTGGTGGTGCCACGGGACCGTATCTCCACCATTCTACACGTGGCCCACACTCACCTGTTGGGAGCCCACCTGGCCTTTGAGAAGACCTGGGAGAGAGTTAGAGACCGGTTCCACAGGCTAGGGATGTACAGGGCGGTGAGGGACTACTGCCGAGCCTGCGCCACCTGCCAGGTAACATCCCCCTGTCGGCCACCCCCTGCACCCTTAATCCCTCTCCCTGTTATAGAGACACCCTTTGAGCGCCTGGGCATGGACCTGGTAGGACCCCTTCCCAAATCAGCGCGTGGACACTAATACATCCTGGTTATCCTGGATTATGCCACCCGCTACCCGGAGGCGGTGCCCCTGCAGACAGCCACCTCCAAGAACATCGCTGGAGAGCTGGTGCACCTGTTTAGCCAGGTGGGGATCCCCAAGGAAATCCTGACAGATCAGGGAACCCCCTTCATGTCCAAGGTAATGGCTGACCTGTGTCGCCTGCTGCGTGTTTCCCAGCTTCGAACATCGGTGTACCATCCTCAAACTGACGGGCTGGTCGAACGCTTCAACCAGACACTGAAGCGGATGATCCGGAAGGTCGTGGCGGCGGACGGCGCTGACTGGGATCAGGTACTCCCCTATGTGCTCTTTGATATTCGTGAGGTCCCGCAGGCTTCCACAGGTTTCTCCCCCTCCGAGCTGCTGTATGGGCGAAGACCCCGAGGACTGCTGGACATCGCCCGAGAAACCTGGGAAGAGCAGCCCTCCCCCCACCGCAGCCTGGTGGAGCACGTGGAAGCCATGCGGGAGCGTATCGCCCACATCATGCCCCATCATTGGTGCTGAGCCCTCACCAACGGCAGGAGGTAAGAGAACTCATTGACTAATATCGCCAGGTGTTCTCTGCCTCCCCAGGTCGCACCGACATAGTCTAACACCACATCCAGACTCCGAGGAACACTGTGGTGAACGTGCGGCTTTACCGTATTCCTGAGGCGCGAAAGGCAGCTGTGGTGGAAGAGATTGAGCGGATGAAGCAGACGGGAGTCATCGAGGAGGCATGCAGCCCCTGGTCAAGCCCTATCGTGATGGTGCTGAAACCTGATAGCTCCCTTCAGTTCTGCAATGACTTCAGGCAGCTGAACGCAGTGTCGGAGTTTGATGCCTACCCCATGCCCCGAGCGGATGAGCTGATCGAACGGCTGGGCGAGTCGAGGTTTATAACCACGCTTGATTTAACCAAAGGTTATTGGCAGGTTCCCCTCGCTCCCGCAGACCGTGAGGAGACGGCGTTCACTAGTCCTGTCGGACAGTACCAGTACCGGGTACTTCCGTTTAGGCTACATGGGGCTCCCGCCACATTCCAGCACCTGATGGACGTGATACTCCGGCCTCACCAGCGCTATGCAGCCGCCTAAATCGACGACGTGGTCATCCACTCCCGCTCCTGGTCCGAGCATCTCACCCAGGTCAGTGCGGTGTTGGGGGCCCTTCGTCGTGCCGGCTTAACGGCTAACCCCGCCAAATGCTGCATAGGTCAGAGCGAAGCCCAGTACTTGGGGTACAACATTGGGCGGGGCTTGCTCAAACCCCAGGAACGGAAGGTGAAGGCGGTAAAGGAGTGGCCGCAGCCCCGCACTAAAACACAGGTACATGCTTTTCTCGGTTTGGCCGGATATTACCATCGTTTCATCCCTCATTTCTCCACAGTGGCTGCACCCCTGACAAACCTAACCAGGAAGGGGTCGCCTGAGAAGGTACCGTGGGGCCCAGCCGAGGAGACTTCCTTCCATGACCTGAAGGCGGCGTTGTGTTCTGATCCTGTCCTCCACACGCCCGACTTCGACCGTCCCTTTGTGGTCCAGACGGATGCCTCGGAGACCGGGTTGGGAGCTGTCCTGTCCCAGATGTACGGCGATGAGGAACACCCGGTACTCTTTCTGAGCCGTAAGTTGCGCCCCAGTGAGTCCAGGTATGCTGCCGTTGAGCGGGAGGCCCTAGCTATCAAATGGGCCATTAGCTCACTGCAGTACTACCTCCTCGGGCGACAATTCACACTGGTGACTGATCATGCTCCCTGACAGTGGATGGCACAGGAGAAAAACAATAACACTCGTGTCACTCGCTGGTTCCTCTCCCTGCAGCCCTATTCTTTCAGGGTCATCCACCGCCCGGGAACAGGCTATGGGAACGCAGACGGCTTGTCCCGGCTGCATGCCCTCTGGGCCACCGCGTCCTGTTCCAGTGGCGGTTTGCTAAGGGGGGGGAGTGTGGTGGGGCAAGAGGAGGTGCCCCCCTCCAGCGCCACACTGCCTACCGTCAGTCATCTCAAATCGCCACTGGGAAAACACGATCAGCACACAGGACAGCACCGGGCGTGCAGCCGAAGCAGCAGGACCCTGGAGAGCGGCGTTGGGCTGCAGACAACCACCAATGAGGCACACCTGCAGCCCTTCAGCAATCAGCCCAGCTGCCACTACTCCAGGGTGATTGCGTGACTACTAAAGTCGCCGCGGTCCCATGCTCAGGGAGATTTTCCGTCTCTGCTCTCAGGGTACTAACTGGCTGTGTTCTTTGCTCTCCACAGACTCTGGCTAACTGAAAGAAGTACGAGGTTCGCAGAGGGAGATTGCCTGCCTGCTGGCCCTTCGCCACTGTTTGTGTTTTCACTGCTGGTTGCTTTTTTTCGTCGTGGCTGTGTTTTCGCCGCAGGCTGTATTATTTTTGTGGTTGCCTTATTCAAACAGGCTGCGAGCCTGACGAACTCACTTGCTCTAGCGCTTGTGTTTCATTGTGCTGTCCCACCTTGCTGATCCTCCCCGTTCAGCGTCACAAGGGCGAGACACCCGTTTTAATAACCACCAAAGTTAAAGTTACAGCCGGTGAGTGCAACACTGCTCGCATTAACACAAACTCAAACAGTAGAAACGTGAACAAAACAATTAACTAGAGTCTGGAGAGGCGAGTCAGGTGGCAGGAAGCGACCTCAACTCGGCATGTCCTCGTCCTTTTTAAATGGAGTCTGTGAAAGCAACAAGACAAAATGTTAGTTAGCCCCGAGAGTGGAGAAGGCGAATCTCTCAAGGCTGGCTTTGCGGTGGCTTTTGAAGATCTTTAATCAACCCAGAGTAGCGGCAGCTGGGCTGATTGATGATGTGCTTCCGTTGTGTCTTGTTGAGGGGATTCTAGAACCTACCCACAGTGTAACCCCGGGGCTGTGGGCAGTAGGAACACCCAAGTGTTCCTGAAAGCCGCTGCATGTTCATTGGACAAGAGGTCCCATTCCACAATAAAACAAATTTGGTGTTGGAGTGAATTAAACCTTTATGATAGCAGCAGTTGTATTATTATAATACATAGTAATAGGGCGGGGTGGTGAATGTTAAGGTAGACATGAGAGACAATGGATGGTGAGTAGTGAGGCAGCCGATGGACTGGGCAGGGGAACACGGCCTACTTGTGTGGATGCATGTGCGTGCAAGGGGGAAAGGAGGAAAGCGGAGCAGGGGCCAGCAGAGCATGCTGGGACATGGCAGTAGACAGCCGGAATCTGCAAGTGCCAGGGAGCCTGTAGTAGAGAGAGAGGGTAAAGCAAATGGGACTTAGCAGAGCATACAGGAGCAAGCAGCCAACAGCACAGCTATCGCATATTGGCTTGAGGTGCACATGATGTGTGGATGCATGCGAACACATGGCGATGTGTGTGTGAGGGAGAGAGGAGGGAAGCAAGGACATTGACGGCGTGACAATTAGTGGACTCAGCCAGCTCAAGTCGTACGTGCTTATGTGGATGCGTGTACATGCAAAAGAGATAGAAGGGAACCGGAACAGGGGCCAGTAGAGCATGTGGGGGTGTGGCAGTAGATGGCATGGCCGTCGGGGAAAATCGTCCGGTTCTGGAGGCACTTGAAGCAGGGGAAAGAGAAACATAATGGGACGTATAAAAAATATCAAAATATATATTTTTTGCAGCTGTGGGGGATGTGTCCTCCACACCTTCTCCGGATCATCATCTAACCCAACCTATGCCCGTACAGCTGTCTTACTAATGCTCTGTCTGCATCGGGAATCAATACTGCAGCATCGGGTGAAGGGGTTGGTGCACTAACCACTGAGCTAAAGTTTGTTGTGGTTTTGACATTTACCACCCCACTATTATTGAAGTCCATGAGCCACTAACGCCTCTGAGATTAAATATCCTATTTTCACATTTTAAACACACATTTCTGCTTTCTCATTTTGCAAACCTGCACTCTACTAACACATATTTACATACATTATAGGCCTATATGACAATAATAGTCCAGCTGTGCTATATTTGTCTCTGTGAATTTTGAGTGGGGGGTGGGGGAGTGGGGAGGGGCACCAAATCCTTATCTCATCTAGGGCACCAGTGTGCCAGCGCCTGGCTTGGGAACATTGTACTAGAGTACAAGCAACCCCCTTGTTTTTATGTTATTCATTAGAATTAATTTTCAGACAACAAGAATGCATAAAAAGACTTTATTGTGATGTGGCAAGTTGTATAAAGGTACAGACATTTGCTCTTGGGCTTGGTGTCAAAGAGGGCAGTGTCAAACCTCACAATTTACCTTTCTGGACCACAAGAAGAGAAAGAGGAAGACCAGAAGAAAGGAGAAAGGAAGTAGACATGAAGGTGGAGATGGGAAGGAGGAGGGATACCGGAAGGAGGGTGTGTAATGGGAGGTAAGGTACGTGGCAACTTAATACCTGCAGAGAAAACCAGATTGGATGGACAGAAGTATTTGAATGAGGGGTTGTCTTAAAATACTTATCCCATACCTTTGTTTTAACAAACTCCATTTGTTTTTATTGCATTGTGAAAAATAAAATTTTTGTATGCTTCAGCTTTGTCATCTCCTTCCACTTTCCTATCGTACAAAAATAGTTAATAATTTGCTGTTAGAATACACTAACAGTTCATAAACAAGTGCTTGTTAGCTTGCTTATTTGGAATTGGGTTTTATTCATGTTATTTTAATTTATTGAGCTGTACACAGTTTAAGCAAGATTGTTTAATTTTGATTACTGTTATATTGAGCACTGTTATATTAGTATTTTATAAATAGCTAGCAAGGTAAGTGCTCAGTCTTCGAATTAAAGTCAAATTCCTGTTGTTAGGATATTTTGCCCTTCTCCGTGGAACCAAGTGCAGGACAATGACAACACGCTGACAACTTCTCTTAAGAGAATGTTGATTTATTACAATGCGCAAGGGAGAGACAAACTCAGAACATTCGGGCTGCCTGTGCCGAGAGAATCTCTAAAGAATCAAGTTGAGTGGTGTGTTGATATACAGTTCATGGTAATACATATCAAAGGACTGAGATAAGTGGCAGGCTAGAGACAACTGGTCTTGTCCCTCCATGGGAACCCTGGCAGAGCCATTAGCAGGGTTATGCTGTGGAGACAGGATACCCTACAGAAATGCAAATGTTTGGTTGATGACTGGAACTGGGTAGGCCAAAGGTGGAGGTGTCACAAAGTATGAATACAGAATAGAACACAGTTCTGTTGCCTACAGGAAGCCTTAAATAATACAATAAAAACCTGGAACCTATCACTGTTATAAAAAACATCAACAATCTAACATTACTGTTTATATCAACTAGCTAATATATAGGCTTGCACAGTATGCTTGATAGTTAATAGATGAAGGACAGAATGGTAATTGCCATGGTACTTTTAGGAATTATAGCCAATGATACAGTACAGCGAGTAGCTTGTGTACATGTCAGGAGGTGAGTCAGACAATTGCTGTCCTTGGGTGAGTTTGCTTCTTTGATAAATTGATAACATGGGAGGCTGGGAATGGGGTGATTGCTTGTTTCACCAGGGAGCCCGTTGTGCACCTGAAATCGTTCTGCTCATCAGGCGCAGGAATCAGGTAAAAAGGAGCATGACCGATTTCAGTGTGTGCAGATGTTACAAAGAGAGAGAGCAGCCCGAAACATGGCTTGGTTTTTAACTTGAGGGATTATTTTCAGTTTGGTTTTTGTTATTCCTTTTTGCTTAGTTTAATTTTCTTTTCAGTTACTTTGATTGCTTTAGATAGAAGATTGCTGCAATTTTTGTTAACATTATAGCCTGGTTTTTTTTTTTTTTAAAATGTGTTTAGTTTATTTGGTTATTTTTCATTGGGTTTATTTTACTTTGTTGTTTTGGTTTTGTGGGAGATACAGATCCACAACAGATCCTTTTTAGTGTTGGTGCGTGTGTGTCTTTTGTGTTAACGGGCTGAGTGCTGCTGCCCAATACCAGCAGGACGCTGCAGAAGGCTGGAAGTGGGATAGGATGAGGGAGACCTGTGGAGGGGACAGCAGGACTGAGAGTACTGGAATCCTGGGCTGGGCAGAAGGCATGGTGGGACATTGCCCCAGTGCAGCCAGAGACGTGTCCCTCTGAGACAAAGGCATGCAGTGTGGGGCATCTCTCTTATGGGACTCCACTCCTGTGGTGGGTGGAAAGGTGAGCCGCCAGGTGAGCAGGAACCAGCAGGAGGAGGAAGGGGCGAGGAGGACAATTGAGCCGTCTGTACATGACCTGATTTTAAATAGTAAAAAAAGTTAAATTCCTGTGTTCTGGTTATCCACGGTGGGTGGATCTCGGTACCTGGGTAGGGGGTTGCAGGAGAAAGCATGGACAACTCCCGACATACATAATCCATCACATGGCTACCTTACTTAAACATAAATTAGTTAAGGAAAATCCCTTTGAACTGTCCTGTGTGGACTGCCCCCTCAGGTTTGTGACATCACAAATATGGTCATCAGGAGAAGGGTTTGGCATTAGGGGCTCTGCTACAAAATAGTTAAGTTACAATTACTTATTATTAACTTCAGCAGCTGACTGCAAAAATACATTGATAGATATGAGAAAATGTTATCTAGACAAATTCACTGGAACATGATCATTTTGACTTGAGGAGACCTTTAAGTGAAAGTATTTGCTTGATCAATTTCCTGTTGGGGTGGGGGGGGGAGTGGGGGGAACTTACTTAGGGAAACAAGGCTTAATGGAACTAAGCTGCAGGCAGGTACCAAAAGTACTGGGGTTCTTCCAGTCTGGACATCCTGTCAGTTATCCACTACAGGTGTCCGAGGTGGCTTTAGCAACAAAAAAATTGAATTAGTATTACACCACTTCATCCTAAAACAGGTTTTAAGAGGACCACCCCTGCAAAACAACATTAGAAATACAAAAGCTCATCCAAGAGTTATGGCTTTTATTATGGCATTGTGTGACATCATCATTTGACATCCATGCCTTATTTATGATTACTGTTTGGCTTTACATCTGTAAATTTATTCACCATCCCTTTTCTCCACTTTTCATTCCCTGCCCTGAGTTGTTAAAAGCCTTTGGCTGTTGCCTCAGGCCCTTAGCCCACACTGGGCTATCCATTTGAGATCAAAAAGAGCTTGCTTTAGCAGGACATATGGTTTAAATAATACATTAGGGTTTATTTTTAGAACATTACAGAGAGAAATCATATGAGAACCACATTTTACATTCTGTCTCTGTTAAAGGCAAATTAAACTTCCACGCTTCCATGCATCTGTTTGCAGGCAGTACTGAAAAATGAGGCACCAGGAACATTTCAAAGATGGCATTGAATTGACTTCTTTAATTTATTAGGATTCACTAGGCAATGCTCAGATCCATTTCATCTCAGTGTGCTTTGTACCTCAGACAATGGAAGTCTGAGAGGAGATCAAGGTCAGTTGTCACACTGCTTCTAATTCTGTAACTGATTTTTTTCTTAATTTTATAAATGTTCCCCTATAGAGATTATGTACATTGTTCTCTGCAGTCTGATATGGGGACAATCTGCATTTTTTCTGAACCAAAAAAGTTTTCTTTTTTTAAAAATGTCTTGATCATTGGGCCTCCAAGTGGCTCATAAAGTAAAACATTCCCCTGGGTGCCTTGAGGTTGGGTGATTGAATCTTGGTTTTGCCATTACTGGCCATGTCTGGAGGTCCAGATTGGTGAGACTACAAATGGCCCAGCGCACTGGGGATATTAGGGATGTAAACCAATTAAAACTTTGTTAGTTCATCTACTTTTAATAGTATCTCCAGCTTCCCCAGCTGGGCACCTGCAGGTGCACAAACCTAATATATGCCGACTTTGTAATCCTCTGACAAGATACGCAGTTTGTAATTGGTAGTGCACCTGTAGTGTGAAAAGAAGTAAGGGCCAATTGTCATGTGAGTTGGAATAATCATGGCTTTTCAGTGGGAGCAGGCTACTGCACTAAACAGTTCAGCTGTGTTCATGGTAGGGAAAAGGGGAAAATCCCAACAAAAGTCTTATCATTATCTAATGAATGTTATGAAAGTAATGGTGTGGTTAGGTCTTTTTTGGTTTCTGGGACAAGAACACTGGAAAATTGGAGCAATATCTGTCCAATTAGCAATTTTCTGTTACCACATATTGATTTAAGAAACAATGATGACATAAGGTTTGAATCAATCACAGTTTAAATGCATCTTTCAATCAGATATATATTGTGATCTATTTTTTCACTGGGTTGCATGAATTAACTCAATAAAGGAAACCCATATTTGTGAATGGAAAAAGCTGTATGGTATTGCTGTTGATCTCTGATTAACAAACAGGTCTATAAACCAGCTGATTCTTCCCAAGCAGAGCAGTTGACTGGCAAGCAGGTTTGCTGAATAATGTATGAAGATAGTCCAGGGTACCTGAATTCTACCAAAAAATTAATACTTGGTCAAAGATCAACTGAAATTCGAATCTGAACTACTCAGCCACTGCTTTTTGAAACGTAAATGATTTGATGCATTGTAACCATATTGAGCTCACAGGTCAGTTTCTCCAGCAGTCCCTGGTGCATCCCAATACAGGAGAGATACAGATGATCAAACAAAAAATAAAAAAAATGTTGCAATTAAAAGTAACAAGTTAATCAATTTCTGGAATGAACTGCACACCATGAGTTCTTTATAGAATCTTTTGCCACAGAACACCTAAACCAGCCATTGTTGAGCTGACATGTTTTTCAACAGCAAGGTTAAATTTTTTTCATCAATTCTCAAGCTCAGGAAACAGTGACAACTGATTTGAAAACATGATTCAATTTTCTTGGCAAAACTGTATATTTTCCCAAGAAGGATTATTTTCATTTCCTTAACTTTTTATGGGAAAGTGTTAATAATATATATAAAAAGATACATATAAAAATATATATAAAAAGTACAATTAGTAATGTTATATTACTCCATTTAATATTTTTTGAAAATAGCTCATTTTTCATACGTGTCACAAGCTGTAATATTACATTCAGTGGTTTTATTTCATAGGTTGCTATTTGTACTATGTTGACTTCAAGATTTTCAATCTTTGTGTGATACCTATTGAGCCTGTTTTTTTATTGGATTCAGGGCCCTCATTTATTAAGAGTTGGTATTAAAAGCTAATAAATTTAATCATAAGAAGAAAATTTAGAATTTACATACACACAAAATAATTGGTATTTATTAAATCCTTGTACAATCGATTTATGCACGTCTAAGTACTATACCTTGATAAATCCCACACGTTCTAAACCACTCTGCTTGTACACGTGAAGTCTCATTTACATAAGGATCCACCCTTAAATTACCAAATATGATCACACATCCTCCTTATAAAAGCTGCAAGAAATGTCACTAATATGTGTGAATGGAAATGGACAAGCCAAAGACAAAGAAGAGAAACTTTTCAGAAGCCGAAGTTTAACTTTTAGTGGGTGAAGTGGAGGGGAAACAAAAACCTTTTTGGAACGCTTCACTCCCGTTTCTCAAACAAGAGCAAAATTACTACATGGGAGAAGGTTAGAGATGCAGTCAATTCAGTATCCTCAGAGTGCAGAACCATAATTGAAATAAAAAAATGGTTTCATTTAAAAATGACAGTCAAAAAAAAAAGAATAATGATACACCAACAGCAGTTAAGTGTTTGGTAGAGGACAGAGCAACTTCTCACTATTGGCAATGGACAAGAGAATTGCCAGCTTTATCGGTGAGACCTCTGTATCTGGCTAACTAAAGACAGTGGATGACCTTCTCCCCAATCCCGATACAAATGAACCAACTGATGGTAAGCAGAGCTTTTCCTAGCAAATCAGACATGAACCATATTTAATATGCGATGGTTTAAAAGAATATCAATTTCAGATCTGAGTGATTTGCCTGACCTCTTAGCCACCCAGAGGGAAACAAAAAAGGTTGTCCTCTTTTGCGAGCGTTTCGGCGAATGCCTTGGGGAGCATTTCGGCGGTACCACGCATGTTGACTGACGCAGTCTCGAAACAAGAACAGATCAGCACATCAATTGTTGGAGTGAAACAACAGTTACAGAATGTGTGTATTGCTCTGACAGATATAAATCACACATTAAAAGAACTGGTTGATGATGTTAAACATCTAAAAAAATAAAATCAGTGTAATGTAAATGTTACTTGTGCCTTTGTTGAACTTCTTACAATGTTTGGAAGAACAGGGCCTGTTCAATTATATTTACATTCACCCTCAATGCAGTAGTGTTCCCCTTTATACAGTTTAATCAATGGCCTAAATTCCTTACACTCCACTGTCTTTACAATTAACTTAATGATTTAATTGAAGTTAAATGGTTTTACTATTACAATTTGGATAGAACTCTGAATAAAACTATAATGGCCTAAATATAAAAGAAATACATACAGGGTACATAGACAAAGTGTTAGGGGTCTATTCAGACCCGCGCTCAGCGCGACTTAAGCGCTTTTTCGACCTGCTGCGCGCCTTTTCAGTGTCTGTTCGTATTCTGACCTTGAACATTTACGCGTGCTTGGGAGACTTGCGCGTTTGGGGTGGAGATTCATTGAAATCGGGGCGTGTCTCATTAAAATACCCTCTACGCGGATTCAGACTTTGACTTAAGCGGATTTTCAGGGTGCGTATCTTATGCGCATCACAACCCTGTATTAAGTCGTGCACTCCTATTGATCACACTGTGATATTGCATGTTGTCATTGTTACCGTATTGCATGAAGTACGACAATTTAAACAATGTCTGGATAACAGGCGCACGTAAAAAGTATTCCCGTTGTCAATGGAGTTGTCTTTTCGCCAATATGTTATGACATTTAATTAAAAACAGTAAATTCACTGGTATAGATGCTGAAATCCAGCTCAAGGTATAAAGGAAAAAAAAGGACACGATAAGGCCCTCAGTGTTCCTCCAGCTTTGCATTCAAAATAAATATACTGTAGTGTCATTCATGCTTGTAATTGCTATCCCTTTTGACATTAACCTCATGAGCTCAGCAACAATAAGCCGCAGACTTCAAGATATACCCCAGATTCGGTTACAATTGTAATCAATTGGACAAGTAGAATTAACTTTGTGTGAATAAAGTATAGTCACTCCAGCTACATTATGAATGCCAAATTATAGTATCAGACAACGACCACTGCTGAATGATGATGTGCTACTAAATCTTTGACATTCCATCTAATGAGCTTACATAAAATATCAAGACGTAGATGGGGCGATCCCCGGCAGAGGGTTGTGAGGCGAGACAGGGTTCCTCGAGTCCGCTTAAACGGCATAGGAATCACTGATCAGCGGTGCCTGCAGCGTTTCAGAATGGATACGGAAGCAATTTGGTTCCTTTGTAGGCTGCTCTCAGAAGACCTGCAGAGCTCAATTGACCACCCAACAGCTGTTCCATTGTTCCTGAGAGTGACCAGTGCACTCTCTGTCCTGGCCACAGGGTCATTTCAGAGAGTGTCAGGAGATGTTGTGGGCATTTCCCAGTCTCAAGATTCCTCAGTAAATTCATTGATGCAATGCTGCGCCACACTGGCAGCTTCATTGAATTTCCTAATAGCCCACAAAACTTAAGGAACATCAAAGCTGCCTTTTACGACATTGCAAGCTTCCCAAATGTTGTAGGTGCGATAGATTGCACACACATCCCCATAAGGGCTCCCGTGGTGGATGAGCTGTATCGCAACAGAAAAAGGCAGCACAGCATAAATGTGCAAGTAGTCTGCGATGCCGACAATCACATTCTAAGCGTGTGTGCGAAATTCCCTGGGTCGGCACATGATTCTTACATACTGAGGAGCTCCGCACGGCCGCACCGAATAGCAAGTCTGCCCGGCACTGAGCATTGGCTTCTAGGTAAGCGCACACGGCCGTCTTTACTAACAGCATGTCTTTACTGTCATGCTGAATGTATGAAGTGTTCCGATTGTCTTCCCAGGAGATCGAGGCTACCCTCTGCTGCCTTGGCTAATGACCCCATTCGCCCACCCCATGACTCCAGCCCAACACAATTATAACACCGCTCATAGGGCCACCAGAAGTGTCATAGAGCGCATGTTCAGCATCCTGAAGAGCCATTTCAGGTGCCTCGATGCTTCTGGTGGAACTATTCTTTTGTCACCTGGCAAAGCCTGCCGTGTTGCAGTTGTGTGCTGCATGCTGCACAACATGGCAGTGGCGAGACGGCTACCTCTTCTCACGGAGGAGGGGGGAGGACAACAGGTGGAGGAGGAGGGGCAGCAGGAGGAGGAAGATAACACGGACATGGACCATGCTGGGGCACATAGACACCGGCAGTTACTTGCCGATATGCATTTCTCATAGCCTGGGTATGTACACGATAAACCTCTAACCCATTGTCTACATTATATATATCCACATAGTTCCCAGCTATGCCCTCCCAAAAAAGGGATTTAAACAGTATTTTGCAGCCATATAATCTTGGGGGAGGGGGAGTTTTGTGACTCCCCAGGTCAATATTGTGCCTATGGGGCTGTAGTATAGCAGCCTTCAGGTGTCATTTTGGTCACAAGCCTGTACTTGTAATTGGTTTACAGTGGGAGTTTTGGACCGTCATCCTCTTAGCCCTTACATACGGTAACCAACATTTTTGCAGGAAAGCTCATTTTAAATCATTTTTGTTATTCAGCCAAGTGTTGTCATATTAAAAAGCTTTGAGATAATGGGTTAAGCAATATCACATTTACATTGCGTAACGTTAAAATATTAAACACGAATGACAACAGTATATATTTTTTAAAATCTTTATTTTTTCCTGCCTCCCCTGGTTCTGGCGAACCGGCGAGTGGACATTGTGCGTGGGCGCAACTCCAAAGCTGGAGACGGGGCAGCTTCAGGGTTGCGTAGGACATTTGTGAGAGCCCGCATTGAGGCGGTCAGATTTTGTAAGGTCAATTGATGTCAGAGTGTTCCCTATGAATACGCGGAACTGCTGTTGCCGGTCGTGCTCCGTTCGCTCCTCAGCTATTCGCTGCTGCTCGAGCTCCAAAAGCTGGTGGTAAGCAGCAACAGGGTCATCTGGGAAGCGAGCTCCCACATCTTCCACCGTCTCGGCATCCTCTTCACGTACACGCAGGTCAAGAGGTGCACCATTGTCATCAGGAATGGAGGGGGAGCACACTGAGGGGAAACAAGGAAAATTAACGAGTTTCTTTTTTTGCAGCACTACTGGCCTCACAGACGCAGCGGGTCGCTTACCATTTTGGATTCCGGGGTCCTGTTCAGGGGCAGCACTAGCGGCCGCGCTCGTGGAGGATTCCAGCTTCTGACCATCTTGGACCAACAAGGAATGGCCATTAACCACCACCAGAGTCAACTGGAGTCAGTTAATCAGACTCTGGAGTCGTTTGCTGTCAGCATGAATAATCTCTCCGCCCATCCAGCAACTCCACATGGGGCGAGATGTGCCTGCAGACCCTTCGGCTCCTCCAGCCCAGATCCGCCTACTCCACCAGGTTGCTCCAGATCCGCCAGGGTGAGGGTTCAGTCTTCAACTATGCTATTGAGTTCTGCACTCTGGCGGCCACCAGTAATTGGAATCTGGAGGCCCAGTTTGATGCCTTTCTTCACGGGCTCTCGAATGATGTCAAGGACCAGCTGGTTGTTCACGAACTCCCTGCTACGTTCGATGGGTTAGTGGAGGTCGCCATCCGGATTGAAGAGCGCCTGTCTCTTCGGCAGAGAGAGAGAGCTGAGGAGAGGCGTGCAGCCCGGAGGTTTGCCAGGACCTTTCCTGAACCTGCACATGAAGCGACCCCGCAGACGGCAACTCACGAGCCCATGCAGGTTGACCGCACCCGCCTGTCTCCTGCGGAGCGTCAGCGGAGGATCCAGTCCAACATGTGCCTCTACTGTGGGAACCCCGGGCACTTCGTCGCCAAGTGTCCGTTTAAAGACAACGCTCACCCGTAGCTAGGGGAGTACAGGTGAGCGTAACCCCATTACTTCAATCCCCTACTAACCACTCTCTGTTGCCAGCTTCCCTCATCATCGATGGTCGTGTCCATGCGATCTCCATACTCATCGACTCAGGGGCGGACAGTAACTTCATGGACTTGGCCCTAGCCACCTAACTTTAACTACCCCGCACTCCACTCCAGAACCCCCTGGAGGCGCTGTCCATCACGGGCGAGCCACTCGTCCGGATCACCCATGTGTCACCCCCAGTGAGTCTCCTGGTGTCAGGGAACCATCGCGAGGACATCGTGCTGCACATCATTGACTCGCCGCAGGCTCCTGTAGTCCTGGGTCGGCCCTGGCTCAATTGCCACAACCCCCGGGTGGATTGGGTAAGCAACAGGGTGGCAGAGTGGAGTGGAGAGTGTCTCATCTATTGTCTCAAAGGTGCACAGGCTTCTGCGGTTCCAGTGTTGTCGGCGGCGGGAGAGAAGTCGGACCTGTCGGGCGTGCCCCTGGAGTACCTGGACCTTAGGGAGGTCTTCAGCAAGTCCCGGGCCACCTCCCTGCCTCTTCACCGTCTTTACGACTGCCCCATCGACCTCCTGCCCTGTACGTCTCCCCCCCCCCCGGGCCGTCTGTTTTCCCTGTCCCGTCAGGAAACTGAAGCAATGAATAAGTATATCCAGGAGTCGCTGGCGGCAGGCATAATCCACCCCTCGTCCTCGCCAGCTGGGGCGGGCTTCTTCTTTGTGTGTAAGAAGGATGGAACCCTGTGACCCTGCATTGATTATCGAGGGCTCAACGCCATTACGGTCAAGAACCGATATCCTTTGCCTCTCATGTCCTCTGCATTTGAGTCTTTGCAGGGACGGTGTTTTCCAAGCTGGACCTTCACAACGCCTACCACCTGGTTCGGATGAGGAAGGGGGACAAGTGGAAGACGGCTTTCAATACACCCACTGGTCACTACGAATACTTGGTTATGCCTTTTGGATTAACTAATTCTCCATCGGTATTTCAGGCACTTGTGAATGATGTGCTACGTGACATGCTTGGCTAGTTCGTCTATGTTTACCTAGATGACATCCTCATCTTCTCCCGGTCCCACTCCAAACACACCCACCATGTCCGCCGCGTCCTCCACAGGTTGCTCGAGAATCAGCTATTCGTCAAGGCGGAGAAATGTGAGTTTCACCGACCCTCAGTCTCTTTCCTGGGGTTCGTGGTCTCAGAGGGGGGCATACAGATGGATCGGCGCAAGGTCCAGGCGGTGGAGGATTGGCCTCACCCCACCTCATGGAAGGAACTGCAGCGTTTTCTGGGGTTTGCTAATTTTTATCGCCGCTTTATTCGCGGTTATGGCTCTGTAGCAGCTCCTCTCACTTGTCCCACTTCCTACACTAGAGGGTTCAGCTGGACCCCTGCCGCGGAGGAGGCGTTTTGGGAACTCAAGAGGCGGTTCACCTCCGCACCAGTCCTGTCGCAGCCGGACCCCTCTCGTCAGTTTGTGGTGGAAGTGGACACTTCTGACGTGGGGGTAGGGGCGGTCCTTTCCCAGACCTCTACAGGGGATCACAAGCTTCACCAGTGTGCCTTTTCTCACAGACTTACTCCTACAGAGCGCAACAACGACATCGGGGACCGGGAGCTGCTGGCGGTTAAGTTAGCATTGGAGGAGTGGAGACACTGGCTAGAGGGGACGGAGATTCCTTTCCTAGTATGGACGGACCACAAGAACTTGGAGTACCTGTGGTCTGCCAAACGTCTCAACCCACTCCAGGCTTGCTGGTTACAGTTCTTTGCCAGATTTAACTTTGTGTTGTCTTACCGCCCGGGGTCCAGGAATGGCAAGCCAGATGCCCTCTCCAGACAATCTGCTTCTTCGGAGGGCCCGCTCAACCTTTCCCCATCCTGCCGGCCAACTGCTGGATAGCGGCAGCTACTTGGGACATTGAGGGGGTGGTCCGTGCGGCACAGCGGGTAGGTTCTACTCCTAGCGCCTGTCCTGCTAACCTTCTCTTTGTTCCCAAGTCTGTCCATTCGCAAGTCCTGCAGTGGGCCCACTCCTCTAAGCTGGCCTTCCTACTCAGGGGTTCGACGCACTAAGGCTGTAATCAACCAATGGTTCTGGTGGCCCGCCATGGAGGAGGATATCTGTGGCTTTGTCGCTGCCTGCCCTGTCTGCGCTCAGAACAAGCCCTCCCATCTCCCACCAGCCGGTCTCCTGCCTATCCCACAGAGACCATGGTCCCATGCTCTGGACTTTGTGACTGGGCTGCCTCCCTCAGACGGTAACACCACCATCCTTACCATTGTGGATTGCTTCTCGAAGTCTGTTAACCTTATCGCCTTGCTGAAATTACCCTCCGCCAAGGAGACTGCCGAGTTATTGATAGTTAATGTTTTCTGGCTGCACAGGTTACCTAGCGATGTGGTGTCTGACAGGGGGCCTCAGTTCACGTCACACTTTTGGAAGGCTTTCTGTACTTTGCTTGGCACCTCTGTTAATCTGTCCTCAGGGTTCCACCCCCAGTCCAACGGCCAGGCGGAGCGGTCCAATCAGCTGATGGAGACGGTCCTGCAGTGCCTCGCTTCTCGGGACCCCGGCTCCTGGGAGTATTCCAGCAAATCCCTCCCCTCCTCCTCCACCGGCCTGTCGCCCTTCCAGTGCTGCCTCGGTTACAAGCCCCCGCTGTTCCCATCCCAGGAGGAGGAGGTGGGAGTTCCCTCTGTGGTGGCTTTTGTATAGCGCTGCCGCCGGACTTGGAGGCACACCCGCTTGGCTCTGCTGTATGCGTCTGCTAGAATCAAGTGTGTTGCTGACCTACCCCATTCCCGAGCACCTCGCTATCTCCAGGGTCAGCGGGTTTGGTTATCGACTAAGGACCTGCCCCTCAAGGTGGACTCTCATAAGCTTGCCCCCCGATTCATAGGGCCATTTCCCATCATCCCAGGTCCTCAGTCTGGCGGCAGTTCGACTCAAGCTGCTACCAGTGCTCCGTCGGATCCATTCCATGTCTCTCGGGTTAAGCCCGTGGTTTGCAACCCCCTCTGCCCGGCCCCCAGAGGTCCTCCGCCGCCCCGACTCATTGCTGGGGCAGAGGCTTACACTGTGCGTCGCCTGCTGGGGGTTCGACAACGAGGTAGTGGTGTCCAGTACTTGGTGGACTGGGAGGGTTACGGTCCCGAGGAGCGCTGTTGGGTTCCGGCCCGGGACACTCTGGATCCCGCTCTTATCAGAGACTTTAAGAGACTGCATCCTGAGTATGCTGGAACGCCTGGTGGCATTCGTGTGAGGGGGGTACTGCCTGTCCCTGACGATTGATTTTTGAATTTTGGACTTTGCTCTGTTTTCAAACAAACCGCTTTTCCTTACGTCTGCATTTGAGTCCGTACTTTCCTCTGACAATAACTGCATCTTGTGGGTTGTAAGTATTTAAGAGGTGCATCCAGTTCATACACTTTATTACAGTCCTGACAGGTGTCTTGCATCTGAGATGACAGTTTTGAATGTCAGCTGTGCCATAATGGCCATCTGTTGCCACCAGTCTTTGGGAACAATATTTGGCTGCTACGTGGCTGAAGGAGGCTTGTGGTAGGCTTAGCAACCCCATTGGCAAAACATTTTGACAGTGGTGCACCTCCCTTTGGTTGACTCTGGGCAGGAGTTCCTATACTTTTCAAGCTTGTACAACTTCACTTGAGAGGTTTTGATAGGCATATCTTGCCATCTTTTATTAAATCTCAGTGGTGGTAAATATCTGCCTTAGGTTGCCTCATGCCCTTTGGAGGTCTTACCTGTCATTGATATGTGCCTCTGGTCTACACTGAGCTATACTACACTGAGATACAGTGTTGCCTCTTCCAAATTGCAAACAGACGTAACATATCATCTGTTTTATCAGTTCATTTCAACATATTACTTGTTTGTATCATCACTGGCATGTTAAGCCAACATAAATTGCTATTTAGTATACAGTAAAGGAGTATAATCGTAGTGAAAGTCATGTAGACTTGCCTGCCTCATTCAGAGTAAACACGTAGCTTAACATTGGAATGAGAAATATTTATGTATACACATACATATTTACAGTCCTAACTAACTGACCTGCCGACACATTCATCGCATTTCAATAAACAGATCATATGAAAGCAATGTAATCAAATGTGGTTAGTAGCCGACTTACTTCTTCGTATTGCTGATTTCAGAAATTTGCAGCCTAATTTGTGGAAACAATCATTTATACCCATACAGTAAACCCCCGTTGTATCGTAGTTCAGTTTTCGTGGTCCCGGTATTTCGCATTTTTTTTCTGTAATATTAATTTTAATATTGCTTATATTTTCGCCATTTCGCGGCATTCCGCAGCATTATTTATGAGTTTAAATCTATTGGTCTTGCTCTCTCTCAATATCTTTTGTGTTTAAATGTGTTTCTATTGTTTTAAAAGTGTGTTTAAAGACCTTAAAATGCTTTTAAAAGTACTGTAAAACTTATAATAACATGCATAGGGTGTATTTAAATAGGGTATTTCTATTCCGCGGATTTTCTCTTATCACGGGTGGGTCTGGAACGTAACCCCCGCAATGGAGGGGGGTTTACTGTATACGCTACCCTACCAAAAGTATTAGGACACTGGTTGGTTAAGTTGGGAGTATTGCAAATTAAGACAGTAGAAAATGCCACAAGGTAATGAGATAACACTTTCAGATGGAGTGACTGTAGGGTGCCATTTATGATGAATTTCAGCACTGAATGCTACCTCTTGCATCTGGACAACCCTATGTATCCTGCACTGTGGCAGTTGTATGGAACAGGCCCCTACATGTTTCAGCATAATGCCCTGTGTCACAAAGCATGCAATGTATGTGCATGGTTTCAAGACAATGGCTGAACAGTTGATTGGCCAGCAAAAAACCAAGGTTTGAATTGATCTAGGATGAAATGTAATGCACAATTAGGGTAAATATTTTTCTTAGTCTCTTTCAGTTATTTTTACATTTTTACAATTTTTTAAAATTAGTTCTTGAAATGCTTTCACTTTTATTGCTTTTTTATTTTTTTTTAGGATTAGGGTATGTTTTTTCTTTTAGTATTTTTTTTTATTTTTCCATATTTTATTATTTCATTTGTTTGTTTTTTTTCTGTTTATTTGAAATTTTTTTTAGAATTAGGGTACATCCAAAATGGGTGTTGTCAATCAATAAGCTTATTGCTTACGTCTCAAGTTGTCAGATGTTATCATTGTTGCATCTGATAACATGGAAGTGTTCTGATAACTCTTTCATGTTGTCAGAAGTTACAGTAACATGGATATGCAGGCCAAAGGTAGTATTAAAAGGTAAATAAATAATTGCAATAAAACCATGTTTTGCACTGAACTACAGGTGCCCCAATACTTTTGGCAGAGTAGTGTACACCCACAGGGGCTGTCCATGTCTCTTGTACCCCTGTATGTCCCTCCCCCCAAAATTAGTGGACGATCATACTATACCAACTGCAAAAACATCTTCACAAATATTGTTGTCTGCACCACTTTACTGGAAAAAAACCTATTACAACAAATTCATGGCAGCTAAACTACATCTGCATTATATCAACATTAATGCAATCAGCCATAATATCTTTAATATATATGTGATCGATTAATGTGCCATTTTCAGTGGTCGCATCTTTTACAACTTGAGTGAGTCCATGTTGCTGCATAACCATCTGAACAGAGGACATGACAAACAGATTTTCATTAAAATCACCCATGATTATCTTGCCTCCTGAAAATGTATTCATGTGATTAATCAAAGCTATCAGCTTATGTTGGAATGCAGGAAGCATGTATGATGGTGGTCCATACAAAATTGCCACAACTGTTTTCAGGGGATCAATAGCAAACATCAGACATTCAATGTTAATACATGGCAAATCTATTATACTACAATCACTGCCTTCTTTTTAGTACACACCAACACCACCATGCTGCTGTTCTTTCAGTTCAACAAATATTTGTTCACTTTCATCATATGCAAGGCATCTAGGTTTACTGTGAAATAAAAAACCTGTCAGTTTCCTCAATGGAATGTTCACGTTTTAGCCATGTCTCTGTCACACAAATGACATCTGCCTCCATATACCTTTGGTCATGTCTTCTGTCATCAGCATGTGATGTGAGTCCTTGAACATTGTGTAAGATGATCTTGTATGATGGTTCTGGGGCTTTCTTTAAAGGTTTGATGAATGCAGGCATGTCTTCCATTGACTTTGAAATTGTGTCTTTAGCATATATAGCTGTCTGCTTAAAATCTATTGTAAGTCCTTTCAGAGATGATACACGACTCAATGCCACATATGCTTGTCCAGGAACAAAGATGTTTTTGAGTGAGACAACAGCCTTTTCCACTGTTAAACCCTGTACTTTGTGCACAGTGCAAGCCCAAGCTAACTTCAAAGGAAATTGATGCCTTATACCACCATTTGTCACTCATTCCTCGTCTGCCTCAATGGGGGTCACTGTTTGCAGTCCAGCTTCTAAAAATGGCTTCTTGGCTTGTATTGTCATACCAACCTTTTCATCATCAAAGGTAATATATATTCTCGATTGGAAAGTTTCATTATCTTTATAACATACTTTAGAAACAGTGCCAAATACCCCATTCACAAGTCCATCTGAAACATCAATGTTTTTCAGTGGCATTACACGTGCATGTACACCAAGCGTGAGTGATCTTTCAAGACAAGTATTAAAATCTTTGACATGGTGTCCAATTTTCTTTCCAATCGACCAGTTTTAGCAATCCTTTCAAAACCCTGAGCTTGAATGGAAATGACATCAGGGCATATGCAACATCTTGAAGTTATGATCATCAACCTCACTGTTAGTTGCATGAATGTGAATGTCAATACTCTCTTCTCCTTCACCTGTCTCACATTGCTTTAGCGCAGTAGCATCCTATTCTTGTAAAGATTCATCTTTTTTGCGTTTCCTTATGCGATTCAGGAATTGTGCAAACTGTGCATCTTTCTGTCGAACAATATCAGTTAGTTCAATCAGAGCAAAATGGTTTGACCATAAATTGACACCTTTTGGCTCAGAATATAGAGGTTTTCCTTTCACTGTGGCCAACTGATAAAAATCCCTGACAGCAATTACAGAAACTTTTCCAAAAGGAGAGTAATCACCTGTCTGTTTAATCTGTCTCAATCTGCCATGAATATATGCAAGGAGTTTATGATTGTAGATATACAGTGAATTTAAAAAGCAACATCTAGGCAACAGAGGGTGGTGGGGAAGAAGTGTACATATTCAATAAAATGTTATGTGAATCATTTATGATAAGCTTGCAAAATAAAATAGTGTGCTATGCAATGATATTTGGGTAATAAGGAACATTACAGAACAACAGTGGAAAAGTACTGGGGAGGGCTGGTAAATAGAGACATAATAATGGGAATACAGGATAAGAGGAACTCACGAGGAGATATTTTTACAAGGGGAACAGGCATGTTTTGAAAGAAGGAAAACGTTATGTACTGACAGTATAAAGGGAATGACGAAAATGGCAGATAGGAAGATGGGTTAAGGACACGGGCGCGATGACCATGTATGTGTCTATGTGTATAAGATAATGGATAATGTAAGTGCAAGATGGTTTGTGTAAGTGCAAGATGGTTTGTGTACGTGCAAGATGGTTTGTGTAAGTTTTGTTTAGAAAACAGGGCCCACCGCATGGCGCCAAGAGGACGTATCGGACGACAGGGGCGTGAATGAAGATAGGGGTCAGATCAAGGAGCCGGTCAGAAGGAAGAACGCCCCAGGAAACTATACCATGTTCTGTATTATAAAAAGACTGGGTCAGGGACAGATAGGGAGTCAGACTTCGCGAACTGACACACTCTGTTGTTTGTCAGGGACAGGAGGATCTCGACCCAGAGCTCTGTATGCTTTATTCATTTACTGCTTAATAAAACTAAGGATTAATGACCAAATATCTTCTCCTATCACTTCATTAAAAGAACACGCGGATTTCGCTCTCACATAGAATGGTAAGAATGTTGAGTAGAATGGGCAGAAATCCAACATGATCAACCAATGATATTTCATCAGTAATTAATATTTGGAGGTTTCCCAGCTTTGCTCTCAAAGAATTGATTTTTTCCTCCCTGAGTGGTTGATAAGGTAGTGTTGCATCTGTTCCAACTGAAAAGCAATTGTGAATCATTGAAGCATTAATGTTATAGGCAGCAACACCAAATACAAAATAAAATACAAAATTGTATAAAAAACCTGTGACTGTTGTAAGGAAGAAGTTATTTTATGAGGGAAAGAAAGTTAGGTGACAAATGTGTGTTTTTGTTGTAGTGATGTCAGTTATGTTGGGTTCCCTCCATGTTGCCGCTTAGTAGTTGATTTCCACTCGTACCACGTTGGAATCCGCTTGTAGTCTAGGGCAACACAAGGTATCAAACCTAAAGGGAACTTAAACAATGAAACACTTCCATAGGCAGTTATCAAACAGATAAACAGGTGCTGACAACAGAGTGCAGGGCATGACCAGGTTCGCCCCAGGATTCAGGTCCCCAACCTAAGATATGAACGCAGCGGATCTAGGAAGTCTGTGACTTGTTGCGGCCTAGGCTTACACCTAGTGGCCTGCTATGTGTCTGGCCGCACTCAGAGGTCTATGACAGTAGTACAGTCCAGGCTTACACTCAGTGGTCTGCCGTGGTGTCTGGCTGCATACAGCCTAGGCTTACATCCATCTGCCTACTGTGGTGTCTGGCTACACTCAGAGGTTTCTAGGCCTAGATCGGCTAGAGTTGAGATCCTAGGGAGCATACCCAGCTCGTCTTATGACAACTGTTACAAGCAGAACAGGATAGGCTGCGGAACCTGGGGCCCTGTATCCGGGACAAACCTCTGGAAAGCCTCCGTACCTCAGCTGCCACACTGGATGCCCCTTGTTCACATACCTAGATGGAATAGGATGAATAGGAAGCATTATTGTGAATAGAAAATGTAACAATGTTTATTGCAGTGCACAAGATTTGTCACCATCATACCATCAAGATATTGCATGCAGAGATATCAACAAGACAAGACAAGGATAAACAGCAAAGTATGCACCCCCCATTATTCCGGAAAGGACTATGGCCGCCAGGAGCTTGTTAAGCAATGCTCCCCGAATGTATCACTGAGCTTCCCTTAAATGCCATCCTGAGAAACCCTTTCCACTCCCCAATGTCCTTCAGTCATCCAATAGGATTCTGCCAGGCACACTCTACAACCCTTTTCCCTTCTTAGCCTGTTATGAGACCACCCCTACAGACACAAAAGGAATTGAGGGACAAATACCTCTGCATCCTTCATCCTGAATGGATGGAGTCCCTGCATGGGTGCCCTCAGGGCTATACACACACTTACACAATTTAACACATTCCAATGACCATCAGTGACATCTGTTTCCAACACTACAGCCCATCTCATCCATATGCCCCCCTCAGTCTTTCCCAGTTTTTATGGTTTCTAGTACATTGAAGTGGCTGTTGGAATTTATGGTACTACTGTAAAGTCCTCTTTGGTGGACACTTGACACCCCAAGGCTGTCATTGTCCCTCTCCGTCAGTGTGTCCAGCTGGGCTTTATGGTCCCTAATGAATAACCCTTCTGTGATCATGCTGGGGTTGCCTAGTGTCCAGGTTCCTGCCCAGGCTTGCACGCATGGGAATGAAATTAGTCCTTACACTGTTTTTCATTCAGTGAATGGAGCAAGAGCATTGCATCCTCCTTTCACATTCCATAGGGGTTATGATCAATTTTGCAGCTCACCCAGAATGCTGCTGCTCGTCTGGTCTTCAACCTTCCCAGACGCACCCACGTCACTCCCCTCCTCACTGACCTCCATTGGCTACCTGTCTCGGCTCGCATCAGATTCAAGACTTTGGTGCTTGCCTTCCAGGCTGTTAAGGGGATGGCTCCGTCCTATCTTCAGAAGCTTATCAGACCCTACACACCTGCCCGTGCACTCCGTTCTGCGTGTTCAGTGCGCCTGGTGCCCCCTCCTCTCAATGCCTGAACCTCCCGGTCACATCTGCTGTCTGCTCTGGCTCCCCGCTGGTGGAATGACCTTCCCACGGTGGTCAGAACAGCAGATAGTCTGGCCACCTTCAAGCGCAGACTGAAGACTCACCTCTTCAGGATGCACCTCTCTCCTTCTCTCCCTAGCTCTCCGACTTAGCCTTAGTTGTTTGCTGTAGCTACCTTAGGGTTATTACAATTGTTGTTCCAGAGCTATTGTTTATTAATTGTTATGTTTTCTTTTTCCCTCAACAGGTCACCCATAGGGTTCAGCCCTTCTAACCCTACTGGCACTTCAGACTTGTACCCTTCCCTAGCACTTTGATAATCTTGCTCCCAAAGAAATGCACTTTGTGTTGTAAGTCGCTCTGGATAAGAGCGTCTGCCAAATGCCTGTAATGTAATGTAATGTAATGTAATGTAACTAATTGTGCAAGTGTTACCTTTATTTGGTTCGAGATCTGGTATGATTTCATCACTTTCCTCAGCATCTGTACTTTGAGCTGTCATGCTCTCAATACATTCTAAACGTTCCAGTTCAGCTTCTGGACAAATCTGTGCCCAGGCATCTTCCATCAGACCATTCATTTCCAGATCTTGTTGAGCTTTTTCTATGTCGTCAGCTTCTTTCTCAAATATTTTCCTGTTTTGAGTCCACGATGAATTTCACAGACTCGAGTTTATGATCAAACTGTTTAACAAATCCTGCATTGTAGAAATCTTCAAAGGTATTTAAGTTTAATGGTTTCAGTTGACAGTCAACATGATGAGGCAAAAAAAGTTGTAAGATGCTATGGTAATATTTCTCTGGGTTTTTGGTTGGTGAAAAACCAACATTTGTGCGTGACCTTTTCTTTACAAATCCTAGTCCATTTTTCAACTTTATACTGTTTGGTGCTGAGCTCTCATATTTTGACAAAATTCTGTACTCAGATGCAAAGCTTGCCAAACAAATTTCAGCAAATTCCTTTGTCTCTGGTCTCCCTTTGTATTTGTCTATGATGCTCTTCATCCATATGTTTTCTTTGTCAATGTCACCACCTCATTCTTTTGAATAACACTGAGTGGAAGACTCATCCGTATTGCATGTTCACCAGTTGGGAAAAACTGTACTTTTCGAGAGCCCTCTTGCAGCCTCATGTTTGTCAGACGATAGACACTCTCTTGTGCAGAAATTTCACGCTTATGAAGACGCTGCCAAGTTTTTTTTAAAGCTTGTTTGGCGTCAAGATTGCCTTGATTTTACGCCTCTTTTGTGCATGATTCAGCAGCAATCCCATTTCTCTCTCTGCTTTTGAAATGTAGGAGATGATGTAAACTATACAAGAGTATGCATCAACAACATATTGAATGCCCATGTTTGCATTCCAGCACTGCAAAAGGTCTCTGTTGTATTGATATACCCAAATGTCACTGGGTTTTCTTTTTAAAACGACACTACTTTTTTTAGTCATTTTCTTGTAAGCAGATTCAAATATGACTTCAGATATACAAATAGAAGCAAACAAAGTCTCAACTGAATCAAAGTTTATGTCAGTATTCAAAACCTCCCTTACTCTTTTCATAATTGCCTCTGCTAGATCTTTTGTCATAGGTGGGCCATCATTAGTATTCTTACCTTTTCCATCATTTTCTTCGTGACCACATTCTTTATCAGAATTTTGCTTAGCTTGTTCTTCAGCATCTTTACTTCTTGTGATAAAAGTGTTTTCAGATGGTGGGCGTGGGAAGTTGAATCTGCAGGTTGTTCCATTTTTTTGTATGTCTTTGAATGTTTGTTGCTGTGTTGTTGCACATTGGACACAATTTTCATGCATTTCTGTATCATCAACAGGTGGCATCTCACATGCCACATAGCGGTCAACAAATGATTCAACATCATGATCATCATCTTTGTCAACTTGAGGTGCATCTTCCACCCAGAACAGGCAAATGAGTATGAGGTGAGCCCCGCTGCTGAAATTCCACCCTTTAAAAGTAGTCTATAATCTTACCAATTGGTTGTGCCAGTGACATGATCACAACTTTTAGAAAACAATGAAATCAGTTATCAAACATTCTAGCAGCTGTTAAAGGATTTCTTTTCAGTATGCCACATCCGTATGCCTCTTGTGGGTCTCAGAAATTTGTACCCCTCATCAAAATTAAAAATCCTTTGAAGTGAATCTTTGTCAGAATTTCTCAGGTAATGTTCATTCTGCCTCCAGTGTCATACCCTTTCCTCAATACAAATAGATACATTGGACACAACTTGATTAGTCTCAGATAAATATTGTCCGTAACAAATGTAGTCCAAGTTCTTTGCAAATCTTCCATCTGCATTGAATATTTGTGTATTCAAATATCTGCACAGTGTCAACTTCTCTTGCCTTGCATCATGAAAAGTACCTGTTCTTTTTGGGAAAAGAACTAGGAAACATTTGGCTTCATTGGTTTCATCCAATAAGATTCCCACTGGACTTTTTTGTTCTGCTGGGGCCACAGACATAACGCCATCAAAGTGCTGATCCAATACCTCTTGTGCAATATCAACAGGTTGTAAACATGTATCCATGAACATACCATGTTGCTGTCTGTCATGTAGTGATTCATCAATGTTTTCATCATTTGTTTCTTGCTCAGCAAATTCCTCTGTCAACAGAAATGCACTCACATCTGTCATCAGCATGCTAACTGAATTCTTCCTCAATTTTGCTAAGTGGATTAATCCATTCATGGTTAAACTGTACATCTCCGTACCACTTGTGTTGTTTTAAATATGATAAAGCACCTTGTATTTTATCAGTGTGTACATAACTGGTAGTCATAATATCCTTTATAAGTTAACTTTCTCTTCAGTTTGACATGGATCATAAAATCATTCATAAAATCATCGTTGTCGATGACACATATTCTGGACCACTGCTTATTTTTTCTCAGAACTGTTGAATAACACACTGAATTTCTTGCCTTTTATGAATTGATTCAGTTCTTCTCTCCATATTCTTCATTTTAATTTTGTTACCATAAGAAGCATCAGTTCTGTACTTATCAATATTATACGGATTCACAGTTGCTGTGTGTTGGTCATCAGTGGCGTATTTCGCAACATTGTAGTCTATGACCTTTGCTCTGTGTTGCTCGTCAGTGGCATATTTCACAACACTGTGTTCTCTGACCTTTGCTCTGTGTTGCTCGTCAGTGGCGTATTTCACAACACTGTGCTCTCTGACCTTTGCTCTGTGTTGCTCGTCAGTGGCATATTTCACAACACTGTGCTCTCTGACCTTTGCTCTGTGTTGCTCGTCAGTGGCGTATTTCACAACACTGTGCTCTCTGACCTTTGCTCTGTGTTGCTCGTCAGTGGCGTATTTCACAACACTGTGCTCTCTGACCTTTGCTCTGTGTTGCTAGTCATTGAAGTATTTCATAACACTGTGCTCTGTGTTGGTCATCAATGGCATGTTTCTTAACACTGTGTTTTTTGGCATTTTCTTTGTATTGTTCATCATTAGCATACTTTAAAATGACACCCTTTTTCACATATTCTTTGTAATGTTCGTCCTCATAGTATCTTTTAACTCCCTTTTGGACTTTTTCATTTCGAAAGTCTGTTTTATATTGTGCCTTTTCTCTTTCAAGTCTACGTCAGCTAGATGCAGCATGGCTGCAGTGACTTACTGCACAAATTGGCACAGGCCTCAACATCTATCCTTTTGACTCATCACAACTTCATTATGATTCTCATTGCAGTGCTTCAGATAAATTGCTTTTTCCTCATTGCTCTCTCTATTTGATGCAACAATGTTAGATGTACAATATTTCCACCACTTGTTACAACTGTATGTAAAAATATGTAAACCAAGTAGATCTGCAGCTGCCTGTATTTCCACCTCAGTTGCCCAGCTTCCAACATACTTAATTTGTGATGTGCTCACATAATCATCAAGAGAAGCATACCCATGTCTGAGATGATGTACGTACTTGGATTGATTCTTCTCCATATGCTTAACCACAGCGAGTCTGATTTTTCTGTGATAATTTTCTCTTCTGTTGATTGCAAAGCTCTGAAAAAGCAGTTACCATCACCCACAATAGCATTAGTTTCACAAGGATCACCCACTGGAATTGCTTCAGTTCTGTCAACATTTGCATAGTGTACAACATTAAGCTTTGAACAAAGTCTTTTCTGCTGCTAGACTGTCAAAGGAGAGAACAGGAAACATGTGCTCTCTGATGCTTTCACCAACATCACTTCATCTGCATCATTGCTCACATTCACAGGACTTGAACTCTTAATACCCGTATTACTGTGGTTTACGTGGTCACTTCTCTTAGCTACAGTAGTTATATTCTTCATCACTGCTGTTACTACCATACTTATTTTTCCTTGGCAACATTTGACTGTAGAGGTGGGTACTATTGTGGTCTGTTCTCTTTGAACTGACATTCACAACACTATCATTTTTCATTGGATCATTATGTTCCTTAGGCACCACACATTTACCTTTCAGCACTGAACTGTAGAACGGACGAGTATTAGTGGAACTTCTGCTCGGGCAGGTCTCACTTGCAAGGGGTTGTTCCTCTGTATTGATGTCTGTCACAACTGCATGGACTCCTGTCACCTCAAACTGCTCCCCAACTGCAAGCAACGACTGTGCTAGGTTACAAATGTGCGTGTACAGCTTTTCAATGCTATCATGGTATGTCACAATACTTGCACCATTTCCATCTTGAAGACCCGCACTGCTGCATCTGTGGGAGTCAATCACTGCATACCAACCACTCTGTTGGACAAGTGCACGTGTTATCATGTAAGGTTAACAAACATGCATCAAACTCCAAAAACACCATCTGAATTGCTGCATCTAATGTCACAACAACATTCTGCAATGATTCTTCATACTCAGACACACCAATGAAACCAGTTAAAGAATCACCATGCTTTATTGCAAAACTTTTGTTACACAGCATACGTTTTCTGGGCAATTCACTTACAGCAACATATCCGTACCTTTGATATCTGATGGTGCCTGCAGTATTCATGCAACCATACAACTCATTGCCATGCAACAGAATCTCATCCAGGTCCTCAGTTGTCCACTGAATACACTCTTCAATGTATTCATTTTTATTGCAGTTAGACTGTTGGGAACACACTGCTTCCCAGCATACTGTGCAAACCGTGGATCAGATTGATCAAAAGAACCTTGGGGACATGACAAGAGACATGGGAAGAATGAGTGGTTGTACTTTGTGACAGTAGTTTGTAGACAGTTTCACTGTACATCGTTTCAGAGGATTAGCCAGAGTATTTCCAGAGTTAGCCAGAGTATTTCCAGATACATGACCAGACACATGACTAGAGTCTGCATTTTGTTTCAGAGGACGCAGAACCTCGTCGACCTTTTGAGGAGGTTTAACCTGGTCAGTCACATTCAATGACACCTTCTGATTAGGGAGAGGTTTAACTCCGTCAGTCAGTACCTTTTTTGAATGAGGAGGCATAACGTCGTCACAGTCAGTGGTGCGGGGTGGGCAGTCTGCCCACGTCCTCTTCACAGCCTCAGAGCGCCCATTTGCTCGCTTGTGGGGGAATCTAAAAGACAACAGACATGGATATGGTGAGTTCATAACATAGGGTCTACATGTCACAATGCCTGATTACTTCAACTTCAACACTGGGAGAATAGTAAACATTATTCAAGTTGAAAATGCATGATCAACCAATTAAAAAGTCATACACTCAGACTCCTTTACCACTAATATTGACCTTTTCATAAATAATTTTACAATTTACAAAGGTGCCACATAGCAAACACCCCATGTGACCAAACAATTACACAATCAACAATTAATTGATAAAAATTAGCGCATCAATATTGTACTATGTAAATATAACAATTGTTTCCCATGTAAAATGGACAATGTTTATAAGAGTAACTTTGAAGAGGGTCATAGTTGTTGCTGAACTGTGACTGGACTGTATGTGTGATCACTGTATGTGACATTACGCAAAGAACCAGCTGTGGTAATTTTATACTTGGGAAGATTAATGTACCACAATAAGACTGAAGTTTTCCACCAAAATATAATGACCACACAGCACTGAAGAAAGGAACTATGGAGTTAGGAATGTCTATAAGCCATACAACTTGGCTACAATATTTGAAAGAAACGGTGATTTAGATACATTTGTTAACTTCATTGTTACAAAAGGAAATATTTTACTTAATATGTACAAAATTGTAAGAATGTTGCTGTGTGTACACTAAACTAGTCATAAATAAGTAAATAAAAACCTTATGATTGTGTTGTGTGACTCACCGTAATGTGAATCAGGATCAGGGAACTACTTCAAATAAGGTAAAGAACAGGAGAAAAAAAATGTCAGGGTGCAACCCATCACTACAAGAAATTACCAGTATCCTTAAATAAGCACATTTCTGAGAAGCCCTTTATTAGCATCATTTAAGACACTACAATATGACTTGCAAGCACTTAAACCTGAAAATTTTGTTACCTTATCAATGTGTTTTTCCTAAAAAGGGAACTAAATTAGGGATAATGAAAACCGCTACATTTCATGTGATATTGATACGATTACAATTAAAATTCTAGCTACATTTGCAAATTTGATCCTTATCGCCTGTTACTTTGAAAATAATCCACAACAGAATAAATTGTAAAAGGAAATTTAAAAAGGAAGTAAAAGGAAATGTTAAAGTACTAAATACGTTTAAAGGTTAAACAATTACACAGTTACCTATACAGGACTACCTTAAGTTTAACTAAAAAATACTGGCCCAAACAATGACAATCTTACAGCAGAGCAAGACTAAAAAACAGTTTTGTTAATTTTATGTCTTATCCTTTTCTTGCAACATCATAAGTTTACACAAACTGAATAAAAATCATTACTTTTATAACAATGAGTTTTTTTTAAAAAGTATTACCTCACTGGCACTTCATGGTGCATCACTTTGATTTTGATTATGTGGTGGTATTGTTTGCTATGTGGTTGCTAAGCTATACAAATAAATGTTCAATTCAGTGAATAGTAAAACAGGGTAATACAACACAAGTAATGCTAGAATTACACATATTACTACGGTCTACATTGCTAATCTCAATTCTATCCAACTGTTCATGACCCGTTTATTGTTAAACTACACTAACTTATAACACTGAAAATTAAACTTTTTTTTTTTTTTAAATCACAGACATGAATGTTTTCATCTTTTGAGAAAGCACTAACTGAAGGCTTGTCAAGTTTTATTTGTTAACAAATTATTCAGTAATAAAAACTATAATAAGTTTTATTTTATTGCTGAATTATTGTGTTATTATAAAAGTAATACTTTATAAGTATTATCTTATTACTTTGAAGGTAATAAAATGTGTTTTGACTTGCATCAAGTATATGGAAAAGGTCAGCCCTAATGGGTCAAAGTCATTTATACAGTGGGGCAAAAAAGTATTTAGTCAGCCACCAATTGTGCAAGTTCTCCCACTTCAAAAGATTAGAGAGGCCTGTAATTTTCATCGTAGGTACACTTCAACTATGAGAGACAGAATGAAAAAAAAAAAAAAATCCAGAAAAATCACATTGTCTGATTTTTAAAGAATTTATTTGCAAATTATGGTGGAAAATAAGTATTTGGTCAATAAAAGTTCATCTCAATACTTTGTAATAGACCCTTTGTTGGCAATGACAGAGGTCAAACGTTTTCTGTAAGTCTTCACAAGGTTTTCACACACTGTTGCTAGTATTTTGGCCAATTCCTCCATGCAGATCTCCTCTAGAGCAGTGATGTTTTGGGGCTGTCGCTGGGCAACACGGACTTTCAACTCCCTCCAAAGATTTTCTATGGGGTTGAGATCTGGAGACTGCTAGGCCACTCCAGGACCTTGAAATGCTTCTTACGAAGCCACTCCTTCGTTGCCTGGGCGGTGTGTTTGGGATCATTGTCATGCTGAAAGACCCAGCCACGTTTCATCTTCAATGCCCTTGCTGATGGAAGGAGGTTTTCACTCCAAATCTCACGATACATGGCCCCATTCATTCTTTCCTTTACACGGATCAGTCATCCTGGTCCCTTTGCAGAAAAACAGCCCCAAAGCATGATGCTTCCACCCCCATGCTTCACAGTAGGCAGGATGTTCTTTATGAAAAGGTCAATATTAGTGGTAAAGGAGTCTGAGTGTATGACTTTAGTTGTTTGATCATGCATTTTCAACTTGAATAATGTTTACTATTCTCCCAGTGTTGAAGTTGAAGTAATCAGGCATTGTGACATGTAGACCCTATGTTATGAACTCACCATATCCATGTCTGTTGTCTTTTAGATTCCCCCACAAGCGAGCAAATGGGCGCTCTGAGGCTGTGAAGAGGACGGGCGCTCTGAGGCTGTGAAGAGGACGGGGGCAGACTGCCCACCCCGCACCACTGACTGTGACGACGTTATGCCTCCTCATTCAAAAAAGGTACTGACTGACGGAGTTAAACCTCGCTCTAATCAGAAGGTGTCATTGAATGTGACTGACCAGGTTAAACCTATTGCAGATTCAGTCTTCCCAGCCTGGTGCAGGTCTACAATTTTGTTTCTGGTGTCCTTTGACAGCTCTTTGGTCTTGGCCATAGTGGAGTTTGGAGTTTGACTGTTTGAGGTTGTGGACAGGTGTCTTTTATACTGATAATGAGTTCAAACAGGTGCCATTAACCCAGGTAACGAGTGGAGGACAGAGGAGCCTCTTAAAGAAGAAGTTACAGGTCTGTGAAAGCCAGAAATCTTGCTTGTTTGTAGGTGAGCAAATACTTATTTTACCGAGGAATTTACCAATTAATTCATTAAAAATCCTACAATGTGATTTCCTGGATTCTTTCCCCCCATTCTGTCTCTCATAGTTGAAGTGTACCTATGATGAAAATTACAGGCCTCTCTCATCTTTTTAAGTGGGAGAACTTGCACAATTGGTGGCTGACTAAATACTTTTTTTCCCCACTGTAAATGACACTGCCAAAATTAAGGTCAAAGTTTGGAAAAAGAAATTGGTCATATTTTTGTAAAAAAATGCAACTATTCATTTTTTTTTTTTTTTTTTAACTCCTATTACATTACTAGTCCCATAGAGGATTCAGTTTGTGATTTTGCCTATTATTAGCGATTGTTAACAGTAGCATTTCATTTACATTGTATATTAATATTTTTTTCCATCTAATGCCTATTTAACTAATTGTGTACCGTCTCTTTAAGACAGGAACGTTAAGCCTTGCTCCATGTTGATCTTTTTGGTTAAATAAATTACACGCAGCTGTCAGCTAAAGATTAGCATGGGAGCTACACTGCATCCTGCATTCTCCTCTAATATAAAAATGTGTAGAAAACATTATTTCATTCCCTAGCAGAAACAACTGATTAATCAAATTGTTTTATTCTGTATAATGCAGGCTTCTGCAGCAGATAGAGCAAATCTATTACAGCCAAACTTAACGTTACTGTTGAAACTTGCAATACCTTCATGATGAACAATGGCTAACAAAAGCACACTTTATCCTGCTCCTCAACCAGCTGAACTCGCACGGCAATAACCCACGACACCAACCACGTATTAGGCGTTCGGTTCACATCACTGTTTCAACATCAAGGTTTGGTACAACGGGAAAAAAGCAAAAAAAAAAAAAAACCAAATGCAAGAGGTTAGGTTTGTTTATTTTATTTTGAAAAACTCCTGTGTGTCATTTGCTCTTGCCATAGTGTAACTGATCAGTCAGACGTCAATCACCTCGAGATAACCTTAGCATGACATGTTGCTAACTTGCTAACGGCTTACAGTTTAAGGTTTTCGGGTGGAACTCGCGCTTGTGAAATTTAAGGAACTTTAATACGTTCAATCTTCGCACATAAGCTACCGCGAATTCTCAGTGTAACTGCATGCACCGAACCGTAACGTCTGTACTGTGACTGTTCGGAACGATATCCTTACACAGGCAACGTTAACACTACGAAAAGCGTTTAAATTTGCAAGTTTAGAAGTGTGCTTCCACCAAGCGTTATGTGCTGCTCAACAGACAATGTGACTTCCATGTAAACCGTTAACTAGGTTAAGTGAAGCTACAGCTGGACAATTTCAAACATAACATTATTCATACATTTTGCTATATAATACATTGTGCTTTTGAGTCAAATCTATGCTTCAATAAATCCAACATGCTGCTACCAGATTAACATAGTGGTTTAAGCTCTGTGGTAACACTGAATCACCTAAGCCATTGCTTCTAGCTGTGACGTATTCACTTAATTGTTGGGCGTGGGGTTGATTTGACTTTCACTCAATAACTTAACTGTACTACATTACTACGTATAAATCAAGCCTTAAATGTATTAAAATAATGTATTTCGGGAGCTTCACATCATTGATCAAAACACGTTAAAGACCGTGACGCCATTTTATTTCCATGCAGGTTACTTGCTACTTGCTAGCCCATTTCTCCAACTCGACGAAAAGACAAGGAAAACCAGCACCACTGTGACGGGTATGAAGATATACTGCTGCTAACATTATTATCTTACTATTTTGACAATTATACCACACTTCTGAACAAATATGAGCTAACGACTTACGGTTTCCTACCAGAAGGAAAATAAGCATCTCACCTTCACCGATGGCTTGATCAGAATGAAGTCTTAAATCCAACTAATGGTCACCTATGACATGTAATGGGACTTCTGTTTAACAAAAATAATTCAATATAGTAAAATAATTATATTTCTATAAAAATACAATATCACTTCCTTTTCTGTTGCAGGATTTTAAATTAATTTACATGGCTAATTAATTTTATTGAAGTTATAAACATTTCCAAGTTCAACAACCATTTAGGCTACTGCAGGTAGCATAGTGCCATCATGTGGTTGTGGATTAATTGATCCGTTATGGATAAACTTCTACAACAAATTGGTATTTCAGAAATGGATGATTCCAGATAGTTGTGGATAAATTAATTATAGATACACTTTCAAAACACATTAGTATTTCAGAAATGGGTCATTCAATATTTATCTTTAAATATAATCAACTCTATATTAAATTATTTTTATGTAAAAAATTAACTCATTGACCAGTTTAAATGTCATTGCTTTATGTTTTATTGCACTGAACACTTCAGTAACGTTTCCCGTAATTACTGTTCTTAGCAATGGTCAGTAAAATGTATTAGCAGATGGTGTTTGATGTGTAATGCTACGGTAACACTTGGCTTCCAACAAAAAATATCCGTGCGGATTTCCATTCAAGTCAATGGAAGGTGGCGTCAACTGTCAACGCTTCCGGGAGCAGATTATCTGCTCTGCTCTTGACGCGGGGCAGGGCTCTGTTTTCCTCTGTGGTGAACTTTGACCCTACGAATACGCCAATCTGCCCCTGTCAGTCCAATCAGAGAGCTGCTGCTTGACCCCAAAGGACGCGTTAATTTGATTCTTGTAGTTCAAGTCAAACTGTAAAATTAAAATGGAGGAAACGTTGATAACCACTGTCTCGTTTCACCCCGTACTTTTTAATCCCTCGTTAAGGGATTACAAAAACCTTAACAAGAGGGAGGTAGCTTGGCAGGACATCAGTGTAAAAACTGGAGTAGACGGTGAATACTATACAAATGTGTGAAAATAGGCTGTTGGTTGCTACTACTCAGTAACTATCTGGCTAGCTATCTGATGTGTAAAAGGTAGCTGCCCACTAGCTGCTACCTAGGTGTGCTTGCTTTTCTATTTTAGTAGAAATCATATTTGTAATACCTGTTGTACCTTTAGTACCATTTTCAACTGTGTTTCTGTTCTGTGGTTGCCTTCACCACCTTCTCTGCATTCTCTGGGCTCAGCGCAATCACCTTGTGAAATACCTGGAACTGTGCTGCCATTATGCCAAACGCATTCTCTACCACATTCCGTGCACGAGACAGGCGGTAGTTAAATATGGCTCTTCTGGGATAGGGGTGGAGAATGTTGCACTGCAGGGGGAAAGCCTCATCTGCAATGAATACATATGGTGCCAGCCCAAGGTGTGCAGATTCAGGCAGTGGTGCATCTGCAGGCAGATCCAAGGTGTTGCTGCAGAGGGCTTTTCCAAATGCAGACAAAGACAGCGTTCCCCCATCACTGCTCCAGCCAGAACCCCCAATATCCACAACATGGAACCTATACCTTGCATCCACGACTGCCAGGAGAACAATGGAGAAATGGCCTTTGTAGTTGTAGAATTTCGAGCCACAGTTGGCAGGTGCCTGAATGGTAATGTGCTTTCCATCTATTGCACCAATGCAGTGAGGAAAAGACCACCTCTCTTCAAATTCTGCTGAAATGGCCCTCCAGGAACTTTCATGTGGCACTGGCATGTTGTCTTCTTCAAGGCTATCCCAAATGGCCTCACACACATCTGGAATGATGCCAACCACAGTGGATTTACCCACACTGTCGCTCTTTCCGATGGTGTGGTAGGAATCACCTGTTGCCAGGAATCTGGAAAATAAGGGGTAAATTATGTAGGTAGCAGCAACAAGATTATTTAATGAGACACATAGTATATTTTATATGCTCCACTGTCTGAAGACCTTCCCTGATAGAAAGAACATACCAGCTGACAGGATGGAAGGCTATTTTTAGTTGTTATGTTCTATCACCGATGGTAATAATCCTTGCTAACTAGGTAAGATAGCTCTAGCTACCTAGAAACTATTTTACTAGCCATGCTAACTAACTAGCTTTCATTAGCCTTGCACTAATTCAAACATGCAGGTAGTACCATTACATATGTAGCATTAAATATGACTTAAATGACAACAAAAAAGCGGTCGTAGTAAAGGCGCAATTCCGCTACAAGCCTGTGGAACTCCCCAAAATCCCTCCTTGCAAGAAGGATGGTTGTATCCACAACTGAGCTTGTTGTCTTCTCCTCTTCTCCACAACAAAGCAAGGGCTAGAGCCCGTTTTTGCTCCATAGTTAGCAAACGCTGACCGTCCAAGTTTACCATCTGCTGATGAAAACGACAATTGAATCGTGCATGCCCGAATTAACTGAACTAACGGAATCCGGGTCTCCGCCCACAATTCGCGCCGCCACGCGGCTTTTAGAAGCCACATGTGACAAGTTGAGTAGTTAGGTACAAAAAAATAAAAGTTCAGCAAAGTAACTGACAAGTTCATACTTGCAACCGGTTGCAGGTCACACAATAAGCTGCATACTTTTGCTGCATTGACATATATAGAGTGGCAAGAGCGTTATTCTGTGAGTTCTGTGACCATAGCTGTTAGTTTTGGCAATTAACTACTAGTCTTTTGGCTATTTCATACATAAAAGTATGTAACCTATTTCTTTATCGGACACGTATTTTTAAATATTTTATACACAAATTTAAATGTAGCCTATTGATATAATGAGCAATAACTTCTGAATGCATTGTCCAATCATCACACAACCTAAAAGTTTGCATCTGTAGTCCAAATAGCTGAACCCTAAAAAATTTGGTGTCAATTCGTCAATAAGTGGCGCTATAGCAAACAAATGGTCAAAACTCTGACAGCAACAGTTTGATTATGATAAGATTTTGTAAACTATGTCTTGGTAAAAGATCCAGCTAAATAACGTGGCCCACTTCACCCATTCAAATATCAGCTGAGCTGCTTGAACCCCGTAATCGCCACTTGTGGCTATATTTAGGGGTTCAAGCAGCGAAGCTGCTGACACCCCATTGTTTTTGTTCAGATTTTTTTATTATTATTTTTTTTTCTCCGATACAAGTGTTTGCACAGCAAAAACTATAGATGCTAGAGCTATCAAACTTGGTAGATAGGTTCCTATATTCACCAACTACTCAGGTAGCAAAAAGTACCCAGATTGGCCATATGGTGACGCTATATAGTGCCACAACACATTTTGGGTTACAACTCTTGAACCATTGGGGGTAGAATCAAAATTCTTTTTTTTTCTCCTGATTCCTTGGCTCCAGGTGAACAAAAAAGCCTCTTGGACCAAAATAATGTGTCATAATAGATTTTTTCCGCCATTTTGAATTTTTTGTACAACCTTTAAAATCTATCTCCTCCTAGACGATTTGTCCGATTTGCATGAAACTTGGTACACAGCATCTTCAGACCAAGATCTATAATCTCAGCATGTAGAAAGTTGCTATGTTTTAAGATGTGGCCACAGTAAACCAATGAAATTTGTGGGCATGGCCTCTATTGATATAATGAGCTATCACTCCTGAATGCAATGTCCAATCATCACCAAATTTAAGATCCCTCATCTGCACGCCATTAGATTCAAGCCTAACAAATTTGGTGTTAATCTGTCCATAGGTGGCGCTATAGCTAACAAATGGTTATAACTCCTAAACCAATTGTCCGATCAACTTGAAACTTTGCATGCTGAATTTTAGTCAAGGCTGCTACTAATATCTGTAGGTACAAGGTGATTGCTGAAACAAGATGGCCGACATCAGATAATGAAATTTCAGTAGCTCTTATACTCATGTAGCTATCACCTATCACCATGAAAACTTTGTACAATTGTTAAGGATGTGACCAAGAGCAATCTATATTAAAATTACTCTGATTGGCCAGTTGGTGGTGCTATAGAGAGCCACAATGCGTTTTGGGCTATAACTCTTGAACTGTTTGGGCTAGAATCAAAATTCTTTTTTCCCATGATTCCCTGGCTGAAGCTGAACAAAAAGCCTCTTGGACCAAATTGATCTGCCATATTGGATTTCCGCTGTTTAGTGTTCCGTGTTTAGTGTTTTTTAAAACATTTAAAATCTATCTCCTCCTAGATGGGTAATCCAATTAGAAATTTGGTACACAGCGTCTTCAGCCCAAGATCTTTAATCCCAGGATAAAGAAAGTTGATACATTAAACAATGTGACCGCAGTAAGCCAATGAAATTTGTGAGCATGGTCTCTACTGATATAATGAGAAATAACTTCTGAATGCAATGTCCAATCATCATCAAATTTAAGATCTCCCTCTCCCTCTTCTCATGGTCATTATACTGGAGTCTACCGAATTTGGTGTTAATCCGTCCATAGATGGCGCTATAGCAAACAAATGGTCATAACACTTACCTATATATTATCTAAGTATATATTTTGGTGAAGGATCCAACTAAATCCTGTAAGAACAACATAAGAGTTGAAGAGAACATGCCCCCCCCACCTCACCCATTGAAATATCAGCTGAGCTGCTTGAACCCCGTAACAGCTGCTTGCGGCTATATTTATTATTTTTTTCTTCCTTAAAAGTGTTTGCACAGCAAAACCTATAGAAGCTAGAGCTACCACACTTGGTGAATAGGTTTCTATATTCACCCACTACTCAGGTTCAAAAAATTACCTCGATTGGCCACATGGTGGTGCTATAGAAATCCACAATGCATTTAAGGCTACAACTCATTTACTTCATTTACATTTACTTCAGTCAGATCCTTGCTATCAAGATGTATATTTTCCTGTAACAAATTAGTAATTCCAGAGTGACCTAAGACGTAGCTAGGACGAAGTGAAAGACTATCTGGTATTAAGGCAAACTTCATGTAGTTTCTGTTACTGGAACTATACTAGAGCACCTTACAGTGGCATAAAAGTTAAATATTGGGGATATACAGTTGTGCTCAAAAGTTTACATAACCTGGCAGAATTTTTTCTTTCTTGGCCTTTTGGAGAATATGAATGATAACACAAAAACTTTTTTTCCACTCATGGTCAGTGGTCAGGTGAAGCCATTTATTGATAAACAACTGTGTTTTTTATTTTTAAATCATAATGACAACAAAAAACATCCAAATGACCCTGATCAAAAGTTTACATACCCTGGTGATTTTGGCCTGATAACATGCACAAAAGTTGACACAAATGGGTTTGAATGGCTACTAAAGGTAACCATTCTCACCTGTGATCTGTTTGCTTGTAATCAGTGTGTGTGCATAAAAGCTAAGTGAGTTTCTGGGATCCAGACAGACTCTTGCATCTTTCATCCAGCCACTGATGTTTCTGGATTCTGAGTCATGGGGAAAGCAAAAGAATTGTCAACGGATCTATGCGAAAAGGTAGTTGAACTGCATAAAATAGGAAAGGGATACAAAAGGATATCCAAGGAATTGCTAATCCCAGTCAGCAGTGTTCAAACTGTGATTAACAAATGGAAAATCAGGGGCTCTGTTAAAACCAAACCACAGTCTGGTAGACCAACTAAAATTTTGGCCACAACTGCCAGGAAAATTGTTCGGGATGCAAAGAAAAACCCACAAATAACATCAGCTGAAATACAGGACTCTCTGAAAACTAGCGGTGTGGCTGTTTCAAGATGCACAATAAGGAGGCACTTGAAGAAAAATGGGCTGCATGGTCGAGTCGCCAGAAGAAAGCCATTACTGCGCAAATGCCACAAAGTATGTCGCCTACAATAAGCCAAACAGCACAGAGACAAGCCTCAAAAAGTCTTTGGAGTGATGAGACCAAAATTGAACTTTTTGGCCATAACCATAAATGTTACGTTTGGAGAGATGTCAGCAAGACCTATGATGAAAGGAACACCATTCCTATTGTAAGGCATGGAGGTGGATCGCTGATGTTTTTGGGATGTGTGAGCTACAAAGGCACAGAAAACTTGGTCAAAATTGATAGGAAAGATGAATGCAGCACGTTATCAGCAAATACTGGAGGAAAATTTGCACTCATCAGCCCGGAAGCTGCGCATGGGACGTACTTGGACGTTCCAGCATGACAACAATCCAAAACACAAGGCCAAGTCGACCTGTCAATGGCTACAGCAGAACAGAGTGAAGGTTCTGGAGTGGCCATCTCAGTCTCCTGACCTCAATATCATTGACCCACTCTGGGGAGATCTGAAGTGCGCAGTTCATGCAAGACAGCCCAGGAATTTACAGGAACTGGAGGCTTTTTGCCAAGAAGAATGGTCAGCTTTACCATCTGAGAAAATAAAGAGCCTCATCCACAACTACCACAAAAGACTTCAAGCTGTCATTGATGTTAGAGGGGGCAATACACGGTATTAAGAACTGGGGTATGTAAACTTTTGCTCAGGGTCATTTGGATGTTTTTTGTTGTCAAAATGATTTAAAAATAGAAAACACAGTTGTTTATCAATAAATGGCTTCACCCAACCACTGACCATGAGTGGAAAAAAAGTTTTTGTGTTCTCATTCATATTCTCTGAAAAAAGGCCAAGAAAGCAAAAATTCTGCCGGGGTATGTAAACTTTTGAGCACAACTGTATGTTTCAGAAGCATCCTAATAATGTTCACTGTCTTATTCTACCACAAGGATCAATTTTACCACAACAATGTTAAAAAATGTATACAATCACATTAATAGTGTATTAGTTCAATAAAGATATGTGTAAAAAAAAAAATTAATTCAGAGGTGATACATAGCAGTAGCTCATATGCATAAGTCATTTTAAACTGTATTCTCATCTGTAAACCAAAAAAACATCATCACAGTTAATTCTGAGATGCTTTGTTATCGACTGACATTGTGACTGGTACATACAGTAGCAAGCTCTATTCCGGGGTAGGCAACACAGTGCCTGCAGGCACCTGGTTGCCAGCAGGGACCACATGAGTCGCCCACAGGGCGTGTTCTGAAAGTAGTACTAGTCACCATGGAGCTCTGTCTAAAAATTGTATTTAATTGTGTTGCTGTTCTTTTTGAATCAATAACACTTTCATTGATGTAGATGTGAAAATGAAAGTATTGAATTTAAAATTTAGAAAACAAAAGTTTATTATGCATTTATGAACTCTGACCTTGTCTGGGGTCATAGTTCAATATCGTGCACAAGACACACCTCCGTCTCACTTTTTGCTGAGACCAGATGGCGCAGCTACGATGGGCAGCTAGATGTAGTTTTAACCCCCGAAAAAATAAAGAAAAAAATGGCAGAAAATCAAAAGAAAATGTACCATTTTCACAGTGATCGGAAGGAAGAGTTATATTTTACGACAGTGAGAAAAGTGTGTCTCATTTGCGGGACAACCATGGTGACCGTAAAATGGCACAACGTGGAGAGACACTTCAGTACGTGTCACAAAAGCTTCCATGCTAACTGTCCACCTGGCAGCGCACTACAGGCAGAAAAAGGCTGTGAGTTAAAGGCAGTTTTGGGCAAACAGCAGTCTTTTTTCACGAGGTCGGTGAAAAAATTAACAAAAAGCAACTGAAGGTTCATCTTCTACTCTGCTTTCCTCTCTCTCTATGGCACTTGACACTCTCTATCCTTTTGTTTCCAAAGAAGAGGAAGTAGAAGAAATCCAGGTCCCCATCTGCCCTTTCCACCTACCAGTCTCTCCTGGCAGCGTTTTCTTCCTCAGTTACCTCTGCCAAAGCCAGTTTCTATCAAGCTAAAATTCAGAATTCTACTTCTAACCCTCAACTGTTTTCTCTTCTCTCCTCAGCACCCCTCCTACCCCACCACAGTCCTCCTTCTCCACGGACGACTTCACAGATTTCGTCGATGAGAAAATCGCTGACATCCATAGATCCTTCACTACCACCTCCACCCCTAATTGCTCCTTTCTCCCCATACTCTCTCCCTTTTTCTCTACTTTCTCTCCCCTCTCTGCTGCCTTGTCTTCTGGATGCTTCCCCTTTTCCTTCAAGCAGGCCTATGTCTCCCCACTGATGAAGAAGCCCACTCTGGACCCCTCCGTCATCCAGAAATATCGTCCTGTCTCTCTTCTCCCTTTTCTATCCAAAACCCTTGAACGAGCCGCTTCCAAACAACTGTCTTCTTTATTTTCACGGAACAGTCTGCGAGGCCCCCACCAGTCTGGCTTCAGACCTGGCCACTCGACAGAGACCACACTGCTCTTTGTCAGTGAGTCTCTTCATGCTGCATGAGCAGCCTCTCTCTCCTCCGTCCTGATTCTCCTGACCTTCCGGCATCTGCCATCAGACCCCTGCAGCTCATCCAGAATGCTGCAGCTCGTCTGATTTACAACCTCCCTAGACACTCATGTCACCCCTCTGCTCACTGCAATCCACTGGCTGCCTGTTATTGCTCGCATCAAATTTAAAACTTTGGTGCTCGCATATCAGGCTGTTAAGGGGACAGCTCCAGCTTACCTCCAGAAGATCATCAGGCCCTACACCCCTGCCAGATCCCTCCACTCTGCCACCTCTGGTCGCCTGATGTCACCCCCTCTCCGCTCCTGCACTTCCAGGTCACGTCTGCTGTCCACCTTGACCCCCGGTGGTGGAATGACCTTCCCATGGAAGTCAGAACAGCAGAGACACTGGCCACCTTCAAGCGCAGACTGACTCACCTCTTCAGCCTGCACTTCTCCCCTTCCCCTCCCCTCCCTTGCTCTTTGTAACATCTCTACCCTTATTTGCTTGTGTGAAACTGTGATTTGTTTTAACCTTGGCTGTTGTTTATTTTCTCCTTAGATAGTTGGTAGGGGATTCCTAATCTATTCAATCACCTTTGGCACTTGGGACTTTACCCCTCTCTTGGGTTATCTTTTCACTTTTCGTACCATTCTTATGCACTTTGCCTTGTAAGTCACTCTGGATAACAAATGTCATTAATGTAATGTAATTTTGAGCTGCAAATCTTTTGATAAAGAACAAAAAAGTATTGTGAAATTATTGTATACAATTGTGAGGAATCATTAACACTAACATGTGATCAGACAGTCTCTTCACATACATGAATATTTATTATCATTATTATTATTATTATTATTGATAATAATATTATTATTAAAGGTGAACCATGCAACTTTGTTATTCAGGAAGTTAGCCCTACGTATTACTCAGTGTCCTTGAAGTAATTCTCAGTTTCAAAAAGGTTGGTGACCCCTGCTCTATACTGTTAAGTAATGCATTCTGATGTATTAGTTCAATTGGGAGTACCCTCATGTGCTCATCAAAGTTACCATATTACTCACCGCAGGCTATGTTGCGTATGTTTATTACACACATTTCAACAGCAAGGATTGTAAACACTGTGCAATTTTAAACTTTGTTTTCAGTTTTACACGTAAAATATTTATTGAACAGAAGACCACAGTAAACATCCTCAACTCTCAACTTTACTCTTCTTACTCAGCTTTACTTATGTCTGAAGTTCTTTGAATTTCTATCTGTTGAGTTGTGCTCAAAGGGACAGAATAATGGCCAACTATGATCTTACTCTGGGAACTTTTGTGTTTGTGTAATTTTGTAAAGTTGTAAAGTCTCTTTTTATCTTGGTAGAGCTTGGTCTTTGTAATTCGAATTCATGAGGGACCAAAGACTGTGTGTGTTGTGTGGTTGTGAGCATGTGTGTGCATGCATGTATGTAAATGTGTGTGTTTGAGAGTGAGCATGTGTGTGCATGTGCATAAGTATGTGTGAGTGTACGTGTATGCCGAGCTTGATTAGGAGCAGCCGCAGCTGTTGGGTTTGCATTCTGCATGCGTGTGGAATCTGCCAGTTGAGAGCAGCCGCTCCCCAAGGTCCTGAAGGCTTTCCACGGCGCTGTCCAGAGAGCCATGGAGCTTGCCAATACTTGGGGGGAGTGACTTCTCCGTGGCTGTGTCCGTCCCTGCGTCACAAAGTGTATGGTCTGTACCTATGTACATGTGAGTGACTGTGTGGATGTATCTGAAAATGGAGGGGAGGGGGGTTTGCTTTTTTCATTTTTTACATGTGTAAAAGGCAATATTCTGAGCCTCCCAGCTCCTGGTCTGAGTTTCGAAGTTGCTTGTTTGAATTATTGTTAATAAAAGTCATACAAAAAATATGTTTATTTTCAACAATTTCATTGTTACAAAGTTAATTTCAACTTTACTTACCTTTATTGTTTAAACTTAATTATTAAAAATAATTTGTTGACTCAACGTAACATAGTCAAGTCATCTTGTTGCTTTGACTCAGTTAAGTTGTCTAAATATAAAGTTTATTCAATTTAAATAAATCTTGTTGAGACAACCATGCAGTTAGTTAAAATGACATAGTTCATTTTACCAACTTAACTATACCATGTTAAATGTACTTATTTTTTCATTTCTCGTAACCATGGAATAAGTACACTTAACATGATATAGTTCAATTGGGGAAATGAGCTATATCAAGTCAACTAACATGACAAGTAATTCCTTGGCGACATTGTTCTTATCATTCTTAACAATTACTTGCAAAGAGCAGCTTATAGCCATAAACAGAATGTGTACAACAGTTCTGCACTGTTTTCTTTTCTTTCACAAAAAACAAAGGATATGCTATGCGTTTGTATGTTGAATCTGCCAAAATTATAGATATAGCACAATGAAAAATATAATGCAGGGCTAGCTTCCACTTCACAAGCTGAATAAATAGGCATCATATAGCAGTGTCAACCATATATCGATTACGACATACACAGTAGACAACCATAATTACAACACCTTATGAATGGCTCAAAGCAACCGTGTTAAAATAAATAAGTAAATGTTAACCATGTAGTCAATTTCTGCCACAGAAATAGGAAACAGAATTCAAGTGAGGAGACACAGCAAGAGACCGAGAACCCAGGTGACGAGGGACCGATGGAGGCAGAGAACCCAGGTGATGAAGGACTGAGGGAGACATCCTACCATCATGTTTTAAAAACAGTTGCCAAAAAAAACTTCTTTTGAAAGAGCACACCTGAAGTTAAATAGGCCTTGTGAACAGTCCATTCAGTTATTAAATTTGAGGCAAGACACATCAAACTGGCAGCTACTCACAATCTTTGACCAAAGAACTCATTTAAATTGGCTATAAAGAAAACCTTAAGTGCACATGCCATAAATAAACAAGCAAGATTCAGCCCTTTAAACAGCGAAGGCTACTAATCCACATTTAGAAACTGATTAGCAAAATCAACCAAAAGATTATCAAAGACTGTGTCCAAGGCTATGTCAGCATAGCTAAGTGTTGAATCCCCCTAAACACACCAAAAACTGGGAGTACCTGAGAGTCGAAGATAGACATGTTGTCGTACCGACGTGTCATGCTACCGGAACAGGACTAATGTAATGTTACCTTAATTACTCAATTATCTGACTCCAAATACCATTTGTAACTTTTCTCTTTGCTCCCAGTTACACATAGAGCAAGGCACTAACTAGGGATTATTGCCTCAATATGCCTGTAGTGTGGCTCTGTACAGATCGCTACCTATCTTTGTAGATGCGCATGTACCTATGGCTTGTTCAGCCTGCAAATGATATGGTGTGTATCTTGCAATGGCAACAGTATATTGGCAAGCTACTACTGGATACAGTTAGCCTAAGTTCTCTGCATATGTGTAGTTGTTAGAGTCAAAGAGGCATGACAGGTTACAATAAATGTAATTCATTAACAGTGTAGGAATATGCAATAGGACAGAATGTGATGTATAGTGACTATATGCAAACGTCGCGCAGGAAGTCATATTGACGACCAACCAGTCCACCTTTCCCCCATATACTCAAAAATTAATGGAAATTACCAAATCATTTAAGAAAGACACAATCACAGCTAATCCGCAGTGTCAATAATCACCCTGTTTGTGCTATCTCTGCTAGTGCATCACATTACATTAACCATTTGTAGCATGGCTGGCTGCTGACTCACAGGTAATTACCTACTGTTACCTTCTGAAATGTATTCTAAGATTTTTATTTACCGCCCACTGTACCACACCATCAATGACACCACATTGTCCCTCATGACATTAGCTTTCCAACAACTCTCTGCCAGCACCATCAACACAGTCTGTCCTTCTTAGGTCAGATAAAAGGGTACACTTCTGGATACAACCCTACACCAGCACCCCACTCAGACAGATGTGCTTTTTTTGCATGAACATGTGCACCTGGACCCACTGTGTCAGAGCCCAGGTACGCTGGACAACATCTTGTGAGAATCTTGTTTTACCTTTTGTTGCAGTGTTCCTTGCATCACCTGGATGGGAGGAAAGTGCTTGTGAAAAGAAACCAGGGTTGAAACCAGGGTATGCAATAAAGCATCAGCATATGAAACAGAGGTTTTGGCACGGCGGTCATTTAAAATATTTGAGATGCGGTAGCACAAGAGTAAGAAGTAGTTGTTTTAGGCTATCTTGGGTGACACAAAACGAACTGTTAATTCCTTCGCTTGTGTAAACTGAACCACAATGTGCCACCAGCCTTGTGAAACATTAAGGCTATATGAAAACTTAAATGTTAATCCTTTACCACATAGCTGTCACTACCTTGTTTTTCAGCTTGTGTGAATTCTGAAACCTAAAGACTTTTGTGCCCCTAGTTGTTGCTACCCTGCGCTTCAGCTTTTGTGAATCCTTCAATCAGGCATGTGATCAGGCATGAACATAGCATGTGCCCACCCATCCCTCCCTCAAGCAAAAATGTGTATTTTAGACACTTCATTTCTTCTGCAAGTGAGTCACAATGTAACTTGCCATCAGTAAAACATTTTTTTTGTCCAAAAGACTGATCTCATGTAAGGAAGCTAGCACATGATAACATAGCCTTTACCCTTCACAGAATTATTGCTTCATATGCACACAAGAAGTGAAATGTGCTGTCACTACATACTCTGCTCACTGAGATATTCATAAGCTGAGTTGACTACATAATCTGGTTAAAACAAAATGGAGCTGGGAGACATTTTTCACAATTGAAATGTGTAGTTTATTACATGTTATACAATTAATTAATTTGAACAAAAACATTGAATAAACTGTGTTGAAGGTAATACAGAAGGAGAGAGAGATCACAATAAAAATTGAGAGCTGTCTGAATATTTCACAGTTCTTTTTTAGGTCTCTTTGGCTTTTGCAGCCTTTCCAGCAAGCTTCATCAAGGCTCATCTGAAATTCTTGTCTTGACCTCATAGCTGCTGCCTCAATGGCATCTTTTGCCATATTCTTGCAGTGTGTTGGCTTGACAGCATGATAAAACTGCTTGTTGAGTTCTTTCCTTTGTTTTATCTATGATCTGTACCTGTGACCATTATTGTTCTGGAGAGCTGGACATGAACGGGACTCACTTTGGTCTTCCTTGAGTCGTGCTGCACTGCTGACACCTGCATGGCCTTCAGGTGGTACTTTACTGCCTGATATGATTCATATGCCTCTGCACTCAAAGGTTAGTAGCTTTTGCTTGCATTATGTTTGACATCACACTGAATGCCAATTCCACCAGAGGGCCATGGGAAAGGCACAGGTACCTCTGGCTTTTCCGTACAAGGTTCTACCAGGAATCAACTCTTGTTTGCTCAGTCATTTGTGGCAGGATCATGTCACTGGCATATCAAGGATGATAAAAAAAGCAAAGCTACAAAATATTATGACAATAACTCTTTATAAACAACTTACATTATGGAACATTCTGACTGTCATAGTGGTCATTCACACTGGCTCTGCTTATTGACAGAGACCAGGAAAAATGTAATACTTGTTATGGAAGTACATCGGGTGTAGACATCAAAATAACAGACTTGGAGTAATCATGATATGTTTGAATAGCATCTGCCAACAATTACGCAATACATAACTTTGTGTTTCATGTTCAGTTCCAGCTTCTTCATGTTCATTCAGAACCACAGATGGAAACATGTTTGGCAACTTCTGGAGGTGGGAAAGAACAACCCAACTCAACCCAAAAACCCAGACTCTGCTGTAACAGTTGTGAACTCCAGAGATGAAAGGTTTTGTACAACTGTCCTTGCATTTTTGCTGGACCATTAGCTGACAAGCACCCCTAATACTCTTTTGTTCGTCTTGCTTGTAGCCTCATCAATATTGAGGGAGAAGGGGACATTTCTTATTTCCTCTAGTATTTCATTCTGGATAGTCTTCTTCACACCATGGGTGAGCTTGTATGAAGCAGATGCCCTATCCATTGAAAGCTCTGCAAGAGCTTTTGGATTTTTGGCCAGCTCCTTTGCTAAATTAAAGATCCCAAGTGTAACTGAGAGAGGAACAGAATTCTCTGCGACAAGTCCAAGAATGAGAGCTTTAAAAACAGAATAATAACATGCAGTAAATTTCAATTCCTGACTTATATTATTATAAACTATATAACTGAAGCAATTCAGTGTAAGGTTGTTTCCTTCAACTTTGACAGTTTCCTGCAACCAACCCCATTTAAAAAGATTTTTCACTCCCTCATCAATAGCCTTGATATTAGGGCTGTTCAGCTCTAGCCTGGTTATGGGTTGTTCTGGTACCCTGGAGATCAACAATAATAGTAAGTTATCTTTGGATGATAAGGACATGCTTCTATAATTATGTTGGTACAGTTGCCTACATATAACATTAACCGTAACGAGACCAGTTATATAGCTGGCGAGTTAGCTAGAAAGAATGACATTCAGTAGAATGCAGCCTGAGGGTGGGCTTAAAGCCCCTTCTCAGTAGCTAATTAGCTAGCTAAGCTAACAAACCAACAATAAGTTGATTGCTTGAAGCTTACGTTAACTGTTTACACAACTTATCTTCCGAACTTAACTGTTAGCTAGCTAGCTAGATGGCTCCTACAAAAACACTGGCTAATTACATGTGACATAGATGTCAAACTAGTTAGCGAGTGATAGCTCGCTGGTTATGTATTCAGCCTGCAAAGCCAGTCGATGGCAATCTGCTGACAGCTATTGCCATCACCATTGCTCGAAGCATTTTCTTCAATTTTCTTTTCAACTAGCTAACAAACACATTCATGTTTGAAGCAGCCTGGGACTGCATCAATGGGGTGCCAAGCCAGTGGTTGTTGAGGGTAGCAAGAACAGATAAGATAACACTGTTTAACACTGTTTCAATTCATAGATTACGCTGTCTGAGGTGTCCACACCCTTGCTAGCTAACGTTGCCAGCAAGCTAATGTCACACTTTCTCACAAGTGACAGTAGACTATAGTAGACACAATGGGCCTCATTTATCAAATGTGAGCCGAACGAATTTGATCGTAAATCGTTCATAAATGCATTTACGCAAAAAATGTGGGATTTATCAAAGTTTTTGTATATCGGTTTGTTCGTAGGATCCGAAGAAATTTCACGAGTGCTCTCAACTGTTCGTATTGTGTGCTTAAATGGAAAAACACAGCTGTAAAGCTTGTTTTTCATGTTGTTGCTTTTATTTTTCCATTCACTCATTTTTTATTTAATTAAAAAGGAGTAGCAAATTATTTGGCAGTAATATAGTAACATTGTAAAGGTTCAAAGTGTTATATAAAATCACTATTGGATTCAACATTAAAACAGGTGATGCTTCATTTGTGTAATACTGATTAATAAAATTAATTAGTTTGCTTGACAAAGGCACAAACTACTGCTCTTCTATAGAATCTTTAATTCTTCTTATTATTCCTGGTTGTTCCAGACGTATGTCCTCCAACAGTTTTCAAGGTAGACATACCAAACTTGGCGTGAATATACTGGTCAGGTTGCTTGTATTTTTCTAAGCTATACGATTCATACTGTTTTAAACTATAAAGCTTTAAAAAACGGCCACCATTGACTTCACATTGGTGGAATGTTGAGCAGGTTAATGTGGCTAACGTTACTAAGCAACAACTATAATTGCCGCTGCAATTTTAAGGCAGTTGAAAAAATTATCCAAAGAATATGGCATGCCTGCTGGTTAGCTACCTTACCGTACTTGACATTTTGAAACAACTTTCTGGCTGTAATGACACTGCAATGCTGTTCAGGTTTAATGATCTTAAATGACAAGTTCAGGTTTGAACATAAAGCTCTGCTGTTCTTTGCTTCTAGTACTTCTGCTGCTACTTCTACTGTGCTTACTGTACCTACTAAAAGTTTTAATATACTACTAATACGTATATTAGTACATTGAAACTTCTAGTAGGTAGCCTACATACTCTTCAAGCCCTCAGCAAGCAAACAGAGTTTCTTTTGGAACTCTATATTTCGTTCTTGTTTGGAATTTTACATGAATTTCATAAAACACGTTAATAACGTTTCCTGTAAATAAGGAGCAGAAACCATTTCTAAGGTCTTCGCTGCTATGGCTGACCTCGCTCTATTAGCTCTAAGAAAACTTAAGCAGTCAACATGTCTCAGAAACAGCGCAGAAATAGGACTGTCAAAATACATTTATGTTCTTATTTAATAAACATATGTTCTTATGCGACTACTAATATAGCCAGCTGATTCAGCCATTTACTGTGGAATTTGAAAATAAATCTAAATATTACAATTGTTGTCATTTTTATACAAGGTAAAAAGAGTTTGTGTTTGAAAAGGAGAAGGACTGCAGAGTGTAGGGAAAGGCAAGGGAGGGCACACTATTATGGAGGATCCTAAATACATAATAGTTCTAATTTGAACAAATTATTTCACTTGGGATTCGTTCCAAGTTGATTTAGGAAAAACATGAGGGTCCCAACGATGTATTGCATGTGTCATTACCACTTTGGCCAACCATGCCCCCTTGCGGGCCCGGGTGCAGCTGCCCCCCAGGATTTATTACATTGCATTAGGGGGCATTTGTTAGACGCTCTTATCCAGAGCGACTTACAAGGCAAAGTGCATAAGAACAGTAAAAAAAGTGCAAAGATAACCCTAAAGAGGGGTAAAGTCCCAAGTGCCAAAGGTGATCGAATAGATCAGGACTCTCCTACAGACTACAGACTTAGTAAACAGCCTAGTTTAAAAAAAAACAATCACAGATTAAGAGCAAATAATAGAAATAGACACATTACAAAGAGCAAGGGAAGGGAGGGGAGAGGTGCAGCCTGAAGAGTTGAGTCTTCGGTCTGCGCTTGAAGGTGGCTAGTGTCTCTGCTGTTCTGACCTCCACGGGAAAATCATTCCACCACTGGGGGGCCAGGACAAACAGCAGACGTGACCTGGAAGAGCAGGAGCGGAGAGGGGGCTACCTCAGACGACCAAAGGTGGCATAAAGTTGAGTATCGTCAGCATAGCAGTGGTAAGACAGACCATGAGCAGAGATTACAGAGCCAAGAGAATGAGTATAGAGGGAGAAGAGGAGGGGACCAAGGACAGAGCCTTGAGGAACACCCGTGGCAAGGGGACGAGGTGCCGATACCGCACTGGCCCAGGCAACCTGGGAGGAGCGACTGGAGAGGTAGGACTCAATCCAGTTGAGGGCTGTGCCGCAGATCCCCAATGCCGCCAGGGAGGAAAGGAGGATGGGATGGTCAACCGCGTCGATGGCAGCAGAAAGGTCAAGGAGAATCAGGACGGAAGAGAGAGAGGCTGCCCGCACAGCATTAAGAGACTCACTGACAGAGAGCAATGCGGTCTCTGTCGAGTGGCCAGGTCTGAAGCCGGACTGGTGGGGGTCCAGCAGATTGTTCTGTGAAAAGAAAGAAGACAGTTGTTTGGAGGCAGAGTGGGCTTCTTCAGCAGCGGGGAGACATGGGCCCACTTGAATGAAGAGGGGAAGCATCCAGAAGACAAGGAGGAGTTCACAAAAGTGGTGACGAATGGAAGGATGTCTGGTGTGATGGCCTGGAGGAGAGAAGAGGGAATTGGGTCAAGAGCACAGGTAGTAGGACGGTGGGACAGCAGGAGCTGGGAGACATCAGCAGCAGAGAGGGGAGAGAAGGTAGAGAAACAAGGAGAGGGTAAGGGGAGAAGGGAGCAAGGATGGGTGGAGGTGGTGTTGAAGGATCTGCAGATGTCAGCGATCTTCTCATCGAAGAAAACTGCGAAGTCGTCCGCAGAGAAGGAGGACTGTGGTGGGGGAGGAGGTGTGCTGAGGAGAGAAGAGAAAATAGAGAACAGTTGACGGGGGTTAGAAGTAGAATTCTGTATTCTGACTTGGTAGTAACTGGCTTGGCAGAGGTAACCGAAGAGGAAAACGCTGCTAGGAGAGACTGGTAGGTAGACAGGTCAGATGGGGCCCTTTGATTTCTTCCACTTCCTCCTGGCTGCCCGAAGTCTGACCCTATTGGCACGGAGGACCTCATACATCCATGGACAGGGAGGAGATGAACGTGCTGGTTTGGAAACAAAAGGACAGAGAGTGTCAAGTACTGAAGAGAGAGAGGAAAGCAGAGTAGAAGTTGCAGAGTCAGTGGGAAGATTGGAGAAGGAGTCGAGGGATTGAAGGGAAGCAGTGACTCTGGAGGCAAGAAAGGAAGGTGAAACAGAGCTGATGTTACAGCGGACTGTAACACAGGGGGAGAGTGGAGGGGAGGCGGAATGGGGAGTAAGAGGGAGGGAGAAGGAAATGAAGTGGTGGTCTGACTGATGTAGCGGTGATGAGCACTTCCTCAGGATGACGAGGTCAAGAACATTGCCGCACTTGTGAGTCAGAGCAGAGTGCAGCAGGGAGAGATCGAAGGAGTGGAGTAACAGAAGGAAGGCGGCAGACTGGGAGGCTTCCAGGTGGATGTTGAAGTCTCCCAAAATGTTCAGTGGGGTGCCATCTTCAGGGAAGAAGCTGAGCAGCATGTCAAGCTCATCGAGACAGCTTCCCTGAAGGGGCTCTGGAGGACAGTAGAGAACAACAATATAGAGTTTAGTGGGATAGTGGATTAAGACAGAGTGATATTCAAAAGTGGAGATGGAAAGGTGAGAGAGAGGAAAAACAGAATTTCCAGGAGTGTGTGACAAGCAAACCAGTACCACCACCACGGCCAGATGGCCAGGGGCTGTGAGAGAAGGAGAAGGAGGAAGAGAGGGCTGCAGGAGTTGTGGTGTTGTCTGGTGTGATCCAGGTCTCGGTAAGGGCGAGAACATATAGGGAGAGCAGGGAGGTGTAGGCTGAGATGAAGTCTGCCTTCTTCGTGGCAGACTGGCAGTTCCATAGTTCCCCTGTGACAGTGCAGTTGACACAGGGAGACAGCGAGGGGTAGCAGAGGTTCCGGCGCCGACGATAAAAGCGCCTTCTGCGAGTGAGAGAGCAGACAGTAATGGGGTTGCAACACATACTGAACCAGTGAGGACAGGGAGAGTACGGAAAAAGATGGGGGAAGAGATTCAAATAAAGGGAAAACGCACAGCCTATGAGGAAAGGATTAACAGCTGGCCGATCACCGGGCAGAAACACAAACAATCAGTTAACGAGAGAAACTAAATCAAACAAGGCAACAACAACAGTTCAACAAAACTAGCAGTAGATAACAGGGAAGCGGTAAATCTAAGCAACCACGCAACTAGCAATAAGGACGGATACTTAGCCAATCTAGGGACCTTCCGCAGCTCTTCACACCTGAATCAAATACACTCTTCTCCATTCATGGCAACGATAAGGCTGGTATAGAAAAATTTACCTTCAGAATTGGGGCTGACTGATCCAAGACCAGGGGAAACAGATCGCAGTCACCCACCAGTTTCATGGCGAACCATTTCTTTATACCTGTTGCAGCATACGTGGAACTTTTGACACCGAATTAGCTGCAACAGTTATTTCTTGAAAGACTTTGGTCTTCCCCGGCCCCGACATAAAACTACTTACACATCTGAACAAAGTATTTTTTAAAAATTCTATTTCCATTCACAAAACTTCAGTCACTGATTCAGAACAGTTTTTTTTTCTTTTGCCTTTTCTCTGCTATCTCTTTACATTTCAAGCTCCTTATATGGTATTTCAAGGGCGTCGATTTATGCTAATTGAAAAATTTGTGAACACGCTTCTCATTTACGATTGATTGGTATTTATCAACAAATGCACGAAATATGAACAAATGCTGTGTTTACGCGTGTTTCATAAATCCAGCAGAATTTGTTAGTTTGTCTCTGTTGTCCCGTAAATTTACACACGGTTTTACAAAAATATTGATAAATGAGGCCCAATGATTCTAATAAATGGATACCTTCACAAAAAAACACTGAATGAGATTATTCATACACACATACATGTGATTTAGTAAAGCAGATTCTGATTTGAAAAAAATGTGAGTCAGTAACTCAGGTACAGTAGGCTTTTCTTTACATAGCTGAGTTAAGAATAATTCCCCTGGTAAACATGAAATGACAATGAAGCAGTCTTGACAGCGCACGCACACTTTACGCAAAGTACAGAGTCCAATGGAAGACTAGATTATTATGCAGTACTCAAGCTGAATTGAGTACTGCATAATATCTATCTATCTATCTATCTATCTATCTATCTATCTATCTATCTATCTATCTATCTATCTATCCTGCTTCAGTATTTAACCTTAAAGACTTGTACCGCCAGCTGTCACTACTCTACTATTTCAATTTGCCTAGTGATCAACTCTAACCACTATTGCAATAAAAGCCACAAGGTGGGTCAATTTGTAATCTTTTTAACACAATTTCAGTTTGACTGCGAATAATCCACTCCATTTGAGTTTTAACAGTGCACTGACAACAGCAATGAAATGATTAGTGCTGCAATGTCATTGGTAGCCTCAGAAGGACTATTACCTATCTATCATTGTGACAGTATTAAAGTGTACCACTCTCCACTCTAACCACAGTAACAGAGTACTTTACAGGCACAGGCCTCTGACTCATGTGATGGCCATCCCTCACTTCTTTCCACACTGCAGGCACACCAATTACCAATCACACACTGCCCAAGTTGTGAGAGGATCACGCAGTCAGCGTATGCTTGTTTAACCTGTTCCACTTTGCCCCCACCCCCCCTCTCAAAAAAAAGGCAATTTCTGTCTGGTTGTTATTAGTCCCACATAAGTGTCAATATCTGAAAGACCACTTACCGCACACACATGGTTGAGGGCTTAAAATAAAGAAGAGACTTGTGTAGAAATTTGAGACATAACAAATGTATGTTAGAGGAAGTGCATATAGTGTATCCAAATATACAAAAAAAAAAAACGACGAATAATGTTACAGTTTAGCACTGCATATCTCAATTTGTAAGTCATGGAGGAAACCAAATGTACTTCATATGTGACCCGAAGTTATCAAACCCTCCACATTTCAGCCCCGTCAATTTTACAGGAGAGCACAAAAACCACGGGCGGGCAGTATTTTGTCAAAAATGAGATAATGGTGGATTTCTGAAGTGCTTATGTACCATCTCCCTTTTTGTTGAAACTGAAAATAACTTGTATGAAAAATGTAATGAAATATCGAGGTTGGTCCTCCAAGAACTGACAAGAGAGAAAACGTCATCGACTCAGTATTATATTGAACTATCAAACCAAGCGATCGCATATCATATGGGTTCGTCTCACGATAGTTATGCAGCTTAAGATTCGAAATACTAAACAATTTTGATAAAAAAGTAACTGAAATAATGATTGATTTATGACTGAAACCTTTCGTTTTCTCTTTCTATGGTGCGTAGTTCCATATGCGTAGTTCTTGCTTTTCTTATTCTAGTGTTACAGTAAATGTAGTGCTGAACGTTCATTGGTTCACACCAACATACTGTTTACCAACAGCTTGTTGCCTACTTGTTTGTTTACTTGTTTGGAAAGTTTATTTGTGTGTTGTTAGAATCATGGACTGCAATAAGAGCTCTGGCGGCAGCTCTCAAACATATTAATTAATTGAATCTCTCCGGTGTATGAGACGGAACTCAGTGGGAAGAACTGGTGAGAGATTACTTTCTTGAGGTGGAGGAGGATATCATGCACCTTGTGCTGACAGACTTGAAAGATGAGGACAGCAGTGATGGATAAAAGTACTGTATGTGAAAAAGGGCCTTGAAGTGGATTTTGAAGAACCTACAGATGATAATGATGCAACTTTCACTGTTGTCACTAACAAAGCCCAAGATACAATGCAGTTAGTTGATGTTACTGACTCTGACTGTGACCAACAACTTACAGAAATTCTCAATTTCACCTGCGGTTGCGGTCGAACGCGAAAAGAAAACTCAAAGCTCAGCCAGGAATCCTGTACAAACAAACTGCCTCATGAACGCATCTATGAGCTACGCTACAGTATTGTACGTGTCATTAAAATTGTTTCTTGTTTTGTAAATATATTCAGACTATAACCATGCACTTCTATTTCATGTGCCCAGACAATCACTGTAGCCCTCCCTGTGAGTCCTCCACCTATAAAAATGTAAATAAATACCCACACCACTCCCAAGAACAATGGGAAGGATTCTCAGCCATCATCAGCCATTCATCTTCCAGCCTTTCAGATGCAACTGCATCCTGGGATAGCTTTTTGATCAGAGCTGAGTAGGTGAGAATGAGAGCATTGCCACTTTGAACACACATTAATACTGTCTTTAATATAAAACAATAAGGAGAGCAACTGTTAATGTATCGAAGTTACAGAATGAATAAGAGACATGCAAAGATTGGCTGAGAATGAGAAGAGAAAAAGAAGTATCACAATTTACCATGACATTAATGTTTTAACTTGAATTATGTTTCTTCATATTTTATATAAATTTATGAATTATTTTTTTCAAAACTGCAAATTCAAAATGACCTTACTAATTGTTTAAATCACTATCCTAATCTAACCATGATACCATTTTTGCCATTGTGCCCCTCAATCATACGTTCGGTCACATATTTGTGCACAAACTCGATGCCAACATGCGTACAAGATACGGTATAGAAATCTACAGGCGGTGAAATTCCACGTGAGTTTTACATCAACCTGTCCCTGAGTGTCTCAAAATCTTTTGGAAATACAGAATGGAAGAAAGAAAGGGAAAATGCGTCATGGCTGAGAAGCCTTGTTATGTGCACAAGACCCACCACATCCTGCAGTAACGTGTATATTCCAAACACTAGAAGAAAAAGATGGTTCCAAAACTTGTTTGGAAGAACACCTTTCAGCACAGGCAATGCATGAAACAGCAGAAGGGCTCTCTATTCTAAAGCAACTTTTGCTCAAACAGTGACCTGGGCACCCTAGTTACTTCAACAGGTGGTTTTATGTTAAATTGTATTGAATCAATCTCTGTCATCTGATTACCAATGTAATGAGGCACACACTATGCTGATATTCTGGAAAAAATCCAGTTATCATCTGGAGGTGGCCAAGTTTCATTAAAAGAGATGGCCCATTGACACCGTATACTGGCTGCTCAGCTGAAGCTAACACTGCATGAAAAGAATGATCTTTTTCATTTCAAAGGGCAGCTCCTGGTCTTCTATTTTGATATAATTTACCACTTTCATGGTGTAAGGTCCCTAGCAAACGGCTCTACCAATGTGCACAAGCTCACCCTGACATCACCAGTGAGCGCGTGTTTTAAACAGTCTCACTGCTTAAGACAGCCCATACGCGCTACAGTACACCAATACTGTAGCGCCGGAAACACGCAAAGGGCAATAACATTTAAGGAATAAAAGGACAGACAAACTTCCTGTCCACCCCTGTTGCTCCTGTTGCGCCCTGTTTGCGCCTGTTGCCTGTTCGTTCTCGCTCGTCCGCCCCTGGCGTGCAGAACGCAAGCAACAAACTTTTGCTCCAGGCCTGCGATTCGTCTCGGAGGCAAGTGCTTCGTCAACCATCCTGCACAGCACAGTGCATTATTAGCCGACTTCACGCGACGGCTCCACAGCCATCCTGCGTGGTAACACAAAACCACTGTTTTAGCTTGCTTAACAGCACCTGGAACATCCAACAAAAGCGAGCCAATTTCATCCAAACCAGACGTGCAAACTCGGACGACGTGCCGTCTCAGAAAGTTCAGCAGCGGGATTCCTTCTCCAACAACGGACGGACGAAAGGACAAACCCCTTGGACAAAGGAACTGCAGTATTTGCTATCCCCAGATAGCAACTACACGCAAGACGGACACATCAGGCACTGGCATAGGAAGTTTCATGTTTAATTACAATGTAATGCATTTGCAATATCTGTATAATGGTGTATAACTGTGTATAGTCTGTGTTAGGAACAGTATTGGCTAGCTAGCTACCGCTAATTAGCTTTATACTAGCTATCAATTATATCTTCCAAAAACAGGAATTTTTAATCTCTTAACCGAGATCTCTGCATGCGATCTCTGGAAGGACTAACACGAACTATATATTTTCCTCCAAATTGCCACACCTAGCTGTGGAATTTGGATCCTTACTAAGCGCCGTACACGTTACTGACACGTGTACATACATACAGACGGGAACGCGCCCTTTGTTCCCAACTCATGCATGCAAGCACACACACACACACACACACACACACACATACACAATTCCCTTAGCTGATAGAAACTGTTTAGTTTGATTTTCACTGTTGTTTAATAAATATATTTTATTAAACCTTGTGTCTGTATTGATATTGTAAGAACAGGAGCCGAGGCCAAATCAATCTGAAAGTAATGCCTTCAACCGTTATGAATTAGTAATTGTTGTATCTTTAATTATAGATTGGAGTATCAATAATTATAGTTCATAATTATCAAAAATGAGGCTGATTAACTATTAAAATGAGACTGATTTCCACGTGAGTCTACTAAGGGTAAAACCTTGGTACACTTTGCTACCAAGTTTGAAGAATAGAATAAGTTCCTACATAACTAGTGCCACAGGTGAGGTCTAAATAATCCCTACAATGGTAACAAAAATCATACCCATAAAAACCATTGAATTGCTTTGTGTACCACAGCATTGGACAGGAAACTGAGTCTTAGCTACACAAGCATAAACACTGTGGAGATATGGGTGTCTATCTTTCCTGTCAATACCAGTTGTTTCTAAGTGTAATGATGCATTTGTGAATGGTGTTAGAGGTGTGATCATATTTGGTTTATTTGGCCCAAACCATAAGGCAGACATCAAAATGTGTTGCTTTCACTGTTCTGGTTTTAACTAAACATCCTGGCACTATGTAGGCCAAATTTAACATTTAGAGCTTTTAAAAATATCCATAATAGAGTCATGTCATCTTTTCCCAGGAATCGATTATCACACAGCTTCCTGTACTCTTCTCCGCATTGTATGTCTGACAAATCATCACTTTGGTTTTCTTGACAGGCTAACATCATGTTTCTCAAGAAGCTGCTTAATCTAACCAAACAATGGGAGCACAAGAAAAAAACAACCACTTTGTATCAGCATGTAAGGCTGTGTTACACTTGTCACATTGCAAAGGACAGCTTGTAGTATTTTTTGTAACACTTACAATAGACGTGAACTTCATAATTACATGTGCTTCCAAACGCCTTGTTAAATAAATACTGCACAGTTGGTACTAAGCCTGGAAAAAATATATTAAACATTTGAAGCAGGTGATTCACTGCCTGGCTTGTTAGTTGGTGTCAAAGCACATATGTCATGAGCAACAATAAACTCAGTCCCTTTGAAATTGGTGCCCTAGGATACAACAGTTTGTCACCATCATCCACTGTTTTCGTTAATCTGGTCTCCATTGTTCTGAAGGGAGGAAGGGAGAGAGAGGAAGAGAGGGATGGTGAAAAGACTAAAATATACCAATCACAAATTTTAAATAATAATTTCCTTCTGTGACAATAGCACATTATTGATGGCATTCCATTTGCAACTTTGTTTCAGGGTGCAGTTATTAACATTACCCTCTATTAAAGAAGTAAACTGGTCAAATATTAAGACATACTAGCAGGTGACAAAAACAAATTGTAAGAGAAATAAATCCAGTGTTTTTAAAAACGATGCATAACTCCATTGTAAACAAACAGCAAACACCATTATATTTTAAAACCTAAATTGTTTTCATGATGGAAGTCTAGGGCTCTTGAATAAGAGATGTTATGTCAATGAGTCAAACTGGTTTAATTGGCAGTAATATAATAACTAGATTTAATCTATAATTGAGAAATTGCTCAATTTTAAATTAGGATTCCAAAATACACACTTGCTCACAACATACCAAGGCAGATGAAGAGTCATCCTTTGCATTGTTGGGATCGGGTATGTCGTCCTCTTCACTGCTGGGAATTGGGTTCATTGTCCTCTATGCTGTTGGGATCGGGTACGTCATCCTCTATGCTGGTGGAACCAGGTATGTCATTGTCCTCTTCACTGTTGGGATCAGGTACATCTCCCTTTTCACTGTAGGGATTGGGTACGTCTTCCTCTTTGCTGTTGGGATCAGTTACAGTCTTCTGCATTGACATTAACTTCCTCTGGAGCCTGTAGCAATGAGAAAGAGTAATGGTAAATTTTTTCAGTTAATATTATAGCCATTCAGTTAAATGTTACATTTTATAACATACACTTTGTTAACACACAGCTTCAAGGAAAAGAACATAAAATTACATTTAAGACAAGTTATGTTTAACTAGCTGTAGTTTTTAAACTAGTTATATATTGTTAAAAAGTTGCAAACTAGATACTTTTATCAGCAAACCAGTTACTTGATTGTTACTTACTTAAGAATAAAATTAGGTACAGGGTGATTTTTTCCCCCTGCCAATAACACAGCAAATGAGCTACCTAGCTAGCTATCTAACTTCCTTAGCGAACTGGTAACTCTAGCAGACTGTTATTTGAAGTTAAAAGCAAATATTCTGACAAAAGGTAATTGTTAGCAAGCGCTTACCTGACTAGATACATGCTGTTTTCTATGATAGAAACATGGCTCACTAAGATGGATAATCGTGAGCTGGCTCACTAATGTCGATGTTAGCAAACATTAATGTTAGTCAAGTAGCTACTTCTTCTTCTTTGAGTTTTATTGGCAGCTGGTAAAAAACGTAATGGTGCATTTCCACCACCTACTGGAATGGAGTGTGGATCAAAATGTCTACTGTGCATTCAAAAAAAAAATCTTTTCAATCAAACTTGTTTGTCTAAAATACTGAAATAAAATTATATAACACTGATTTCCTGAGTTCTTTTGTAGAATATCTCTTACGCCCAATCTTTTTTGCCACCTTTCCTTCAATCTCTGCTTAATAATGCTCTTGCCTTCTGTCCTACTAAGGCTAACTGCCAAGTCGTTGTTTTATTAATTATTTTTTGTAGCCTCCTTTGCAACCTTATCTACCATTTCATTTCCTTTAATGTCTATATGTGCCAGTACCCATAAAAGTATTACTATAAGACCCATCATTTGAATTCTGTATAATGTTTGTTTTATTTCTATCAAAATGTCTGGTCTGGTGTCTGAATGACTGCTCTGGAAACTGGCAAGTGATGAGCTTGAGTCAGAACAAATGATTGCTCTCAATGGTCTCAATGGTGGATACTTCTATCCACTGCACTGGTAACAATATTGCAAGCATTTCTCCTGTATAAACTGATAATCCCTCACTGATCCTTTTCCAAACTTTGACATGAAACTGTGGAACAATAAATGCTACTCCTATTTTTTCCCCCAAACTCTTTGATGCATCTGTATTGATCTGGACATAACTGTGATAACTATCAATATATGTCTGTATGGTATGTGAATTAGAATTTAACTCTCTATCCTTGTTCTTCTTTTCTAATATTGTAAAATCTGTTGTGGTGTCAGGCAGTAGACAAGGTTGTACCGCTGGCAATGGTACTGTTGGACTAAAGTTTAATTTATGCACTCTAATTTCTGCTGCTTTCTGTGTTACTGTCCATCCAAAGCTATTTGTTGTACAACTATACAACCAAAGCTGTTTGTTGTACATTCTTGTACCACTACTGTCATTTAAGCTCACTAGATTTTTAATCACCATTAATTCTTCGACCACTATTCCATTATTATCAATACAATTATCCCATAACGTGCTATGGGCATTAAAATCTCCACAACATATCACTTTCCCTCCTAAATGTATAGCAAGTTCATCCGATATTTCAATGGGTGAGGTGGGGGGGGCATGTTCTCTTCACTTCTTTTGTTGTCCTTACAGAATTTAGTTGGATCCTTCACCAAGATATAGTTCACAAAGTTTGAACATGAACAGTTGGTGTAGGAGTTATGACCATTTGTTTGCTGTAGCGCCATCTATGGACTGATTAATACCACATTGAACATTGCATTCAGAAGTTATTTCTTATTATATCAATAGAGACCATACCCACAAATTTAATTGGCTTACTGCGGTCACATCGTTTAATGCAGCCATTCTCAACCTTGGGGTCCCGACAACAACTGGGTTTGCTAGATGATTTCTTGGGGTCGCCAAATCACTTTGGAAAAATTTAAATGCGCAATATTAATATTAAATTACATAATTTCAAACAGGTAGTTGTTTTAGTTGTTTTCTGCTTCATTGTTTGTCTCAAATTCATTGTAGCCTATCAACGGCATTTGTATGATCTGAACTGTGCGCGTGAGATTGTGATCAGTGACACACAGCGGGAAAAATAAACAAAGAAAAAGAAAAAAAACCCTGACGTTGTATTGCTTTAGCCACAGCTGCAGCAAGTTTGCTAGCTGGAAAAATGGAGTGATGGCTTAAAAAAAGTGTTCCAGCTCAAGATGATCAGCAACAGGGGTCCCAAGATCAGCCACCAGAAAGCCTACCACCACCAGAGAAACGTATTGCATTGGGGCCGACACCGGCGGCTGATAAAGGTTCAAGGCTCTGTAAATATCAGCCCGACTTTTTAAAATATGGCTTTTCTCCAACACAACAAAAAACAACATAGACTACCCACAGTGTGTCATTTGCTCTGAAGTGCTGGCGCATGAGAGCTTGAAGCCAGCAAAACTTAAGAGACATTTAGAGATAAAATACAGCAGCTTAATTGATATGCCAATTGATTTTTTTCAGCGCAGGGAGCAAGAACTAAAAAGGCAAAAAGCAGTGGTGAGTGAATATTCTACAGTCCTTGCTAAGGCACTGGCAGCTTCATATGAGGTGGCATATCTGGTGGCTCAATCCAAAAAGGCTCACACCATCGCGGAGAGTCTCATCCGTCCCGCAGCTGTAGTGATGACGAGAGCAGTGCACGGGGAGAAAATATCTAACACTCTTTTAACCATTCCCCTTTCAAATGACACTATAGGGCGCCACATTAATTGTCTTCTTTTTCATGTTTACAGCAACATAGATGTTTAAAATGAAACATGGGCTGTTTTTCTCCCCAATGTGTTTTGTTTAGGCTTAATAATTATTACGCACTGGTAATCGTTTTCTTTCATTAACAAGAAAAATAAAGTTTGAGTTATTTGTTTCCATTTTAACCGGCTCAACTACCAGCTGTATGACTAGAGTGTTAACTAGAGTGATAACATTAATGAACTTAACCAACTTGGCCCCTATAAACCCTGGCAAGGCTGGACCAATTGTTGCCTCGCTAATACGGACCTCTGGCCATAGCTGGCAATGGCAGAATTTGAACCCCTGATCTCAGGATTCCCACGCAAGCATGTTACCCAGTGATTTTTGCTTTGTGACCAAACAGTTTAAGACTTACTGGCAAAAACACATTTTGGTTTGCTATAGCGTCATCTATTGACGGATTTACACGAAATTCAGTAGGCTTGAGTCTAATAGATCAGAGATCTCCAGTTTGGTGCTGATTAGACATTTCATTCAGGAGTTACAGCTCATTATATCAATAGAGGCCAAGCTCAGACATTTCATTGGCTTACTGCGGCCACATCTCTTAACATAGCAGCTTTCTTTATACAATATTTAAAGATACTGGTCTGAAGATGCTGTGGGTCTGAACTGCAAATCAGACACACTGTTTATGAGGAGATAGATTTTAAAAGTTTTATGAACAATTCAAAATGGCGGAAATCGAATATGGCTCATCATTAAACATAAAAATGTTTAACTGGAGCCAGGGAAACAGGAGAAAAAAGAATTTTGATGCCAGCCAAAACGGTTCAAGAGTTATATCCCAAAATGTGTTTTAGCTCTCTACAGCACCACCATCTGGCCAATTGGGGTAATTTTCATACAGATTGCTCTTTGCCACATACTTAACCAACTTATAAAGTTTCATTATGATAGGTGATACCTACATGAGTATAAGGCCTACTGAAATTTGATTGGCTGATATCGGCCATATTGTTTTAGCAATCACCTTGTACTTATAGACGTCTATAGGAGCCTTGGCCAACATGCACCATGTAAAATTTCAAGTTGATTGGACAATTAGTTTAGGAGTTATAACCATTTGTTTACTATAGCGCCACCTATGGACGGATTTACACTAAATTAAATAGGTTGGAGTCTATTGGTATGTAGATGAGGGATCTCAAGTTTGGTGACAATTGGACATTGCATTCAGGAGTTATAGCTCATTATATCAATAAAGGCCACGCCCACAAATTTCATTGGCTTACTTCTGCGACGTCTTTTAGCATAGTAACTTTCTTTATTCAATATTCCAAGATCTTGGTCTGAAGATGCTATTTACCAAGTTTTGTGCAAATTGGACAAACAGACTAGGAGGACATAGATTTTTAAAGGTTTTACAAATAATTCAAAATGGCAGAAAATCTATTATGACGCATCATTTTGGTCCAAGAGGTTTTTTTGTTCATCTGGAGCCAAGGAATTGGGGGGAAAAGAAATTTGGTTCACCCCAGGATTCAGGTCCCCATCGTAAGATATGAACGCAGCGGATCTAGGAAGTCGCTTACTTGTTGTGGCCTAGACTTACACCTAGTGGCCTGCTATGTGCCTGGCCGCACTCAGAGGTCTGTGACTGTAGTGCAGTCTAGGCTTACACTTAGTGGTCTGCCGCGGTGTCTGGCTGCATACAGCCTAGGCTTACACCCTAATGGTCTGCCATGGTGTTTGACTGCTTCTACAACTGAAGGGACTTGTTGCAACCTAGGCTGTATGCAGTGGCCTGCCATGGTGTCTGGCTGCCTACAGCCTACGCTCACATCCATCGGCCTGCTGTGGTGTCTGGCTACACTCAGAGGATTCTAGGCCTAGATCAGCTTGAGTTGAGATCCTGGGGAGCATACTCAGTTTGTCTTGTGACAAATGTTACAAGCAGAACAGGATAGGCTGCAGGACCTGGGGCCCTGTATGTGGAACAAACCTCTGGAAAGCTGCCGTACCTCAATAGCCAATCTGGATGCCCCTGGTTCACACACCTAGATGAAATAGGAAACTGCCATGGAGCTGTGGACAGGAGACATGAACGTAACAGACTGGAAAGGGAAACATTATTGTAAATAGAAAATTTAATAATGTTTATTGCAGAGCACAAGATTAGTAACCATCATACCATCAAGATGTTACACACAGAGATATCAACAAGACAAGACAAGGATAAACAGCAAAATATGCACCCTCCACCCCCAATCGTTCCGGACATGACTATGGCTATCAGGAGCTTGTTAAGCAATGCTCCCCGAATATATCACTGAGCTTTCCTTATATGCCATCCTGAGAAACCCCTTCCACTCCACAAAGCCCTTCAGTCATCCAATAGGATTGTGCAAGAAACACTCTACAACTCTTTTCCTTCTTAGCCTACTGTCATGAGACCCCCCTATAGGCATAAAAGGGATTGAGGGACTCAACCCTTCATCCTGAATGGATGGGAGAGTCAGCAAAATGGCAATTGTTAGCCAATAACTTTTATGGCCCTTAATAATACATACTCATTTACAGACGTGGGTTAAACAATGCAACAAATTCCAATAACCATCAGTGATAGCTGTTTCATTCTTTTACAGTCAACACCACAGCTCATATCATCTACATGCCCCCCAGTCTTTCCCAGTGTTTATTGTTTCTATTGCATTGAAGTGAATGCTGGGCTTTATGGTCCCACTGTAGAGTCCTCTTTGTAGACATGTGACACCCAAAGCCCAGCATTGTCCCTCTCCGTCGGTGTGTCCAGTTGGGCTTTATGGGCCCTAACTGAGAATCCTCCTGTGGCCACGTTGAGGTCGCCTGGAGTCCTGGAATCCCATCCAGGCACAGAGTGGGAATAAAATTATTCCTTACATGTGCAAATGTAATTTTGTTTTTATCCTTTTAGGAAGAGTTGGCACTGCTGCTTTGCCTATTTTAACTTTGGTAACAAGCAGTAATAATTAGTGTAGTTTTATATATAATATAGTCTGTATAAAGTGAAAAATCCATTGTAACAATGCTGAATTACAGAGCCATAGGTTAACTTGTCATCTATTGAATACAATGATTTGATTGATGTGTGGATTTCAACCAAATGGCAACATGTTAATCCCCGCCTTTGTTTGAGAATTAACAAGAAGTGCAAAGACACAAGCTGAAAGGAAAATCGGTATTATGCTCTTCTTTAACAAGACAGAAAAGTGTAGTTAAATGGTGGCAAATTGCTGAACACAATGGAGGAAAGTGGATTCTGTTGAAGAAGAAATAACTGTTAATTTTAGTTTTTGAAAGTGTTTGATTGCTCGTTCTAAGCTGATTAGCTAGCTAAGTCTGACTAGCAGTAGACTCTAGCATATTAGCTGTGCTGCAGTTTCACCTTGAATACTGCCACTACAAACAAGGCAACAGCCAAATTCAATATTTTATCTGAATTTACTCACATATCGCTAATATTTGCTACTTCTGTGGAGCAACTTGTAATAAAACAAAAGTGCTAGACTTAAGTGGTTTTTGGTTCAGTGTTATTTTTAGAGACATCACGTGTGTGCACTGGGCGCTGCCATTTTGTGCCTCTGCAGCTACACATATGCCCCGGATATGGCAGGTCAGGTTTTGTTTTGTATTGGATCTGCTACTGAAGTAGATGGCCAGCCTTCCCACCTGGATCTAGAGAGAGGGACAGTATTCCAGAACTACCCCACTGAAGCCCTTATGATTATCCAGACTTCTGCTGTACAGTTTGGTAAGCCGCACCTGTACAACACCATCACACTTGGCACTTCTCAGCACCTCTCTTTGGTGTTGTTGTGATTACTCCACATATTCACCTCTACAGTTTACCTCCTGGAATTTTGGATTGTATTACATTTACCATTCAGCTGAAGCCTTCCTGTGGAGTAGTGGACCAAATAAGCATATACAATACACATGGACTTACCTTCTTATTCCAGGAACTGTACTTGCTGAGTTTCTTTTTTTTCTTTCTGGTGGTATTTTGGAATGTATTGATATATCTGAACTATAACTGTATTGAAATTTTAATTGTTATAGAAACTGAATACTTAGGGCTACCATTCTTATCAGATAGCAGGTGCACCTATTTAGCACGCTGGAGAAGCATATACATGCTGTGAACTGAATTTGTCTATGTTTTGTTGTATGTATATGCAATTAGTAAGTGTCTCTGGATTCATTTAAACAATTCATATTTGCTCCTGTAGCCGCACCTTTTGGCCCTTCTCAGATTGTGGCTTACTAGAAAAATTCTGAGTATTACCTTATATGTGCCACATGTTACATAGTGACCTTGTTGGCTGTGTTTGTTACCTTGGATGGGCAATACGGTGAGGTACTGGCTACCCCAGTGTTTTCTTTTCACCCTTATTGTGTTGCTTGGTATTTGTTTTGTGTAATTATAATCAACTTTGCATAGGCTGGCCGGTATTTTAATCCCTCCTCCCACTTTTCCCTCCTCCATAAGGAGAGTCCACAAGATTTGCAGCTGGCTGCTGGATCTGGGTTTCCCCCTTTATTCTGCACTGCATGTGGTGTTTTTGTAGTGGTAAAGTGCACTTCACTATTTGCTGTGATCAAACTTTTGCAATGCGTTAGTGTGTGTCAGCAGGCACCTGGATCCAGGGCAGACAGGATCCTTCCAAGCAGACAGCCTATTTTACCCATGCATCTTTTTTATTATTATTATTTTTGCTGTTATCTCTGGTGGCAGTCATTACTCCCTCTTGCTGAAATTTGCGTTTTACTATGGTTTGGTATTTTGATTTAAAATGATATAGTTTTAAATTAATTTGTTCAATAAAATTGCCCGTCCAAATTGAAATAGTACATCTCTGTCATTAATTACAAGCTTATGTGTGTGCGGGATCCCTCTTGTCTCAAATATAATATCTGGTTCTTGTTAAACTATTTCTTGGGGTGAAAGTCCCCAGGTGGCATTTTCGAGCACCCTAGAGGCCATGATCTTAATTTTACGTTCTCTAGATCACAGAAAATCTACATCTCTGACAAAAGTCAAGCAGCAGAAGCTCAATATTTTCCAGTCACAATTGAAAGAAATACAGGCGCCGCATCAGCGGAAGGGTAAAATAAAAGACAGGCAAGAAATGAAAAAACTCAAAAATGCATTATACACTCAAGAAATACAAAAGAAGCTTATGTACGTGAAGTATTATGAAGCTGGAAGTAAATCAATGAAATTATTTGCAAGAAAATTACAAAAAAGGAAGCAGATTCAACAATTTATAAAAAATGGGATCCAGTAACTAAATTAATACATTATGAACTATCTGAAGTTCAAAGTAAATTTTTATCCTATTATAATTTGTACTGTAGACCACAAGCTCAGGACATCTTGATTCCTTCTTACAATCTGTTAATATTCCCACTGTTACTGCAGATTAAAATAATAGGCTCAATTCAGAAATAACAGAGGAAGAGGTATATTTAGCCATCTCCAGACTCAAAACTAATAAATCACCTGGCACAGATGGACTGCCACAGGCAAACACAGAACAATACACATCAGACTTTGCATATTGTGAGACATACAAAAACATAAAATTGAGGCAGTTATATTGAGCCTGGATGCTGAAAAAAACATTTAATTGGACTTATTTATATATTGTTTTGGAAAAATTTAGATTTTATAATGATTTTATTAAGATTATCCAAAGTATATATGACAGACCCTCTGCTAGAATTAAAATAAATGGAAATTTGTGTTTTACTATAGAATCTGAAATCTTAATGGCAATCCTGTGGGACTCACGGGACCCACAGAATTCCTATGGGAACAGGAGAAAAAAACCACTACACTCCTGTGGGACAGTACAGAAAAGGAGTGTATGGGAGTGGGCAGGACAGGAAATGTTTTATTTTAAGCAAGCAGGATCGGGCAAGAATTTAATCACAGACAAGACAGGATTACCACATAAAAATAATAATTAATCGTGTGTTGGCACAATATGGCTAAATATGCCTGTGTGTAGCCATATTTGTAACAAACGACAACAAGGGGATGTATATGAATTAAGGAGACAATGACAGCATCCTTAGCACACAATCCATGGTGACAATCAGAGCTTATGAATGATAATGATAAAAATGATAAATGATAATTGCAAACAATCTGCAAGTAACTTTCACTGAACTACAAGGTAAAGGTAATGCCCAAGAGAAGTTTGAGCGAGTCCTTTTAGACACTGACCAAACTGGTTACGCTATTTACAAGGATTGCAAAAGTCTCGTAAAATTTACCTCTGAGGGTAGCGCTAGTGGCCTTATTAGACATAGCTGTGCCGGGTATGCTAGTTCGCCATCTTCATCAGGTAGGCCAATGGCATCTAATGTGAGTCACCAGCCTCAGATTACATGCTTCAAAACAAAAAAAATACATGGACGATTTCAAGGCACACGTGCAACATATACGAAGACACCGAAACCAAAATATCGAACAAACTGGAAGCGGTAAGTTATGTTTGCTAACTTTAATGTTTGATAGCCTGCAAGTGAGTTTGCTCTGCAGTTTGGTGCACATAGAATTCATTGACAGTGACTTGCAGGATACTGCTAAGTAGCTTGCTATTTCTAGCTAACCATAGAAATGATGTTAACTCGTCATATTGGAGACAAAGTTGTCATCAGCCAGTTCAAGTTGCTGGATAAATAGGACTAGAATGCCATCAGCATATAGAATGGATATTTAACATGGGCCTACCTCAGGGTCATTCCATGTCAAATCAACCAATGATTGGAATATTGCCATACCATATGCTCAGATTTTTCTCATTGTTTGGGTCAATGGAGGGCCTTGGTATAAAAATGTTGTGTGCCATTGCAACAGGTGGGCTTGACGAACAGTTGATCGTCTTTTGTCTCAATTTATGCGATATTATCAGATTCTGGCCACAAGATGGTATGAGGTGAAAAAACTGTGATGAAAAAAGGGATGGCTTCATTTCAGTAAAAAGAGGCCAAGGACACTCCTATTGTTTTGAGTAGTCAAGGTTAGGTGTTCAGAATTCTGAAAAAGTAAATTAATCCAAAGAATACTAAGTTTAATGATGCAACATCTAAGTAGTGTTTTGCAGTCGTTTATTTATTTATTTATTTTGTGTTGTGCAAAAGGCAAGCATCAACATTTCTGTGATATGAGACAAACCACTCTCTTGGTTTTTTTTGTATGTTTAAACTTGAGGCCTTCAGCTTTCTGGAAAACTAAGTTGAAACCATTTTAACCTATAGTCATATTTGTTTTTTGTTTTTGTTTGTATTGAGTTTGGAACCCCCGAAAGACAGGAAAAGACTTTTCCTGTAATTAGGGCAGGGGGATATAGCCGTTGCGGTACATCGAATAGCTATTTTTAGCACAATAACAGCTATCCCCAACATGTGGTGTTTGGTCTTTTCCCGTATTTTTTTCCCTTTAGTCATACCAGATGCGGGAGCTCACCTCCAGTTTTTCAAGGCCATGTGAAATGCTTCTGGGGGAAAAAACAGCACTAGTACCTATTCAATGTTGATATGACAGCACTCTGATGCTTCCATTGGTAGACAGAAACACATGACTACAAGGATAAAGAGTGAAAACATATGCCATGTGTTTTTCAAAGCTAAAAGGTAAGTTAACCAACATATAGATACAAGTGATATTTTTCTGCCAAGGAAGCATTTCACTGAACTTTGGAGGTATGCTCCCACATCAGGTATGACTAAAGGGAAAAAATACAGGGAGGAACCTAACGCTACATACCGGGCATAGTTATTATTGCGCTAAAAAATAACTATTCAATATACTGTGATGGCTATATTGCCTGGCCCTACCTGTAATATTTTAGAAATGGTTACAGATTATGAATCTGCATGGAAATTCATGTAGAAACCCACGTTTGGTGAGTTTGAGTCACATGCATGCTACATGGTTTTGGCCTGCCTATTGCCATGGCAACAATAAAACTTAAAATGGGTATATTTCCCTGAATATTAAGAGTTGGCCAAAACCACTTGGCAGTCTTTATACCTAGGCCCTCCATTGAGCCCAGTATGTGGGTGTGGCTCCAACCATTGGTTGATTTGACATGGAATAACCCCCCAGCAAACTGTTGTTTTAAAGGTCCCATATTGTGAAAAAATGGAATTTCCCTTGACCCTATGACAGTAAATTGTTTGAAGTGCTATTGAAACATTGTGAAATTATAAAAACATACCGTTCCACTCAGCCCATATAAAGAAACTGAAATAAGCAGTGCCTTTTTACAAGCCGTTTGGACTTACATAACTTTGTGACGTCATTACGGTACACTCATTTGCCTAATTCCAGCAACAGATGTATGGCCCATGTGTCTCAGAGCCATGTAGCATTTGACACTCACACAGTGAGTAGCAATAAAATAGTGGTAAGGAACAGAGCTACACTGGAAAATTAATGTGTAAAACTGGATTAAGATTGTTTTTTGTTTTTGACACCTCACAAATGTTTTTAAAGGACCTCAAAGAAAATATAAGCAGGCATCTATCAGCAGAACATCAGCTAGCCATTCACCTTGTCTTGTCAACCAAAGTGACACTAATGAAAGCACTGAAACAAGGGCCACATGATTCTGAGGTCATGTCTCAGACAGGAAGACCATTATTGGTCTGTTTTATTGGTCAAAATGTTAGCTTTAATCTCTTTTAATATAAAATTATTTCTGTGAAAGTAAAGCCAGATTAGATACTTATACTGTACTTTACCTAACAAAAATGTGTTAATGATACTTAATTTAATTTTTTTAAACTTTATTAAAAATAACAATTGTTGATACCATGTATACTCTGCTGCAGTTTATCATTTATCATCTATTTGTACTGAGATCATGATTTCTAAGTCAATTTTGTTAAAAGTGTCTGCTAAATGAATAAGTGTAAATATCCTTATGGGTAAATTTCAGATAATTTTTCATGTTCCTTTTGTTTGTGTTTTCCATTATTTTATATCATCTCATGTTTTATCCTAAAACCTGTTGTTGGTCAACAAGTTGGAGGAGAAATCTCTATCTACATCATCCACAAAATGGCCGAGTGTCTCAACCCAATGATGAAAGCTTTTGTGAAGAAGATGCTGTCAAGTGAGGAGTATGAGGAGGTCGTTGGTGCATTGAGCCGCATGGCTGATATTGACAGTAAAGCTTTCAACAGAGATGACCATGATAATTGATGCCTTGAAAGCTATATTTTCATTTACAATGTCCTTGATTTTAAATAATGAAAGAAAAGCAATTTATTTTTTGTCTCGATTCAGGTTTTTTAGGTTATATTGAAATTTCTCTACTACTTAATTTTGATTCCAATTAAACCAAATTATTTTGTCATGTATAACATGTGATTAGCCATAATAATGTACGTGAATTTCAAACTCTGCACTTCTCTAATTTCTGTATCACAATTATGTTTACTGATATACTCCCCCACGTCTTCATATTTAGTGCCAGTCAAAAAAAAAAAAAAAAAACGAAGAAGTCTTTGCATCCTGTTTGGAGGACACCGATTCAGAAGATGAAGTGAAGAGCAGCAGACAGTGGGTCCTAGAATACTTTGACAACAAGGTAGATGTCCATGAGGGGCATCTACTGAACTTCTGGCAAGAAAGCACATCACCTCTTGCCACAGTTGCAATGAAGCTTCTTGTGATTCCAGCAATGAGCACTCCCTCGGAGAGGAGTTTCAGCTCTGCAGGACGCTAAATTGATGAAAGACATTGCTGTTTCTTCACAGCAACTTGCAAGCCAAGGAGAGTTGAAGAATGATTGGCAATTTCTTCATTGAAGCATCCTGCAGAGGTGAAGCAACGAGGTAAAGGTCCTGCAATTGTTTTAAGAGGCAATTGTTTTAAGATTACTGTATTTTTTAGTGATGTATTATATGTATTATACAGTGTTTACATGTGTTCATTGTAACCTGTGGGGTTATACTACTGTGCAAAGGTCTTAGGCCACCCATGAAAATTGTTCAAAGCTCTTTATCTGGGCATTATGTTACACTCCTAAGAATGACGCTGTAGCCGATCCTTGGTGTAGCACATTAATTTTTATTCCTGGAGGAACAGTACCGAACACATATTAGCATCAGTCACTAACATCTGTGCTGCTCTGTATTGCTTGTACTATCACACATCTTGCTCTGCTAGTAACTGGCATCTTTCAAAACACATTTTACAATTTAAACAAATCAAACATTCAAATTACAGTCATGTAACCATGTAAAGAACACATTTTTTATCACATGTATTTACCTTCAATGAACTTCTTTTTTAATCTATATTTATTCTCGAATAAACTGTTTTTTTATATCATCAGTATTTATTATTGCCTGTCTTACTCATAGTTCACCAAAACAGTAACAATCTTTAATACCGAAATTACGTCTTATGAACTCATTTTTTAACGTAACCAGAAACACATGTTGAAGATAGCTTTCCTGGACAAACCCTTAGAAAACTGGCTACTATCTTCCCGGCCACACGAATAAAGCTTTTTAGAACCTTTTCACGTCCTAACAATCGCAAGGGCTAGCTTCGAACTATCGTCAGTTTGTGGTTTTGTTTACTGAAATGTTGTACATTCCTCACTTTTAGCAGACCGTTTCATAGCTTGTTTTCGACATTGTTAGCATCGTCGCCATGTTGGGTTACTATTCATTCCTGTGGGCTCACTTGTCTCCATTTAAAGTCACATTCGAAATCACAACATCACAGCCACAGTCTAAGGCTTTTACACGTGTTATATTGCTTTCATATTTCATTCTGCTTATGATTCCTGAGCATCTTACCTGGAGGAACAGTACCGAACACATATTAGCATCAGTCACTAACATCTGTGCTGCTCTGTATTGCTTGTACTATCACACATCTTGCGATGTAAGATTTTTAATCAAGTCTTTTTATGTGAAAGCACAAATCTTTTTATGTGAAAACACGCAGTGCCACAATTACGTGTTTATTTTCTGGTAAATACACAATGAACCATTAGAGTACAGATTAATAAATATTGAAACAAAAAGAAAAATGATTGTTTTGTTTTCCAAAAAGTTGTTTGAATAATTTTCATTGGTGGCCTAAGCCTTTTGCACAGTACTGTAGGTAGTTGCACATTGTTGGCCATTACTCTGTCCCTTTGAGCAGAACTCAACAGATAGCAATTCACAAGTAAAGTTGAGTAAAAAAAAGAGTAAAGCTGAGGATGTTTACTGTGGTCTTCTGTTCAATAAATGTTTTACATGTAAAATCAAAGACATCAAAATGCATTACATAATATAACAGCAGAGAGCTTGCTACTGTATGTACCAGGACATAACAATGTCAGTAGCTAACAAAGCATCTCAGAATTAACTGTGATGATCAAAAGTATAAACTATAAAAGTATAAACATTTAGAATGAATTAATAACAGAAATATAACACTGATGGGTGGGTGCACTGTCTATTCAAACATGGTTCAAGTTTTTTGCCCCTTTGTGGCACAATCACAGAAACCTTTTTTCTAGAACATCAGAGATGAGCAGGTGGTGGGTCTTATGTAAAGACTGACATCTTAACAGGAATTCTGCAGGATTCATGGGACCCTGTAGGATTCCCATGGGAACAGGAGAAAAAATCATTACAGTCCCATGGGACAGTACAGGACAAGACTGTGCCCAAACAGGACAGGACAGTATAGGCATAGGATAATAAAAAAATGTTTTTAAACAGGATTGGGACAGGACAGGAAAATTTTGGACAGGACAGGACAGTACAGGAATGATTTTGCTCTCCCGTGTCATACTCTACTTTAGAAAGAGGTAGAAGACAGGGGTAGCCAATGGATAAAACAGAATAACAACATAAAAGGTATAACTATAACAGGTGTAGAACACAACATCACCTTTTTGTAGATGGTATGATTTGTGGGATCATGTCTAATAAATGGTTACAGTGTTTAGCAGATGTACTTATAGCAATGCACATTATGATAGTAAAGCATAACCATAAATATAATAATGCAGACATAACTTGAATGTAATGACCAAACAGACACACTAGGTGGCAGTCTATTTTTTAATAAAATAACGGCTGTTAGCAATAAATACTGGTGACAAGGTTTCAACTAATGCTAACAAAAAGTAAGGTAGGAGGACCTAGGTTGCCCCTCCAGGGGCAGGCCTTAGATAAGGAAAAGAATAAAAAGGAAAAACCTCAGTGAGTGCCTCAGAGAGAGTGTTGGAGTGTCTAGGTGAATTGTTGTTGCTCTTCACAGACCAGCCCGGCTTATTGTGTATCATTTTCGGATCATATAAAATAAACCTTTTTCTATCAGACTCTGTGGATTTTGTATTTGTTTAACTTCTGGAGCAATGAAGTCTTGGAAACTATTAAAGTGTGAAGAGGGCCCCCCAGCCATTTTTCCTAGGTTGGAGTGGTTTCTCCCTCATTTAATTGGCAAGCCAGCCAGGAAAAGCTCAAGGAAGCTGAACACTTGGACGGGAACGCTGGTTCTTGGTGCGACAGTGGCCACTATAAACAAGGTAAGCAGAGCCTTTTTCATAAAGTCTGCTCTCCTCTCTCCCCAGGCCGAAGCGGTACTTGGCCTCTCCTCAAAGAACCTTAGTAAATAAAAGTATCAGGTTCTTTGAATCTGTGTCTGATGTAAAAAATTTGTGAGTGAAGTGTGAATGGAAATATTGAGGTGGAAACTGAACATAATAATGATAGTGGGTTGGCTTATCGTTTGTCTTGTGTTCAATCTATGTTTGATCCACATTGTATTAATATATTATATCCAGTAGTTTGCTGCACTTTACATGAACCTTTGTGGCTCTTCCACCCACATTCAGGATGATATGATGTTAAGACTTGAGGGTTACAAGTTCAGCAGCTCCCAATGGGAGACTGCTTACATGAACTAGGGCTTCTCCATTACTGAAAGGGTTCTTCTCCTACCTTTTAGCGATAAACTGTCAACTGTGGTGTGTATGGTTTGCTTTTAAGCCTAATTTTGCTCTATTGTTCAAAGTTTTATTTTTTAAAAGTAAGATTTTCTTTTGGTTGAAAGTCCCCAGAGTGTAGGACAATAATCCTGCCAGTATATGCAAGATTCTCTGCGCAAAGTCCCCAGGGTGTGGGACAGTCCTCAGAGTGTAGGACAATAATCTTGCCAGTATGTGTATGATTATTTGCACGAAGTCCCCAGGGTAAGGGACAAAGAGATTGCTGAGAACAGCAATACTGGCCACAGGAGTGTGTGTGTGTGTACGCTGGCAAGAGAGTGTGGCTGAGGGGTGAACCTGTGTAGCTGATGAGTCAGCTGACTAACTAACAGTTGGAAAGTACAGAGAGCACTGTACAGAGAGCCTGGAGAATATTAAAAATGTTGGCGCGCCACTGATGTAAGCCAAAAAAAATTGGAAAGACATCAGTGTGAGTCAACGATCACAAGAACGATTTCACTTGCTTTAACTGAAACCTGAGACTGCAGTCTAATAGGGGAAAAAGGAACAGGTTGCTGTGCTAAGCATGTTACTCCACCTGATGGCCAAGACAGCGAATGGGCTGCTTGTAATACGGCATTACATTTGTCCAAAAATCGACGTGGGTCCTGGGCTAGAGAGGTGGGTGTTTGACCTGCAACCTGGCGTGATTTTGATGACAAAAGAACAGTGGGAAGCTATAAGAACAAGTAACGTGGTTAGAATTGTATACACTACTTACTAAAAATGCTGATTCATTTGCTAACAGTTGATAGGGTAATTTCTGAACGGCATTTTGTTTGTTTTGATCTTGATAATGGTTTGCTGCAGGCATCTTGGTTGAAAGTTGGATATACGAAACAAAAAGATCTCACTGTGCGAGTGTAATTAATAAGGACGAGTGGGACACCATACAAGCTACAAATGTGCATAAATTTGTGGTGCTGGAGGAGATACTGTAAGTAGTATATGAATATATTTCTGGCTAGCCAACTGTTTGTTTGCAGATGTTTATGTAGATCCTGGGTTCAAGGGTACTGGGATTGAAACTTGATGGATTGAATGGTGCATGATTGAAGCAAAGAACCCACATCGCCTGATTACCATAGACAAAATATGGTGGGCGGCAATATGTGCTGAAAATGGAACCCAAAATCGGATGGCACTGCAGTCACCTTTGCTTTATTCTCTGCTTATCTCTTAAAACTGAATCTCCATGTCTAATTAATCATATGTACTGAATTTGCTGAGTGATTGGGTGTTTGAAAAAAGCATTTGGGGCAAGAGTACCAGCATAGGTCTGGAGTCATAACACGAAAATAACAGCACAGGAAGAACAGAGGTTTGGCATAGAGAACAAAATAATAACAAGGTTCAATCTGGAATTAGAAGTGAAACTGCAGGAAGTGTATGAAAAGGTTGAATAAGATAACTGCAGGAGTCCAGCAATGGCCAAAAGATGGCACCTTCGACACAGCCTACAGTGAAGAAATGGAAGCACATGTAGCACTCCAATCAGGAAGCCACACTCAAATGACAATTGTTTGGTACATGACCTAAGGGCCATAAACTCTGTTATTTGTTGTACCTTTTTGCTTTCACCTACCAAGGTCAACAATACACATACACAAGGCTACCACAAGGATATTGTGAGAGTCCCTCAGTATTTAACAGAGTACTGGCACAAGATCCGCAACACTTGGACATCTCAAGTACCTTGATTGAATATGTTAATGATTTATTAATCTGTAGTCCCACAAAAGAGCAGTGTGAAGTAGGCTCAACTTCTGTTTTAACAGCGTTGGCCACAAGTGGTCACAAAGTCAGTAAAGACAAACTGCAGTTCTGTCAGCAAATAGTGGAGTACCTAAGAAGACAATTAAGTGGAGACAAAAGACTTATTGCACCAATACAAGTTGAGGCTGTAACCAAAGCCCCCAAGCCCCAGAATGTAGGACAGATGCTCTCTTTCCTAGGAATGGCAGGGTATAGCTGGCCCTGGGTCTGTGACTACGCAGTTATTACATCACCCCTGAGAGCACTAATCAAAGTAGCAGGGCAAGGGAATAGTGCAGCTCAGTTACAATGTACTGAAGAAGCAGAGGACCATTTCAGGCAGCATATAAAACAACATATTCAGACAGCCCCAGCCCTTGGAAATCCAGACGACAGTAAACCATTTCACTTATATGTTGAGCATTCAGGGTTTTGCTAGTTCAGTGTTAATTCAAGACACTCCCACTGGGAAACAGCCACTAGCTTTCTACACCACCAAACTAGACACTGTAGAACAAGGCTCACCACCATGTTATCAAGGGTTAGCAGCAGCAGCATTTGCCTATCAGAAGGCCTCATTGGCCATCCAGTGACATTGTACACATCCCATCAGCTGCAATACACTACTGACGAACCCATGTTTTGTCTTAAACCAAGCTGGAAAGACAAGCTATGAAGTAATTCTGTCTGCCCCAGACATCATTAGTGATGTACTACTGTTAACCCAGCCACAAAATGGTCATACCACTAGATGGCACTCTCCATGAGTGCATTCAGCAAACAGATGCCTTTCTGAAGGCTCAAGAAGACCTGCACAACCAGCCAGTTGAAGCTGATCTCACGCTGATTGTAGATGGGTTTAGAGATGAGAAAGGAAATCATGCTGGCTATGGTATTGTACAGTTAAATACAGATGGTGCAACCTTTTCACAAGTACAGACTACAAAAGTTGCACAGCCATGCTCTGCTCAGCTAGCAGATATCAAAGCCTTGACAGCAGCCTGTCAGATAGCTGCAGATAAGCATGTTAATGTGTACACTGACTCTGTTTATGTATACAGTGTTTGTCATGTTTATGGCACAATATAGAAAAAAGAGGCTTTCACAGAGCAGATGGCACACTCATCACACAATCTCAGACCTGTCAGAAGCTATGTGGCTACCTGCTGCAGTAGCCATCATCAAATGCCCAGCCTATCAAAAGACAGACATTCTGGTTGCCAGAGGCAACAACCTGGCAGATTATCTATCCCGCCAGGTGTCTATTGGGCCACACTTTATGGCACCAATGCCAGTGGAAGAAGAGACTGATCCCCAGCTCAACATACTCTCGCTCATTCAATCATAAGCGAAAGCAAGTGTATGAAATTAGTGTTTGGATAAGAAGGGGGTGCAACAAACAAAGGACGGCCCTGAAAAAGGGCTGTGGAAGGCACCAATGGGCCACTATGTAGTTGTATTGTTCTACACACTAATTAGAGATGCACATGGTCAAGACCACTGTGCAAGCGGGAACATCATGAAGTACATTCAGCAATATTGTTGGTCACCACATAGCAGCAATAGTGGACGGAGTCTACAAAATTGTACAAACTGCGCAAAATGTAATGGCAGAAAAGTCTTCTCTGCACCAATTGGTCACATCCCACCATCTGATGGACCATTTAGGCACATCATGATAGATTATGTAGACATGCATCCCCAGGTAGTTCAAGGAAAAAGAAATGTGATGGTAATGGTGGACAGGTTCAATGGAGGGCCAAGAGAACACCAAGCAATCTCAGAGAACATGATTTGTGGGAGTCAAGTGATGAGTGGTTTGACCTTGGGGGGTCAGGGATTCACAACTGTAAGGAATGAATGCTGGGTAAACTTGTTATTGTACAATCAACAGAGGTTTATCAACTATACTGTGCAAGCTCTACAAGGAGTTAAAGAACAACTGCATGCCACTTCACTTATGGCACTACAAAACAGGTTGTTTCTCGATACACTGTTGGCTGAAGAACAGGGGTATGTGAGCGCATTGGGGAGGAGTGTTGCACAGTTATACCAATGCACACTGGACCAGGGGGCAACATGACATCTGCAGTTCCGGCATTAGAAATTTGAGAGATGAACATATTAAAAACACAATGGGGAGAGGGACTTGTGGCATCATGTGATAGGAGACGGCAAAAAAGAAGCTCTCACAAAAACCAATTAAACCAGCTCTTTACAGCAATGATAACAACAGAAAGTGAATTGAACTTAAGAAAACTGGATGGAGAGAGTTAATAAAAGAAGATGGAGAAGAGGGAGGGCTCGCAAGAAGGATAATGCAAACATTGGTGGTTCCAAGCCAGTTAAGGGGCTAGCCGAAGGTGAGCAAGACTTGTTGATATTAGCGGAATTACGTAGGTTAAGACAAGAGCATATGGGAGCAGCTAATAACAACAAAAAAGCCCTGGCAAGACTAGAGTCTAACATGAAGGAACTTGTGAAAAGAACAGCCTGATTAGAACAACGAACAGTAAACATGGAGGAAAGACTTGGAAACACCGAAGACAGAGCAGCGCAACTGAAAAGAGCGGTGGTATATCTACTTCAACAAGAGGTAAAGTTAGCAGCTAAGTGTGATGACCTGGAATCATGATCGAGATGCAACAATATACGGATACATGGTATTCTGGAGGGTTCTGAAAAAAAAACGACACCCTAGGGTTGGTGATTGACTATATTCGATCATCACTGCAAATTGCAGATGGCATGGACATACGCATTGAAAAGACACATCAACAGGACTACTTCAACCGTAAACTGTTTCATTCCATTCAGCTTCAGGCAGTGTGTGACAGCAAGGGGAGATTTTTGGACATTTTTGTGGGATTCCCAGGGTCAGTACATGACACACGGGTGTTGAAATGCAGCCCGATGTACCTGAATGCTGTTTACCCATCTCCAGGACACTTCATTTTAGGTGATGGTGGGTACCCCTGCCTGGAGCTTCCCATCACCATACTCACCCCTTACCGTGAACCGCTGCAGAACAGGACACAGGAAAGGTTCAACCGCCATCACTCCAAGGCTCGCTCAATCATAGAGAGAGCTTTTGGAATGATGAAAACAAGGTGGAGGTGCTTATTCTTTAAGGCTCTGGAGGTGGATCATTTATTTGTGCCCACAGTGATCACCTGCTGTGCTGTGCTGCACAATATGTGTCTCTCTGTTGGAGACACTGTGGAGGAAGACCCTCAGGCAGCCCAGGACAATGTGGAGCCCCAACCTGCGCCTGGCCCAGAACGGCATGAACTTGGTGGTGCAGCAAGGAGAGACAACCTTGCTGCCTTACTCTCTGCGCCAACCACAATCCCTGGACACCTTCATGAACATGACTACCTGTAATTTCTGTCCCAAGAACTGCACTGCCCACTGTCAATCTTTGCTATGTCCACACTGCACTGTAAATACTTTACCTTAAAGATATTGCCGACATGGTATTTATGTTACTTTTTCATTTCGTTGTTAATAAAATCAAGGACACCAAAAACAATTGTGTTGTTTTTAAACATATGTAATCAACAATAAAACATCACACAGAACAACAACAAAAAACAAAACTTAAACAAACCCATGAACATCAACCCAAGCCTTCTCACACCCTCGCCCTCCCCCCTTCATATTTCCCAGCCATCCATCCCCCCAGGCCTCTTCACCCCAACTGTGACAGCCAAAATAATAATAATAATTTTGGCCATCTTAATTTCTGTCTTTCCAGTATTTTGGGGAAACGCAGTCACAGTAAAGACTTCTGAGATGGTCTCGTAATTGTAACCAATTGTTATACTGTATAATACTTGCCAGCAATAGCCAGCAACTACTACACTGAAGTTTCTCTCAAATTTTATATTAGCGATATATGCCGTATGATTTATACGGTATATATCGCTAATATAAAACTTGAGATAACCTTCAATGTAGTAGTTGCTGGCTACTGCTGGCAAGTATTATACGGTATAAGACAATTATACCGTATAATACTTGCAAATACACTTAACGGTACCACTTAACGTTAGTTTACTTAAACCAACAACTCAGAAGCAGCGAGTTACTGTGCATGATAGCAAGTTTGTGTTCATACTGATTTTTTTTTTACAAGCTATAAACAATCAGGTACCAATGTTTGTAGTCTCATCAGTGTATTTGCCACCAGCTAAACTTCTATCATGAATGCTACTTCTTTTAGCAACTAGTTAGTTATCTTGTGTAATTCAGTCGCCTACTGCAATAGCCCTCACGGGCTACAACAAAAACGAACTATAAAGTTACATACTTAAAAAAAACGCAAAACAGATGCCTCCCACCCCCAAACATTGCTATTTGCATTTACATCTTTCGTATATTACACACTGACACCCTGCTTGTACACAATTCTTACATTTGTATGCCGTTTTTGATGCCATTACTGCTTCGCTATAAATGTTATGGCGGTCAAAATTTTTCTGAGGGAGAATGAGCAGAGCATTCTGGGCAATATCAACGCTTGGAGGGATGATTTTTGTTGGCTCCATTGGAGGGAAGAAAACCGAGGGCTTGAGCAAATGAAAATCCTCCCTTCCCTCAACAAATCTGGATTGGAATCGCCCTCACGGTGGCAGCCATCTTACATACGGGACTTTTTGGGGATTCCCCCCTTGATTGAAGGGAAGTGAGCACGAAGAAGCAAGCATTTTTTCGGACTGGAACGCAGCCTCAGACTCTCCTCTCTCTGAATCTCTTCTCTTCAGGCTCGCACCTCGTGTGCTGAACGCACGCATAAAACTCTCTAACCTGGGCCTGGCATGCAAGGAATTCTGTCCCTCCTCTGCCTTGTGTGCAATAACTTCCCCGGTTAAAAAGGCCCGCTCAATGCAGCCTAAAAGGTAGCTTCAAACCCCGGTGGTCAGCTACAGGGAACAGAGACGCACAGCCAAGAGGCCACGAGAAGAGTGGAACCCTGCCACAGAGAGCCACGCAGCAAACCCCGGAATCCAGCCAAGCAAAGACCTGTAAGTCCCAAGAGGCCAGCAGCCTGCAAAAAGGATCCAGCTATGTGAACGACGGCATCGGACCCCAGAGAGGACGAACGAGCGAGCAACCAACTCTGCGCCCTGGGAAACCAGAGACTGAAACAAAGAAACGCACTGGACCCGTCTAACCAACGGAGAAAACCCGCAACAGTAAGGCTGTAACACTGGGCACAGATAGATAACATAGCTTAGGTACATATTGTTATATTCATAACTGAATGTAATGAACTGTGTTATTTATTTTTCATATCTGTAATCATTCTTGTGTTTGATCATTGTTTAGCTGGCTCCTAGCCAAGCGCAGCGTTAGCAAGCAAATATCTCACTCAAACTAGGTTTTGCATGTGATCTATTTAGCTGCCAACGTACGACAACCCGGCATTAGTGATCTGCACCATTACATCAATTTTTCACAATGCATGCGCCATTTTCCTGAAACGCTTAGCTTCAGCTAAGTTTCAAAACTCCCACCATCTCTCTCCTTTTGTTCTCCATGAACACGTGTGTATCGCGCACACACCCAAGGCTGCGCGACCCCCACACGTAGGAGAACATTCCTACCACTACACACAAGCCAATGCCCTATACATTCCTGAACCATATGCACACACACACACGCATCGTTTATTGTTACATTGTAATAAATCGTGCTTTGCCGTTTAGTACATGTGTTTAATAAACTTTGTTATATTCCAAGGGTGTGTGTTTATTAATGATGCATAAATATTGAATGTTTGCCGACCTCTGCAACTCCGAAGAATTCCCGAATGCCTTCACTTTTGATCAATCATTAACGTTATTAATTCAGGTAAAACTGAACCAATAGTGTTGTGATTTGATTATGATTAGTTATTGATATTGTAATTTTAATTATTAGTTGGAATTAAGTATTTATAGCTATATAACGAGACTGATATATTTTATGAGACTGATATATGAGACTGAACAACCGTAGTTGCACCATTATTCGTAGAATAATGTTATAGAATTTCCACCACGTAAGTGACGCCCTCTGTTGTGGGGAATATAATAAAGTCTTACGTAACTGGTGCCACACGTGAGGTTTAGATAATTCCTAACAATTTCGGTGTCCTGTGCGAGGAATACTATAACAAATCCCTACATACATATGCTCAGTGATTCAATACATTGCTTAATAATGCTGAAACCTGTTTTATATTAAGTTACATCAAACCACGACACATAAAAATGAATATAGCCTACAGTAACCACTGTAGCTAGCATGATATATTTCACTCAGCTACATCAAATATGAATGGAGGCAAGGAAGACTCAAGGATACCCTGAATTGTACAGTATCAAAGTCATACAATAATGCTGACAGAAAAGAGCATGCACTGATAGCTATGCATTTTATTGTTTGAATAGCCTAGTTATGACTTATAAAATATAGGGTATCCTACCTAGCCAGCTTGCTTGTCACAACTTGCCATTGTGGTCATGGGGGCCTATCTTAGCTAGCTAGCTAAATTTATTAATGACAAATATTTGACAGTCAGCAGTATTTATTGTCCTTATGTACTCATGTATCACTAGGGAGTTACATGTCCATTGCAGTTCCCAATCAGCCATCACTGATTTTTGACAGGTGTGACATTGTTCTGTGTTCTGTCACTTTTGGAATGCGGAGCCGAAATTCCACTTATGTGTGAACGTAGGGTCAGTCATATTAAGGAAAGAGTGCCGCTGTTTGAAAAATCATTGGTGGTAAGCCTTCTTCTCCTTGCAGTTACGTATTCCATACTATTGGAATTAACATCAAAACAGGGATGTTAAATTCAGTCAAGATTAATAGTCTACATCCATCATGTTCCAAGCATTAAAAGAATATTAGGGGTGTAACGGTATATAAGATGCGCGTTTTGGTAAGCGGTTTTGTTGTCATGGTTTGGTACTTTTTCAGTGCAGCAGGGAAAACAAAAATTCAGAATATAAAATTTTGTCAATTTTGTCATGGACAACAACTGGTGCATTGATAAAACCTTCCAGGTAAAACTCGCACTGCAGAATTTCTGCTCCGCAAGTACCAGGAGTAGACATAAATAGAGTATTTTGACAGTAACCAGTAACCGTTTGGGTCTGACTTCCCGAAAGTTGTGTACCAAACCAAATGTCATAAACTGAACATATATATATATATATATATATATATATATATATATATATATATATATATACACATCATGCCTATAAACGAACTTGGTCATTTAATTAATGGTTAATATATTTAATATGGTTTATTTGATTAAATCAATTAATGTATTACATGTTGGTTAGGTGAGGAGTTTTAGTAGTTAGTGTCACTTGTGCTCAGTATTCAGAGTGCTAGATGTTCAACAAGGGCTCTAATTACTAAAACAGTCTGGGTTCAGAGAATCATTATTCTTGTCAAATCCTCACTTCCCCAACCATTTGTATGTACTTATAACAAATAAAATGTATGGGGATGGATGGTTTGCTCTAATCATCAAAAATGTCATTGTCTAAAAAGAGTCAGTAACAATTTACACTAACTGCACCCTCATAATTCATTGATAATGCAGTCATAACTCATTCATAAGCAGTCCATAAGATTACATGACAGCTGCAAATTTTTTTCTTAAACATTACAAAACAATTTCAAAATTATCCAGAAAAATTAATACCGAGCCTTCGTACTGCATTCATAAGCTTTACATTACAAATTACAGTGTTTTACGGCTTTATCACACATGAATAGTAGCACATATTAATACAGTCATCAGCTATTTGTCCTGTATTCATTAAAATATTCTCTTAATTTGTAATGTAATGCTTTATGAATACAGACTGAAGGTTCATTATTAATACATTTTGAAGCTGTTATGTAATTTTTAAGGAAAGCATTATGCATGCTTTATGAGGCTGTCATGTAATCTTATAAACTGCTTATGAGTCTGTTGTGGCTGCATTATGATTGCTGCAGTTAATGAAAATCGTTACTAAAGGGTCTAATATCTAATTGATGGTTCCCCTTTTGGGTTCAAAGGAAAATCTAATGCAAAAAATATTTCCAAACAAAAATTGGGCAAATCTGATGGGGATGTGCTGAGATGTGGGTTGATTTCTAATGATCCATATATGCGTTTGGTTGGACGTTCTATGAAGTGAATAGGTGTTAAAAGGAAATAGCAGACCATACACTTAAAATAGTTTTCTGTTACTGGTTCCCTTTAAACTCCCAAACACCAAAAATGATGTTGATATTGATTCCAAGATGGACCTGTTCATATTCAAGGTAAAAGATAGGTGAGTTTAATTACACAGCTGACTTGGTGCAAAACAGGTACAATGTTTGATTCGTATAAATATCAACAGCTTTCAGGAGGTACACTTGCATGTAATGGCCATCAACCTTCAATCGCCCTGGGGGATGCCTCTGCCTGATTGGATCCGTGATTGTATTAGACAAAATATCTCCAGATTCATCCAGAAATGGTGGCACATCTTCACATCTAGTGTTTTGCTTTTTCTATAGAATTGGTTACTAACACCTTTAACATAGCAGTAATGTTGAGGATCAAAACTGACCCTGATCTTTGACATAACTGATCAAATGGTAGGAGGGGATTTTTTGGACTTGACTGTGCAACACAGTTTTTGGATTATTTTCAAAAAATTATTTAAGCGACTCTGTTAGGTCGTTATTGTGACACACACCAGTCCTGACTCCACGAGAGAAGATATGAGCTCATTGCCATTTATTCATCTAATCCTTCTTCATATTTCATCTCTATTCTCAGATATATGAAATTCAGATTTTCTTCATGTTTTTGAGGTGGAAGGGAAGACATTTACGATTCAGTGCATGTGCCATCAGATGGAGAGGGGTGGATTGTTTTGACACACCGTTAGAAATTCAGGAGGAAGATGGACATCTCATGAAATTTGCAGCCCCTGATTGAATTTATGATATTTTCATAAAGGCCATCAAGTGCAGATGCCTGCAGGGAAGGGAGGGCGAGTAGCAGGCAGGAGGGGGGGCTCTGTCACTCCCCCCCTCAGGCCCAGCCCCACAGATTAAGCATAATAAGGTGCACATTGACCACAAGAGGTGAGAGGCTATAACAACAATATAGAACGGCAGAGAGGGGATTGTTTCTCTACTAAATTTATAGATGAGATCATTTATTTAAATCTCAACAGAATATCTTAACACCTTTTTTTGCTCACCACAGATGAATAGAGGAGATATGGCTGATTTTCACAAGAAAAAGAAAAACTGAGGCTTAATATTTAAAATGTGTACAACAGGATGTCTTTAATCAATCACATCATATTGGTTGTAAATACATTTTTGATCCCACATTACAGGGAATATGACTTCAGTAAAATGATTAAAAGGACCTAAGTGCTCGTAATGAAACTATTGAATCCCATAAAAGGGATCTCTGCAGTCTTGTCGTTTTCCAGTCTGAGATTGAATTTTGCGGTAAAGTTTAATGTAAAATAATGTGAATTCTGAAGCTCTGCCTGTGTGATTGCTAGTGAATGCATTGGGCCAGAAACTGGCTGCATCCATTTCTAAGCATGAATGCATACAGCCTGCTTCTGAACTCCATCAGTTTAATGAGGACCCACTGTGACTGTCTGAATAGGAGCAATTATGAACATACAAGTCCATAATCACAAAGAAAATGTGTCACTGAAAATCTTTTTTCCACAGTGACACATGTACATTCATACTACTAAGTATGTATTTGTGCTCTAATGCAGCTGAAGCAATATATAGAATCCTGCACATTTAACTGACAGCATATTTGTTTAAATTGTGGCTACTTTTGTCAACCTCAGATCTTATCAGACTATATTCATCAGTTGATCTGTCAGGTTGTGGGTTAAAAAGAAACACAAATGAACAGAGGAGTTGTTTTCTGAATCTTCATTACAGAGCAGGTGGAGAAAAACTGGAGTAATTTTTTAGCTCGCCTAGCAGATACATATCATCAAAATCCCCCTAGATTATTTCACACCAAAGTGTTTTTAAAGACACTTCTAAACTCATCTGTAATTCAAGAACTGCAGGGCCATGTTTTACTCCCATTTGCACCCTGTTGGAGGCTTATAGGCACAACATTCCCTTTCTCTTCATTTTTTCAATTTCCCTTCTCTTTTGCTGTCTAGGACACCATAAAATACATCTTAATTTTACCCGAGTGTAAGCATAAACCATAAAAACACCCACACTCGTATGCATGCACACACGTTTTTTTTTAGAGAAACTCAAAATGCAAAGATGCAAAAAACATTGTAGTTTATTAATGTTCCAATGCAATCAACGAATATCATACATTTATTTAACAAATAAATACCACCTATAGGCACATGTCTGTCTTTATAAGGTCCCACAACTGAAAACTACAAACCAGTGCATCACTTCACCTTAGTTTTATATTATGTAACACAATTACATTTTGGATTTCACTGCACATATTACCTGATATGTTGACTTTTATCTGTTCGTTTGGTTTCGGTTTCATTTGACTGTTCTTGTTTGTTTTGGTTTTCCCCATCATGTGTTTTTGTTTTCATTCCCCTTTTGTGTCTCCCCCACATCCTGCCTTAGTACCTGATTGCCGATTTGTCTCTCCTGCCCATCTGTTCACCTGTACTTTGTTTGCCTGTTTAGCTCTGTGCTAGTTCTTTGTTTCAGTGCGAGTGTGTCTCAGTGATTTCTCCTGTGTACACTACAAGCCTTTCTGTTCCCTGCTTGCCCACCCACACGTTTGTTACCTGTTCCTGTTTCCTGGTTTTTGATTCTTGTTCGCTGATTTTGCAACTTTGCCAAAGTCTGCCTGTTATCGACCTTTGTTTGCCTGACTTTTGGCTACTCTTTAGACTGTGATTTTGTGCTTTTGTTGTGCCCTTCTGGTTTTGACCATTGCCTGTTTTCACTAAATTTTTTGATTTTGGGTTTTGCTTCTGCTAATAAATCCCTTACTGCTTATGTCTGTGTCTGAGTCCAACCTGATCTCTGACACTGTGGAATATATACACTTATTCACAGGTTGATAATCCAGCACAACAATGACCCCAAACACACTTCAAAATTGACAGAAAATGTATTAAGGGTCAGCATATAGGAATGGTCCAAGATCACTCCCAGTGCTTTATTCAACCTTATTAATTTTTGCTAGGTATCAAAGCCATTATCCTCAAGCTAAAAACACTTGTATTGTAGAAGTAACCCTATGATCAATGATTCATTTTATTGAGATAGACATCTATTGTACATAAACCTGATGTACATAAAATAAAATGAAACAAAATAAAAACTTTAATGAACAAATAATCTAAAAAGAAATTATGTAACAATTTAAATAATAAATGAAAATAAATACAATATGAAATAACAAAACATAAAAAATTAAAATGCAAAATTAAAAGCACCAGCCATTCATCTGATTGAAATAAAAGCGGAGGATTAAACTCCTGACTTTAAATTGGTAATATCTTATAAGACTCTCCATCTTTAAAGTGCTCTACAGCTTATTCCATGTGTATGGAGCATAACATCTAAATACAGCCTTCCAAATTCACAATTAACTGTAGGTACCTGGAGCATGTTCCAATCATGTGACCGGGTTTGATAAGTTCCTATTGATCAGTAGAGATGTAATGTAAGATGGTAATTTGCCAGTAAGGACTTTGTAAATAAATACCAATGTCTATCATGTCTCTGACAGAGAGGACCAACCAACCTTCTCATAGAGGTTGCAATGATGGTTACTATAAACATCACCAGTAATAAAATGGAAGGCAGAAATATTCACTGAATCCAGAGAAGCTGCATGCATATAAATCACATCACCATAACCTAAACTGACAGAAATACTGCCTCAACAATCCTTTTTATGCAAAACAGGGAAGCTGGCTCTATTCCTATACAGGAAACTGATCTCATTATAACACATTTCTGATTAACATTTACATCAATATTAATGATTATTTATTTATTGATTAATGTATGACTCTCCCTCAAGCTTGTGTAGAATAAAATAATTTGGACTTTGAAGACCTGTGTTACAAGCCAGTCATTGTTCTCCTGATCAGAAGCCTCAATTCACAACCACCTCAAAGGAACCTAAGGGGGGAACTGCTGCGTTACCTCCACAGTAGTCATGTATCCTATTTTAGAAAAATAGGATACATGATTAAACATAACCCATATGTTTCAATAGAAAATGTGTTTGATATGTATACTTAATATAAGAAAATCATCTACCCCATTTGCAAATATGAAACTCCAAACAGCAAAATTTTTCTATCAGTACAGATTGTATTTTACTGAAGAAGAATTTGTAATCACATGTGAAATTTAGTATCAAACTGAAGATAAAGGATCTGTCAGGCGAGCATGCAGACAAGATGCCAGGCTAACCTAGCGCTCTCCCAAAAAGACTCTTTCCCCAGATTCAAGTGCTTTAACGAGGTAATTTAGTTGTTATACCAAGGAAGGGGACAAAACCAGCAAAGCTAAAAGAAAAATGAAGACAAGATCTGGAAAACATGATAAAGTATCCGCGGAGAGCGAGGACGACGCTAATGCTAGCTCTCCTTGCCCTGCTGAACTTGATCCAACAGAAGCTAGCCTGCTAGCTAGTATTCACACTGAGATCAAGGCGATGCGCTCTGATGTAAAGAATGAGCTGCACACATTCCGGTCTACGTTGAGAGAGGACGTGAAGAAGGAGCTAACTGAACTCCGAGACGAGATTAATCAGGCCCTGGGAGATATCAGGGGGGATATGAAAAACACAACAACGCGAGTCGAGGAAGTTGAACAGCGTGTGGCCAGGCTGGAGGAGCGCAATCTCGACCTCGAGGATTCGCTCCGACAAATGCAGCAGAAGCAAGAGATCATGCAAACAAAAATGACAGACTTGGAGGCTCGATCACAGCGAAACAATATCCGCAATTATGGAATACTTGAAGGTGAGGAAGAAAATAATATGATGGTCTTTGTGGTCAAACTACGGAAGTCAGAGCTGGCCACCCACCGCGAGCTCGACCTGAAAATACAGCGCTGCCACAAAGCTCTGGGTCCACGACCACCACGGGAAGCTCCGCCGCGTTTCATAGTAATTAACTTTCAGGAGTATAAAACTAAGGAACTGATCCTGTTGGATTTACAACGACGCAACAGAAGCCGCTGACAACCTGCGGAAAAGGGGGTTTCCCATCGACCATAACAAACCCGGTCCAGCTCCAGTACCGCGCACCACAGCGTGGGAGAGGGTCAGGGACAAGCGTCGTCAAGGAGCATCCCTCCACCAGATACGGGAGAAGCTGCGCGCTTTCCGCCAGGACACCCAGGAGACCTGACCCCAACACCAGGGTCTGAATGTGTCTGATCCTCCTCAGCTCCTTCAGGTGAATTGAGAATTAGCAAAGAGCCTGCTGCTCGATTGCTCTAGCCTGGACGAGTTTGTGGAATGGAGTGGTCTCTGAGCTCTGTGCTCTTTCATTAATTCGTATTCATTAATTCGCTTACTAATTACAATAAAAGTTGGGGCTACTCACCTAGCTGTTAAATAAGGTAGGCTTGATCTGCTCCTAAAGTTTAATCTTTTGTTGCCATTAGGGGACAGGGAGGGAATTTTCCACTTTTTTTTCCTCCGTAGCTCTTCAGCAAACGCTGCTAATTCGGCGCATAGTCGAGCTGACGAGAGGTTTTTCTGTGGTTTTTCGCCCTCCAAGGAGCAAATCTTTAAATAGCAAATCTTTAAGGGACATACTGTAGGTTGTTAGTCGGGAAGTTAGTTAGTCAGCCAGCTCGCTTGTTTACTTTGTTTTTTTTTTTTATTTTATTATAATTTTTTTTTTTTTTTCTGTTCTCCAGTGTTTGCTTTAAGGGTATCCCGATTCTGGTTGTGTTACCGAGTCTGCTTTTGCTTGCTGCTAGCGTATTTTTGTTGAATCTTGTATCTAGACGCAGTGGCTTTTCCTGTGCTTGGTTTCTGCCTTTAGCTTCTCTGAACCACCTCGGTGCTCTTAGCACTTTTTAGCCAGTAATTCTGTCTCGGCAGTAAATCTTTGTTTAGGGAACGCGTGTTTAGTTAGGGGAGAAAATGTGGCCAAAACTGTGCGAGAGTTGCCGGATGATCGGATTTCTGGAGGGAGACCTCGAGGATGAGTTCATCTGCGACCGTTGCCGACTAGTTGAGCACTTAGAGAGTAAGATTCTTGATCTCGAAGCCCAACTAGCTGGACTCCACAGTAATCCTGAATTGTTAGAGTTCCAGGAACTGTTTACAACACCCTATAGGGAGATAGTGCGCTCACCAAAGCCGGGTAGGGAAGAAGATACAGACCAGACAGGGCGAGAGAGCTGGGTTACAGTAGGACGTAAGCGTAGAAAGGGGCGCAAAATCCCAAGTGGGGTGGCATCTCCGGAGATTGCGGTGACCAACCGCTTCATGCCACTACATGATGAGTTGGCCCGCGATCCTGTGGGTGGGAGGACTGAAGAGCCCCAGGGCACCCAGGCGGCCTCATCCTCCAAGAAAAGGGAGTTAGTAATAGTGGGGGACTCAATCATTAGAGGGGTAGATAGCATAGTGTGTTCGCGCGACAAGGAGTCTCGTATGGTCTGTTGCCTACCTGGTGCCCAGGTTGGAGACCTCCTGGAGCGTACGGACAAGCTCCTGGCCAGAGCGGGGGAGGATCCAGTGGTCATGGTCCATGTTGGGGCCAATGACATAGGAAAGGGTAGATTTGAGGTTCTGCAGGATAAATTTATCGAGCTAGCGGGGAAGATTAGGAGCAGAACCTCCACGGTAGTCTTCTCTGGAATTCTACCGGTACCACGTGCAAGCAAAGGGAAGCAAGCCTTTACATGGAGGTTTAACACGTGGCTTCAAACCTGGTGCAGGAAAGAGGGGTACAGGTTTATGGGGCACTGGGACTCCTTTTGGAACAGGGGTGACCTGTACAAGCGGGACGGGTTACACCTGAACCGGAGGGGTACAGCTGCATTGGGCCAGCATATGCTTAGGGTAGCAGAGGGGTATTTAAACTAGGGACTGGGGGGGCAGGGAGATTATACAGAGAGATGGGTAGGGATAGACAGACTGCCGGAATAGAACACACTAAGGCTAATTATATTATTGGTAGTGAGGGAACCATGATTGCAAATCAGTTAGAGCAGCACTGTCATAGAGGTGGTTTTGGGCAGCTGGAGGTGGAGAGGAAGGATGGGAAATGCGCACACAGTACCCTGAAATTTCTCTGTTTAAATGCTCAAAGCATAAAAAATAAAATTTTGGATCTAGAAGCGGTAATGAGTAATAGCAACTATGATGTTGTTGGGGTCACAGAGATGTGGCTTGGTGCAGGGGATCGGGATGAGTGTAACATAAAGGGATACAAGGTGCTTAGAAAAGATAGAACCAATAGAAGAGGAGGGGGCGTAGCTCTGTATGTAAAGGATTATCTTAATATCCAGGAAATTCCAGGTATGGAGCCCCTTGGTGTTAGTGAAGACATATGGATTAAAATATTGGGGGAAAATGAAATGGGTCTGAATGTTGGAGTATGTTATAGGCCACCAGCCTCTGACAGCAGTGTCAACAGGATGATCTTTGATAACATTACACTGGCATGTCAGGAGGGTGAGACAGTAGTAATGGGTGACTTCAATTACCCCTCAATTAATTGGGAAACTGTGTCTGGTCAGGGTAAATGTGAGGAAGAGTTTCTGGATGTTGTAAATGATTGTTTTCTGATACAGGCTGTTACCCAACCTACAAGACAGAACACAATTCTAGACCTGGTTCTGTGTAATAATCCTGATCGAATCTGTAGTACCAAGGTAGGGGAGCCACTTGGAACAAGTGACCATAGTGCAGTTACATTTGAAGTCTTTTGGCGAGTTAAGACTACATCCTCCAATGCTAGAATTTTCAACTTTAGACGAGCCGACTTTATTAAAATGCGTGATTATACAAGAAATATAAACTGGGTACATCTTTTAGATGGTAGAACTGTAAGAGAAATGTGGACTATATTTAAAACGATAATCCTGGATGTACAGCGTAAATTCATTCAGCAAGTGCGAAAAGGGAAGCTGAAAAATAGGCATCCGCAGTGGATGAATAAGGCGTTACAAGATAGTTTGAAGCATAAAAGGGAACTATTTAGGAAATTCAAGTTAGACAGCTCAGAGACAAACAAGATTGAATACAGCAAAATGCGTGCTCAAGTTAAGAAAGGAATAAGGGAAGCTAAAAGGCATTTGGAAAGACAGATTGCGCTAGATGCAAAGAACAACCCCAAACGCTTCTTCCAATACTACAATCGAAAAAGGACACTTAAGGCTGAGATAAGAGGTTTAAAAAACAAGGATGGACTTATGGTTTATGATAATAAGGCTATTGCTGATACTCTAAACAACTACTTTGTGGAGAGTTTCACGAGTGAAGGGTTCGCGCATATGCCTCCAGGAGAATTCAGTCCTCAGAGTCTTATGGAGGAAATTGATTTATATGACACAGAAGTGCTAGATAAACTTCGAAAACTTAAAACAAATAAGGCAGCAGGTCCTGATGGAATATTTCCAAGAGTCCTCAGGGAACTAGCGGAAGAGGTTTACAAACCTCTGACAGTTATTTTTAAGAAATCTCTGAAAACTGGAGAAATACCAGATGACTGGAAGCTAGGCAGTGTAGTACCTATCTACAAGAAAGGAGACCGGACTGATCCAGGAAATTATAGGCCTGTCAGCTTAACTTGTATCTCTTGTAAATTACTGGAAGCCATCATTAGGGACAATTTGGAATTATTCTTAGAACAAAATGGTATCTTAAACGATACCCAGCATGGTTTTCGCAGAGGGAGGTCATGCTTAACAAACCTCCTGGACTTTTTTGAGGAAGCTACAGCATGTTTAGATGCAAACCAAGCTTATGACATTATCTATTTAGACTTCCAAAAGGCATTCGACAAAGTTCCGCATGATAGGCTCATAGAGAAAATGAAATCTGCAGGAATATCAGGAGCTATCACCGAGTGGGTTCGAAGTTGGCTGGCTGGTAGAAAGCAGAGTGTAACTGTTGGAGGAATTGTTTCAGAACAGGGTCCTGTGAGAAGTGGAGTCCCGCAGGGATCGGTGTTGGGGCCTTTGCTTTTCCTTATTTACATAAATGATCTTGATGCAGGGGTTAGTAGTAAAATAGTAAAATTTGCAGATGACACAAAACTGGGGGGGCTAGCAAACAGTATAGAATCAACTAAGGTAATACAAGAAGACCTAAACAGCATCCATATGTGGGCAGGTACCTGGCAGATGACATTCAGCTTAACTAAATGTAAAGTCTTGCATGTGGGCAACAAGAACATTAGACAAGACTACTTCATGGGAGGAAGTAAACTAGATTGTGCTCAATTTGAAAAAGACTTGGGAGTAATAGTTGACCAAAGCCTAACAGGATCTAGGCAGTGTGCTGTAGCAGTAAAAAAGGCCAACAGGATGCTATATAGCCAAAAGTATTGATTATAAATCTAAGGAGGTTATATTAAAATTATACAATGCTTTAGTTAGACCACACTTGGAATACTGTGTGCAGTTCTGGGCACCGCACTATAAGAAAGATATCGAGGCTCTTGAAAAAGTACAAAGGAGGGCAACTAAATTAGTTCCTGGCATGAAACATAAAAGCTACGAGGCAAGACTAAAGTTACTTAACCTATTTAGACTCAGCAAGAGGAGACTAAGGGGTGATTTAATAGAGGTTTTTAAATTTATAAAGGGACTCAACAAGGTTAGCTACGATAAATTTTTTAAATTAAGTTCAGTTTGTAAGACAAGGGGACATAAATGGAAACTAGTTAAGAGTAAGTTCCGCACTGATGTAAGGAAGTATTATTTCACGCAAAGAGTTATCAATACATGGAATGGGTTGCCAGGTCATGTAGTTGAGGCAGAGACCCTTGCTGTGTTCAAGTCCAGACTTGATGCAGTTTTGGATACTCTTTAAATAATGTAATGGCGAGCTTTGTTGGGCCGAATGGCCTGTCCTCGTCATAATATGTTCTTATGTTCTTATGTTCTAAATGACTCGTAACAACTGTTACACTCTCACTGAGGTTTACTAAACAAAAATATGAAACCGGACCAAGGGCGATGAAACTTCTGTCTTGGAGACTACGTAAGCAGCAAGCAGAAAGAACTATTTACAAAATAAGAAATCCAAAAAGCAACAAAGTCTGCCAAAAGTTAGAGGAAATTCAACAAGCCTTTGAAGCCTACCATAAGGACTTATATACTCAACCTGACAAAGCCAACAACACCGTAACTGACGAATTTTTAAATTCTCTGGATCTTCCCTCAATAGGGGAACATCAGAATAATGTTCTGACAGCTGAGATAACAACCGCTGAACTGGCTGGCGCTGTTTCTCGCCTAAAGACCAACAAAACACCAGGGTCAGATGGATTTTTTTCATGAATGGTACAAAACATTCAAACTTGAGTTGACACCTCTTCTTCTCAGATGCTTTAACTACACCCTTAAGGAAGGCCAGATGCCCCAATCATGGGGCGAGGTAGTAATATCAATTATTCCTAAGGAAGACAAAGACAAGGGAGAATGTAGTTCTTATAGGCCAGTAACCATCCTGAATACAGACTATAAGCTATTTTCCTCAATTATGGCCAAAAGGACAGAAAACACAGTCTCTGAAATGAGAGACCCAGACCAAACAGGGCTTGTCCGAGAAAGACAAACACAGGACAATATTAGACGAACACTCCATGTGGTAGACTATGTGACTAAGGGAAATATTAGTGCAACACTGATAAGTGTAGATGCAGAGAAAGCGTTTGATTCGGTTGGATGGGGCTCCCTTTATCAAGTACTACAATGTTTTGGCTTTAATGAAAAATCTGTTCAGTGTATTAGATCACTTTACTCAAACCCCACCGCCAGTATAAGTATCAATGGCCTCCTAACTCAATCCATCAAGTTAGAGAGAGGTTGTCGCCAAGGCTGCCCACTAAGCCCCGCCCTCTTTGTGCTCTTCATAGAGCCCTTAGCTCAGGCAATCAGGGAGGACCCGGAGATTAAAGGCATTTCAATTGGAGACAATGAATACAAGATAAGTCTATTTGCAGATGACATTTTGCTCACTTTGACTGACTTAGAGAGAAGTGCACCTAAATTTATGTCCCTTTTGAGACTGTTTGGTCCATATTCTGGGTACAAATTGAATACACATAAGACCCAGATACTCACATATAATTTCACATTGAATACCGACTTGAAAAGCAGATTTGATTTTAATTGGAACACCCCTGCTATTAAATATCTAGGAGTTTGGATCCCAAAAGACATTTCCAAAATATATAAGGCAAATTAAGATTCAGTTATTAAGACAATCAAAGCAGATCTAAATAGATGGACTGTGCTGCCCCTAGACATGTCTAATAGAATTGAAACGATAAAAATGAATGTCCTTCCCCGACTTCTGTACTTATTCCAGTCACTTTCTGTAGAGATCCCCCCTAAGGATTTTAGGGAATGGAATAGAATGATATCAAGATTTGTCTGGAACAGTAAGAAGCCCCAAATTAAATATAACATCTTGCAGTTACCCAAAGAAGAGGGTGGACTTTCTCTACCATGTGTGGAGGAATATTATATTGCCGCTCAGCTAAGACCTCTAGTTTGCTGGTGCAATCCAAACAATTTCGTCCTCACCAAACTCCCAGAGCTCGAAAGAGCACATCGCTCCCTAGCCCCTAAACCTGGACCCGGAGGTAGACCCAGACCTTTTGTGGTATGTTTTCATCATTTTCAGAAGAGGGAGAAAGTGCTTTGTTGGGCCAGAAGGGATACTTTGTTGTCGTGTTTTTTTTATGTTTGTTCTTTTTGTGTGTTTTTTTTTCGTTTTCTCCCTTTTTTCTTTGGCTCAAGAGCCACGTCAGGCATGGGAGACCTATTGCTCTTAATTTCTCTATGACATGACGGCTCAGGGTAAGTATCTTCTCTTTATCTCCTGGAATCTGAAGGAAGCCAACCAGCCCCTTAAACGCAACAAGGTAATGAACCATTTAAAGCATGGGTGATATTTTCTTTTTACAGGAAACCCACCTCCGCCCCTCAGAGGTTAACTGTATCAAGTGACCCTGGATAGGGCATGTATTTCACTCTAAATTCCCAGTAAGAGCAAGGGGTGCGGCCATCCTCATACATAAGAGTGTTCCATTTCAGTTATCAAACTCCATCAAAGACCCTAATGGTCAATTTGTAATAATTTCCGGTAAATTATGTGGCACACCTGTGGTTATAGCCTGTGTTTATTCCCCTATATGGGATGACGAGAAATTCATTACAAGCTTTTTCTCCTCTCTCCCTAAAGTTGATGACCACTATCTAATTATTGGTGGTGATTTTAATTTAATTCAAAACCCCTCCCTAGATAGGTCTTCCTCTTATCCCCAGGTGTTATCCAAGTCAGCTAAAGTCCTTGACACATATAAAATCAGTTTAGTCTTATTTGACCCATGGAGAGCTAAATCCCATTCAGACAAAGCCTTTTCTTTTTTTCGCAATTCCATCATTCATATTCTCGGATTGATTTTTTTCTCTTAGATAATTATTTTCTGTCAGAAGTCCATTCATGTGAGTACCACAGCATTGTATCTATTGAGATTGGCTTTCCTAATCGTGCCCCCCCCTCCAGACAGTGGAGACTGAACTCCTCTCTGCTTGCCCAAGCTTCCTTTAAAGAATTACTTCACTCTCAGATTCTCTTGTTCTTTGATACTAATGATTCTCCGGAGATCTCTAGACACACTTTATGGGAAACTTTTAAAGCGTTTATGCGTTCATAACCTATTGCAAAATATATCATATGCTTCATACCTGAAAAAGGCAGAAAGGGTGGAGTTGGAGGCACTCAACAAGGAGATATTTAGAATCGACAGTTTGTATGCTTCAGCTCCTACCCCTACAATTTATAAAGAACGTATTCAGCTTCAGTCCAAATTTTATTTATTATCCACAAGCAAAACACAGAGGCAGTTGTTCCTTGCTAAACAATGTTTCTTTGAGACTGGAGATAAAGCGGGAAGATTATTAGCACATCAGACACGTGAAGCCACACTATCCAGGTTGACTCCCCAGGTCAAATCCGCGTCAAGTGTAGTTACATCAGATCCATCTGAGATTAATAAGATATTTATTTCTTTCTACTCTAACCTTTACTCTTCACAATGTCCTTCAGAAGCTTGGGATGGAGATAACCCTCTAGATAAGATTGTTTTCCCTAAGATAAATGTAGACTTGAACAGGGAACTGGGAAGTCCAATCTCTACCAAGGAAGTACAAGAGGCAATTGTGTCACTTCAGAATGGTAAAACCCCAGGCCCTGATGGGTTCACTGTGGAGTTTTTTAAGCTTTTCTCTGACACCATTGCACCAGCCCTCCAGAGAATGTATAATGAATCATTTGCTGAAGGTCGCCTTCCTCCCACTCTGTCAGAGGCCTCCATTTCTCTTCTGCTTAAGAGTGATAAAGACCCTCTTATGTGTGGTAGCTATAGGCCCATTTCTCTCTTAAATGTCGATCTAAAGATTCTGTCAAAGATCCTAGCCCAACGCCTACAACGGGTCCTACCAAGTATAATATCAACTGATCAAACAGGTTTCATGCTTGGAAGGCACTCATTTCATAACACGAGGAGGCTCTTAAACATTGTTAGCTCTCCTAGTTCTAACACTCCAGAAGTGATTATTTCACTAGACGCGGAGAAGGCCTTCGACAGGGTGGAGTGGGGCTTCGTTTTTTTATGTTCTACAGAAATTTGATTTTAATCCAGAATTTATATCTTGGATAAAATTACTTTATGCTAATCCAGTTGCCTCAGTCCACACAAATGGACTTCAGTCTCCCTCATTTCCCCTTTATCGTGGAACCAGACAGGGCTGCCCTCCCCCCTCCTATTTGCCATAGCTATTGAGCCTTTAGCCATCTGGCTACGTCTGGAGGGTGGGTTTGAGGGCATCACCAGAGGTGGAAAAGTCCATAAATTAGCATTGTATGCCAACAATCTCCTTTTCTACATGTCTAATCCATCTGCCTCTCTCCCCATGGTTCTAAGTATTTTTGACAAATTCGGTTACTATTCTGGCTATAAACTTAACTTTGATAAGAGCGAACTCCTTCCCATCAATTCTCTGGCCAAAAATATACCCCCATATTTTTTCCCTTTTAAATATGCTACAGATAGATTTAAATATCTGGGGGTCCATATCACAACTTCAGTCAATCAACTTTTCTCCAAAAATCTTTCTCCTCTCCTTGAGAGGTGTAAATGAGACTTTGATAGATGGTCTGGTCTCCCGCTATCCCTAGTAGGCTGTGTTAGTTTAATAAAAATGGTTGTGTTACCCAAGTTCCTATATCTTTTTTCACATATCCCCATCCTTATTAAAAAGTCCTTTTTAGATTGCTTGATCAATTAATAAGCTCTTTTCTCTGGGGCAGTACAATTCCATGTATCAGAAAATCTGTGCTACAGCTCCCAAGGGCTCTTGGTGGCTTAGCATTGCCCAATTTCTTAAATTATTTCTGGTCCTGTAATATTCATAAACCTTTATACTGGACTAACAACAATACAGACGAAGAGCGTCCTGCATGGATGGATTTGGAACTTGCATCTTCTAAACTTTCTCTTCAGTCCCTGGTTTGCTCCCAGCTCCCTTTGACTACTTCTAACTTTACCTCAAGCTTACTGGTAGCTAACTCTGTTAAAATCTGGATTCAAATTAGGAAAAGCCTAGGCCTCCACAGAGCCTCAAACGTCTCCCCCATTGTAGATAATCACCTGTTTCTGCCCTCTTGCACTGATTTGACTTTTCGGACCTGGTTTGACAAAGGAATAACTAAATTTAATAACCTTTACAATCAAGGGACTTTTATGTCTTTTTATGAGCTTTCAAAGAAATTTGATTTGCCTAACTCCCACTTATTTCGTTTATTCCAGATAAGGCATTTCATTCAGAATCAGAACCCCAAATTCCCCAGTCGACCCCCAGAATCCCTGGTTGATTCATTTCCGGGTCTCGATCCTGAACAAAAACGTTTAATTTCTAGCATTTATAGCCTCATCAATTTTACTATTGACACCCCAGTGTCCGGTCCCAAGGATTCTTGGGAGCAAGAGCTCGGAGCCACACTGCCTGATGATTATTGGCAACAGGTTTTACGGTAGGTTCATTCCTCTTCAATCTGTGTGAGGCATGGCCTTTTACAATGTAAAGTGGTACATAAAATTCACTACACTAATTTGAGGCTATCTTGGATGTATCCCAATGTAACTGACTCATGCAATAGGTGCAAACAGTCTCCAGCCAACCATTCCCATATGTTTTGGTTCTGTCCCAGGCTCACCTCATTCTGGTCTGAAATCTTTAAAACTTTTAGCACAGCATATAACACAACAGTTTCTCCAGATCCTCTCTTGGCTCTGTTTGGTACCCCCCTGCAGCCTTTTACCTCTAAAATCAATTCTTGCCTTTGCCACCCTGTTGGCCAGGCGACTCATACTCCTCAACTGGAAACTTCCTCAACCTCCATCTCATGGCAGGTGGTTGAAAGAGATTTTCTCTTACTGTCCATCAGACTTGAAAAGCTTAGATTTTCTCTCAGTGGCTCCTTAAACTGATTTGAAAAAACTTGGAGACCCCTCCTGAACCATATTGACTCTTTGACATCTCTGCCTGATTGTGACAAATGAGCCCCCCCCCCCCCTTTTTTTGTTGTTGTTTGTCTGTTTCGTTTACATTTGTGAATATTTTTATTTCATTTGAATTAATATTTTTCTTTTATTAATTAATTTATTTTCAGTATTTTCCTTGTTTGTATGTTTGTTGTAGAGATCATGTATGGTTTACATGTCAAATATTGGACTTGAACTGGGAATTGTTCTCTATAGGGTGGGTGGGATTGTGTGAGGGTTAAAAAGGGGAAAAAAGGAAAGAATGGAAGTCCTCATTGCATTGCACTGTCGTGTTGATACCTTTGAAACTGCTTCCAATAAAGAAAGTTAATAAAATTTTCAATTAAGTCACCTGTCATTGGTTCAAACTCATTCTGCTTTTCTTATTTTTTTTTTCCTGCTAACCATTTTTCTTCCCATTCCTTTAGAATCAGAGCAACCTCTACACAAACGGACTTCCGGACTACTTAATCATATGCCTGGGTTGCTAGTCATCCGATGCATGCAAGTTTATATCAGGTTGAATTTTCCAGACATCTGTTCTGCCATGGCTCTTTGATCAATTGATAACTCATTTAGCCATGCACCAAAACCTTATTCTGTCCTTTGGGCTGGCAGTTTTTGGGGGTTACCCTCTCCTCAAGGACGGAACTACTACCCCAAGTACATTCTCTACAATATCCTTCATCAATAAATCCATTTTAATGCTCAGTCATTGTCTGAGAATTCTGTACTACTGAATTAAAGTTTGTTAAACAGAGATTCAGGATAAGAATTCTCAGACAACCCCTCAACCTGTTGCATCTCCCTTCCGGTCTTATACAGGTATATAAACATCACATACGTCTTTTTCCATTGTGCTTAGCATTTCCGGCATCCCTCCTCCTCCCCATCTCCACCTTCATCCTCTCCTTCCTTTTCAAGGAGGGTACCTAATCCTAACTGTTCTCCCAATCTCTTTCAGCCAAAAAGATGGGGGGGGGGGGGGGGGGGTGTTGTAAGGAAGGAATTAATTTATGAGGGAAAGAAAGTTAGGTGAAAGTTATGTGTGTTTTTATTGCAGTTATTTCAGTTGTGATGAGTACCCTGCATGTTGCCACTTAGTAATTGATTTCCACTCATACCACGTTCCCTTTTTAGTGTAGGGCAACATAGAGTATCAAACCTAAAGGAATCTTAAACAATTAAACACAGACTTCTACACATACTTCCACAGGCAGTTATCAGACAGATAAAACAGGCGCTGACAACAAAGTGCAGGGCAGCGAATCCAGAAAGTCGGCTTACACTCTGCTGAGGTGTCTGGCTGCATACAGCCTAGGCTTACACCCTAATGGTCTGCCATGGCGTCTGACTACTCCTACAGCCTGAAGGAACTTGTTGCAACCTAGGCTTACACCCAGTGGCTTGCAATGGTGTCTGGCTGCCTACAGCCTACGCTTAGATCCATCAGCCTGCTGTGGTGTCTGGCTATACTCAGAGGTTTCTAGGCCTAGATCAGCTAGAGTTGAGATCCTAGGGAGCAATGTCCCCCCCAATGTCCTTCAGTCATCCAATAGGATTTTGCAAGAAACACTGTACAACCCTTTTCCCTCTTAGCCTATTGTCATGAGACCCCCCCTACAGGCACAAAAGGAATAGAGGGACAATTACTCTTTCACCCTTCATCTTGAATGGATGGGAGAGTCAGCAAATGGCAGTTGTTAACTTTTATGGCAGGTGTACCCTTAATTATACCCTCACTTGCTCTCCAACATCACCCAGGATGAAGTCCCTGCAGGGGTGCTCTCAGGGCTATGTACTAGGGCTGGGTATTGGCAAGGACTTCATGATACGATACATATCACGATACATGGGTCACGATATGATATATCACGATATATTGCAATACCATGCATATTGCGATATATTGCGCTATTCCACATAGTTCACTGAAAATGTAAAAACAGAACTGAAATATAAGTTGCTGTGTAGGATCTGTGTAATCTTACATCACATTATATTGATAATTCTGCAAACAAATTGCGTCAAAACAATTTCATTCAAAATTTCCTTTCCAATTTATTTTGGTAATGGCAAATTACCAAACACTGCCATAACCATACAATCAAAATGAAAATGTAATTTAAATGCATTCTTGCACTTTGACAGGACACAATTATAACAGACTGAAACTGAAAACATGAAAATGCATAAATGTGCTTTTGCACATTATAAATTGCACAAGTATTCTTTTGTGTCCCTGAACACATTGTAAACATCATATAAAATAAAGTGCTTATATTAATTTCTTGTGTAACTGACTGAACAATGAACACAGTGAACTCACTGGATGGTGTCGGGCTCAGAGAGGACTGTAAACTGAAATGTAGACCTATGAAAATAAAGTGCATATGCACAAGTACTCTTTATTTTTAGTGTCACTGAACAAAATGAACTGAAATGTATGAGGGAAAACAGTGCATATTTAGTATTCTTATGAACAAAATTAACTAAAACTGTATGATGTAAGTAAACTGTAAACATACTATAGTCCAACTCAAATGTTGTTTGCAGGTGTACACTATACTTTTATATGAACCCTTAGTAAATGGTCTGTCTTTAGCTGAGAATCTTAAGGCAGAATCTAAAACAGACTCTCCAACACATGTACACGATAGTAGGCCTACTTTGACTTCAGATTTTTGTTCAGGAACAGAATTGATCAAGATGGTCTGGGGCCAGTGCACTCCTCTGTGCTGTAATAATATCCCCCGCGGTAGAGAAAACTCTCTCCGAGGAGACACTAGTCACAGGAATGCACAGGTATCTCTTTGCAATGTGTGACGAGAGAGGATACTCGCTCTGATGCCCCTTCTACCAGTTCAGTGGATTGACAACGAGTGGCAGGGGAGCTTCCTCCTTGTATCTTGCCATCTCCTCCTCTGCGGTTTTCAATTTCTTTGCAGCACCTACAGTAGGGGTGGACAACAATAAATCAATATCAATAAGACTATGAAGTATAAATATTTTTATATACATTTTCAATATTTCAAAATACGTTATTTAGTGACTTGGTGAAACACCCTTTAATTACAGGGTGCTAGGGAAGAGCAATTAATTTAAGCAGAACACAACAGAGTTGGCACATTTGTTTTTCAGACATGTTTGTAGGATGAAACATCATGGGCATTCTTTGGAATTTTTCCCAGTGGCCTTTAAAGTGTTCTCACACTAACCTGCAGCATATGTTTGACCAAGTATGTCAGCTAGAGAGCAAGAAAGCCTTGCTCTCTTGGATGGTGCTGCAGAGATATCGTCTTGCAAAGGACCATGATTGTTGTCCTCATCTTTTGGTACCACATTCACATCAGTCTCTATCTCTGTCTCCCCGCTAGTCTCTTTCTTCAGAAAAACAGCAATGCATACAATGCAGCAATGCAAAATTAGCATTTGATTCTCTTAGGAATTTATGGAATCAGTACCTAAACATTGAGCCAAAATTCAATAGACAAACTATGTTTTCATGTAATGTAAATGATTTACAATCATTCACTAGTATTTATGCTTTTTAAACCTAAATGGATATTTTTAAATCTAGCATTGATAAGTGTTGATTATAGCAGTCTAATGTTTAATGGCATTGTTTATCTCACCTGTAATTCAGCTTCTGCAATAATTCTAGCACAAATGTCCTGCTGTGGGTCTTGTGAAAGGAAGGGCAGGTCCTTAAACCTCGGATCCATAGCAGAGGCCACGTAAAGAACCTCCTTATGCTCGTCGAAGTACCTCTTGTTGAGATCCTGGAAAATGGCAGATTTGATTTCCTTTGTTGTGTTTGAATCACTTGGGCTGTCTTGTAGATCATGGATCAGCTGGGCATGGAGTGGTGCTACAATTGATAGTGTTGGAGTGGTCTCCTCAGACATAACAAGTGTAGCTACCTTCATGGGCATCATAGTGAACTTCTTCAGCAGCTGTTATGTCTGACTCACTGAGGGTGCAGATCTCCTTCTCAGTTTTCCTCACCTCAGCTGAGAGGAGGGCAGCATGGATGGCTGGCTGCTGTTCTAAGAAGCGCTGCAGCATGTCATGAGCACTATTCCATCTGGTAACGACGTCAGTGAGCAATTTGTGTTGAGGCAGGCTTAGCAGCTTTTGTTTTTCACACAGTACATGGCTGGCTGTGGTGCTCTGTCTGAAAAAGCCGGTTATTCTTCTCACTCTTCCAAGCAACCGGGCACCGGCGATGGTCATGTTTGACGCGTTGTCTGTGACTATGGCTGGGTCCTTTCTTTTTATGTCCCATTCCTCCAACGCACTTTTCAGCAGCTCCGTGATGTTGCTGCCTGTATGGCTCTCATGCATTGCCCTCATCTGCAACACATGTGAAATCAGTTTCCAGTCCTCACTGATGTGGTGCGATGTGATTGTGACATACAACTCAGTGGCTCTTGATGTCCAGGCGTCACATGTAAGGGCCACTCTTTCTGCTGAGCCAAGAGACATTTTTGAGCTTACAAAGTTTGCAAATTACATTTGCTTTATCCAACTCCTTGCTTCGTGGTTTGGTTTTGAAACCGAAGTGTACCCACACGTCGGCTTTGTAGTTTGGAGGGGCCGCTCTGATGTCTGCCATACTACTTTTAACTTTCAATGTCACAACAACAAACCACGGGCATTCAAGGCAACCAGAGAGAGCCGTACTGCGCCATCTACAAGAGCGGAGGTTGTAGTTCACAAACTACAAAAAAAATCTAAACATTAATTTAAAAAAAATATATATATCGATATTTGGAGTTGGAAATCGATGCAGATATCAGGAAAATAAATATCGCGATATATTGCCGTATCAATTTTTTAGCACAGCCCTACCTCACAGTAGCTCTTGTAGCTGGCAAGTCTCCTATGTTATCAAGATTGCAGAGGGCATTATCGAAGTCTTGGTCTTCATACATAACACTTTCTGTATATTTTATTCAGATATGATGAGTCTTAGTTTATAGCTTTCCATGGTCCGAGAAAGTGAAAGTCACTTTAGTGTCCATTCCACATACTGTCATTCAGCATAATATGTAAAGCTTTAGTGTCAAATATACATTGCCCTTCACTCGGTAAGAGGATCATGGGAAAACATCATTCAGCTCAGACAAAAACTGCTCTACTGCTGGTTATAACTCCATAAGCTGAAATATCCTCCAAACTATAGGCTACCGGCATCTCACCTCCTGTGTGCTGAGGCCCATGTTGATGAAGCAGCAGTTCAGTGAAGAGCACTCAGGTAGTTGTCACAAGCACTTCTTCTGAAAAGGACAAAGAACTCTTTAGTTAAAAGGAAGTTACACTTATAGTTTTGTGGTTTGTAGATTAGAGACACATTCCCTTACAAGCATTACAGGTAAGTACTTGTTTTCAATATTAATGTAAATGCATTTATACAAATATCTACTTGAGGCCTGAGTCATAAAAACAATTCAAAAGCAGCATTTCCTCTGAATTAATTTAGTAGTAGTGTGCCAACATAGCAAAGAAATAACAATTACTGCTAGAGAAAATGTGAAATTAGACATTTTAATTTAGTTTAACTAAACTTAAAAAGGTGTCATCATGTAATGACTATATCATGATTTTAAAAATACATTTTTGACACCAGTAACCAAAGCACCACAGTATTATAAAATCATACAGGAAACACTTCAAAAGATTATATTAATAGTTAACTCTTGCACTTGGAGCTCTGAGAATGATGTTACGGCCATGGTCACCGCTCTGGATCCTGTGTGCGTATTTAGGTTTGCCTCCTTAAGACTTGAATTACATTTTTTTAAATTTGTTATAATTAAAGATCTATAAATATTTACTTAGTGGTTAGTTGCAGAAATCCTGGTGGTGGTAATTATCCTTGGGCTTGAGATTGAGTCATGGAAAGGCGCACCTGTCCCTTTAATTGTTTGGTTGGGTCTCATGGGAAGGGGGCGGAGTGATTGAGTGCTGGCAGATATAAAGATGGTGGAAATGGTCATCTTGAGAGAGCAGAGAGTGGCCAGTACTCATACACCACCACTTGGAGACCAAACATGGAAAAGAAGGAGTGCAGCTAACTTTTAGGAAATGACAAAAACCCTTAAACAAAGGAGACACAGACTGAGCAAGCCAGTTGAAGTGGAAGACTGTATGCCGAGGACACATGAGAGATATCGTGCTGTGGGGGATTGTGGCGCCTGGACCTGGTAAGTACCTTTGTTTTTGTTGGCTGCCATTTCAAGCCCAGGATAAAACCTTGGGTATATCTTTCATGGGCCTAGGAGAGGTGTGCAGGGAATGTTAGGGTGTAGCATGAGGGGTTTTCCCTGGAGTACACTACCATTACCCCTAGCAAACAGAGGACTATAAGTGTGTTTGGCTTGTAGTGGACCTTTTATGCATCGCCTGTAACAATGAACACTATAGGTATCAAGTTTCTAAAACACCATCCATTTTGAGTTGTGTAAAGAGGTCAGTTCAGTCTAAGTTTGAATCAGGTCACCTTCAAATCAAGAGTTACAAGTTACAACATGAATAAGGCAATGAATGGCTTTTGTCTTGCCATTGTCATGCTTCCTGAGCAGTTTATACAGGTCAAAGAAGCTATCCAAGACTTCCAACATCACTGAAACTGAAAAAATGTTTGGGATGTACAGAAAGCCTCCTTGAGATGAAGAGGAGGAATTTTTCTTTTTTGCCTTGTTTACCATAAGAACATAAGAACATATTATGATGAGAACAGGCCATTCGGCCCAGCTAAGCTCACCAGTACAATTTAAAGAGTATCCAAAACTGCATTAAGTCTGGACTTATACCCAGCAAGGGTCTCTGCCACAACTACATGACCTGCCAACCTATTCCATGTATTGATAACTCTTTGAGTAAAATATTTCCTTATATTATATTATCCAGTGTGGAACTTACTCTTAACTAGTTTCCATTTTTGTCCCCTTGTCCTACAGACTGAACTCACTTAAAAAAAAGGTATTGTAGTTAACCTGTTCCACTTCGCCCCTTCAATTTCTGCCTTTTAATGATGGATTCCAGTAATTTACAAGTTGACACAAGTTAAGCTAACAGGCCTATAATTTCCTGGATCAGTCCGGTCTCCTTTCTTGTAGATAGGCACTACGCTGTCTTGCTTCCAGTCATCTGGTATTTCTCCAGTTTTAAGTGTTTGCTTAAAAATAACTGTCAGAGGCTTGTAGACCTCTTCCGCTAGTTCCCTGAGGACTCTTGGATATATTCCATCGGGGCCTGCTGCCTTATTTGTTTTAAGTTTTTGAAGTTTATCTAGTACTTCTGCATCATTTATATCCATTTCCTCCATAGGACTCTGAGAACTGAATGCACCTGAAGGCATATAAGAAAACACTTAACTTGTGAAACTCTCCACAAAGTAGATGTTTAGGGTATCAGCAATAGCTTTGTTATCATAAACCATTAGTCCATCCTTGTTTTTTAAACCTCTTATCTCATCCTTAACTCTGTAGTATTAAAAAAAGTGTTTAGGGTTGCTCTTTGCTTCTAGTGCAATCTGTCTTTCCAAATGCCTTTAAGCTTCCCTTATTTCTTTCTTAACTTGAGCTTGTGTATTACTTCATTCAATCTTATTTCTCTCTGAGCTGTCTAACTTGCATTTTCTAAATAGTTTCCTTTTTTGTAATGACTTATTCAGCCATTGCGGATGCTTCTTTTTCAGCATTTATGCTGTACATCCAGTATAATTGTTTTTTTTTTTTTCCTCCCCACCCGATGCTGCCACCAACCGCATGCTGCCTATGATGTCAGAGGAAGATGTAGTCAGCGCACATTTGGTTTGTTCTGCTGCAGGTGCCCCAGCATGACAAGGAGAGCGCTGCCGCGGTGAGGCCAACGGGAGTGTTTTTGGCCGACCTACCCCCTGGCGAGGCTGGCCAATTGTTGCCTTGCCAATGGGGCCTCTGGCCATGGAATGGCGAGGCTGGGTATTGAACCCCTGGCCTCAGGACCCATAAGCAGCAATTTATCCCACGAGCCACCCAGAGGCCCCCAATATAATTATTTTAAATATATTCCACATTTCTTTCACAGTTCTGCCATCTAGAAGAGGTACCCAGTTTATATCTCTTGTATAATCACGCATTTTAATAAAGTCAGCTCGTCTAAAGTTGAAAATTCTAGCATTGGAGGATGTTGACTTAACTTGCAAAAAAACTTCAAATTTAACTGCACTATGGTCACTTGCTCCGAGTGGCTCCCTTACCTCAGTACTGCAGATTCTGTCAGGATTATTACTCAGGACCAGATCTAGAATTGTGTTCTCTCTTGTAGGTTGAATAACAGACTGTATCAGACAACAATAATTTACAACATCCATAAACTCTTCCTCACATTTACCTTGACCAGACACAGCTTCCCAATTAATTGAAGGATAATTGAAGTCCCCCATTACTATTGTCTCACCCTCCTGACATGCCAGTGTAATGTTATCAAAGAGCATACTGTTGACACTGCTGTCAGAGGATGGTGGCCTATAACATAATCTGACATTCAGACCCTTTTCATTTTCTCCCAGTATTTTAATCCATATGTCTTCACAAACACCAAGGAGCTCCATACCTGGAATTTCCTGGATATTATGATAATCCTTTACATAGAGAGCTACGCCCCCTCCTCTTCTATTGGTTCTATCTTTCTAAGCACCTTGTATCCCTGTATGTTATACTCATCCCGATCCCCTGCACCAAGCCACGTCTCTGTGATCCCAACAACATCATAGTTACTATTACTCATAACAGCTTCTAGATACAAAATTTTATTTTTTATCCTTCTTGCATTTAAACAGAGAAATTTCAGGGTACTGCGTATGCATTTCCCATGTTTCCTCTCCACTCCCAGCTGCTCAAAACCACCCCTATAACAGTGCTGCTCTAACTGATTTGCAATCATGGTTCCCTTACTACCAATAAAGTATTTAGCCATGGTGTACTCAATGGCTAAATGGCACTGGTGTAGTAGTGACATTGCTTCCTTTGTTGCTACTTATATGAGATACATATTGAACTGATTTCTCATTCATTATTTGTCACATGCCGCGTAACATGGCCGGCAGCTCATCTAAGCGGGAAAGGGGCAGGAAAAGGACAAAGTAATTGGCGCAACCTGTGAGGCTACAAAGCAGTGTACAACTGCAGCTCTTCTGGGTGCATGGAGCCAATGGCTCCTCAAGTCCATGTAATTTTAACTATGACAGTGTGTTGCTGTATTGGAAGATCTACAGCGGCACTAGAGTCATTAGATAAAGAGAAGTAGCAGAGACCCATCTAAATGTAAACACCCTAACTGTTACTTTCACTCATGTGACTATGTTTATTTTTTCCTTCATCCATGGTGTGTAAGAAAGATGAAAATATGTAGCTATACAACACGAAAATAATGCGACCGCTAGCTTTAGTGACAGGTAATTGTAAATTTCCAACTTGCGACCAAAATGCATTCATGTCAACTCAGGGAAAACAGAAAACTAGCTTCAACATTTCAGATTCGGGACTTTCCAATTTCAAAATAAGTTTAGGTGATCCAGGGATGGTGGTGGGAATTCAAGGCTAGTCTTTACCACCAAAGCACGCCTGATCAAGTTCTGCCAGTAGAACGTGCAGTGACTGCCATATCAATGCTAAACTAACTAGCATTACCTATGTACCTAACGTTTAGCAAGTGTTAGCTAACACTGGCTGTAAATGGTAACAGACAGACACATAAATTCACACACAATTATTTCTTGCTTGATAACTTACCTTATTATTCTTCAAAAGACAAAATGAGACTTAACAAAATGGTCAAATTCCAAGCGGTCAGTCCTTCTTTCCTCAGCTTCACTCACTGAGTTGACGGTTACTCTCTGGCGCCAATCTACCTGAGCACCTTCTGTGCATGCTCAAACCCAGGCCCTTGTGGCTCCTTCTTCTTCCTCTTTCTGGCACACTAGGCACAGTTTAGTACATTGCTGCCTCCCACTGGTGTAGTACTGCCATTGCTTCCTTTGTTGCTACTTGGTTATTTTAAGTGAGCTTCGCTCACAAACAATAAGTAAACTGTTTTCTTTACTCTGCAATTAACTGTAACTTAAGACGAGTAAGAAGTAGATATTGCAGATAATCAAATAAAGTTAACTACTCTATGTGAGTCAGGACCACTATTAGAATTTACTGTGTACCTTCAAAACTTTAAAACCTCTCTATCACCAAAAACTAAATAGCTAATTTGGTAGAATAGCTGAGACTACTATATGTTTGTCCGTGGGAGACCTGGGTTCAAACACAGGATCCTGATAGCCAGGCAGTTCTCTTTTAATAACACACTTTGGTATAGTAAATCAACACAGACATTCTTTATTGGGGGGAAATGGTACCAGAGTAAATTGTAACACATTGTATAATAAACAACATCTTTGTCCAGTCCTCAACACTGAATTAACAAAAAAGCATATCATGCACACACCTCTCTCTCTTACAAACACATGCACACCTCTCTTACACAAACACACACACACATCTGTATTGCTATCTGTATAGCAACATGTTGTTATGTTATGTTGTTAAAAATTTAAAAATGGGACCACTGTAAATTGGCACCACCGCACTACAAATCAGCACAGCTGTGTGAATCAAAACAAAAAAAACCAATGAGAAGAAAAAATGCACCTGGAAGGCCACTGATGCTTTCAGTAGCAATGATGTCCTCAAACTAAATTGCAAAGTCAACCACAACTAGGACTGAACGCTAAGCTCCATCGCCACCATCCATGACTGTGAGGAGCGCCACTTTCACATCCTTTGTGAAGGATTCTTCAGGATCAGTAGTCTGTTGGAGACGTCAGAAAAATACTTAGCAGGGATAATGTTCCTGTGGCAAAATTTTCTGATCAGTGGTGTTAGCAACATATAGGTCATCATGGTCAAAAAGCACACCTACTGTTACCATGTACACCCACCCTGTGCTGAATGTTGCCTTGGAGGAAATTGTCAGGTACATGACCAAATGTCATGTACTGGCTTGTTTTACATGCATAATATTACCCTGAAATGCATAATATTACCAGCATAGCCAAGGCCTGTTCAATAATGCCTTGTTTCAAATGTTGTGCTGCGGCACACTAGTGTGCCATGAGAGATCATCAGGTGTGCCGTGGGAAATGACCCAATTCCACTTAATTGGTTCAGAAAAAAGAATCTTAAGTTGCGCCAAAGAATTTATTTCATACGGCTCTCATTGAGTGTCTGTGGTTGCGTTTTTGATGGTTGGCAAAGTCAACATCTACTTAAACTATGCCTGCAGGTAGCAGCAGCATGATTAGGAATGACCTTGTTGATTTCAGACAACAGAATTAGGGATGCAGGTACACTGTTAGAACAAGTGACAACACTAACAACTAATATGGATAAATATTTGAAGTAGAAAAATACAGACCCTGGACTTGATCCTGATCAAGTCCTTCCAGACCTAACCCAGATGAAGAGCCCACTACAAGTGGGGGTCAAAAGAAAGCAAACACGGTGAGCTAAAGGCAATACAGTGACGCTTATCTGTAGTTTGAATTTTCTTTCACCGGGGATCCTGCTGCATCTGGGGAAAAATCTATCCAACAGTGCATTAGTCCCTAGCAAGTTTAAATGCCATTTGCAAATTAAACACCTGTCACTCCAAAACAACAACACAGACTATTTTGTTTGTTTGCGTGATCACACTGAGAAACAGACAACTTTGATGGGGAAGACCACAAAGGTGTCTGAGGGAGCTCTCAAAGGTAGCTACCTAGTAGCTGAACTTGTGGCCAAATCAAAAAAGCCACATACTGTGGCAGAGACATTAACAATACAGTAATTTTGAGCAGGATGTTTTTCAGCAGTAGAAACGATAGTCTGTCTTCACTGATGGTACATTTTGCATTATTTGCAACATAGATCTTTTCTAGTTTTTGTTATCATGCAGACAGAGGAGGCCCCAACATCTTTATATTCTCTATTATGTTAACAGTTATTCAAATGATGAGAGCATAAAATTTTATGATGATGGCCACCTGCTATTCTCCACACAATTTAGTTGCAAGAGTTTACTGACAAGATTCCACACTTTCTTCAGCCGTTGACTTCAGCAAGGTAACTTAGCTCGTTATTTTGCAACTGTAGGTTAATTTAGCACAGTTTTCTCATACCTGTGTGTGTAACTTTAAGAGTGCACACCTTCCATAGCTAGTAAGCTAGTTTGCATAATATTACCAAAATAAACTATTTGCACATGACATTTTGATGGATTTTGTTATCAGGTGTTATTGGATAAAGTTAAATTGGAATTGTTTGTGTGTGCCCACACGTATGTGTGGGTGCACTAACTAGCTAGTTCCATTTGGAGAAGCTTGTCACTTGCTGGCTACCATGAGGCATGGGCACCATGCACTGAAGCGGGCCAAGGCGAAACAGAACACCACAACAGGTAAGACTTTTAAACAGCACAACATTCTTGATAGGATAGTGTGTTTTCTGAGCTTCATTGCAGGGCAGACTGCAGCAGCTAAGTTGGATAGATTTTTGCTAGCCTTGAGCAAACAGGGGTCTCATTCCCAACTCATAGAGGCATAACAAATTCCACTGCATTAAGATTTTTGGCTTTCCAATTTTTGAGTCTCACAGGTTCATTTTTGCAACAATTGGCTCTTTCATTCAGGCTGAGGAGCTGCAGAAAGGACAACCACAAAAATCATTTCAGCTACATACAAGAATAAACTAGTATGCATAAAATATGTTTTTCAAGTGCAAAAAACAGACTAGATATATCAAACATGTTAAAGTGCACAGAAAAGTGCAAATTTCAGGTTTCCATGTGGGAGTTCCAAGTGTCCTTGTAATTTCAAGACATATTGTGCATTGCAGACACACATGTACTGAAACCACACAAAACTTAAACCAGCTAGATGTTGAAGAATGAACTTTTAAATTTTCACATTTTTCAAGTCTCTGTGAGCATTTAAAGTTGCATATTAGGGATGGGAAAAAGATTGTTTGCCCTTTCAGTGCTTGTCAGAAGCTCTTCAGTGTCAGATCTTCATTCACCTCACACATAAGCAGGAAACATGTGTAGGAGCTTGTAGCGATGGAGGCGTTGACAATGATGATGCAGGTATGCATGATGATGCTGTTGATATGGGAAATGATGACATGACAGAGACTGTAGAATTTCCTGAGGTTGGTGATTCTTTATATGATGTTGAGAAAGACAGACATGTTTTTCTTACCGATTTGGCCCTCTTTTACTTGAGAATTCAAGCAAAGATGCTTTTACCTGTTTCCACAATATCCACTCTGATAGAAGAGTTTCAAGAAGTATGCACCAATGCGATGTCACAGTTGTTTGTTATGTTTGTTTGATTTCGCATAGAATTGTCAAAGCTTGAAATTCCTGATGAAAAGATTTGTAATATTATAGATGGACTGTCAAAAGAAACTGTATTGGGCCTCTGGGTGGCTTTTAGGATAAATTGTTGCCTGCCGGCCCTTTGGTTAGGGGTTCAGTTCCCAGCTTCACCATTCCCAGCTATGGTCAGAGGTCCCATTGGCCAGCCTTGCCAGTGTTCAATACAGGGTAAGCCGGCCTAACTTGCTCCATTGGTCTCATCACAATAGCACTCTCCCTGTCATGTTTGGGCACCTGCAGCAGTACAAACCAGCTGTATGCTGACTACATCTTCCTCCAACATCACAGGCAGTGTGCATTAGTAGTGTGGCCACAGCATGAAAAGAAGCAAGAGCATCATCACATGAATCGGAGGAGCCATGTGCTCAACTTCTCCTCCCATAGCTGTCAGGGCAGGTGCTGCAGTGAGGTCAACCAGTTCAGTTGAACATTCAGGCAGGGAAAAATCAGGAAAAAATATTTTTTTTTAAAAAAAGACACCTTACTGAAGATGTATAATGAAGGCTTGTTCAGATCAGATACAACCCAGAAGACCTATTTTCAAACGATTTGAAAAATTTCAATTATGTTGAGCCTATACAGGTTAATCTTGGTTTTGATGCTTCTGGTAAAGAGCAGTTTTGCCAGTATGTTCCAGTGGAAGACACTCTAAAAGCCCTGTTGAACTTGCCATCAGTGAGAGAGCAATATAATGTGTCAGAAATGCTCTCACCAGAAGATCCAAATCAAACCAAAGGGATTCAAAGAAAACACCCTTTATACGAGGGGCCTTCCTCAATCTTATATTAAAATTATCTTGTATCAAGATGCCTTTGAAGTTGTGAATCCTCTTGGATCTGGCAAAAAGAAACACAAGCTCCTAGCTGTATACATGACACTGGGTGAAATATTATCTCATAAAAGGTCATACATTGACCCCAAGAAGTTGGTCGTGCTTTGCAGGGAGTCTGATTTGGAAAAAAACAAGTGTCCTCCTCCCTTGTAAAAAAAGACTTAATAGATATTGAGCAATCTGCTATTACCTTGGAGACAGGTGAGACTGTGAAGGGGATAGTAATTGCAATCATAGTTGACAACCTAACCTAACTTAACCAGGAAAATAGGGAAAATAGAGAGTCTCTCAAAGAAGAGAAGAGAGCTATTGACTATTTATTCCCAGGAGGGACAAAGAGGTGCAGACCAGAGGCAAGTCAATGGTCTCATGAGCCACAGCATCGTGACATTAATGCAGCTCCTTCACCAAGTATGTCAGGTTTACAGAAAGAGTGGCCATTCCTCTTCATTCAGAGGTTTTTACTACAGTACTTCTGCACATTGACTAGCTGCAAATTTGAGCTAGGATCAAGACTATGAGAATCACTTGCTGGAAAGGGATAAAGAGTGCTACAATATTTCAAAAATCATCTTTTGAAATGGAAAAACTAACTGAAGACAGTCCTTTGAGAGAGGCCTTGAGAGACAGATGGAAGACATGGATCCTGGACAAGCTGCATTTCTGCAACTCTTCCTTCAAAGAAAAAAGATGCCATTTTCCTATTGGCTTATGTAAATCATTTTTTTGTACAGTATTGCCACAACATCACTTTTCTCTTTGATTTCCTGCCTTATGAATATAGTACTTGGGATTTCTAATAGTGTTCTCTGCAAATGTGCTTGTGCAGACACACTACCTGGCAGTGCATGAGAGGATTTTATGGACGTAATCTGTTTAGCAAAGTTTTAGTAAAAATCCAAGTGTGCATGCACAGAGCAGAACTGTCCGATGAATAAGCTTGAGGCAGATTTTCAAAAGTGTCAGTGAGCAGAAGTGAAACTCAAGCACTTTAGTAAAAATCTGTGTGCTTGGGAAGTCCTGAGTATTCGACTGGATACTGGAGACTTGGATTATACAGCATGACGAGTGTAAGCTTTTTAAACAGAACTTTTGATAGCACTTTGCTGTTGTTGAAGCATGGACTCTCTTTTTTCCGCCAGGTCAGAGATGGCTTTTTCACGGTCACAGTTTTCACCCTAGGAGGCTGAAATTTGGCATGGAGGTCAAGTGTGTGCATGAAGGTGTGTGTTTCTGTTCATGCTAATTGGCTAAAAGGTGCATGAACAGAGTGGCCTATCGCATAAAGGCACATAACTTCCAAATGGATTCACAACTTGCACAAGATATTGTGGAAAGGTTAGTCATGAGCCAAAGGACAACTGTTCATGCCAATTGGCAAAAAGGGGGTGTGGCAGTGGGACTGGCCTGTACCAAAAAAGTGCATAACTTCTAAAAGGATTCACATAACATGGCCAAACTTTGTAGAAAGACACACAAACACTCACACACACAGATAGACAGACATACACATACACGCACAGGCATTTTCATTGGTGACAGTTTGCCCCACCCTTACACTTTAGCCATGCCCCCATTCATAACTCAATCCATTTGTTGTTGACTCTTGTGGGAGCATCATTAAACTCAGCAGAGTTCCTATTTCATTGGGTGTGGTTTTCCCCGACCCCAACACTTTAGCCACGCCCCCTTTCATAAACAAATTCACACTTGTTCAGGTTTGCTGCACAAGTTTTAACATCAAATTTAAGACTTTTTAAGCCCTTTTTAAGTCCAAATGCACTTATCCTCGGTCTGAAAAATCCCAGCACCCACAACCCCAAAGCTCTCAGAGTCAGAAAGGTGACGAGTCAAAGCTCCTGCTGTATCACCGAGGATGAATTTATATGTGAATGTGGCTGCCTCGTTAGATGCTAGTACTGTCATCTGGCGAAGATGGATGTATTACAGTATTAAAGCAAAAAAGTATTGAAAAAGTACAGAAGTTTCAGTATACCATGCAACACTAGGTCAGATACTTTGTTGTTGTAAAATGTTGTTCCAATTTAAAAGTAATTAAATTTTCTGTGGATCACACAAAGTCTGAGCAAGAGTGAATACATCATCAGGAGAGTCTTGTGATTGGTTTGCTCGCTCCACATGAAAACGTCTTCAACAGATGGACGTAACCCTTTACATGCTTGTCGCTTCAATGTTACGGCTTTCATTCACAACATGGTCATACAGGCATTTTCCCTGCAATGTTACTAGGTCTTGAGGTGGGGAATTGTGAAACGCACTCAAGGGGTCAGCTTTCAGCTCTCAACTTAAGCACCGGAAAAAGTGTCGCCATGTAGAGGGTTGTTGGCTGAAACACTATTTTCCCATGAGACTCCATTCATTTTCGACAGCATATTAAAAATATTTATCCTTACATAATGATACTCAATGTTAGCTCATGATAAAATTCACACTCCAGACATTATGTTGCAGAATTTTTCCATTTTGTTGTGGTACAATTAAAAAGATAGACATTTTTTTCCCAAAAAATTCTGTGATATCATATTTATACATCTATGACATGCACGGAGTTGGGTGTGAGGAACTTGAAATATTTTGGCTTGCTGGCCTCAGTTGTGGGCTTGACAGGCAGAAAAGCTTATTACAGGGCTGCAGAATGTTTGTGCCTGTCTCGTGGAAAGTATAGCTACCAAAACAATTACTGTTCTGACAGCTTAATTAAAAACAGTTAAAAAAAACTGTGCACATTTAGTTTTTAACAAATTTGAGTTCTGTTAAAATAACTGAAACAACTTGCAAGTTGTTGACAACAGGTTACTTAGTCTATTTTTATATCTTGGGTTGCGGAGATTGGTGTAAATTATGTGTCAGATATCTGGGTGATCTTTTGTTAAATAGTAGTACATTGTTTTTGTACGTAACCAACACCTCCCTTTTTATGTTTAATTTAATCGTATATGATATGTTTTTTCACTATTATTTTTTTGTGGGTAAATGTGAATATTAATCAAAATTTATGAACATTTATGTATAGTATTGTGCCATTTATTTAAGACAACAGTGGGTGTAATTAGTGTTTGCCAGCTAAAATGTAAAGGAAATAGCGAGTGCAGGGGGGTTTGGGTAATGCTGTGCCTGTTGAGTAGGTGTTCATTGCAATATTGGTTGTTATAAATGTTAAGTAGCTACTCAAGACATACATTGAAATGGTGTTTGAAATGCGTCCGTGTTATTTTCGAAGATGTTCAACCGGTGAGACTTGGCAAGTATGAAGACATTTTGATTATTTGTTGCTAACAGCTTCAACTTATATACAGTTATGGTCAAAATTATTAGCCCCCTTATGAAATCAAATGATACTCTTTCCTTCCAATGACATGGGCCATAACTTTAAGTGTTTATAGTTTGTGTGTGTCCGCAAGAACAAAGACAACATCTGCATAAGGTCAAATCAACATTTTTATTGGTTTGCTGAACTTAAACAAGAAAAAAGCAAAAAATGCAATGGTCAAAATTATTAGCCCTCTGACAACTAATAGTCAATAGTGTAGCCTTTCTGATCCACAACTGACAACAACCTCTTCTGGTAGTTTCTAATTAAGTTGGCACATGTCTCCTGAGGGAATTTAGCCCATTCTTCCTTGGCAAATTGTTCAAGATCATGCGAATTGCTTGGTCTCCGAGCATGGACCCGAACCTTGAGCTCCCTCCACAGATTCTCGATGGGATTGCGATCAGGGCTCTGAGAGGGCCACTCCAGAACCTTGATTTTGGTGTCTTTCAAAAAGTTTTTGACTAACTTTGATGTATGTTTCGGGTCATTGTCTTGTTGGAAGACCCAGCGACGACCTAACCCTAGACTGGCTGCAGATGTCTTGATGTTAGCCTTCAAAATATCCACATAATCCTCTTTTTTCATGGTCCCATGCACCTGAACAAGGTTTCCCGTCCCTGAGGCAGCAAAACGGCCCCACAGCATTATGTTACCACCACCGTGCTTCACTGTGGGGACATTATTTTTAGGGTTGAAGGACTCGCCCTTCCTTCGCCAAACAAAAGCAGCATCCATATGCCCAAACAGCTCAAGTTTGGTTTCATCAGACCAAAGGCCAGACTTCCAAAACTCACCCTTATGTTTCAGATTGTCTCTGGCAAACTTCAGTCTGGCTTTAATGTGCCGCGGTGAAACCAATGGGGTTTTTCTTGCACGATGACCACGAAGTCCACCACGATGAAGAACCCTCACAACAGTCTTGCGTGAACATCAAGTCCAGAGGAAGCCAGTTCAGCAACAATCATCTTTGCAGAGGTGTGGGGATTCTTGTTGACATCTCTGATAATTTTTTGCTGCAAAGTTTTAGAAATATTGTGTTTTCTACCTTATTTTTAGCAGACTTTGTTTCTTTGTGCTTTGCAATGATGCAATGCACAGCTGTTCTAGAAACTATGAAACTCTTGGAAATGGCAGTATATCCTTCCCCCCTGAAGATAAAGATCCACTATCTTCTGTCTGAGGTCCAGACTGGTTTCTTTGCTTTTTGGCATAATGATATTGCTTCTTACGAAGATTATAGAGCAACCCTGGAGTATCTCTTTCATTCAAGTGGTCACATGATACTAACTCTGCTTCTTGAAGTCACTTAAATAAGGTTCAGTGCTAATTGATTGCTCAGGTGTGTTTTCAAACCTAATTGACTGCTCAGGTGTGGTTTCAAACCCAGTTAATTTGTTTTGAAAGCACAAAATCACATGGGGGCTAATAATTTTGACCATTGCATTTTTTGCTTTTTTCTTGTTTCAGTTCAGCAAACCAATAAAAATGTTCATTTGACCTTATGCAGATGTTGTCTTTGTTCTTGCGGACACACACAAACTATAAACACTTAAGGTTATGGCCCATGTCATTGGAAGGATAAGGGTTTTATTTGATTTCATAAGGGGGGCTAATAATTTTGACCTTTACTGTAGTCCTGTATAGTAAATGTGGAAATGCATAGGGAAAAAAATGGAACCATTAATACAACAAGAAATGAGAAGGTGCTGGATCCAAAAAGGATAAATCACTCATGAAAAGGTTGGACTACATTAAAATTAAAATGTTTTAACAGACTCTCAAAGAAACAAACAGCATAGACGCATTTCAGTGTGGAGGAAGGTTGTGTGCAGAAACACGTCCATGCTGTTTGTTTGTGAGACTGTTACAATTTTTATGGAACTGCTGTCCAACTTTATTCTGAGTGTGCAAAAAATCGTTTTCAGCCTTTATATCCTTGGCAAAAAGACAGTCAATAATAACCTTACAACAAACAATCACCTACACCTTGATTAATTTTAATTCCCTAACAGCATGCATTACTGTAAATAGGCTGCCTCACAATTATCTTCACAATGGGCCTCATTTATCAAACTTGAGCCGATTGTAAATCGTTCATAAATGCATTTACGCAAAAAATGTGGGATTTATCAAAGTTATATTAGTTTGTTCGTAGGATCCGAAGAAATTTCGTAAGTGCTCTAAACTGTTTGTATTGTGTGCGTAAATGGAAAAATACGGCTGTAAAGCTTGTTTTTCATGTTGTTGCTTTTATTTTTCCATTCACTCATTTTTTATTTAATTAAAATTGAGTAGCAAATTATTTGGCAGTAATATAGTAACATTATAACGGTTCAAAGTGTTATATAAAATCACTATTGGATTCAACATTAAAACAAGTGATGCTTCATTTGTGTAAGACTGATTAATTAAAATAATTAGTTTGCTAGCCAACGGTGCAAACTACTGTTCTTCTATAGAATCTTTACTTCTTCGTATTATTATTATTCCTGGTTCTTCCAGACGTATCTCCTCCAACAGTTTTCAAGGTAGACATACTTGGCGACCAGCTTGGCGTGAATATACAGGTCAGGTTGCTTGTATTTTTCTAAGCGATACGATACATACTTTTTAAACTATAATGCTTTAAAAAAAATAGCCTCCATTGACTTCACATTGGTGGAATGTTGAGCACGTTAATGTGGCTAACGTTACTAGGCAACAGTTGTAACTGCCGCTGCAATTTTAGGGTAGTTGAAAAAATTATCCAAAGAAAACAGCATGTTTGCTGGTTAGCTACCTTACCGGATTTGACATTTTGAAACAACTTTCTGGATATAATGACACTGCAATGCTGTTCAGGTTTAATGATCTTAAATGACAAGTTCAGGTTTGAACATTCTGAAGTTGAAGTTCTGCTGTTCTTTGACTGCTTCTAGTACATCTGCTGCTACTACTTCAGTGCTCACTACCTACTAAAAGTTTTAATATACTAATAATAAGTAGGTAGTACCTAGTAGGTAGCCTACATACTCTTCAAGCCCTCGGCAAGCACACAGAGTTTATTCTGTAACTCAATGTCTAGTTCTTTTTTGGAATTTTATGTGAATTCCATAAAACACGTTTTCTATAAATAAGGAGCAGAAACCATCGCTAATGTCTTCATTGCTATGGCTGACCTTGCTCAATTAGCTCCAAGAAAAAATTAAGCAGTCAATACATCTCAGAAACAGCTCAGAAATAGGACTGTCATAATACATTTACGTTCTTATTTAATAAACATATGTTCTTTTGCAATTGGACTAATATAGCCAGCTGATTGGACCATTTACTGAGGAATTTGTGATCAAATTTTCTCCTATGTTTGTTTGAATAATAAATCTAAATATTACAATTGTTGTCGTTATTTTTAAACAAGGTAAAATGACGTTAGAGTTTGTGTTTGAAAAGGAGAGGGACTGTAGAGTGGAGGGAAAGGCAAGCGAGAGCTCACTATTATGGAGGATCCTAAATACGTAATAGTTCTAATTTGAGCGAATTATTTAACTTAACTGATTCCTTCAAAATTGATTTATGAAAAAACATGATGGTCCCAACGATGTATTGCATGTTTCATTACCACTTCGACCAGCCATGCCCCTCCTCGCTGGCCCGGGTGCAGCTGCCCCTAGGATTTATGGCAATGATAAGGCTGATATACAAAAATTTGCCTTCAGAATTGGAGGGTGATTGATCCAAGACCAGGGAAAACAGATCGCGATCACCCTCCAGTTTCATGTTGAACCATTTTCTTTTTACCTGTTGCAGCGTTCGCGGAACTTTTGACATATTTTAAGCCTGTTTAATGTTTTCTATACTTATGAAACAATGTATTATATATATACACACTAGAGATGGGGGAAATGAAACGGTGCTCTGAAGCTGTGTCAAATCATTCGAAGCAGCTGTGTTTCGGCATACTACTCTGGAGCCCCAACCGAAGCACGCTCTTAACGTCATCACGTTTCCTACTTGACGGAACGTACAAGATCAAATGTGGAGTGTTTCCGACAGTTTACAGCGTCAGAAGAAAAGTTAATTATGTTCTGTGTTTAATCAATGACTCATTATTGACAATGTTTATTTCTTGTCTATCATGTTTTTTGCAGTTTTCTCTTGTTTCGTAAATTCCCCAGTGAGTACAGAAAAGGTGAATAAAATCATGAAAACTATGTGTGGAGTTGATGTTTAAATGTTACAGGCTATCAAACTGTCAAGCACACACCGTCTGGAGTTCATAACCTTAAGCATATTCAAAGGCTTCTGACGTAATTTGAAACATAGGGTACTATCTGAATAACTGCAACTGTTCGCCTTCCTGAAGCTTGAATTCTTGTTGGGTTATTTTTGTACATCATTGGACCTCTCAAAGACTTTGAGTGAAATATCCCATGGAAGGCTATACCCCAGCTAACAGTTGTTGGTTGTCAGAATATCGTCAGAACCTTAAATAAAATATTCCTAGAAACTTTGAGCTATTTTCTTAATGTTCCTTGCACATTATTTACCTGGAATGTTTCCTTGTGACCGTAACATAACTTGTTCCGGACCATGTGGAATGTTAGAATGTTAACGGCATGTTTACATTATAACATTATGTGAAACCCCACTGAAATATGACCTATATTTTCCCCTATCTTATGGGTCCATTTTCGATTAGCTGGGACTAGCACTATAAATTCTAATGAGTTGAGTTCTAAATACAAGTCCTAAATCCTAAATACAAGTACTCTTGTTACAGATTTAATTATCCATTTCAAGCTATGGTAACTTAAAAAACTATGTGCAATCGGTTTCCAAAGTTTTTACAAGTAAAGTAAACATGTTTTTTTAAGTATAATCGAAGGCACTGAACAAGCAATTCTCAATTGTTTATCTTTTAATAAACAGCTAGATTTTCAAGAACAAAATAATGTGTGAATGCACAGACAATGCCTCTGTCAGAACAGTAAAACCTGACTCGGCACTATCAATTGCCACATTTGACATCATAACACTGATGTTCAGCTACACAAAGACTTGAAATTAGTGCAATTACCAAATATGCCTAAAATACAACATTTGGCTTTAGGAACATACAGATATACAGTTTTTTTATAATACAAAAACTTGACTTATCCATTTGTAATGAGAAAGGAATACCGTGCACACCTGAAATTACTGTAATTACCAAATATGTCTAAAATAAAGCATTTGACTTTAGAAATGTTCAGTTTAAACTACAAAAACATAAGTTGTTTATCTGTAACAAGAGGTGAAAACTTGCACACTTGAAATGAGAGCAATTACTAAAAATGCTAACAAAAATATTTGATGGGAAGCAGATGCATTCAAGTCCCTTTGAATAAAATCAAATGTGTTCCTCATTGTCTTTGGGTAGTGTAAATTCAGAGCATAGATTAAAGCAAAGAGGAGACATACAGCATGTGGCAAGTTCGGGACATCATCCATGACAACTTTTCCCTCAAGAATGATTGCCCTTGATGAGTCAACATTGAGGGCATGTGGAGTTCTGGCAGGCTCGTCTTCATGTAGAACTGTGAGCAGGCCAACATCAATTCCACTGAAGGATTCATCTACATCTGAATCCTGAACAGACAAAAATTACATTAGATACACTAGATACAATTAGGATACAGACAGTAGATAGACAGGAGATGAGAGGTGGAGAGGGTAAGACAAATTGGACACTTTATACTGCCACAAGGGTGAGTAAATATTGACTACATTTTCATTTTTGGATGAACTATCTTTAAATTCTGGAAAACATTCAGAAAATCATAATATGCTTCATATCCTGTACATGATCTACTATTTGCATTTAGATTTTGAGAGAAATAGCTCTATTTATGGGGTGACACGTTACATAATTTATATAGTTTCAAAAGTTGTAATGCCGATGAAGCCAAACATTAAGTCAACGCTATTTCATAAATTTAAACCATAAAAATTACCAATGTCTCAAATCAGAATTTCAAGTCGAGCCAAATACAGTACTGTATAGTGTATACTTTTTCATAACCTGATCCATACAATCATGGAACAAAACAAAACTAGATGATACATTTCTTCAAGACTGTTTATTGTCATATTGAACAATGAAATTAGCTGGCAAGGCCACAAGGTGCAAGGAAAGTGACAAGTGTCAGTACAAGATATAAAAACAATATACACAATATAAAGTGACAAGTACAAGGGACATTGGTATATACAATGAATCACCCTTATAATGTGTACCATCCCTGTAACTGCTGTATCCCCTTGAGGTCTTTCCAGGAGGGAGCAACTCATCAAGAACTTCTGTCTCATTCAGCAGTTTCTGCAGCATTTGAACAATAGAGACGTACACATAATATTGATCATCGCTATCAATTTTGTATTCCACGGGCATGACAACTGGAAATTCTCTCAAGATGTATGATGTTCTCCAATGGGTTGTGGAAAGAGGACCTCCTTCTTTTGTACAATGTATCAGCACATTGCTGTCAGTGACTGCCTTAACAAGCTCTTTCACAATTGAGTTTTCTTTCTCACCATAGTGTTTCGAAATAATCTGCTGTATTGTGCTATTTACCAATGACTCAGACAGTAAATGAATTTGATTCAATTGCTGAATAATCAGAAATATGCAAGATTGTCTGCATTTTGAGAAAAAGTGATGCCAAATTGTGTTTAAGCTTTTGCTTTGTATCATCCAACTGGTCTTGTTCCTCTCTTGTATTATATTCATTTTCACTGTCTGAGCTGTCAATAATGGGGAGAGCTGGACCTTCATCTGTGTGGCTAAACTCAGAACTTGAAACAACTCCCAGTTTAAAATGTTCGTGGCATTGGGCGTGATGTGCCTTACTTTTATGGGCGTTAAATGTGGAGTACACATTTGTCTCAAATGAACAATCTTTAAAAGGACACTGAACTTTTTCATTATTCCTCAAATGAGTGCGCAAATGGGAAAAATAGTCAGATTCACTCGGTAGCTCAATTAAGTCATAGACATGACACTTGTAACCTACTGGACCACTATTAGATCTCCCTGAGAATACAGTGCTTTGCTGCCGATGGATCTTTGATGAATGTACTTTTAATGCATTAAATGACTTAAAGGTGCATGGACAGTCTGAATGCAGGCATGGTATTGGAACAATATGGGAATATGTTCCATGGTTTATTCCATAATGCTTAAGAAGTTGTGTCCTCTTTTCAGGTGTAAAAGAGCAGAACTTACATTTCCACTGCATGTCAGAAAGCAAGCAACAGGTAACCTAAAGAAAAACACAAACAAGGTTGAGCACTCTTGGCGCAACACATTTATTTTTGCAAAAATATGAAAGTACGATTTACATCAGAGCGCACTCGTTTATCATGTACTGACTGCTATTTCACTAAAGCACAACTGTTATCAGCCATTACTGACTAACCAATTACCATAAACACCATAAGTACTCCATAATGATAACAGGTAACATTAAACATGAAAACAATCTCCTTTACACTATCATTTATTTGACAGGTTACAGGTGAGTAATCATACAATACATTTTCTGTAAATTACAGTGATGACCATCACTTAATGCTTGCACATGACTCCAACCTGTATAGTATTTGTCTTAGTACTGTCTCTCACTGTTTTAATTACAGTTTTTAAGCCCACATGACTTACCTCGTCTTAAATGAAATGCTTATGAACTGATTTAATGAACTTAACCCATTAATTTAATCCAAACTCAATTTCCAATTAGCCTATTTCACTCTGCTGTCCTAGAAAGTACACTAACCAAACTCATACTAACAGTACGTAAAATGTTCCTTTAACCTCCGTTGCTTTGCGAGAATAACTGACGGGTTGCTAATTTACTTGCATACTTAGCTTGGGCATGTTGACAACTATAACCATTAGCTTAGCCTGTTAAGCAATACAAATACACTCCGATAATTCCTGTTCCTAAACACGGTCCCTGCCCATCAGGTCTTCCACGGTTTTACGCCATTACTTGTGAAACTGTAGTTTTCTGCTGCTTGTACTTTAGCGGTAACTCATTTTGCATAGATGGGTAATTATTAGGACACCATTTAGCTACACAGTGCCACAATAAACCAACCAGGTTTACGTGAAACTCATAGCCCCGCGTGTATTCAACAGTTACAGTGCAATAAGATGTACCTGTGCCCTTACGTCTGAGGAACAGTGTGCGAGTAATCGATTGAAAGTTCAGACTGACAATGCTTTACAATGCATGAAAACTTTCCTGATGACGAATAACAGCAATGACTACAATTAGGATATACTAGCACATGTAGGCTACAGCCGTTACCGAATCTCACGTTCAAATTACTGTACATGCTAGGTGGTCACAACGTGTTTGTGTACAGACATATTTTAAGGTCCTGACATGTTCCACACGATAACATGTATCCATTAAAGTGACATAATTATGACTAGCAAACAAGAAAAACAAAAATGATGTGGTAATTACCTTAAATTCAGCATCCTCAGTTCAAGTGCTTCAGCAAGGTGTGGAGGAGGGGAGATGTGCTTGAGTGCGCGTGCGCAATAGAATGTCTTAATTATTTTGAGTAATTTTACTGAAATCATGTTAGTTCTGTAAGCTATGTACGCATAACATTTTAACAACAATTATCAATTTGTAGTAAACTCAAAATTTTGGTTAAAATTAAGTAAACATACCTTCTAGTAATGTATACTATTTGCTTTTCTTGGAATAAGACACTACATAAGTAATTAAATAACTACAAATAATGCACATAACCTTGAGATCTTCGTGAGAATGTATAGTTTTCTGCAAAATTCGAAGCAATTTCTATTTCGGGAAATTAAATGTATAATTCTGTTAGATAAAATTTGTACCACTTGCTTAGAAACATATTTGTACATTCAAGATGTTCACATAAATTGGAATTCAGGACCATACCTTTCTGACATCTAAATGTGGAAATGAGAGGGTAAAATATCATACATACAAGATTATGCTTGCATGATAGAATCTGGGACCATTTTGATCTGGTCACCCGACTAGTGCACCATGTCAGCACTGCAGTAGCGGTAGTTGTTAATCAACATATGTATGGAATTCCACATCAAAGTTTGAAAAATAGGGCGGATTTTGTTGGTTTGTTTCTGATTATGCACAAATTAACACACAGTTTTAGGAATATATTGATAAATGAGGCCCAATGTGTCCAACAAGTCGGAAGCCAAGACAAAAATGACTATATGCTGTTCTTCAACTAGTATTACAATATCTATCGCAGTGACGGTCACAAATGTGTGTCAGTGTGTGTATTTAGTTTTGTAATCTATTTGTGTTCATTTTTTAAGACAGCGCAAAAAGTACATATAGGCTGTGCTTTACATTTGCTAATATGTCTTTCTCTTGCAAGCTACATGTGGCATAATAACCAGAAGCAAATAACCAGTTTTAAAGTTGTTCCTATTTATGAAAGCTTGTTTATTATAATGACATCTGAGGGGCTATTTTACAGTTTATAACCAGATACTAATGTTCATTATTGTTCCTAAGAGTCAGCTGCATTTGTATTTCGAGACAGTCCTAATTGTTAAAAAATGTCAATTAACGGTGCAGTGTTTTGAAACAGTTTAAATTGTTTCAAAGTGTCAATTAACGGAGTAGTGTTTCAAAACAGATTTAATTGTTTCAAAGTGTCAGGTGACATTACAGTTTTTGGAAGCACTATTAATTGTTCCTAAGAGTCAGCTGTGTTACTATTTCCAGACAGTCTCACTTGTTCAAAAGCCCCAGTATTCATTTTTCAAAAGTATCAACTGTGCCAATTGTTTGCATACAACCTTAATTGTTCCTAAGCATCATCTGCATCATAACTTACAGTTATAACTGAAAGAAATCATAATTGTTTGGAAGAGTCAACTGTGGTAGTATGGGCGTAAATTACGTGGGATGAGGGGTTGTAACCCCCCAATGATCAATACCGGCTAATACAACCCCCCTCCCCCTCCCCCTCCCCCAAAAATAATCATGTCATCATACATGGGTGGAGGCCTCAAGCCCCCAGCCCCCCCAAAGTTACAACTCTAGTAGTGCTTTGAAACTATTTTAATTGTTCCGAAGCACCAGGTGACACGGCAGTATTTCGAAACAGTTGTATGTTTCAAAGCCTCAATTAACGGTGCAGTGTTTTGAAACAGCTTTAATTGTTTCAAAGCTTCTGATGACGTGGCAGTGTTTTGAGACAGTCCTAATTGTTTCAAAGCCTCAATTAACGGTCCAGTGTTTCGAAACAGTTTTATTTGTTTCAAAGTAAAAAACAAAGTAGAAACACTGCACCTTTAATTGAGGCTTTGAAACTATTAGTAAGACTGTCTCGAAACTCTTCACCGTTAATTGACATTTTGGAACAACTAAGACTATGTCGAAACAGTGCACCTTTAATTGAGGCTTTGAAACAATTAGGACTGTTTCAAAACACTGCTACATCATCTGACACTCTGAAACAATTAAGACTCTGTTCAAATGTTACCACAGCTGACACTTAGGAACAATCAAGACTGTTTCCAAACCGCTGACTCTTAGGTACAAGGAACTGTTTCGAAACAGTTGTGATGGGGACATCTGCTGGTGACATAAATGTATGTCATAACAAGTGATCTGCAATAAGTCTGCATTGAAGAATTGGACATATGTAACCATATATCAGGATATAAAACAGTACAAGCATCTTGTAGTTGCATAATCTCATGTGCATATATTTTACGACCCTCTTAAAAATAGATGATCCTCAATGGTCTAGCAAATATGACACATAACCTATGTTATCATTTAAATAATATAGCTTCCTCCTGCAAGTTACATGCTACATTACAACCAGAACATTATGAATGTATGTGGCCTACTTTAACATACCGTTTCAAAGTCATTGCTATTTAATAAAATGTATAAAGGTGACATTTGAGGAAGTATATTATAGTTAGGGTTTATAACCCTAAACTAATATCCACTTCTTCACAGCAGACTTATTGCAGACTTAGAGTCAACTACCAAAGTATTTGGAAACAGTTTTGATTGTTCCTAAGAATGAGCTATGTCAGTTTTCCGAAACAGTTCTAATTTTTTCAAAGCATCAAAATGTGTGGCAGTGTTTTAATTTTTTTGAAGCTTCAGATGACGTGGCAGTGTTTAATTGTTCCAAAGCATCAGATAATGTTTCGAAACCAGTCCAATGCATTAGTGTTGTCAATTGTTTCAATCCCTTGTCCCTCTATTATACACAAGCAGTTTACATCGTCCAATGGTTAACGCTCTGATCTGCCTTTTGTGAGTAAAAGCGAAGTTGCGTTGTTCAAATCCGAACTACAAAGTCAATTCACATTTATCACATAATACTTTGCCAGCAGCTATGTACCTTGTGAATGCATGTGTATGGAGTAACTAAATAAAATAGGACCCACCTACTGGGACAAAGCCTACAGGCTGGTTTTAAAGTTTCTCTTGAGGGAATAATATGTCCACTGATTTGTGAAGGCTACCAGCAAATGTTATTATCACAAGTGCTTTGAAACAAGTACAAATATTGTGACACATCAGCTAAATGATTCAAAGCCTTGAACAGACAGTGGTTAGAAATTTTCTCCTTCGCTTCTCAGGGAAAGCCTATTCGGTCATGTCGGGTGTTGCTATTATTCACATGCTCTGCATTCTCAAATAAATAGATTTACAAAGAAATTATGACAGATCCTTTTAACTCGTAATTCATTCTTGCGTTTGGAAAATGATCATGATGAAACACATGGTTTAACTTAGCTTACTCCTGTAGTCTAAATGTTCCGATTTATGGTTTGATGTAAACATTGACTTAGTCATTAGTTCAGGACATTTCGCACAGATAATCACATCACAACCTATGTTTCTCCTATCTGCATATTCAAGTAATAAAAAGAGTGGTAAACAGACTATTTATTCAGAAAATACATGTGGAAAGTGTAATTTCAAACAGCTACCCAGCCAGATACGAACTTCCTACGTGATGAAAGACAGCCACGGACTCTTCTCAAAGAACCACAGGAAACTTCTGTTGTCGGGCTGTATTATGCGTATTTGATCATGGTGACATAACAACCATCTGGGTGAAGCGTCAGAGCATCGATACATTTTCGAAGCAATTGCTTCGGTGTGTGTGTGTGTGTGTGTGTGTGTGTGTGTTAGTGATGGCAAAACCAAGGCTTCTGAAACATTTAACACAATTGATCAGCCATAATGTTCACTGACAGGTGAAGTGAATAACACTGATTATCTTGTTATCATGGCACCGGTCAGTGGGTGGGATATATTAGGCAGCAAGTGAACATTTTGTTCTCAAAGTGTTGGAAGCAGGAAAAATGGGCAAGCTTATGGATTTGAGCAACTTTGACAAGGGTCAAATTGTGATGGCTAGATGACTGGGTCAGAGCATCTCCAAAACTGCAGTGGTCAGTACCTATCAAAAGTGGTCCAAGGAAGGAAAAGCAGTGAACCGGTGACAGGGTCATATGCAGCCAAGGCTCATTGATGCAAGTGGGTAGAGAAGGCTAGCCCGTGTAGTCCGATCCAACAAACGAGCTACTGTAGCTCAAATTGCTGGAAAAGTTAATGCTGGTTAGAATGCTTGATAGAAAGGTGTCAGAGCATACAGTGCATCGCAGTTTGTTGCATATGGGGCTGCGCAGACCAGTCAGGGTGCCCATGCTGACTTCTGTCCACTGCCGAAAGCACCACCAATGGAACGTGAGCATCTGAACTGGACGACGGAGCAATTGAAGAAGGTGGCCTGTTCTGATGAATCACATTTTCTTTTAAATCACGTGGATGGCTGGGTACGTGTGCGTCGCTTTCCTGGAGAACACATGGCACCCGGATACACTATGGGAAGAAGACAAGCTAGCCGAGGCAGTGTGATGCTTTGGGCAATTCTCTGCTGGAAAACGTTAGGTACACAACAAGTTCAAAGTGTTGACTTGGCCTCCATATTCCCCAGATCTCAATCCAATCGAGCATCTGTGGGATGTGGTGGATATACAAGGCTGATCCATGGAGGCCTCATCTCACAACTTGCAGGACACAAAGGATCTGCTGCTATCGTCTTGGTGCCAGATACCACAGCACACCTTCAGAGGTCTAGTCGAGTCCTTGATTAAAAAATTTAATCAGTAATAGGCTGTGATTAATCATGATTAATTGCAAGTTTACAGTATTTAAACTTGTAGTTTAAGTATTTAATTGTATTTTTTGGGGGAGATAAAACAAATACATGTGTGGTTTTTGAATAAAGATATGCATGACAAACTGGTTAGAGGAATCAGAGTTTTTTTAATTTGTAAATTGTTTGCAAAGTCCCACCCAAATGAATGCTACAGTGAGTAGGCCTATGTAAGAAGCTGAATGCCATAGTATATTTGAAGAGAAAGTGACCAGTCCTCTTTCACACTTTTGGTTGAATAAGATTACATGACACAGTGTGAACTTCTGTGACATGACTTCATTCAACCAGTTCATAAAGTCTACTTTTCTTTTAACCAGTTGCTCAGGCAGACTAGCTTGTTGACATTGTCAGATGACAGAGCTGACCTCTTCTTCTGCACAATGTGGCCCGCCAAAGAAAACAGTATCTCACATGGCACTGTTGAGGCAGGTGTAGCCAAGTACCTTTGTGCAATATGGGCCAGCTTACCATGGGCACTTGTGTGTGCCGACCACCACTGTAGCGGACATGCCTCTATGCTGACACTGGGCTCTGCCCTATACCTGTCTAGAGTTTTGTCTGTGGACAGTGCCTCATCATCAGAGTCTGAATCTGACACCATCAGTAGGAGGGCAACCTTCTTCTTTGGTGGCTCTGGTTCCACTTCCTCTCCGGAGGGCTGTGATGCACACTCTCTTTCCTTCAGCACCTCACTCAGCTTTCACCACACCTCTTCCATCTCTGTTCTGGGCAGGCACCAGAGGTCCTTGAATCTGGGATCTAGAGCTGTTGCTACCTTTAGCCATGACAGATTTGTGTTTTCCTTTCGTCTGTTGAGGTCCTCTGTGAATGCAGTCTTGTAGCGCATTATTATAGGCAGGGTCAACATCTGAGACCTCCATTGTACACAAAAGGTGGCAAAGTGCAGGCAGCACCACAGAGCAGGATACATATTTTTCACCACCCAGGAGCTCAGTGACAAACACACAAGACCAACAGAATTAATGACTACACTTTTCATTCATTCGGTAACACCCATTTAGGGGACAGGCCAAAAATAATTTCTAAAATACAATAACAAAGTGACTATTACATTAATTGTATTTGTCCGAAAATGAAATTGGAGATGATAGGGAAATCACCTTACCTGCATGGATGGCTCCAGCAGTGTTTCCAACTTTGCCAGCCTGTCATATTCAGCTGAGGTTAGCATGGTTAAGTTGTGCTTCTGCTGTGACAGTGTTACCTTCAGTGGGTCTTTGTTGTGTTGGACCTGCTTTATCGTTTCGAGGGTTGAATTCCAGCATGTGGGTACATCCTGGATGAGTGAATCCTCTTTTTGCCCATGAGATGCTTGCTGACCTTTCAACTCTGCTGTGTTTCCAGGACTGTGTTTGAAATATCCGACTATTTTATGGCATTTGGCTAAAGCACCGTCAAACCCGCTATCACGGAGAGCCACTGTGATTACCCTCTGTATAATGTGTGCTACTCAGGACATATGCTCAAATGGTAGACTACTTGCTGCCGCAATCATATTGCGGGCGCTATCTGTTCCAAAAGTGGTGACCTTGTCTGTTATCTCCCACTCCTTTGCAACTTCAAGAAACTGGCTAGCGCATGCTTCAGCAAAATGCCTTTCCTCTGTTTTCACCACACCTAAAGCGAATGAGTGCAGTTGCCATTTGTCATCGCTTAGATGTGCTGTTACACCAAGGTAGTTTTGGTTGCTTACTGATGTCCAGTGGTCTCCTGTTAGTGCAATAAATGTAGCTTGTGCCAACTGCTCCACTTTTGTTGCCTTTTCACTGTCATACAGTTCATGAATTCTTGTGACAATTGTTCCCCTCGAAGGTGGCTTGTGTGATGGGTCGTCTGAGGTGATCTGGATAATGCCTTGAAGCCCCTGGTCTTCAACAATTTTGATGGGCCAGCAGTCCATGGCGATCCATTTAGCGATTGCACTGGTGAGCTTTATTGTTGTTGCTTTGTTAACGGACTTGCCCTTGGTGTACTCTGCTAGTGTAGTCTGATGAAAACGGCTTAATCCCATCTCAGTGCTAGCATCTTTGCTAACATCAGCAAAGATGTGCTGTGCCCGAAGATGGTACTTGAGACTTGTTGTGCTTCGGTGAAAAGACAACAACTTTCATTTTATCCAAACTTCCATCTGGAAGCTTTTTAAAATGAAATCTGCCGTTCAGCACACCGGGGAATGTGTCCTCTGTCATGATTTTATTTGTGTTAGCCATTGCTTTCATTAATTAAGCGAGGTAAAAATCTGTGCTGGAATTACGGGAGGCAGTTGGGGTCAAACTTGGTAATATGATTAATTTGCATTAATTAATTAATTGCTGTCGAACTTGGACAGCAAATCATTTGCCCAGCCCCAGGAGTGGGCCTGGACACACATTCTCTTGTTGTTGTCATGGCTGAAGGGAAAGTAATACAGCACAATTCATGGCAATGTTGTGTAAGACACAGGAGACCATGATTATCCTACAAACCAAAAATGATATAAAGATGCCTGAAGATTGTAATTGTAATTGATGCAACAAAATTAAGACGGAATTTGGCTGAGGTAGTCTATAGGCTCTCTAATGTTTTTGCAAGAATAAAACACAATTTCTCAGCTGTTCTCTTTATACACACCATCTCTGGTTTGTAAAGCAGCTTGCCACCTGCTGTGTCCAAACACATCCAGAATCCTTTTTAGATGCCAATGGTGCACTCGATGGTGGAGCAAGTATGTGCGTGCTGCTGATTTAACCTCTTGGTGAGTCTGAGGGTTGGTGAGAGGTGTAATTAACCGGGGGGCAGGACATATTGCTGATCTCTTAATATAATAAGTCATTATAGGAACGGAAGCCCACTGTTGCTGGGATTTATAATTACTCAAAGATGTGTACCAATGAGCCAGGCGCCTCCAGCAGCCTCTTGTTCAAGGCACATACCCATACCCTGTTTTGTAAAATACAGGAGTTGTGTACACCTCCTGGGAAGTGGGAGACCATATTCAGAAGGTGGTTCTTGGAGTTGCAGATGAGTTGTATATTTATGGAGTATTATTGCTTGTGGTTGAGATATGGGAATGGATCTGGAGAGGGTGACTTAATGTGCATGTGCATGCAGTCTATTGCGCCGATGGTGTTGCGTAGACCAGCAATAGAATGGAATCCTCTTTTGACAGGGACCTGTTCTTCTGCTGTATAGGGGAATTTTATGGATTGTGTGGCTAGGTGATTTATTCCATCCACGACTCATGGGAGAGCGTGGCTAAATTTACATAATTGATGTAAATTGAAGTGTTAGTGTAGTGTTTATTTATTTTAAACGAGCACAATGCTTTGTAAAATCAGACAAAAATTATTTAAAAATACTATAAATGATAAAAAATATTATAATTTATATCCTATAATATTATGCAACGGTAGAATTGAAGGAAACACAATAACCAATTATTTTGCAGAAAAATGTCAGCACTCAAATGCGTGTAAGAGTGCTCTTGAGTGTGCGTACATTCTGTTCTTACCTAAGAACAAATCCCAAACAAGAAAACATTGGTCAATGTCAGAATCTTCATGAAAACTGCATAAATGGGTTTTAAGAAGAAACTTCTTCTTAAGAATGGTTGATGAATGAGGCCCATTGATTTTTAGGTTTCCGGATATACTGGCAGTTACCGGATATACTGGCAGTCAGTCACAACAGTTGACTGTGTGGCAAGCATTATGTTCTACACCATTGGGAGGTTATCAAAAGAAACCCTCACTTCACTGACAACATGACGCAAATTCTTGTTGGACACCCAGGCCATGATAGATTGTTCAAGGTGCGTCCATTGCTGACATCCCTCTTGGAGAGGTTTCAAGCGCTCCTGATGAGTGAAAATCTCTTTGTAGTTGAGAAAATTGTCCCATTTGAGGGGAAATTCCCCATGTAACAATACATCCCCAAAAAACTGAAATGCTGGGGATACAAAATCTGTGTCCAGTCAGACAGCAATGGTCTGGTCTACAATTTTGAGGTGTACATTGGGAATATCTCACCTGTCAATGGATTCCAGGACATCAGAGCTAGTGGCAGTGTAGTTTTGCAACTAGCAAAGACAAGTCCTACCAACCTCTGTTACAAGCTTTCTTTGAAAATTGATTTTGTAGTGTTAACCTCCATACAATTCTTGAATAGAGAAGAATCCACTCAATTGGCACTGTGAAACAGAATTGCTTGGCTGGATGCAGCTTTTCCATGGATGCTGCAATGAAGAAACAAGAGGGGGGATTCCTGTCAGGACTGTTAAATGGTATGATAATCCTGCTGTCATACTCCTTTCCACCTTTGCCTTAGCCAACCCAGCAATGACAGTGCAACGATGGGACAAGAGGCAGAAGAAGACAGCCCTGGTGATGTGTCTAAGCATTGTCACAACCTACAACAAGTACCTACAAATAGGAGGAGTGGATCTCCTGGACTCACTGATTGCTCTCTATAGAACAGAGGTGAGATCCAAGAAGTGGTACCACAGGATTGTGTTCCACATGCTTGATGTAACCATTGTTGAGGCCTGGCTCCTGTACCATTGGTATTGTGTTGACTGTACAATACCAAAGAAGGAGGTATACAGGAGACAGAGGAATGTGAGCTTTTTAGGGGAATCTTTCAGCACAAGAAATGAAACTGACAATCTTATCTTCATGAGTGTAAACATATGACTAATGTGCTGTTAGCTTTGCAGTTGACCACATCCAGGAAGCAGAATGAGAGATTCCAAGAATGTGTACAGTAGGTGACCACCTGGACTTGACATAACACTGGACTTGTCATACTAATGCAGCGTACAGATAGAGCACTTATAAATATGTATTGTTTAAAACAAAACTTGGCAGATGCAACTCAGCCAAGTCAAATGTGCGCCGCTGTCAATACTGTAACAAATTCAGTCCGCCACCAAGTCCTTCCTTATTCACTACAGATATGATTTGCTAATGAATTTGAGACAAATAATTTTACATATTAGCATTTTACTATTCTAGCTCTACAGCCAAGCTATACAGCCAAGCTTATTCACACATGCATACTTGCACACACACAGATTCATATAGTTTTTTTCAGAATCATACAATCTGCAGTGCATTTGTAAAAACTATTTAAAGGAAAATTGAACGATTGGAAGGGGAGATCAGATTATAGTGACTTGCAAGGAAGTATAACTCAGACCATAGGCAATATACACTTCTGCATGACAGCATTCACACCAAGATAGGCTGTTGACCTGATAACCCTGTTACCCTTGCAAACAAAAACACTCCCTTTCTCCTCCTCATATTCCTCCTCTCTTGATGCAAGGGATGCTTCCTTTCTGCTGTCTGTCCATAGGACACCAACCTTGTCATCATTCTGTGTTTGTCCAAAACTTAGAAACAGAAGTGGGGGACATGTTTAAAACATAACCCCATACACAATTTATGATGATGTGCTGCCTATCTGACAGCAATAGGCTTATTAGCCACGGCCCTCGGGCCGTGCTCTCAGGGTCCTCATCTGTGATTTACAAAATCTAGTCCAAGTTTTATGTAAATATGAGCCTATTCCCCGTAAAAATAACTTATGCGAATCACTCAGCACTCTGAATGAAGACGAAAAAAGATGAAATATGAAATATGTTCATTTTGTCAGCACATGTTATAGGAAATATTAAGTTATATGCAGGTCACATATGACCAACAACAAAGGAAATGGCAAGTGTTATTTTGACTGGAACATGGAGAAATTAAATGACAGACCACAACAGCAGAGGATTTAGCTATTTGAGCTGAGCAAAAGCAGGGATGAGAGACAGTAGGGCATGGATCTAGCTGATAATGGGTCTCCCCAACACATTGAGGAATTTCATCGTAGCAAGGGTCTACAAATTACTGATATGGTGCTGCAGTGCACGTCTCACATTCCAAATGAAACCAAATCCTTTTGCACAAAAATGGTTATGAACAAGGTTCACATATAAAGTAATAATCCCTAATAAAAATAATTCTGTGATGATGAAAAATGTCATTGTGATATGCTTTAACTTTACATGATTCATTGAGCAAGGTCTTTCATTTAGATTTTTGGTTATAATCAATTTTTATTATGTATGATCTTATATATAATTGAAAAAAATATTCTAATTTGTCTTTCATTTATAACATACAATGCACTTAATTTAACACATAAATGAATGAATCATTTAAATTTGTTTTGGATTTTGGAAGTTCTTGGAGTTGGTTTCACATATTTCCATTTTGGACATACAATAAATGATTTGGGAGATACATTGGTGTATTGGGGACAATGGATCAAGGGTGACTTTCTGATTGGAAATTTCTTTTGGTCAGGCCTTACCTTACCTATCTGATCATTACAATTATGGTCAAATCTGTGTACTAAGCCTACCCAGACCTGTGAAAGTCCTAAAATCTGAAAAAAGTACCTTTAAAACACTTTTAAAATAGGTAGCATTCAATCAAATTATCTCTTTAAGGGCATGTGCTTATCTGTTTTAGAATTAAACTCATTCCAAAGGACATGTTTACTTGTCTTCAATAAAAAACAACATACCAGAAAAAAATCATGTTGTAATGTAAACTCTGTTTTGTTTGAATTGAATAAACCTATAAACAGACCAAGTGCTAAATGGGAATTCACACAATATAATTAGTTGTTGATGTGTTTGTAGTCTCTCAAGAAAAAGAACCTCAAGCAGCCTTGTTTCAGTATTTTTCAAATGGTATTTCTCTGAAAACAATAGCATAGCTGCATTGCTTTAATGTCATTTTCACTGTGATACACATGGACACAATTTATGAATAAGAAACAGATGCATAAGGTGAGATAGAGTGCATAGGTTAATCCTTATAACAGAAGATTAATTGATGTCATCTGCTTCAACCAAATTGAGCTTATTTACACTCCACAGAATCACCCACCATTCACTAATTTCTTGTTTGCATTGACATATTGAATACACACAAATGGGTAGGAGTGGGAGCTGGAGGTGCTGGGGTCTGGAGAGCATTCCTTCAACACTCACAATACAGGAATATCCTCTGTTCTACACACTGGCACAACTATAAATTTACAGCAGAATAAATAATCAGACTGCAGACCAAATGTGAGGTGCAGCATGAGGAGGAGGGGGGAGGGATTTGTTCTTATGATCTGTTCATGAATATTTATGAAATTGCACCTATCTGCACAAGTTTCATCCTAAAAGCACATTGACAGAATGGCCATGGTGGAGGCAGTGCCTGATTACCAACAGCTTCTCCTCTGAAAGACTCGGTGATTTGCTACCATTTGCCTGTCTGAAAGACCTCTGTATCTACAGTACTGCTTTTTAGCTTACTGTTAAGGCATTTATTTATTTCATTCAGTAAAGTAACAGATGTTGTTTTAGTGTTTACTTTTTGTAAAATAATTTTGGCTGTAATTGTGAAAAAGTAAGGAAATTATATTTTTTAGAACTAGTTTCATAATAGGTTTGACCTCTGTAAATCTGGTGGTTTCATGAAAGCTGAATAAATTTAGGAGATGCTATGGTTAAATATTGATCTGTCGAGTTTTTTTTTTTTTGATGGTTTCTCAGTAAGAACATGTTTTTAGGCACATATTGAAATTGTGCTGTGCAGTTTGAACTATATCAGGAAGAGACTCAGAAAGCTGGGTCCCACTGCATGTTAATTGACAGTTTTATGAAGAACTAGTAAGTCTATATGTACGGTTTCTAATCAGATCAAGGATACAGATGCTGGCACCTGCACTTTCTCTCCTATTGCCTTTGTGATAAATGATACAGGAGACAGTCTCTATGGTTACCACCAGCCTATCTTTAGATGACAGTTAGAATTCCTATCTCAGGTGAGCTTGAAAACTGAAGAACAGATTCAAGTGAGGAGGCTAAAATCATCAAGAAGCATATAAAGAAACCAGCAATGTATTGAAAAATTAAAAAAGAGATTAGTGTGGAGTGGAGTGTGTCAATTTTTCACACGTAGCTGCATCACCCTTGAGGCTTTTTTTATTTTCTCTTTGTTTTTTTGCACCTTCTTTTCTTTAGTTTTTATTGTGTTTCTCCATTTTGGATCTCATAAATTTACTGCACTGCTAAGATCAAATATAATTGCCCCCAAGTAATTGGTCAACAACCCCCTGTCCCTTACAAAAGCAGGCCAGACAATTACACATAGAGAGCTGATGTGATTCACTAATAGGTTGTCAGCGTTAATTGTCAGAATTCAGGATTAGGACTCAAATGCAGACAGGAGTAAAAATGAACAGAAGTCAAAAAGCCAGGCAGTACAAATCACAGTCCAGAGCCAATACAGTCTATCTGCAGACTCCATTAGTAAGACATGTCCTACCAGTTAAGGTCACAGCCAGCTGAGGTGGAAGTGATATAACTTATGTATTTTTTCTGTGGTTTTCATTAGTTATTCATGTTCTGAGGCTTGAGACTCTCAGTTTGCCTAGTAATTGCCAACATTTTAAATGTTTTTAATTGGAGATGAAGAGTTATTTTACTTATTTTCTATTGATAGTCTCACTAGCCATGTCATGTGTCATGTATTTGCTAGCTAGACATGAAGGATAGTCTCCATGTTTTTATCTGTTAATATGGGGAAAAGAAAGAGAAGAGAAGAGTCAGTAGTAGTTGCCTATCGGTAGCCTAGCAATGTTGCTTGCCTCATGCATTAGTTAGCTGGTGTTGTTGCATTATTATTATTGTCATCACTATTGTGCTTAGCACTCTGTTTTTAGCATGCTTAGCATGTTTTTAAACATCATCACCTAACAAGCCGACTAACTGCGTGCTTTTTTTTATAGTGACACTTTGTATGTGGTGGTGTTTCCCCAATAGTGTTGATGCTACTGAAATTTCGGGCTGTAGTGGAATTAGTAGTTTCATAAACCAGCATATTTAAAACCCACAAGCATAAATCAGCTTTATGAGCTACGTTTTAGAGGTACTGTCTAGGAAAAGCAACTCTGCATTGCTATTACTCAGAGGTGATTAATAGTCGACTAATAGTCGATATTACTATTCGACAATTCTATCTAATTTCTATTTATATACATATCTCTCTGCCCGATTTGATTGCTAATCTCACAGTCAAATCATTGCAAAATGTGGTTATGAAACAAGGATCATTCCATTTCAGCTATATAGGAATGCTGAATGCCTGATTTTACATATAATTGCTTGGTTTCTCCGAATAAATCATGCTACATCACTTATTTTGGTATAAATACCAGCCTATTAATAATACTGTTAATAAAAATTTGAGAATAACTCATGAGCTTTTAATCAATCTCCTTAGTGTGCATGAGTAAACCACCATGCACAATCCAATTTTGCGGGATCATCAGAGCAGCATCTTGGCTGGGCTTTAAATCATTTTAAGCTACCTAATAGCTTCCGTCTTCATGTGCGTGCGTCAGTGTAAGTGTGAACTCAAGGTTAGGTGGGGTGATATCCTTCCAAAAACTTAGGGTCATCCAGGATCTCTTTCAGGCGAAGATTCATCTTCCAGCAGGTCCGTCCGGCTCCAGGTTCCACTCCCCATTCACAGTCTGGGTTGCCATATGGGCAGTCCAGTGGGCCACCCTTACTGTTACATAGTTGCCCTTCAGCATCAGTATAGATGTCAAATCCAATGTGCATCACCAGTGCTGAGCCTTGGAAGGCAACTAGAGCATTCCCCAAACAGCATGCATGGGCTGGCTCTGCTTCATGATTCATCATTTGTGTTGCTTTCTGAATCAACTTTAACTGAAAACTGTCCAGACATTGTGCTCATCACTTTCTTGATCAGGGATTGAATTAAAGAGACTGCACAACTACTCCCACTTTGGTCAGGGCTGCCCTCCATGAGGAGATGCTCAAGCAGTTCCATCCTGACCATCCATACGTGTCCCCCATTGTGGTTTTTTTTTAAACTTTTTATTTATTTCATATATATAGGCATACCTAATATACAACACATATGGAGATGCATATATAATTTCTATGATCATGACTTATGAAAAAAAAAACACATTTAAAAAAAGGAGGTGATTATAACTCTGCCATTACTTGGATTAATTTTGCCTATCTTTTAATAAATATGTCTATCAATGAAATGTCCAAATATGCAGCTAACAAATAATTTATTGAGAACAATGTTTATGTTTGTGCATTATACAAATGGTTCCTATCCTGGGAGTCAGGATATCATGGGTTTGAGGGCATCACAGGGGGTTATAGAAAGGGTATTAAAATAATATGAAATGAAAGTGTAGAAAAATATTGTCTCTTTGAAAAAAAAAGTCACAACAGGAAATGTGATGAAGGAAAAAAAAGTTGGATATTGAACATGGCTTAGCATCGCATGTGGTTGTAATAATAATCATAGCAGAGTATACTTTTCATATTTCTTTCCATATGTCTAAATGATGACAACTGCAGTTTTCCTGCTCCCTGTTTCTTTCTTCTTTTCTTTAATGCTGAATGAAGTGGACTTATAAGCTTTGTACATTTTTCTGTGGAAATCGTAAGAGAATAATTGAACATTACCAGAGTAGCCACGGGCATTATGGAAGAAATTGTCCTCTACCCTGTATATACAAAGACTGTGCACAGTATTTCAGATCTAAAAAATCCCTGCAGGCCCACTTAAGAGATCGTGGGCTCATAGAACAGAGTGCTGGACTTGTTGACTTTAAAGTATAATGCTTGTTGTGTGACTTAAAACAGGCTGTCAGTCTAAAACAATATATTGCTCATCTTGGGAAGCATCTGAAATAGTCAGTGAGTTTTATGACATTGGTGTTTGGATTGGTGAACTAAATGAGTATACAGTAAAAAAAGTCTTAAGGCAGCACAGTTGTAACATTGATGAACACTATAACTTTGGTAACAGATGCCTCACACAACCTCAGTCCACTCAGCTTTATTTCCCATAGTGGGTGTCTGGGATCAGAACAAAAAAGGCTGTCATATTTCAAAGAAAAATTTTGTGTCACAGACCCAATTGAATACGTTTTAGATTTGCCATCAGAGAAAGCCTTTGTTTATTTCCCAGGTCTAAAACACTGCAAAGATTGTTAAAGAGGGGTGATGTTATTGACAAAGTTTCAGAAGAGACCAATACAGAATCCCAACCTGGCCATTACAAGACTAAATTTGATGGATCATATTTCAAAGAAAACCTGGGGAACTATTTCTTTAGGTCTCTATTTTGATGACTTTTAAGTCTGTAACCCTTTAGGCACCTCAAGAAAAAACATAAATTGTGTGCGTAGGGAATACTGAACTACGTTTCCCATAGTTCCACAGCCAAATTCCAAAAATAACTAACTCACATCGTAACTGCGTTATAAGCCTTAAAACGTAAGTAATAAAAAGGATCAACACCCCAGAAATCTCCCTCTTCAGAATCTCTCTTTTCTCTCTCACCTCTTCACTCTCTCTTTTCTCGCTCCTGCCTTGCGTGCTGAAGAATTAGCAGAATGTGAAACAGCTGAATTACAATGAGACATTGATGACAATGACATTCATGTGCCACTTGATAATTTTGATGTTGGACCAGACTACCATGAAGCCACTTCACTTTTCACTCTCTCTTTTCTCGCTCCTGCCTCGCGTGCTGGATGCACGCATAAAACTCTTGTCATCTGGGCTTGGCGTGCACACCGCACGCCAAGGAACTCTGTCCCTCGTCTGCCTTGTGTGCAAGAACTTCCTCGGGCTGCGTTCCAATCCGAAATAAAATCCTCCCTTCACTTCTTCCCTCCAATCGAGTGAGCCCTCCAGTGACGTAGCAGGCGAGGGAGCCCTTCCTGAGCGAGGGGGAGCAATGGAGGGGAGGGGTCGTGGCTGTTCGAATTGGAATGACCCTCGCGGTTCTTCCTCACTTTGCGTTCTTTGCAAGGACTGGATTGTCGTGATGTGTCCCTTGCAGACTGCAGTACCTGTTCCAGTTAAACTCTCCACTGCAAAACCAATGTAAAGACGGAGACAGTTCTCTCTACGTTATGCAACTTAACCATTAATATAGTTAGACAGTGAAGATGCATGTTAGCTAGATATGCCTACATGTCTGGCATATTCCCCATGCCAAAATCCTTAGTTTTCCATGAGCATAAAATCATTTTAAGTCGATGTTTTTATTTACTATTAATAGATGTGATGTTATTTTCAATAAAGTTGCCAAGCTTTTCCAATGAGAAACCACTTACTTGTATGCACAATTTAATAATCATATTGAATAAATATCACAATCATAACAATAGTTACTATAATTATTTGTGTAGCACCTTTTGTGCAGGGTGAATCCCGAAGTGATTCCTTTAGACAAGTAAAGATAATTAATAAAATCGGTAACGATAAAACATGGTAAAACAGATCAGTAACTAACTGCAACAGTAACCAAGTAATGATAAATAAGTGTGAGGTGTAACAGGGTTTAAAAGTACATATGTGTAGAGACAGGTAAAATGATGAACAAAAAATAAAAATCAATATCAGAAGAATTAACTCGAAATTATGCTGCCATATACACAGGCAATTATACCGGTATGTTTAAATGGCGATTTAAAAATAATTCATGCTCAACAGAAGATTCTATTTCATGCTGTGTGAATGATTGAAGCTAAAGGTAGCATAACTGTTACATTTAAAGATTCAGAAAATGTAGGTTATTCTTGACAAAATGCATGGTTACGACAGCTATACCTCCACCAGCTTATGAGAGCTTATGATTAAAACTTCATGGCCAAAACGTATATTTTTTTTGGACTATCAATGAACTTGATAAGCGGCTATTGAGTGATGGGCATTTCCTTTGAATCTGTAAGATTTAAATAACGACCACCACCAACAACATAACATTTTAGCGAATGGTTTGTATAATCAATCGGCAACAGAGTTCTTTGAACTTGGTAAACTTTTTTTAAATTTGCTTGTTCTTTGCTATCAAGAGCATAATATTCAAATAAAGTTTAACACGTGGGCAAGCGAGCAAGCATCGCCGTGCATTCTGGGCAATATCAACGCTTGGAGGGTGATTTTTGTTGGCTCCGTTGGAGGGAGTGAAACCGAGGGCTTGAGCAAATGAAAATTCGCCCTTCCCTCAACAAATCTGAATTGGAATTGCCCTCACGGTGGCAGCCATCTTACATACGGGACTTTTTGGGGATTCCCCCCTTGATCGAAGGGAAGTGAGCACAAAGAAGTAAGCATTTTTTCGGATTGGAATGCAGCCTCGGTTAAGTAGGCCCGCTCAACACAGCCTAAAAGGTAGCTTTGAACCCCGATGGTTAGCTACAGGGAGCAGAGACGCACAGTCACGAGACCATGAGACGAATGGAACCCTGCCGCGGAAAGCAACGCAGCAAACCCCGGAATCCAGCAGAGCGAAGACCTGTAAGTCCCAAGAGGCCAGCACCCTGCAAAGAGGATCCCTCTATGTGAACAACGGCATCGGACCCCAGAGAGAACGAGCGAGCAACCAACTCTGCGCCCTGGGAAACCAGAGACTGAAACAAAATGATCTCACTGGACCCGTCTAACCAACGGAGGAACCTGCAACAGTTAGGCTGTAACACTGGGCAATTAGATAACATAGCTTAGGTACATATTGTTATATTTATAACTAAATGTAATTAACTGTGTTATTTATTGTTCATATCTGCAATCGTTGTGTTGGGTCATTGTTTAGCTGGCCAAGCGCCGCGCAGCATTAGTATCCAAATATCTCACTCAAACTAGGTTTTGCATGTGATCTATTTTGCTACTAACCTACGACAACCCGGCACTAGTGACCTACATGATTATATACATTTTTACCACGCTGCATGCGCCATTTCCAGAAACGCTTAGCTTCAGCTAAGTTCAAAACTCCCACCATCTTTTCCTTTGTTCTGCATGAACACGTGTGCATCGCGCACACACCCAAGGCTGCGCGACCCCCACACATAGGAGAACATTCCTACCACCACACACGCCAACGCCCATATACACACTGCACCATATGCACATACACACACACACGCATTGTTTATTGTTACAATGTAATACATCCTGCTTTGCCGTTTAGAACATGTGTTCAATAAATTTTGTTACATTCCAAGGTTGTGTGTTTATTAATATTGCATATACAGTATAGTGAATGTTTGCCAGCCTCTGCAGCTCCGAAGAACTCTAAATGCCTTCACGTTTGATCAATCATTAATGTTATTAATTTGGTTATAACTGAATGTGTAATGTCCTGATTCTATTATGATTAGTTATTAATATTGTAATTTTGATTATAATTATTAATTTAATTATTAGTTGGAATTACGTATTTATAGCTTTACAATGAGACTGATATATTCTTATGAGACTGATTAACCGTAGTTACACCATTATTCATAGAATATGTTGTAGAATTTCCACCATTGTAAATGACGCCCTCTGTTGTGGGGAATATAATAATAAAGTCTTATGTAACTAGTGCCACACCTGTGGTTTAAATAATTCCTTACACTTTTGGTGCCCTGTGCGAGGAATACTATAACAAATCCCTACATGTGCAATATACTGGATAACAGCAAATTTACCTGTTAAATACAGATCATCATTGTCTAGCATATAACTTGCTCTCCTGTGTAAAAGTGTTGATGCGAAGACATTTGGATACGAGAGGATTGTAGAACCACTTTTGCAAGATCTCCAACTGCTTGAAAACCAAGGGATTTACATTCTCAGGTTGGGAATCAGTATGAAGGGTACAGTGTTGTATGTGTCATCTGATAATTTTGGGAGCACATTCATTTGCTGGTTTTCAAGAGTCCTTTAACGTTGACAAGTTTTGTCATTTTTGTTTAGCCAGTCCTATAATGAGAAGATTTGCAGGCTGTGGGAGAATTAGAACTTTGAAAAGTGTTGACGGAGTGAAAGAGATTAAACAAATTATCCTACTTTCATTGTATAACAGGGTTTCCTCCTGACTTTTTACACAACCTTCTAGAAGGTATTGTGCCTTTGCAGCTCTGTTTGTGTTTGAAAAAATTATTTGCACAGAAGTACTTTGCATTGGATTATTTAAACACTGTCATATAGCGTTTCCCCTATAAATTTTCTGACAGAACTAACCGTCCACAGACATTTTCAGAAAAAGTACTTTTGAGTCAAACTACTGGAGGCACTGGCCATGAGAATTGGACTCTTGAGGTTGCTGCCTCTACTCATAGGTAATGTTGTTCCTGAAAATGATGATGCATGGTCTGCGATTCTGGACCTTAAAGACATTATGGAACTTTTGGCATCCTCCGCCTTTACATATGAAAGCTTGCATTACCATGATGCCAAAATAAGTGAACACAGGAAGCTATTACTGAATGTGTTTCCAGGCCTGAAACTGAAATCTAAACACCATTTTCTGGAGCACTATCCTCATTTAATTTGCTGCTTTGGACCACTTTTGGACATTTCATCACAAAAAGCTAGACAGCTTTTTCAAGAAAGCGGTTCGTGATGTCAGTAATTTCAAAAAGATTCTTCTGACTCTCTCCCTCAGACAGGAACTTTTGTTGGCATACTACCTGGACATTCCCAGCCTGTTTAAACCAGAAGTGGAAGTAAAAGGAGAATTAAATATTGCACTGGACATTCTGGCCTCTTCTGTCAAGCAAGTGATTGAGAAGAAATGTAGAACTCTGAGCAGTGTTCTACCACAATTGCATACATACATGGAACAAGGTACTCCAAGGGAATGTTTGTGTCAATTGGAAGCACAAGTGGACTTCTGGATTTTTGTAAGATTGTCCATGTGTTGCTTGCATGCAACAAGCTCTTCTTTCTTCTTGAATCTTTCTCAGCCAGGTATTTGGAGCACCTCAGGTGTTATGAAGTCTGCAGTAGAGACCCTTCTCAGCTGATGGTCGCTGACCCTGAAGAGCTGAACCACTACATTCCACTGTCAGCATACACTGTGCAAGGCTTTTCTTGCACATTAAGGTCATGTTTTGTAACTATTTTTCCCCCTCTCAAATTTAAATGAACCTAAGAAAATATATGAGTTGGCTGCATTGATTAAATGTCATTTTTCTTTTTTCACAGTTGGGCCATTAGCTTGCAGCTGCTGTCTTGTCTTTAAAAATAAAGGTGAGTTGTAAGAGTTGTGTTATAGTTCAGTAATAAGTGATAGTCATAAAATTATATCGGTAGATTATACTGGGGACACACTGCCTACCTGAGAGGCACATGTGCATCATGCTCTTTTCATTCCAGTGCAGGTATTAACAAGTCAGCACCACACAGCCTACTTGAGCATAGCTCTGGTGTGTCTTGCTGCAGCAACTCGTCACCACACTGCATCCTCATATTTATCATTGGAAATTTAGCGTAATCATACATGTTAATATAGTGATAACTTCGATTTTGCAAAAAAAAAAAATTATACTGAATGCCTTTTAAGAATATCTTCTTCCAAACTCCTGTTCTGTTCTGCTCAGTGGTCACAGGGATTCAGGTCAGCAGAGACTTTATTAGAATTGTTTTTAATACAGCAAAACTCATGCTCGGGCAGCCACCCACTTCAACCTCCCCTCCCTCTTTCCAACTCCCCCCTCTCACCGCTAGCCCCTACTGGCTGGCCCTGTGCCACGTGGGGGAACTCCCGGGAGAGGGACTTCCCCACACCTGCACCCCAGACCAAACCACTTCACAAGAGTACCCTGTGCCCACACTCACTCCACACAGTGTTAAGATTGGGACCCTCTCCCAGGCCTGCCCACACGGCACAGGCCAGCCCCCTCTTGGCCAACACAGGGGGGAGTAACACACGCTGGGAGGGAGGTCCACACACTCACACGCATTCACACAAACGAAACTAAGGGTGGGCCGCGACTCGGCCCGCGCCACCAGAAGCCGGGCCTCCTCCGCGCCCCAAAATAAAAAACAAAACCAAAGAAAACCAGGCAGAGACTGCCGCTCCTACAGCCTCCAGGAACCGCCGCGGCCGCACGCTGGTGGACTCCCAGTCTTCCGACTCCACTGGGCCTGGGACGGGGAAGGCTAGAGAGAGAGAGGCAAAGCACCAGATCACCCCTCTGTGGACTGGGCAGAGCAAGGACACACACACACGCTGTTTATTTCTGTGTTTACGCCCCTCTCACCACCGGGGCATGCCCCCGCTCGCCTTCTGCCCAGCCCAGGATAGCAGCTTCGCCGCCCGTCGCCTTCTCCCTCCGCTAGCGCTGGATCTTGGGGTTTCCTCCGTCCCTTCCCTCCGTCGGCTGCCGACACGGTTCCAGGCGTGCAGTCCCTGCCTCTCCTTCTCCACACGCACCCTAAAAAGAAATCCCCCCGTGGGATTTCTTAAAAAGGAAAATAAACAAAACCGAAAGAAAGAAACGAAACCAAAACAATAACGAAACCGCCGGCAAAACTTCTAAATTAAAAAAAAAAACAACGAAATCAACCGAAAGAAACGAAACTTTCAAATAAACAAAAATAACCCCGTCTAAAAAAAAACCCAGCACACTGCAGGTTCCTTCCAAGATGCCCGAGCGCGAGCTGCCTCGTCCCCCGCTCTCTTATCCTGACTCCCTGCGCGGAGAGAATTACCAATCAGGCAAAGCAAGGGAGACAACCCACCCCGATCCACATACCGCACGCGTGCCCCCAATCACCAATGAAGAAAAACTCACCCAAGCAGCGGCACGTCAGGCTCACCTCCTGACATATTAATTCAAATTGTACTCCATACTCAGATATGATTTTAAAAGTAACTATGTAGCTTACACGGTGAAATGAATAACTTAGTGCAAAGGAATTCCAGACTTGGAAAAGAAACTAATTATTTGAATGTTCAGGGCAAGAGAGACATGGCAGATTTCATTCTACTTTATTTTACAATGGCCATTTGCAAGTTTGGTCTCTTAATGTTTTTTTTACCCCAATGACACTTTTTCATACAGTTAGACTGCTCTGCTACCAAATTTACTGTATTCTACTGCAGCAACAATTCCAAATTCTGCTGCTGCAAATACAGTGCACATGCATTAACTGACCTGTCATGTAAATGAAAAAGGCTGCACATGTTACCTTTTTAACCAGGTAACTCGTGAGTTTAGTTCCACTGTTCCAGTGGAGTGTTCCAGGTTTCTCAAGTGGCTCAAATGATTCCATGCACAAACAAATAATTTAGACACTCGAAATACCTGATCATAATAAGATAAGATGTACCTTCTTTAGTGGAGAAATTTGAAATAATATGAATCCTATGACCACACTCACAGGTTGTGAATTTATATGTAACTTTTGTGTCTTCTTTCTCTTTTTTTTCATTTTGAGACAGTTTTATCATGCTGCTGCACATCATCTTGAGTGAAGACGACATCAGAAGGGTTACCATTGACAACTTGCTTTTGCTTTTTCCTTTTGATGACTTTTACTCAATTGTAAAAACCAAACTTGGACTGGAGGGGGACCTTGTGATTCAGTATCAAGACCCTGACTTTGATAATGACCTGTGCAATTTAAGTTGCATGTCAGACCTTCCTAAAGATAAAGCAACTTTGAAAGTGCACACCAAGGTATATCAATCATACAACACAGACTCAACTCTCAACACAGCATGACTGTCATCATCTTCCCTTGAGGAGGGCCCCAGTGGTACCCAAACTCGTCAGTTGCCTCAACCATTTATCATTCCTGCCTTTTCTTTTGATGTTGAGTTAAAACTGAGGCAAGGAAATGAAGCCTACCATAGAGATGTTGGTCTGGAATGAAATGTTTTGTGGGTATCCTACATCCAGCAGAACTAATTCCTGTTCTGCTTTTCCCCATGTGTTGACCAGATCCCATACTCTACCACATTGATTTTTATTATTTCAGCAATTCTATAAAACTCACATCTCTTTCATCTGCCCTTTCTTGATGCTTTTGTCATACACCACCCTTTGTCAGGATGTCACTGCTATCACCTCTAAATCCGGATTGAACTCTACCTTTGTCCTTGTTATTATTATGTTCTCTATGTCAAACATCTCTACCTCATGTACTGTTATTTTCGTATTATGACTCCAGACCCATGCTGGTACTCTTGCCCCAAATGCTTTTTCAAACACCCAGTCACTCAGCAAATTCAGTCCATACAATTCATTAGACATGGAGATGCAGTTTTAAGAGGTAAGCAGAGAATAAAGCAAAGGTGACTGCAGTGCCATCTGATTTCAGGTTCCATTTTCAGCACATATTGCCTCCCACCATATTTTGTCTATTGCAATCAGGCGATGTGGTTTCTTTGGTTCAATCATCCACCATTCAAAGGTTTCAGTCCCAATACCCTCAAACCCAGCATCTACTTAAACATCTGTACAGGATAAATGTCTTTCACAATCTATATCTGCAAATACGTTTGTTAGTAAATGGATGATCATAACAAATAAAGCAAAAAGACAGTTGGCTAGCCAGAAATATACTACTTACAGTATCTCCTCCAACACCACAATTTTTATGACGCTTATTGTCCTACACTCTTGAGGACTGTCAACCAAAAGAATCAAAACCTTGCATTTAAAAAAATAAACTATTTTTTATGACTAGGATAAAAACTACACAACCATTCTACAGTTAGCACACCTCTATTTGATAGGCTCACCGATGACTCAGCAAGATTTACAAGAATAGCTCTGACAATAAATCAGGGCCTATACCACCAAACAAGCAGATAGGACCCACCCCAATTAAGTGTGATACTTAATAGGCTGACAACCTGCCCAGAAGACAGGGAGAAGCACAAACTACTAAAATTTAAACAACAAAAAAGAGATCAGCTTGATAATCACTGCAATTCATAAGCCAGAAATGGAAATGGCACAGCCTGTTCCACCTTACACACACAATACAAATGAACAACAAAATATTGCACACCACGATTACTGATTCCCAATATTGCCACTAGTTACTAACATCAGCATGAATCAAATGCTATACAATTATTGAAAGAAACTACTAGTGCTATCACCACCTGCTACAGCAGGGGTCCCCAAACTTTTTCCTGTGAGGGCCACATAACTTTTCCCTTCTCTGATGGAGGGCCGGGGTCAGTTTGTAACAGAAAAAGTGTGACGATCGCAGGGGTGCCAAAATGTAAACATTTATTGTTTTCCAGAAAGCCACACATAACCAAATATTAATAACCCTTTCCGGGATCTTCACAGAAAAAAGTCAGGAAATAAATAATAACACTATTTATGAAATAAATAATAACCAAATAACCCTCTCTGGGATCTTCACAGAAAAAAAGTCCATTGAACATTAACTTTCTGTTACTAATCTTAACGGGTAAAAGTTTAGCTTAGTTGTCAGAGCAGAATCTGTTACTCAAATGACTCATATGAGCAGTCTCTCAAAGTTCTTGAGTCCCTTCCTTATAATCCTTTTGTAGGTTCCAGTAGGCTTGTAGACACCGCTGTTTGCAGCTCTCTCTCATCAACTTCCCTCTGAAAACCACAAAGCAAGCCGGCTGAGAAATCGAACCAAGTGATACAGCACCTACACAGCACAATACATTTCACTGCCAGTATGGTTTTGGAGATGAATTTTATCCCAGTAGATTTTATTATGATTAAATTTGTTTATACTTAGAATGACTCATTCAAGTCAGAAGAGTGAGCTTACCTATGTATGTTCATCAGTGTGAACTGTGGGCCTGCATCTGGCTGGTGAGAAGTTGAATGTCAGGTTCCATTCTAGTCACAGCCAATCTCAAACACTGATGCAGATGTTCATCTGTCAATCTTGATCTCATTGGAGTTTTCAGGTGTTTCATGTGTGAAAAGGTTTGCTCGCAGATATACGTGCTGCCAAAAAGTGTAAACATCTTCATTGCGTGTTTTTTTTTATGTTAGGGTACGTGTCGTTTGGGAGGGCGGCATAGAAGTCAATGGGACTGTTGGGCTTGAATGCGTCTTTCAGAACATCACAATTCTGTAACTCGGCCAACTCAAACTGATAAGAAGGCTGGGCTTCATCGATGTCGGCAAGAAAGGGGTTCTGGAAAAGACGGATTTCTTTTGCATTAACATGTAGTTGCCGGAATCGCACACCGAACTCCTCCTTCAGAATTTCCAGTGCTTCCACACACTTTTCAGCTGGGAACGGGACCGCTGGGTTCTCTGCAGAGAGGTTTTGGGTAGCAGGGAGATGGATGAAGTTGTGCTTTTTCACTTGTTCCAAAAGCAGCACAAGTTTCACCTCAAATACTTTTATGTGAGAATACATGTCGCAAATGAGTTTCCCCTGGCCTTGTAGCTGCAAGTTAAGGCTGCTCAGCATTTCTGTCACGTCTGTTAAAAATGCGAGGTGCCATTTCCATTCTGGGTCGATCAGCTCTGGGACCGTTTTGTCTTTAGAATGAAGAAATGCGTTAATTTCGGGTAGCAGCTCATAAAAACGTCTCAAAACTCTGCTCCGGCTCAACCATCGGACCTCTGTGTAGTACAGCACATCGCTGTGCGCAGACTCTCAAGTTACACTACTGTAACTTTCAAATAAATCTTTATAAACTAATTTGTTGCTGTTACTTATTTACTGTAGTTTTCACATTAGCTATCACTTTGAACTGTGTACGGACACTGTGACAACTCTTCTTGTATGTATGTTATTTGTTATTTATGAGTGTTATTCTTTTAACCAGCTAGAATATTACTTATATTATTTGTTATAAAAAAAATGTTGTTTGTCTTTTGTATTTCAGACTACTCAACTGGGTGTGTTTAGTCGTGTTTGATTGAGATCATATGATTGTGGTGGCTTAGTGTTACGACCAACTTCGTCCTCTTTGTTATTGAAACATTGCTGGACTTTCGGCTCGTAACAGTCCCGCATGGAAATAATAGACTGTATGTTTTTGTTGTAACATTTGTTGCACACATCAAATGAGAGGCTAACAAGAATGTTGATTTATTTTATGTCAAATTTGCTGCATTTTGTCATGTTTTGTTACTGTGTGTATTGCCGTGTTTTGTCATGTTTTTATTTTTGGTTTTGTTTGTCGGTTTCCGTGTGTTTTTGTTTTTCCCCCAGCCCATGTGCTTTTGTTTTCATTTCCCTTTGTGCTCCGCCCCTTGTTTCTTTGACCCCCACTTACCTGATTATCTATTTTTCACCTGCCCGCTTGTTCACCTGTGTCTTGTTTGCTCCTTTGTGTTCTTGTATTTATACCCTGCTTGTTCTCTTGTCCTTTGCTAGTTCGTCTCAGTGTATTCGTGCCTGTTTTACTACCAGCTCCAGTTCTGTCTGTTTATCTTTTTGCCTGTTTTTGACTTTGCTTTTTGGATTTTGATTCTAATCCTGTCATCCTGTCTGAGAGCCTTGACTCCCACCTCCTGAGTCCTATGTGGGCGAACCTGGGACCTGTCGCTTGTTCCTTTCCCAGTGTTCACTGGTGTTAGAGTTCCAGCCATGTACCATCCCCACAGGCCGTGCGAGGATGGTATACATCATCACCCTGCTGACCGGACAAACTAGGGAATGGGGAACCACCATCTGGGGCACCCAATCCCCGTTCTGCTTCTCCTACTCCATTTTCTGTGATGAGATTCGACGGGTCTTTGACCGGTCCAGGCATGGGAAGGAAGCTGCCAGGGAGCTGCTGCTTATCCAGCAGGGAGGAGGTTTGGTTTCGGACTATGCCATAGACTTTTGGACCCTCACAGCCACCACGGAATGGAACCCAGAGGCTCTGTATGATGCTGTTCTTCATGGTCTATCTGAAGAGATCAAAGACAAACTCGTAACCCATGACGTGCCTGTTGGGTTTGATGCACTGTTCGCACTCGCTATCCGCATCAACCATCACTTTGCTGCTCGGTGGTGGGAGTGAGGGGTTTTAAAACAGCCAGTGGGTGAGTGTTCATTACCATCTACTCCTGTTTTAACGACCTCTGTTCCTGTTCCCCAGCAGTCTGAGCTGATGAAGGTCAACTGCACCCGTCTGACAGCGGCTGAACGCCAGAGATGCATCCGGGCCCATTCCTGCCTTTGCTGTGGCAATACTGGGCACTTCATCAACACCTGTCCATTAAAAGCCAACGCTCATCCGTAGATGGGGAAGTACAGGTGAGCATGACCCCTCTCAGCAATTCCCCAGTTATCAGGCCCCTGCTCTCTGCTACTTTATTCACAGGCGGGCAATCTTGAGTGGTGTCTGTACTGGTGGACTCTGGAGTGGATGGGAACTTTGTTGACTCCGGGCTGGTCTCCCAAATCCATCTGCCCAGGATCCTATTGCAGACACCCATGGAGGCACTCGCCATTACCGGGCAGCCGCTGATCAGGATAACACACGTCACACCTCCGGTGAGTCTTCTCCTGTCTGGTAATCACCACGAGGAGATTGTATTTTATATATTGGACTCACCTCAGTCATCTCTAGTTTTGGGTCACCCGTGGCTCTGTAAGAATAATCCTTGGATTAACTGGGAATCTAATAGGATTTTGGAATGGAGTTCCTTCTGTCTCACCCTTTGCCTAAGGGATGCCCACGTTCCAGACTCCCCAGTTTCAGCAGACACCGAGGAGTACCCTGACCTGTCTGCCTTGCCCCTGGAATACATGGATCTCAAGGGAGTCTTCAGTAAGTCTCGCGCAGCCTCTAATCCTCCTCACCGTCCTTATGAGTGCACCGTTGACCTGCTGCCTGGCTTCTCTCTCTCACCACCTGAGACTGAAGCTATGAACACCTATATCTGGGAATCATTAGCGACAGGCATCATCTGCCCGTCGTCCTCCCCTGGCAGAGCAGGTTTCTTCTTCGTAGCCAAGAAGAATGGCTCCCTCCGGCCCTGCATTGACTACCAAGGTATCAATAACATCCAAGGCGTTTTTTCCAAGGCAGTCTTGTTGCCCTACCTAAGCTGCTTACTGCCAAAGACACTGCTTCCTAGTAGATGTGGTTTCGGACAGGGGGCCTCAATTTTCATCCCATTTTTGGAAAGCTTTTTACAAATTGTTGGGAGCATTGGTGAGCCTCTCCTCTGGTGTAACAGCCTAAAATATACCCCCTCCCCAGACTATACCCAGGGTTAAAGTGGGTTAGCCTGTTTTATACCCCGGGGTATAAACTGGACTAGCCCAGAATATACCCAGGGTATAAAACAGGCTAGGCTATTTCATACCCCCCAGGCCAGAATATACCCCCCACACACTCAGAAACCAGCCCTATGAGAGTTCTGTTTTGAAGTCAGTGGTCTGGCTAAACTATCTAAATTTAAATTATAAAACACACTCAGATATATTTTTACATAAAATAAAAAATGAAATTATAATGTAATTAATTCCAAGATTTTGTGTAGCCTGTCTTCCTTGTTAAATTTCAAACAAATTAACTAATAAACGCCTGTCTTAGGTTCTTCTTAACACCCTTTCTTCTCTTTAGCTCTAATTTCAATTCATTGTTGAAAGATTCAACAGCCTGGGTATTCACACTTGTAGTTTTATTGATAAATTCATACGTATGGAAAATTGAAGCATGTTGATAGCCATATGATCTTATATTTGCATATGATTTGTGCTTGTCTGTCCATAGAAATTAACCACTTGCAACATTTAAGCATAATTGGCACGAGAGTAGATTCTTTTTTATTTTCTATTACTTTTGCCATTGCCCTTGTTACTCCTCAATCTACTTCAACTAAACAAAGTGCATCTATTCTATTCAAAGAAGATCTCCCCCATGGCTCTTACATCTATAATTTAACATAGTTTCATCTATCTGTACGTTTTCCCAGGGCCTCCAATTCTATTATCATTAAATAAAAATTAAACTACAGACATGATTTTATTAATAACCCTTTTGATTGAATCAATTCTTATTTTCATATGCTTTTGCATTGAATGAAATGAAGTATCAGAACTCCATTGTATCAGGATTTTCAATATTGTTTGCAACTTAAGGTGAATGCCTTCAAAGAAAATACAAGCCCTTGTTGTAATTCTGTTATTGTATCTTTTACATTTGAGGTTTGTGCATCTCCATGTTAGACGATCTTTGACTTTCTTATATAATTGTAAATCCATATAATTATCACAGCCCTAACACTTCATTTCTCTTTCCCATTAGACATCACATAAAATATCAAGTTTTTTTGTAAATTGACCTATCATGTTTTCAGATTCATCAGGTGTCATTGGGATGAAAATATAAAAATTTTATTTTTAATTTTTAATTAATCTTATATCAATGACTGATCCCACAACCTTATAAACTAAAATACACAATTTTAATCGCTTAAATGCTGTTGCAAACTAATCAAGTGCAGATTACAATGAAGCTTGAGCTAACAAAACATATATCTAAACACCGGTTACAACACTGAAGTTCTCTGACACATTCTCAAGGTATAAAGCATGATCTGTCAAGCACTGGAGACTAAAGCTGACAGGAAAGGTTAGCCACTGCATATACTGCAACGTCATATCCTATCAAACTGGCTGTGGCCATGACCTCGGCATCAGTCGCCCATGCTGCATCCAGTGAGATTCCAGAGGCGGTCCCATAGTCATTAACCTGACCTGATGTCTTGTCCTGACATTAAACCTTACAGAGAGATAATGCTTTCTTTATTTTGTACTGTTTGAACATAGAATTTAAATGTGAAATTTATAAAATCCATCATATAATTCATAGTGTTACAAACTATGTTGAATTACATTAACTTAAAAACTTAAATATTCAGTAATTTTTGGATATGCTTTATATTTCTTAGCAATTTTTATTTTGTAATTTCTTTTGGGTTTGCTATTTTATTTTTTAAACCTCTCTGTTTAAACTCGATTATTGCTGCCTCAAGTTCTCCTCCCCTCTTTTTAATCTCTTATAAATATCTTTCTTAATGCCTATAAAATGCTTGATCCTACCTTTCATCCATTTTGAGTTAGTATTTTTGGATATGAAATAATCTTAAGGGTTTCTGCAAATTTTTGTATTCATTATCCAAATCAATTTAATTTGAAGGCTGACGACCTGACTTAGTAATCCTGACTAATCATACCTCTCCCATGGGACCTGAAATCACTTAAATCTTAATCTCTTAAACAGAGATTAGAAAAAATATAATTTCAGGTGGCCACAGCACCAGGGTAACAAATACGAAAACACCTTGCATGGCATGAGGTTACCATGGCTGTCAATTTCTCAGGTATAGAGAGCCGCACACAGATCAAAATAAATAAAAGATGGTCCGACATCAAGCTTGAGGCAAACAGGCTTCTACTTGCCCAACTGCAAGTGTATGGGCAACGGGTGGTGGTATGGAGGGTGCCACTACTGAGCTCTGTTGATGAGTGGCTGGCTACTATAGCGCAAATTTCTTTTGGTCGCTAGGGTGTGCTATTTAGAGCAAATATGTGCCCTAACTGTGCATACACCTGGGTCAAATGTATTGTACCGGTATGCACATTCTCATCAAGTCAAGTAGAAGTTTTATAAATCCGAAACTGTGGGGGGGGTTACAATATACTTAAAACATGAATAATAATGATACTTGTGTACACAACGCATATATACCAGGGGACTTGCTTAAGTAAAGTAAATAAGCGATCATAAAGAATCAGCAGAGCTTGGCTCTTAAAATAAAGATAGCGCAGCATGTGGAGTTTTATATAGTTTTGCTACAAAAATATTGGCAAAATAAGATGGTTACAGAAGAAGGCTATATAGAAGAATTTTGTTTACGGACACTTTGATGAGAAGAAAAAAACACTGGTATGTGCAGGTCTACGTTAAAATAAAACACAATTTTGCAGGGCTACTTGAGTCCTCTCCTTGTGGAAAATTAATCAAATAAAAATATAGGAGTAGCCAGATAATTTTAAAATAAAAAGAATAAACATGAAAACAGCTTGTACGTAATTATGACTTAAGTCCATTTCAGTGTGCCGTTGTAGGTACACCGTCTTCCCCCTCTGTTTTTCCTCACGCCACGGGCAGCGATCAACCATTCAGCCTGCATGGGCATAAAATCAATCTAGCTCAGTGTCGAAAACAGACAAAATATATAGAAAAATGATAACATATAAAATGGCACTGTTTTCACCTTTTTAGTGTGATTTCTGTTTCTGAATGTTACAACAGAGCTTCTCCTTGTCAAGGCTGTAAGAAGTGAATTTGATCTTCATGCAGGACTGCAGGCTGTCATCAGTGAGGCGAGAGCGGTGTTTGGACTTTATGTAGTTCATGTTAGAGAAAACCTGCTCACATAAGTATGTGGATCCAAAGATGGACTGGACTCCAAAAGCATACTTCTTCATGTTCACATACGTGTCAGGAATGGCATTCCATGTGTCAAATAAAAGTTTGTCGGCTTTGGGGAAGCTCTCAATCTCACTTCATTTGTGCTCCTGAGCGAGAATAGCCCGCTGTCAGGCTACATCCTCCAGATCAGTGGTCATTCTTTTGAATTTGGCCATCCATAAGTCTTTATCAGCTACGTCGGCAAGTTCAGTTTCAAGATCGGCATGATTTACTGCTGTGAACGATGACATGTTCAGCTGTGATGGGTCGATGTCCAGCAGCATCACAGGGAAGGTTAGTGCGTTTTTTTCCTCTTTGAATTCACCGAATCTTTCCCCAAATGCGGTTTGCATTGCTGTGATTGCTTGCTTCAAATATTCACAATTTATGGTCTTGTGAGCTTTTGTTGATAAGACGCCTGCAGGAAGAGCGTGCAGGAGGATGAGAGGTTTTGGCGGTGGACGCAGAGTGTGATGCATATTTTAGTGGGCAAAGTATTAGTATTTGCTAAATAAAATTTGAGTTTTATTAATACTGAATTTAATCATTCAGAGCATAGAGTAAATACATATTAAAATAGCCGACTTAATTTTTTAAAATTCTTTTGTACTTATTTTTTCCCCCAAGCTGGTGGGAGCCACAGCAGGGGGGCCAAAGAGCCACATTCGGCTCGCGAGCCGCAGGTTGCTGACCCCTGACTTAGGCCAAACCTGTATAACAACAAATAAACAAAAACATCCACATACTGTGTTGAGCAGCTGTGACAAATACAATGACTTATGTTGCAACATAATTCTTCATGGACCTAGCATCACAACAACAAAAATGTTTCCCTGTACTTCTGTATACAAAATCATGATGCCCATGATGGTATTACATGAATGCATGGTGATTTGTAGAGCACAAAGGACGAAACTTGGATTAATAATAACTGTGAGTTTGTGACACACTAAAGTGTACTATTATGTAGGCACATAAAACTTATATCTATTATCTATTGGCTTCTTATTATATTTAGACATTTGGGGCAGTCCTGTGTTAAAATTACTATAAACCTACTTGCCACTATTTATTTCAGTAGTGTAATGTACTGGCCACAAGGGTGCAGCGTAGCCACCTGCACAGTCTGCCACAGCTTGAATAATTATGGGGGAAAACGAAGCAATGCATGTCTTTCTTAGCATTGTGTAAAGATGCAAGTGGTCAATATGTTGACATAACAAAAACCTTTTGTTGCCATTGTTTTATTATTATTAGAAATACTATTACAAGGATATACAAGTTCTTGTTTTTCAAGGATTTTCATGTTAAATTTGATGATATATATCACTTATCATCAGGAAAACTGCCAATATATTGATAAACATCAATACCTACTCTTGCATGCCTACTTTTAATATGCACATACCTGCCTCTATGACATCAGCTTTCTCAGTCCAAGTGGTCTTGAACTTTGGCAGAAGGTTGCTGCAGCCATTGGCTCAGGGTCTGCCATCATCCCACCAAAGCCCTTTTGGACACCACCCTGAATGGCTCTGATGAGTGGCAGACACATCTTGGAGGACGTTTCCATTCTTCTGAGTTTTGCTTGTAGCTGGTAGACCATGGGAAGTAGCCATCCCGTGTGTGTTTGTCTCAGACTGAAGGATGTTTAAAGCCTTCACCACAGGCTTCATAGCAATACAATACTCGTTCAAGAAGGCGATTTCAGCTGGACTCAGCCTGTACAGCACAAAGCAAATGTTAATGTATGTTTGCAGGATTCTTTTAATATGAACATTTACAGTGAGTAAAAATACATTAGAACAAACACATGCTTTATTCATGACACTGATGCAAGGTGGGAAATGAACACCTGCCACCAACCAACAGGTAGGTAATTTTGTGCAGAAGCCAGTAAAATAGTCCTGTCCACTACCAATTAGCATTTGATTTTAATGAGGCTGGTAAAAAAAAGAGTGGCAAATACAATAGAATTTAGTAATGTACAAGACAGTTAATTTTTAGCTTGCATACACAGCCCAGGTGAATAAAAATTAAAGCCAATATTCCCTATTGATTTCACCATTTAACTTCTTTGGAGTTATTAAAGGGTACAGGGATCAGCTTAAAGAAGAAATTTTAAACAATACTCACATTATCACACTGAACTGAATTCACACACATTCCTGATTATATCTTCCCCTCCTGTTGCAAGATCTGTAAGATTCTCTCTAAAGCCATATATGTTGAGTTCCACCAAGTTTGAATTGATCGAATGAGCTGGAGCTTGCATTCATCTTCAACAATTTCTGCAGCCATATATGAGTGGCCTGTTTTGTTCCACATTGCTTGGCATTTTCCAAAGACTACACATGATAGCCGTTTGTGTGTGTCATTCTTCTCTTCTGCCTGTGCAGCATCTGCTGTGGTAACTACGTTTAACAGGTGGGATGCACATCTTTGATGTGGAAGAAGTTGGTATTCAATACCACTGTCTTCTTCCAAGATGCTGAATGTGTCCTGATAGTCTGCTTGGGGCTCTTCAGAAGAATCTTGATTCAACTCTGCTTCCTCAGGCTGACCCTGATTACCAAACACACTGAATGCTTTAATGAAGTTTGAACCACTGGTTCTCACCACCTTCCCTCTTATCTTATTATCTTATCTACTGTGAGTAAATGTCATTAAGGGCACCTGCTAGAACATCAAAGGTGTGGGACCCTCTCAACCTCTTGCAGGCAAGTGCAGCAGATCTTCTTTTCAATGTTTCTTCATCTATCTAGTGAGCAGTGACGCCAATATAACTTCTGTGGTGCGCTGTCCAACAATCAGTGGTGGTGGCAACATAGCTGACTCCACAAAGATGTGACATTAAAATTTATCTTCATTTGGGCAGTTTCCTGTATTTTGGCTTGAAGAGTGGGTCTAAAAATGACCTTGCCTTGAGGATTCAGCGTTGACAGGTTCTTCTGTAATAGAAAATAGATGGAGACCCTCACAAATAAAGGTGAGCATAAGCTTGTCAACTGTCTGCTGTGGCACACGTCTAGAAGCACCAACTCCAATCACGTCAGATATCTTTGTTTGCTTGCTTGGGACATTTACTGGTCTATGGTCTGTTTCCAGGGTTTGCTTTCATGCTGTTATAAGGTCAGTATAGGTCTTCAGCTTTAATGGATGTTTCCTCTGTTAACAAAAAGTTCCCATCAGTGTGAATGAATCAATATAAGCAATGCCTTTTTTCATAAAGCTGGAATTTATAACATTCATACAAACTTCTGATATTGACATTTGATAAAGCACATTTCCTGCTTACAGATATGCCTGAAAATAAAGTTACAAACTGTTTGAAAGGATGCACATGAAGTCATAGTATTTACAATAATAAACAATTGATCCCATCCAATTTTCATATTGCAATTTATAAACATTATACACGAAGGGTGCACATATAACTTTCATTTAGTCTGATCATACATTACTGACTGAAAGATATTGAGCCAACATTATAATGCCACCTCAACTGACAGCCAAGCTGACGGATTTTTGTACCATGTCATCTTCAGAATAGAAATGATAACAGAAGAAAACAATGAATTACTTTTGCTCCCTTAAGTTAACTTACCCACTAAAAAATGTAACATGCCAATGTTGTAAGAGGAAAGATTATGCTGTATTAAAATGTTAATTTCCATCATTTATACTCCTACACAGTACAACCTCTATCAGGTCTGAGATCAAACAAACGTAGCATTAACTGAGCCAGAATGGTAATGTCTCTGGTATGGATGTAGCTTAAGGTTAAGTAAGCAAAACTAGCATGTTAATGTTTGCTAGACCACCAGGTTTATGCAAACACAAAACATTAATGATTTGCTATCAATACCCTGTGAACAGACATCAGCAAAGCAACTGGCTATTACCACAGATAAATTAGAAATTCAGTTGCCACCGTTAACTAACATACCTGCACATGCTTGCACAGGTTGGATGCAGAGTTTTTGTAAGCGGCTAACTCCACATTTTTGGGCAAACAAAGGTTACACTGCATAATGAAGCTGTCGCATTTCTTGGACTTGAAGGTGATTTGGTCCCTTAAATGTGGCCAAGAATTTTCTTCATGTTCAATTTCAGCCTCAGCTGACTGTGACTGGAATTCAGATTCATTTATGTCTTGTGTGCCTTTTTTTTTTCTCCAGTTCACTTCTGTGGCATTTCATCTTGACCGCCTGGCATGGAATGAATGGGAAACTGACTTGCTGTCTTGGCGTAGGAGGTCACATTATTTCCTGGTGCATAATTTATGGAGGCTTTTTTTTTTTTACTCTGTAACGGAAGCAGTTTAAATTGTAGCAAAGTAATATACCTCTTTTACCTTAAGTAAAAGTAAAATGAGTTTTTAAAAAAATACTCCAAAAATATAAGTACACAAAAAAATCTACTTTGTAACAGTAAGGAGAGAAATTTTAATCTGTTATTTCCACCCTTAGGTAAAACAAAGAAACAAAATATGCCCCATAAGTATGTAAACACTTAAATTCATTGGCAAGCATGTGTATTTGCAAACATAGAAGTATTTCCAGAGTAAGACTACTTTAATCACAAAGCATTGACATTAGTATTGATAGGTTCCAGGTTTTGATTATATTATTTAAGGCTTCCTGTAGGTGACAGAACCGTGCTGTATTCTGTATTCTTACTTTGTGACACCTCCACCTCATGACACCTTTGGCCTAGCCAGCTCCAGTCATCAAACAAACATTTGCATTTCTGTAGGGTATCCTGTCTCCACAGCATACCCCTGCTAATGGTGTAATACACGTATTAGTTTATTCTAAAATGATGAGAGTTCTCTGTTGTTGTTGCTCTCTTGACACACGTCTCAGCCATAACACAGACTGCCGTAAAAAATCCCCTGTAATTTTTACGACTCTGTCGCAACACATCTATCATGAAGTGCATGTCAAAAAACACATTCTCTGACATCTCCCCTTTTTCTGTTTTTCGTTTGTTTTCTTGAACGGCAACATTATTAATACAAAAACAAATTCTGCAATGCAAATAACAATAACTTTGTATTATATCAATACAATATCAGATTTTCTCTTGAACAACGTATCCATAATGTCCTTTGCAGATCCAGTCTCTGAACAGGTTTAACAACTCTACCACACCTAGTGAGACAGTCCATTAGGGGTCACCTTTGGACCAGGGGAGCTACATCCAGAGCTCACCTGAGTATCCAGTGTATATGGTTTTGTAGAGTGTTCAACTGGGGACCCCACCTCAGGCAGTGCTTGGAGATGGCGATGGTTTCGCCTGTACAGGGCTCCTTGCTCTGTAGCAATGACATATGATCTCTCAGTTGTGCTCTCCCCAGCCACCTCTGCAGGTGTGGACCATGTCTTCTGATTGTCCAGCCTAGTGAGGACAGGGTCTCCTGTCTGCAGAGGTGTGAGCGGTTTCACACCATGTTGCTTATTGTAGTAGAAAGCTTGCTTACTCTTCTCCACAACATCCATAGTGCTGTCTGTTTGGCCATTTTGGTTGCAGGACTTTAGGCAGAGCAGGTAAAGTTGTTCGGATTTTCCTGCCCATTGCTGTCCCGCACAGCAGCCGGACTGACACCAGTGCTGCTGTGCGGTGAGGATCTGTAGATCATAAGAGCCAGTGGATCTTTCTGTCTCAGTATTCTTTTGGCTGTTTGTACTGCACATTCAGCATGTCCATTGCCCTGTGGGTTGTGGGGGCTAGAGGTCACATGCTGAAAGTTCATGTCACAGGCAAAGTCTTTGAAAACATCACTGCTGAACTGTGGCCCGTTGTCACTGACAACCTCTTCCGGTGTTCCATACCGGGGAAAAGTAGCTTTCAGCTTTAAAGTCACCTGAGCACTTGTAGTGGTTGGCATGTGGAGTATTTCCAGGTATCTGGAATAGTAATCTGCTATTACCAGAAAGTTCTCTTTTCCATGTTCACAGAGATCTATGCCTATTTTTCTCCACGGCCTGTCTGGCAGGGGTGTTGACAGGAGAGAGTCTCTGTTCTGTGCTCTCCTATGCTCTCGACAGTATATGCAGTTCTCCACTTTGTGTGTGATTTGTGAAGCTATGCCAGGCTACCACACTGAAGTGTTTGCTCTCATTCTGCATCTGTTAAGTCCTTGTTGACCATCATGTATTCGCTCTAACATTTCTGACCTCATTGACCCTGGTATCACTATCCTGCTCCCTCTGAGTACCAACCCATCATCCACAGATAGTTCATTTCTCACAGGAAAACACTCTCTTACACAGCTCTGTGTGTGTTTTATGTGTTCAGGCCACCCATTCTTAATATACCTGATTACCACTTGGAGTTTCTCATCAGTGGCTGTCTCTGCTCGGATGCTATCCATTTTCGTCTGTGATGCCGGGATGCTGCTCATCACAGCAGCAATGTAACACTCCACATCTGTGTGGCTGTCTCTGCTATATGCCGCTCCCTGTTGTGGGCTCCTGGACAGTAAGTCCACCACAACCAGTGTTTTCCCTGGTGTGTACTCAGCCTCCAAGTTGAACCTCATCAGCCTCATGAGGAGTCTTTGGCAGCGTACTGGTGTGTTGTCAAGGTTTCGAGAGTTCATCAGTGGAATGAGGGGTTTGTGGTCTGTAATCAGTTTAAATGCAGGCAGGCCATAAAGGTATTTCTCAAATCTCTCACACACCCACACAGATGCAAGGCACTCTTTTTCTATTTGGGTGTACCTTTTTTCAGCATCACTTAGTTGCCTTGAACAGAATGCCACTGGTCTCCAGTCGTCACTATGGAGCTGTAACAGGATGCCACCAACACCATAGCTGCTAGCATCAGCTGAGACTACTGTGCTCCTGTTAGTATCATAATACATCAAGGTAGGTGATGTTGTGAGAAGCTCTTTGATTTTGTCGAAGGCTGCCTGCTGCAGAATGTACCTCTCTCTTTTGACAGCTTTATATAGTCTCTTTAAGTCGACACAGATGCGTGCCTTTCCTTTCTTTTTCGGGACTGGCACCATCGGTGCACACCAATCAGTTGGTTCTGTTACAGCTTTGATGATGTCATTGGCCTCCATTGGGTCCAGCTCCTCCTTCACTGCATTTAATAGGGGTATGGGGACTCGGCGTGCTGTGGCTACTGCATAGGGCTGAGCATTATCTTGCAGTGCAATTTTCACAGGCTGTGTTTTCAGTAGGCCAAACTCCTGTTCGCTGGTACTGATCTCATACACTCGCTTTATTAGCCCCATTGCTAAAGATGTTGACCATCTGAGCAGGTTGTACACACTCTCACTTCTAATAACATAGAGCCTGAATGTGTATGTTTTGCCCTTGCATATAGTCTGTGTGATAAACTGCCCCAAACAGTTCAAACCACCCCCCAGACCACTCAGTACTTTCTTTGCCTTGTATAGGATTCTCTTTGGCTCAAATGATTTATACACAGTCTCACTCATGACTCTGCAGTCAGCTCCAGAGTCGATTTTAAACTTTACAGGCTTATTTTCAATATCCAGTGTAACTGTCCACTCATCATCATTGTCTGATGTGCTGTTAACTGAGCCAAGGTAATAATTTTTATTTTGTCCATCATCCTTGGTCACTTCACTCACCAGCCTACTCCTGCACGCTCTTTCCCAGTGCCCCTTTTTCCCACATTTGTTGCATGTGGACTGTCTTGCCGGACACTTATCACGCTGACTGTGTGGTGTTTTGCCGCACTGTCCACATTTTTCTGCGATCACTGTCTTTGTGTTTATATTTGTCCTGGTGCAATCTCCACACTTTAGTCTGCGCACCGCCGTGTTTCTGTGCCTTTACCTCCTTAGACTGCTGCATCTCTTGTACAGTCATCTCCAGAGTGAGTTTCGGGATGAGCTGCAGCTTCTGAGACAACTTCTTTTTTCTCGTTTTGCACCAAAGTCGCAGTGTCCAGACAGTTCGTACAAAGAGCAGATAAATGTCTCTGCGCGCTTGCACACATGCTACACTCTCTGGTTGAAACAGGCACGTTCATGGATAACGTTGCATCTCGGGATAAAATAGGCATCAAACTTCGCCATAACTGTATCAAACTGGTCTTCACTTTCCCCTTCTTCATAGGTGAATGAGCTCAGTATGTTCTCCGCTTCCTTACCGAGCGCGTACATCAGCGTGTTCACGTGAATCGGACCGTCCTCCTTGCCTAGTTTAGTAGCCGTCCTGTAGCGGGAAAATCGTTTTTTCCAGTCAGGCCATTCCGCCGGTTTCTCAAAACAAAAAATCTCCGGTGGTTGAAACTTCGCCATCCTCGACCACTTCTGACACCATGTAATAAACATATTCGTTTATTCTAAAATGATGAGAGTTCTTTGTTGTTTCAACTTTGGTCTTTTATTGACAGAGCGCTCTCTTAACACACGTCTCAGCCATAACACAGACTGCCGTAAAAAATCCCCCGTACTTTTTACGACAACTGTCGCAACACATCTATCATAAAGTACATGTTGAAAAACACATTCTCTGACAAATGGCTCTGCCAGGGTTCCCATGGAGGGACAAGACCAGTTGTCTCTGGCTTGCCACTTATCTCATTCCTTTGATATGTATGACCAGGAACTGTATATCAACACACCACACAACTTGATTCTTTAGAGATTCTCTCGGCACAGGCAGCCTGAATGTTCTGAGTTTGTCTCTCCCTTGCGCATTGTAATAAACCAACATTCTCTAAAGAGAAGTCGTCAGTGTGTTCTTCATTGTCCTGCACTTGGCTCCACGGAGAAGGGCAAAATATCCGAACAGTTTCTATCAACTTTAAATAAACATATCATTTTAAATCAAACTTGGTGATATTGATTAATATGGTTAAATAAATCTGTGATTAAGGTTTCTATGTACCAACAATGCCTTCAAAGACCCACAAAGCAAAGGACTGTACAGGATAAGTCACACCATAACAGCAACGTTGGCCAGTAGATGGCAAAACACACAGAACTAATCAACTTGCTATGGTAATAGCTGATAAACAGAACTATTTAAACTATTATTGTCCTGACTGTTTGTAGAACAGTACAGGAGTCAGGCATCAAACTACACAAATTAGCCTCTAACAGCCATGCAGTGATGGATGCATTTCCTCCAGAAGAGCGAGCTAAAGAACTAAAAGATCTGGAGTTAAATGTGGACCCCTTGCCCTTACAGCGCAGGGGCATTCTGTACACAGTTAATGGCCTTTATGATCCCTTGGAATACATGGAACCTGTAAAAATACAGGGAAAAGCCTTAGTCAGAGAACTTTCCGCCGAACAAGGGGAACTGGAATCTCCATTACCCGCTGAAAGAGAAGAACAATGGAGACTTTGGACAGATTCACTCCTTGAGCTTGAACAGCTTCAAATTGAAAGACAATGTGTGCCCGTTCCACCTTGTTCCATAAAATACAGAGAACTCTATGTTTTCTCAGACACTTCAACCATGGCCATATCAGCAGTAGCATACCTCAAGGCAACAGACATAGAGGAACACACCCATGTTGGGCTCATCATGGGCGAGTCAAAGTTGGCACCCCATCCTCCCCACATAATTCCATGGCTTGAGCTCCCCACATAATTCCAGGGCTTGAGCTTGAGCTGCTGTCTCGGCTATTGAAATGGCAGACCTAATCACAGATGAATTAGACATTGGTATTCACAAGGTCACATTCTAGATAGCCAAATTGTAATTGGCTACATCCACCTGAAGATTTTGTCTATGTTGCCAGAGTTGTCTGCATCAGGAAGTCCACACATCCAGAACAGTGGCACTTTGTTTGCACAGAACACAATCCTGCAGGCCATGGGACACAATCAGTACCAGCCATTTCTCTAAAAATAAAAACTGCGAAGAAAACATTGAAATTGCAATTCCAGAATGTTGTAGGGCCTTTTCACTGGCGAGGACATCAGCCTAGATGCTTATCAGCCCTTTGTTTGCACAGCAGGGCAATAAAAGTCCAGCCTCCCAGTTGCCACACCCACTGTGTAAATCCCCCTTGATTCAAAGCAGGAAAATTCAAGTTCTAACAATCCTCACTACAGTATTTGTACATCAAATAAAAATTAATGTTTAGAAATAGGAACAAACATATGTAGTTCAAAAGCTGAATACTAAACACACTGCTTGTTTGTCAGCTCACTTTTATTTTGCTTCCTCCATACATTTTTTGGGCTTTGTGGAAACATGTTTGTTTTCCAAATTATTCGATATAAACATGCTTACAAAACCACATATTTAGCTAGGACTGTTTGTTATACTTAATGTCAATAGCAGGGATGAGCACAAGCATGGAAATAAAGGTTCCAGCACAAATTTATTAAAGCAAAGCTAGGGAGAGAAGAAAAAAAAAAACCAGACCCCACAAACACAAGAAACTAAAGGACTAATCTAACAACACTGGCTCATGGAGCTAGGCAGACAACAGGAACACAATGGGTATGAGAGGCAAGGCTAACCATGACTCAGCAAAGGTATAAGCTGGCACTGGTTTAAATAGCCAGGTAATTATAATAAGTCAGGTGAGTGTAGCTTGAAAGCATAGTGGATAATTGGCAGTGGGTCACCCTTTGGTGCTGAACACTGGTACTGCTTCCCAGTGTGACAGTACTCCCTCTCGTAAGGCCGCCCCTTGGTGGTCGAGGCTGGTCTGGGTGGGCACGGTGGAAGTCCCGGATCAGTGCAGGATTGAGGATGTGTCATGCTGGAAACCAAGAACATTCCTCTGGCCTTTACCCCTCCCAATCAACCGGTACTGAAGACCACGCCCCAACCTGCACACATCCAGTAGTCTGTGCATGGTGTAAGCAGGACTCCCAGTGATGAAACATGATGGAGGAGGCTGAGGCACTGGAGGGTACAAGGGAGAGGTTACTCTTTTAAAATCAGAAACATGGAAAACGGAGTTACCCGTAGCGATCAAGGTATTGCCAGCTGGTCAGGAAACAGTGAGAATGGATAGCCAGCTTGAACCTCAAAGGGGGCCATACCTCCGGAGGCGCTGCACAGTTGATTATGGGCTATTTCCATCCACATTAGAATGTCACCCCAGGCAGCTGGATTGTCAGAGACAAAGCACCAAAGATACTTCTCCACCTCCTGGTTGACCCGCTTGGTTTGGCTGTTGAATTGAGGATGGAGACTGGATGAAAGGCTGACTGAGGTCCCAAATGAGTCCTAGAAAGCATGCCAGAACTGGGCTGAGAACTGGAGTCCCTGGTCAGAGAGCATGTCTGCTGGAACTGTCACAGGCAAATAGTTCCAGCCGAGCAAAAAGTTCCAGGCTGACGCAACAATCGAGTTCTGACCAGCTGATCGGCGTTCCACCCAAGCCATTACCTAATGTTAAAATCTTCGTGTAGCCCCATTGAAAACAAGCGGTGTAATGTCAAAGAATGAGGAACATACTTTTAAATATTCAAGGAGCCATATATAATACGCTTAATACAGTTATAGCTAATAAAATATAATACTGTAGCCTATTATAGTTAGGTGTAATTCGCTCACGAAATACTTGTTAATCACCCGGTTAATCCATGGTAAATGGCAAATAGATATCAGAGACAGCTAGTGAGTTTGTATGTTGCCTGTGAACATAATTGTAGGAGGGTTTATACCCGTCTATGAGCTGTATATGAGATTTTCTGATTGGCAAAAGTTACACTTAATTCAGATTATGTCTGCCGTAGAAATGACAAAAACAAATGAGAAGCCGGCAAGTCGTAAAACTGAATTAAACAGTTAATGAGGCTAGTAATCAAGCTAACGTTGGCTACCAAGTTGAAAACTGTTTATTAACATTACTAGATAACATTGGCTACCAGGTAGAAAACAGTTTATTAACATTACTAGCTAGAGAAACGTAAGATAACATACTATGAATAATTGCTAAATTGCGAGCTGTCTAGCTAAGTTGGTCTTGTGTGGCAACTTGACTTCAGGACCAGAAAATCACGGCAAACAGGCTAGACAAACGTAAGATGACATATTAAGAACGATCACTAGATTGCTAGCTACCAAGCCGAATTGGTCGTGTGTGGGCAGAAAGTTGTTGCCGGGCAAATTGTTCCGGTTACGCATCAGCTGATTCGTGTTTACTGTTGAATTTTGACGTTGTTGCTATGTTGGTTGCTATGCATTCGCTGTTAAGAGGGAATCCTTGTACCTTACTGTCACTTTCTCTCAGATGAGTTTGGAAGGAGAAGACTGCTCTTGACGACTGGCATCTGGCAATACGACAACGATGAAAACTTTTGTCACATTACACTTTTTTAACATTTTTTAAATATTTTTTAAACGAAGACATATTTCACTTAAATTCAATTAAATAATCTACATCATTTTAACTGAAAGCTACCTTAGATAACTGACTGACAGCTTTCACTAAAGTAGTCTAGGCAGACAGTTTTAGCTATCCTACATTATTGCCTTGTTAATTATAAAGTTTTTAGTCAGGTTATTTGTTAGATTAAAACGCCATGGTGTTGATTGATGACATTTTCTTTTATCTTTCTAGCGTGGAGAAGTACAGGAGGGGTGTCAGTGAGGAGATGAAGAGAGCCATCAGGAAAGCTGCACAGAGATACACCCTCCAAGGTGAAAATAATTTCTAGTTAATGCATAAAAATGATTTGAGGAACTTATGTGTAATGTCAGCTGTGTTGAATGCACTAATTACAATTGTAAGTAGCGATGGTTATCCAATCATGGTAGCCAGATGACTAGCTAGTGTCATAAAGTCAGCTGGATAGCTACCTGAAATTTACCTCAGAGAAAGACACTGCCACCTAATTCTGCCAAGTGCTATTTAGTAGAAATTACTCAGATGAGGGAAGACATTAGTTTAACTAACGCTCAGAAATGTTACTGACAACACATTTAATATTTGAATCTACAAATGTCATATTTCTTTACTGTTGTTCAAACGATCTTTTAGATGTTTACTATGTAGATATATCCCTATCTTCCTTTCTTGTAGGTGACACCTTGTACTACATGGGAACGGATGGCTCGTCACTGAGGAGGGTTGTATTCTCTGAGGAGGAGAATGTGCCCATCCTCACAGAGGTTTCACGCCGGCCACTTTGGACGGAACCAAATGGTGGAGAAGATTAAGCAGCGCTTCTACTGGCATAGCATTAGACAGGATGTGGGGAAATGGGTAAGTTGATCCATATTAGGCCCTGTCTTTGCACTGTATAGTTTTAATTGTTGTGACATTAAATGCCTTATAATGTATCATAATGATCTTGTATACGTAATGTATTAAATGCATAATGTATTACAATTATAGCTGTGGTACAGCCTAATCATATCTAGTATGGTACAGCATTTTCATATTTGGTGTAACTTTAAGCATTTTTATGTATTTACAATTGAAACTGAATGGTGTAATTACAACCCCTGTCAAAACCTTTACGTTAAATGCACCTTTTTCTGCTTTACTTCACCTTCACTTATAGATCAGCACCTGTGTCCCGTGCCAAAAGTTTGATCGGGTTAAGACGGAGGCACCAGAGATGAAGCCAAATAAACCAGTGGCACATGGTTGGTATGACTATTCATCATTAAGAAGGTAGCATTTCAATCAAATGTGGAACTGTTGATTAATGAGTTTCCTCTGTCTTTACAAACTAAGGTGTTGACCTCATCGGGCCATTCAAGACATCGAAGAACGGGAGCCTGTCTGACGCCCACAGACTTCTTCACGAAGTGGGTAGAGGCCAGACCCATCAGGGAGAAAACGGCAGTGGAGACCTCACAGGTGTGTATGTTTTCTAGTATATCTGTGTAGGTGTGGTGGTGAAATACATACGATTTTATTCATACTCCTCATTTACTGTGTTTATACTAACTAGGCGATGATGGACATTTTCCTTACCCACGGTGCCCCTGAGGTCATCTTGACTGACCAAGGCCGGGAGTTTTGGAACAAGATATATGCATCCATGTGATTGAACTACGATAAAATGTTGACTGTAAATGCCAATGTGTAACTGTTCACTTGTTTCTTGATCAAGGTTAATGATGACCTGTTTCAGGGGTGCGGGGTTAAGCATGGCATGACCTCAGCTTACCACCCACAGACAAATGGTTTGTAAGTCAATCATGCTTTATTGTTTGTTTTTAATTATTGATAACTGAATGGCCTGGACTAAATTAATTGAATGACCTAATGTTAACTCAAGGAATCAATTTACTCACTTTATTTAAACAGGATTGGACGAACATACAAACCAAACCCTGAAGAGGTTCATCGGCAAGACCCTGGATGGACATCAAGACAGGTGGGAGGATAATTTGAAAGAGATTTTGTTCTCTCATAACTCCTCTGTTCAATCTTCTTCTAGGTTCTCGCCGTTCCACCTGATGTATGGCCAGGAGCCAAGGCTGTTTACTGAGGTACGTTAAAATCTTTTGGTTCTGAATGTATAGCTAATTTTCTCCAGGTTCACACTTTAGAAAAGTTGTGCTATATTAATTGATTATGCTTGACAAAGATTGTATTTTGTGTTAACTGTCAGTTTTCCTCAATGATTTTGGGTCTGTATTAGATCTCAGGAGACATGTCTGATGAGGCTCCGGTCATGCCAACGGCAGAGGAGGATGTGGAGGCCTACGTGCAGCAACGAGCCACGATGGACGAGGAGGTGTTTGACAAGGTAAACTTAAAAACACAGGACAGTAAGCTTGTTTTTAGATCATAGGAGCTCTCCTCACATGCGCATTATGTTATTAAATGTTCCCAGGTCTGAGATAACATCGAAAAGGCCCAGGAGAAGCAGAAGGAGTGCTACAGGAGGAAGACCTGGAAGGGGACAAAGCGCTTCCTGATCTCCCCAGGCATGGAGGTGCTGAAGAAGGACGAGAGGAAGTGTGGTAGGCCTGCGATGACGATGAATCCTGACTGGACGACCAAGTACTGGTAAATGTTACCACAGTTGTATCTAATATTCTGGATATCTTCTGGGTGATATGTATACATATATGTGTGTGAATACTCCATACTTATACATATTTGATTACTCGAAAATAATTGTCAGAGTCATCGAGGTGGAGGACAACCTCGTCCAGTTGGAGACCATGGATGGGCGTCCCCTGAAAACGAAGACACCCTATGCTTCAGTGAAGCTGTTGCGGATCAGTTAAAAATCTTATTTTGGTAATCATGTCTAAGATTGTTCATGTTTTGATCGGTTGTTATCGTTCCCTCTGTGTCATACAGGGTCCCAGAGTGGCTGCCCCTCCGAGGGAAGCTGTTAGATTGACACCAGCTGACAGCTCCAGAGAAACGGAGGACAGACTTCAGGTATTGCATTCTTATACCAAATTACTCCTCTGCATTACTATCACCACCATTATTCCTTTATGATTTGTTTTCTATCCTTTTTTTCTCAGGTGACATGCACTGTGCCTCTCAGCCCTGTGTCTTCACAGCCAGAGCCTGGCTGTGAGACAGCTGAGGACACACTAGAGGTAAAGGAAAAAAGGACTTAAGGGATTATTTATATACTGATGTCTGCATACGTATTTGTTAAGTGGTGTTTTGCTTGGACTTTCAGGACAGTGATGTTGTCATCACTGGTGTTCAGCCAGGGCAGCCCTTGCCGGCTTCACTGACCAGCAGGGTGGCGGATTTCAGGGTCATGGTTCTGCAGCCAGATACCTGGTTGGACGACTCTGCCATTGATCACGCCCAGGCCATCCTAAAGGCTAAGTACCCCCACGTAGGTGGCCTTTACGCCACCACGTCCCTCGCCCTTCTCTCCCACATGCCTGCACCAGCCCAGAGGTTTGTTCAGATTCTTAATGTCTGTTCCAATCACTGGGTTACGGTAACATTGGATGTGAGGTGGGTACAGTTCTTGCTTATGATTTTTTGCATCAGACCTGGACTGATGAGTTTGTTTTCCAAGTTACGGGTCTGCTTGTTTTTCCAGGGAAGACTGTCTGCAGTGGCTGGATGTACAGGTGCAGGAAGGTGGCTCAGATTGTGGGCTGTTTGCCATCGTAAACAGTCTCACTCTCTGCAGAGGTGAGGATCCATGCAATGTGGAATACAATCAAGCACACATGCGGAAACACCTCTTTTCATGTTTTCAGACTGGAGACCTAACACCGTTCCCCAGTTCTGTGAGGTTTCCCCCTGCACTGCCAGCCCGCACCATGGAGGTGGATGTCCACTGCCTCTGCAGACGGACTGTACGGCAAGGTAAAGACCCAATTGTTCATTGTGGAAGATGTTTTAAGGTCTTCCATGAGTTCTGCCTTACAGACTTAGACAACACGCAGGAATTTGTTTGGACATCCTGCACTGTGATTGTTTTGGGATAAACATGTTGTAGATTTTTCATTTTAAATAGGTAGTACTGATGTTTGAATTTTAAAGGTAAAGGTACTGTATTTCAATAAATAGTTCCAATGACTTTGTTCTGTTCTCCTTACATTTATTCAAGTTTCCTTATTTTTTATTTTTGTTAAATATCATAGTTTCCTGTAGTCCTTCTTTTCATTCCTTCTTTATTCTCTATTCAATGTTTTGCATTGTTCCCATTGCCATGTTCCAGGCAGACAACTCTTAATTGTTTAATTTTTAAATTAAAGACAAGCAGGAAACCGTGATAAAGGGATATTGGAATGACTAGTGGGTTGTACTCTACCATGGTCTATAAATCCCAATATCCCAGGACAGAGTTTGCAATGCAGTCCTGTTAAGAGTACCGTCTTTCGGATGAGATGATAAACCAAGGCCCAAGTCATGAAATTGGCTCTACATTATGTACTTCACCCTCAACAATGATGAGGAGTTTGACAAAGAATAAAACAAAAACAAAAAAAATTAACCCTCTGTCAGGCCTGTACCTTGACTTTGGTGAGAGGGCTTTCCACTAAAGCAGGCCTTTACAATAAAAATGAAACTCTTAAATCTTGTGTCTGTGCTTTTTTAATTGTAGCCTGTTAGGTTGTGGATGAAGCTGGCACAATATGCAATGCAATTCAATGTGAATAATGTCCTAGATGGTTCCATTTTTTTTTTCCAACATAACAAGATGCCCTGTGTATAGTATAACAAGCTAGGTACATCAGACGAAGTTCACCTTCGTGCTTTTTTTGTCATTTGACCCATAGTGATTTCGCTCACTTGTCAGTGTAGGCTGCATTTATTTATTTCTATGGGAATACAGTGCCAATTGTTCCTCTCTCGGCCTGTGATTTACCAGTAAATGTCATTTGATCAAATGAGGTGTGGGGGGGAATCCACTCAAGCCATACACACATGTAAGCATAGCTACACAAAGTAATTTTCTGCATATGAAGTAGGCTAGTTATTTTTTGCCACACCAAAACATTCACCAGGTCTAACCTGGCCACCCCAGTAGGAAAGCTTTGTTGAGATTAAGATCAAATGTTGATTAAGATTAAATAATTGTTGCCGAAGAATGTAAAAAAAATAAGATTTTACTTGAGCATCATGCCACTCATTTCTGTTAATAAGATATAGTTTCATACATGAGTAGCTATGCTACTTTTCCATCTTAAGAGTAAAATTTTCTGCAACATTGAGAAATACCTTGAAGTACTTGTCTTCCTGACTTTGCAATACATCATGATATATAAAAATTGAGTCCTATCTGCAGTATGTGGCTACAAACCAAAATTTACTGATACAAAGCAAATGGAAAATACTATGTATTAAACAGCCACCGCAACGTATTCCCATAGGTACAGAAAAAGGTGAATATCATAAGTACAATCAATACAATAGTTGGTTGAAGATGAAAACATTTTGTTGAGGATTCAATTTTCAGGAGGACAGCTTATGTACAAATGTAATGCACACAACACTACAACCAAGGGTGTTAATATGTATTCCTTCAATGTCATTAAATATTACTTGACGGTAACAAAGTGTAGAGAAGCAATGCGTGGATATCCATGCAGTTTCTATAGAATTTGAACGTCCTTCCCATTCAAACACCACCTGCCATGGAAGAAACGCAACGAATGAAAAAGTGGCCAAGTGCCGAAGATAAGTACAACGGTGCTTTTCTTCATACACGTAAAGGCTAGCTATATGGTAGGCAAGCAAGCCATTTTTAATCATACCCAACTGCAAGCTAGCTAGGTTCTTTTGTATCATACACGGAATCATATCCACATTTGCGCTGTCGGTAAATGCGAATTCAGTTGGCATTGGTGTTATCAACGATTGCATCGGAGCATCTGTAAAGCAAAGTTGAAATCATGCAGGTAACCTGTGCAATTAAACACATGGTTTTGTGCATCATCAGTCACCTGCTCTTGATTGTTGTTCGCCAGCACTTTTCGATTTAAGTTAAATATACCCACAGTATTTACCTTTGCCATTTCATCAGACTTTTTTTTTCAATATTTTCGTTTGTAGGAGCGCAAATATGCTTTTCAGGTCTGAGATACCCTTAGTCTTCATGTGTGTAGGCTTAATTAATTTGTGTGATTGTAGCAATCCCTGAGATAGCATTTTATTAGTCGATACTGGGAAACTTTTACATTTACATCACTACAGTGTTCCCTCTCTGTATCGCGGTTCTGCTCTCGCTCCCTCAGTGCAACACGGTTTTTTATGTACATTATATGTCATCCTGTCTTGCGGAATTTTTGCTCTATTGTGGATTTTTGTGGTATTTAAACATTTTTAAATTTCCAATATTTTCATGAAAAAAATAATCATTTTCTAGCCTAAAAAGGGAAAAAAACTGTCAAAAAAAATTAATTAAAAGACATTTTAATTTATCGCCTTGTGTGGCGATATAGAAGTTTTTAAAATTCCATGATTTCATTATTTTTGTGATAAAATAAGCATTTTCTTACCTTGAAAAATGAACAGTAAAAAATATAGTAAAAAATAAACTAAAATGTTTTCTCATTCTTAATTTAAAATGATTTACCTTAACATGCGTATTTCCATTTAAAGTAGTTTAGTGCATGTACATTGCATTTTAATTTACTTTTAAAATGTTTTACAATGTATTTAATGTATGTGTTGTATTTCCATTTATATTTTACATAAAAATGTTTACATACAAGAGTGTGGGAAAAGGTAATACAGTCTAGGGAGGGTTGATAACAGTGTGGGGGAGGTTCGTAAAGGGTTGGGGAGGTTCGTAAAGGGTTAACATATACGTAAATAATATAACTATCTCGCCTCTACTTCGCGATTTTTCCCATCTCGTGGGCGGCCTTGGAACGTAACTACCGCGATAGGAGAGGGATCACTGTATATCGTTACCTTGAAGAGTGAATTTCTTTCCATCTCTCCCTTTCTCGTATTTCCTGTAGTAGGGGAGAAGAAAATAGCGATTATTGACAGCATTTCATCATCAATCAATATTCATGTCTGTTTTCACTCAGCATTTATCTTCATCTCTTAGTAAATTAGCTAATCCTAGTCACATCAGTAGATACAGCTAACTACATAGCTAGCAAACTTGACCAGTTGTACTCCATACAAAAAAAAATTTGTTCAGAGAACAGTCTAAACCTATTTTAATACTAATACAATTAAAGAAATACTTAACTGAGCTGGTTTCGGTTCCATATTTTCAGGCTGAAGTGGTGAATGGCGATCTCTTCGTCGAGTAAATTCTGTGGGAAACTCCTGTACAACTGCGAGCGATTTAATCTCCTAACGTTCTAACCGTTAGGTCATCCCTGTGTAATTATAGCAACGGACGCTATCAGCTGTTCAGAACTCGATTGTTGCGTCAGCCCGGAACTTTCTGCCTGGCCGGAACTTTTTGCCTGTGACAGAACCCCATGGAAGCAGACCACTTCATGGATCACAACCTCAGCCGTCTGCTTAGCTTTGGGCAACTTGGGGAGAGGCACAAAACTGGCAGCTATAGAGAACTGATCTACCACCGCCAGAATCACTGAGTTACCTCTGGAATAGGGAGTCTCGTGATGGAATCCATCAATATATGCGACCAAGGGTGATAGGAGCAGGCACACCGGTAGGGTCAGGACTGGCAGTCGCTGGATGTTATAGGTTCACTCTGAGTTTATGCACAGCATTTGCCAGTGGTAACTTGGGTTTGGCTTTGCTGTTCCGCTAAGATGGTGCTCATCTGCTGGAGCCCCCACTGGAGATCCTGTAGCTCCGCTGTGCTCTGTGCTGGCTCAGTCATACTGTCAATAGTTGGGATGAGCACAAGCATGGAAATAAGGTTCCAGTATACACATTTATTAAACCAAAGCAGAAAAAACTAAGCAGGCAGGGCAGGCAGACCCAAGAACTAAAAAAGGGGATAGGTGGGCATGACTGAGCACAGGTACATGGTAGCACTGGTTTAAATAACCAGGTAATGATAATAACAATCAGATGAGTGTGGTTTGAGAGCGTAGTGGATAATTGGCAGTGGGCACCCTCTGGTGATGAACACTGGTACTGCTTTCCAGAGTGACACTTAAGTTATTTTCATAATCCATTCAGTACTTTTTGAGAAAACTGTATATTTTCAGCGGCTCCCCCTTAGTAAACATCATCATGAACTGCTTGTTGGTGATGCAAAAATGCAGTGCTACATAATTACAGTGTTGAACTATTGTAAAACACAGCATGTAACCCCCAAGGGCTTCCTGTCCTTTCTAATAAGGAATAATATGTCGTATCACGGTGATGGACAGGCGGGAAATATCAAAGCATTCACTGACCAGAGTTATCCTGCATAAATCAGTGGAGTTATCCAGAGTTTTCTGCAGTAGCAAGATGGAGACCTTCACAGTTAGCTAGGGCAGGGGGGAGGGGATGTGGAGGGTGTCGTGCAGAACCGAAAGGAGGCTAATTCCCTTTCATTCTGTAGATATGTATAGCATATGTTGTACACACGTACGTTGATGGAGCAACAGTTTTTGACTGTTGCGCTGTGCGCTCACATGCACTTTAAGTTAGTATTGACATACTGTATTAGAACAATGAATATAAGTAAAATACACATTGGAGGTAGCCTATAATAGTTTATATATATATATATAAATATATATAAATATATAAGGGTTTGGTATGTTAAATTGTACCCTTTTTTGAACCTTTATTTTGTGAATAAACGGCATCAGTCTACGTGAAAGCAAACGATGGCCTCCAGTGGTTTGTGATAGCGAGATGGAGGATAGCGCGCGTAAGGAAGTCCCCATCTCCCGGCTGCTTTGGAGGCTCAATGGTTTGCAGCCACACTTCTGAAAGTAAACTTAGTACGCATCGGTTTGAGCACTTCTCCAGCTGGAAGACCCTCTGCCAAGCTACAGCCAGGCTCATTCATAAGGTCAGGTCCAGTACCAAAGCTCCAAACAGGAAAACAGATGAGCGGACACAAGCAAGGATAGTTATCATCAGAAGTGCACAGCGAACCTCGTTCACAGAGAGGACAAAGTCTCTTTCAAAGGGTGAAGTAGCCTTGAAGTCAATTGCTCTAAGAAAAATGAACCCCTTTGTCGATGTAGATGGTCTGCTGAGAAACAGGGGGCGCATGTCATTTGCTGAAGTACCCAGGGAAGAGAAGCACCCTATCATTGTTCTCAAAAACCATCACATAGCTACCTTATTAGTAAGGCATTACCATGAGCAGGTCACACATCAGGGCAGGCATCTCACAGAAGGTGCTGTCCACTCTGCTAGTCTGTGGTTATTTGGAGGCAAGAGACTGGTGTCAAGTGTGATGTGCAACAGGCTGAGAGGAAGACTGGAAGACCAAAAAATGTAAAAACTTACCTGCTGATCGGGTCAACCCAGGTCCTCCATTCACGAATGTAGGTGTTGATGTCTTTGGTCCACACATCATCAGGTCATGATGAACCCCAGGAAGCATTGCAGAAAATAAGCACTGGGGCATCACCTTCACCTGCTTGGGAACAAGAGCAGTACATACTGAAGTTGTTGAGTCTCTGTCATCCTCAAGCTTCATAAATGCATTAAGAAGATTCACAGCCATTCATGGACCTGTACGCCTCTTCCGTTCTGACCAGGGAACAATCTTCATTGGGGCGTGCAGGGAACCTCAGATAAACCCTGAGGACCCTCAACTGAAAACTTACCTTCAAGACCAAGGCAGCACCTGGATCTTCAACCCTCCCAACTCCGCACACATGGGTGGAGTGTGGGAGAGAATGATAGGCGTTGCTCGAAATGCACTGTTTCTCAAGGAAAATTCCTCCCGTCTGTCTCATGAAGTGCTGGCCACTTTCATGTCATGACCATCATGAATGCCAGGCTTCTGGTGCCTGTGTCAACTGATCTGGACATGCCCACTGTCCTCACTCCTGCTATGCTCCTAACGCAGAAAGTTGAGACTGTGTCACCACCACCAGGAGAATATGACATCAAGGACCTGTATAGCAAGCAGTGGAAGCAGGTCCAGACTCTGGCAGATTCATTCTGGAAACGTTGGTGCCAAGAATATCTGGTGTCACTCCAGTCAAGGTGAAAGTGGCATGTGGACAAACCAAATTTGAGCAAAGGAGATGCTTTGCTTCTCAAAGATGCACAGGTGAAAAGAAATGAAAGGCCTGTTGGAGTGGTGGTGAATGCCATTCCCAGTCAAGACAACAAAGTCTGCAAAGTGGATGTGAAGGTGGTCCGGCAGGGTACCCGGGGGGTGTACTCTAGACCTGTCTCTGAAGTTGTGCTCCTCCTTAAAGGGTCTTAGTGTTATAATGCATTATACCAGGCAGGGAGTGTGTTGCTCTCTGGACTCCTAGTGATGAAGCCAGTTGTTGTTCACGTTGATTATCCCACTAGCTATACTGTAGTCAATAGGTCATTTCAAAAAGCAGACATGTTATTTTCCTCTGAATTGTCTGGCCATGAAAATATTCAGTATTTTCATATTGTATTGTCTCTCATGGTGTTCAAAAGTAACATACTGTTAACACATTGATGATTATAAATGGTGTAAATCTTTTTTAAGTTCGCTTTTCTCAATGTTAGCCTGTCTATGGGATTTCTCTCATTAAGTTAGCATTAAGCTAACATAATGGTAGCAAGGTCAAGGTCCATGGTCCATGTTAGCTTAGCATGAAGCTAAACAATCTGATATACATTTTTTTAATGTGTATACATGATTGTACAGATGAATGCTTTATCTTATAATTTATTTACAACCTCAGTGACATGTATGCTCTGTATGTGTTGCAGTTTTACAGTGCTTTATAAGTAAAACCGGCAAAACGAACATTACGTATAGACCTGGCTTCTTGGAAAAACTGTTATCTATCTGCCAAGCTACATTAGCAGGGGCAGAATACTATTTTTGTTCTTAGCCCCCTGGTGCCCATACCATGTACAAATATTGAAAGTTGAAACACTTTCAAGTACAAACAATAAGGTTATAATAGAGTTCAGAAATCACGAATGGAGAATGGGACACAGCAGATGCAATCTATTGAAATCATGTGTTGCCTTACCAGATACATTAACTGAAATACAGTACTGTATGTGTACAGTATCTTGGCTATCTTCAGTATCTTCTGGGGCTGCTGGTTCAAGTGTTGTTACATCTTTTCTAGCTTTCCTTGTAGTGCAATGTTGGTGTACTGGAAACAGAAACAGATGGCCTCTCTGTTGCAGAAGCAGCTAACCACTCTATAATGGATTGTGCCAATGGTAGTACAGATAACTTGATTAATGCCAAATGTACCATAGATGGCAGGCTGCTCTTTTGGAAGTAGTGCACTTACTCTGGATATCTGTTATCCCTCCATGTAGATGAGCTTGACTTTGGTGACAGGAAGGAGTGTGTCATAGAGAGCTTTCACTGTAGGTATGTCAGTACCCCTGGCTAACTGTGAACCTGTAGTTCTCTGTACAGTGGCTCCAATACCATTAGCAGGCCCTTTGCCGAGATCAGCTTTCCAGGAAACTCCATTTTACAGCAGAAAATCCCATCTGGAAAGGAAAAGTGCTCATGAGATAAAAGTTCTTCTTTCCTCAGTAGTACATTGACTTAAGCAAGCAGGTGACATACCATGACTTCAGAGATATTACCAAAAGGCAATAATGGTCAAACTTCCATATTGACACAAATAATTGAATTTCCCATGATCTATTAGGAAAATGTAAGACCCGTGCTCTTTAAATTTATATTCTTTTAATGCTTGGAACATGATGGATGCAGGCTGTTAATCTTGGCTGAATTTAACATCTATGTTTTGCTGTTTATTCCAATTGTATGGAATACATAATTGCTAGGAGAAGAAGGTGGTACCGCCAATTCAAATTATATTTTTCAAATAGTGGCACTCTTTCCTTAATATGACTGACCCTACGTTCACACGGACCCTACGTTAAGTGGAATTTCGGCTCCGTATTCCTAAAGTGAGAGCACGGAACATACAACAACGTCACACCTGTCAAAAATCAGCAATCGCTGATTGGGACCTGCAGCAGACATGTAACTCATTAGTGATAGATTATTACATAAGGAAAATAAATATAGCTGACTGTCAAATAATTATCATCATTATATGTAGCTAGCTAGCTAAGATAGGCCCCCATGACCACAACGGCAAGTTGTGACAAGCAATTTAGCTGGTACCAGTTAGCTAGATTGGATACCCTATATTTTATAGGTCATAACAAGGCTATTCAAACAATAAAATACACTATATTACTATACCACATATACTATAACATATACTCTTTTCTGTCACTGTTATGGTATGACATAGTGTACAATTCAGGGTATCCTTGAACCATAAGAATGAATGAGTCTGCCTTTTTATAAGGCAGTGGTCTGACTGGATGATGTCCTCGGAGCTGTAGTCTGAAGAGGGGATGTCACGGTTACATTGTCGATAAGGAGCTGGAATGGACAGCTGCGCCGCTGCAGTTTCTAGGCTGTTGCTGAGCAGAGCCTGCCTCGCTTCCATCCATATTTAATGCAACTGAATGAAATATGCCATGCTAGTAACAGTGGTTACTATAGGCTATATTCAGTTTTATGTGTCATGTGGTTTGAAGTTACTTAATTTAAAATGGGTTTTAGCAGTATTAAGAAATGCATTCTATCACTGAGCAAAGAGGGATGAAAACTATATGATCACCACATATATAAATTATATATTTAATAACTGGACATGTGTGCTCCGCCCCTTCGCATTCTGTTCGTGATGAGTGTGTCACAGGAGACAAGTAACTGTCAGTTTTACAAGCTGTTATTTGCCGGTTTTTTGCCATGCTCAATAAACTGCTGGGTGTGAACATGAACCAGTACCTCCGATTCCTCTGGTGTGAAGCGCATGTTCCTCTGCCTTAGGATTTACGACTTATGACATATGAATGTGAAAATAGAACCCCCTGTGTTTTTCTGTCTTTTTCTCCATGCTTTTCTGGCTTTTCTTTGCTCCCTGCCAGACAAATCGTTGATATAGTTTAACTTTATTTCTTCCTTTCTTTTCTTATTTCTTTCTGTCCAAAATATGCTTCATACCTCTCTGGCTCATCCCTCAATCTTTGCCTTCTTGCAATCTCAATACTCCACTTTTTCCATTTCATTTTGGTATGTTCGTTGTTTATGTGTCTTTCTCCCTGCATAAATCTACAAGTTATAAGACAACACCATGTGAAGCACACTTTGGACTTTCAACTGAATTGGACTTTAGGTTAAAATCATTTTGCGGTGAGTGACCTTATGCCTTAGTTATGTTAATTTTATTAAAATAAATGATTGAACGTATAATTTTCTCACTACCAAAACAATCATGTCACTACCGAAACTTTGCCAAATGTTTCAGTAGTGGCTGTTTTGGTAGTGACAATTTAAGCTAATTTTGAGCATAAAAAGCTAGCTAGTACAAGGGTAGCAAACAAACAGCTACAAACAGTTGTACACATGTAAAAACATAATATTTTTAATTAAAACACAAAAATATTTACTTAATTGCAGAAAATATGTGTTTGGAAGTGACAATTCTTACTGTTACACACTGATTTTGAGACTTTGAGACACAGTTACATTAAAACAATGAGATCAATCTACTCACCATGTGGTCATGACGGAAAGGGATACAGTCTCACTTCCTGGTGTAAAATGCAGGAGTGTACCTAAAATAAGGCCCATCTTTTTTAAAAAAAAACAACATTGAAAAAAATACTAAAATTATTTAAGTATTATTTTCATAAGAAATTTGGGGGGTTAGGGTTTTGGGACAGCCACCTCCCAATAGAGAGTACCATATTAATAATGATTTTGTATATATTTAGCGTATTATCTCAATTAATGCCTTGAGTTTAAATAGATCATAACAATCATACAATCCTTGTAAATTGCTAAGGTCTGAATACTTCATTGGTTTTTTTTTTTTTTTTTTTACTGTGGGACCGCAGTTTGAACTAATTTGGTAGAATGGTCCAGATATAAAAAGCATTAAGCACATGCACTGGATAAAGTATGGGCTAATGAGTATAGGCCTGCATTGTCACATGTATCATCCAAAATAAAAGACAGTAGTCAGCCTTATCAGGGGTGTAGTACAAAATTCGGATTTCATTTGATTTAATTTTTGTTCAAGTTGATGAAAATATTTTCCCCTAAGAAACAAAATATTTAGCTAACAGAGATCCATAGGTCAGTCAATTTGTGGTTATCGTGTTTATTGGATGTTCCTAATGATTTCAATATTGTGAGCAAGTTGGAAATTAACTTCCTATTACCAAAGAGCTATACCCAATCAGATCCACACTTCCGGCAGTCTCGGAGAGACGGTTCCTCCATTGGCTGAGGCTTTACGTGTGTATAGTCTGCACTGTTTTCGCATAGAATCAAACACCAACCGCCTATGAACATCAAAGTTTTCCGATCCTCCTGAACTCCGCCTGTTCGGTCATGTATGGCTGTACAGAGGATTTGCCGACATTTGGGAATTCCGCCTCTCGTTCCTTTTTTAGCTCAGCACAGGGACTGTCAGACAGTCAGTATCCGCCTCTCATGTTTAATCAGGCTACACAAAGGACTAAACAACACTCAGAAGGACCGCCTATTTTACCAAATAAGGTTCGTCTGCCCATACACGGCGAACAATCGACATAAGTGTATCTTTTCCCTTCCTTATCCCGTTTATATGGTACTGTGACTTCCGCTGTCGGTGTAAAAGCAGTGCGATCATGGCGGAGCGCGTTCAGCAGCCCCCAGCTAAACGGCTCTGCTGCCGACCCGGCTATAACCCGACGTGCAGACAGGGACAGCGGGCTGGAGGAGCAGCATGTGGTGGTCCGGGTACTGCCCAGGGGGGATCGGGCAAAACCCAGAGTCCGGAGTCGCTGCTGGACATCGCGGCAAGGAAAGTAGCAGAGAAGTGGCCGTTTCAGAGGGTAGAGGAGCGTTTCGAAAGGATCCCGGAGCCCGTTCAGCGGAGGATCGTCTACTGGTCTTTTCCTAGGAGCGAACGGGAAATCTGCATGTATTCTTCCTTCAACACAGGCGGAGAGGAGAATGGGGCAGCCGGGGAGAGTAGTGACGAGACTCGACTGCCTTTCCGTCGAGGCATCGCTTTGCTGGAGAACGGCTGCGTAGACAACGTACTTCAAGTCGGTGAGTGTTCAGACCAAAGGGAGGAAATATTTGATGTAGTCTTATAAGCATTTTCTGCAATTAAATATCAGTGTTAATATCTGTACTTTAATTCGCATATATCAATCCCGTCCAAATGCACAGAATGCAAAAATAAAACAGAAATTAATTCGCTCTGAACAAAGGGAGGAATGCTAAAGGGCATGCAGTGGGGCTTTAAATCTAGGTGGCGAGCTAGCAAGCAAACAGGCTAAATGATTCGTAGAAAACTGCATTTGTATTATTACTATGATATACCAATAAAGGGTAAGAAAATTCTCAACGGCTTGGTGCAGAGTCGCCAACTCGTTTAATGATCACTGTAGTAAGTTATCCATATTTATTTTGGTCGACGGGATATTTTTTGCTGGGCAGAAGAAGAAATCGTCACGGAAGTGAATGTTTGTTAAATTGAATACTTTACTGGCTTGGTTTACAATAATATATTCCTGTGTGCTGATTTTGACCGACCTCTTTTTGTTTTCCTTCCCATTTATTTTAAGTCAAAAACGTGCCTCTGCTTTTCGTTTAAACCTGACGAGAATTGTTATAGTGTGTCGGGTAGTGATGTGGAAAAAGGCAATCCTGTCCCTCGAGTCTATTCTGTTTATTTTTTCCGTGAAAGGCATGGGGGAGGTTACTGGCAAAGCTAGACTAGCTTGCTGGGCTTACCATTTTTTCCACGCCAACACATAGCTCTTAAGATCCTGTTTTCCATCATTAACATTACAGGATGGAGATAACATACATATAGAAGCATTTTTACTGTGGTCGAATGTTATATTTGTTTAGAAATACGACTACGGCTTTTTCTTTTCCAGGGAGCAATCCCCTAGTCTTTTAGCTTGTATTTGCCGAGTGCGCATATCAAATAGCCGTCAGGCATTCCCATTGAAAGCTTGGTACTTTGTTCCCATTTTCGTGTTCATTTGTGTCTTTTCAGCTTTCTGTCACCCTCCAAAAGGAAGGCGAACAAAAGCGCCTTTTTATTTCTTTCACTGCTTGTTAAATAGAAGAGATTTGGAAAGGGGTGGGAGTGATGGCGATTTAAAGCTGCAGAGCCTCTATTTCTAAATGGACCTTAGCTATTTGCTCAAATTTGCTGCCAATTGGTTCGGGGTTGGCGTTGTATTGTACTGGGGCTGAAACATAAGGGTATCCCTTAGCCATTGTATCAGAAGATAGGGAAACGGGAGACGCAGTGTATTTTCCCAGCAATGTAAAAATATCAACAACAGCAGCAGCAGTAACAACAACAACAACAACCTTTATCTCGTCGAATATTAGCCTACCTGCTATCCGCACACATTCTAACTTCTGCTACCTTTGTTTAGACGTCATTATGATCTGTCTTAGATCTGAGGCTCCACACCCTTGGACGGGGTTCAGCGTTTTAATCGCATTTCTGTCTGCGGTTGATTTTAATTGTAATGCAATCTGCAAACGTAATTTTCAGCATGATAATTTTCCCCTCCTCCAAACGCAGTTGGTTCAGTGGTGCCTCATCTGGGCTTTGTGCCCTACTGTTAGTGCCAAAGTGGATCCAACGCAGAGTATGTTGTATTTGGCAGTGTCTATTTTTATTAATTTTTTAAATTATACATTTGTTTAGGTCCGTTTGTGTCAGTGTTGGATCTTGAATGTGTTTTTGGTGTAAAAACCAAAATGGCATGGGTTTTAGTTGGGTTTTGTTGCCACAGACAAGTTATTTTTTCTCCTTTTGTGTGTGTGTGCGCGCACGTACACACATGTATGTGAGCATGTTTGGTTACACCTCAATCTGCTTGTTAGCAACAGGGAATGACAGGAGTGCACACAGGGAGGGTTTTTGGGCTGATTGCATCTTAGCAAGGAATTCACTATGAAAATAAAGCCAAGATGTGATAAATAAAAGATGCAATCTTCTCTGGGAAACAGGCCAGAACAGAGGCTGAGCTTGGGTTGCTTTTAGCAGATGTGGAGGTGGTTGCTGGGAAGAGTTGTATGGCATATGCAAACTTCTGGTGGAGCATCACACAGGAAAAGGGATTTGTTGAGGCTGGGGTTACAAGTGCATCACAGGGGGTGTATGTATGGGTAAACCAAATACTCTTGAGCAAAATTGCCTTTCTCCTCTTCCCTTCCATAGCAGACAACCATGACAGCCTTTTTAAATTCCTAGGCATCCAAAGGGGCTACCTCTGGTTTTCATTAAATGGAAACAGGTTTATCCTTTTGGTATTTTGATGTGTGAGTTTTCAGAATGTGGAGTTCTGTGAAGACCTTCTGTTAATCCAGAGGGACAAGAGAGGGTATTTCCCGAGCTAGGAACTGGGCTAGGCATAGTTATGCTATGTGCTTCAGAGTCATGCCCATTTGGCACCTGCCTTGGTTTTTGGACAGCCCTCTGGAGTGGCTACGAAAGGGTTATTCAGAAAGCCCCAAATTGTTACTAAAGCACAGAGCAAGCTTTTCACACAGGTGTGACACCTAGCATTGCAATGTAAAGACTCCTCTCTGCCATGGCCCTGAAGGCTTCCAAAGTGAAAAGGAAGTCCAGAGACTGTCAGACTTTCTTTGCATGACTACACCTCCTATTTTTGAAATGTTTTGGTGTGCTCTCTCTGTGAAGAATATCACATGAGGTCTTCTTTGTGATAGCTTTTCAGTCTTGTGGATGTTGGTGGTGGTCCACTAGTGAGGCCAGCCACAAACCACCTCCCAACCCTATGGTCAGGTTCATGTCTTCCACCTTCATCTTGACCTCTATTTCACATTTCTCCATCCATCACTGGATTGTTAGGACAAATGTTGCATGGTGTTGATCCTGTTAGTTTAAGTAGTATCTTATTGATGGATCTCATATAGTTTTTGTATTACTCTTGTATTAGTCATTTGGCCTCTGGAATTGCCTGAATTTTTAAGTGACAGCTTAGTGATGAAATGCAAACACATGTAAATTATTGTTTTTAAACTGTGGAGTGTTTATAATGATTAGGAAATTCCGTCTGATCAGGTTGTGTTTTTTTTTGCCTTGTAATTGTGATTTTTGTTCCATTGCACTTGGTCATAAAGGCCTCCGCACACACAAGTTTCTCAGCATTCTCATGTATCTGCACTTAATACAGTAATGTTTTAAAGCCTATTCTATGGTAGGATGTATATTATAAGGTATAGAATATGATATAGAATCAGCTGTGTCATTACATTATGCCTACTGTGGTATGAAGTGGTTTTTACAGGCTTTGCATATATACTTTAAATGTTTATCTTAGCAATTTATCTTCCCCTGATGAGTGCATGTGGAGAGATGCCATTACTGCATATTTAATCATGGTTCATGTTCTCAAATCTACCATAAATCATCTTTATTGAACTGGCACATAGAGCTTTGTACAGCATCTTTGGTCAGGTTTATTGGATCACTTCCTTGTGACAATATGTCTCTTAACTACATACATATAAGGGATTTCAGGATTAATTAGTGTGGGGTCAAACTACTCATTGCTGCACTGTCGTGATGAAGACAGGGGTGTGTGTTTGAGAGTGAGACAGTGAGAGTCAAAGAGTGTGTGGTACTTCCTCCCCCCGGACTCTACTCTCAAATAAGCATGTACCAGGCTTTTCATTCACATGTTTTGAAATTTCTGAACTTTTGTGCATGGAAGTGCAGAATTTAAGATCTGGGACTTAAATCTTGCATGGCTGTGTTGTTATGAGGCAAAGGGCATGATGCAGTGGAGTGTGCTGACCAGTCCTGAAGTTTTACTGTAACCTGGAATTGGACTGGACTGAAAGTCAAGTTAAGTATCCAGTCACACACAGTAACACCTGCATTTTAACAAACAAGAATTTCAGAAAGAAAAACTGTGGGCCAAGCCAAAAATGGCAAAACATTAAGCTTTTAATGGTCTTGAACAACAAATCAGGGTCAGGCAATTAGCGAGAATTAAACAAATACACTCCCGCGACCTGTGCAACCATTTGGTAGTTACTGTTTGCTACGGTGAATTGTTAGGGAAAAATACTGGAAACAGGGAAATGCACTTATATAGTCTCCTTGTACACAAAAATAAAATCATGAGAAAGATTAAAATGTTTGATATTAAATTCAAACTAACACATGTCTGGATGTACAAAGTTTTCCAAAAATATCTTCTGGGATGTTTTTTTTCCTAAAAAAATAAGTTATTTTTTGATGATCTGCAACATCCATCAAAGGCACGTTAACGAGCTCCTAAATGGAACCAGAGTGATAGATATACAATGTGTAGTCTTGTGAGTCCCAAGCTAAAGGAGTGAGAAAATCTGCTCCAAAAACTGCAAAATAACATGCAGGGGTTGCTGTCAAAAATCACATAGCTGGTCTTCTTTAGGCCAACTACAGTTCTTTTGAAATGTACAAGACCCTAAAGGCAGAGAAAATCCATATTTCTCTATCAGCTGTTAAGAGAATAGGTCAACTCTTTGATAACAACTTGCGATATCGCCAGAAATAATGGATCTGGAAGACCCAAAGCCAAATTATGTAGGGATGATAGCCATCTGAAATTTATAGTTTTAGGAAGGAAAAAAAGACAGGAAAAAAAGCTTACAAAAACTTTCAGATGAATTCAAGACCTCAGAAAAAAACACTCTTTTGAGAAGAACAATTACCAGAAGGTTGTCTCATTCAGGTTTTGTGTCTCAAAGATGTGTTAAAAACTCATTGTTGTTTGAGGAAAATTTGAGAATTGAGTTCTGTCTCTGACAGAAAAAATATCAGAGACAGAAGCAGAGTTGTTTGGAGTGACAAATCACGATTTGACTTGTATGGAGATGCTCCAGAGAGGTGTCTCTGAAGACCTGGTGAGAAATACTATAATGAATGCATCTCTACCAAAGTTAAGCATGGAGGAAGAGGTGTCATGGTGTAGGGAGCCTTTTCAGCTTCTGGTACTGGTAAGCTGCTTCACTGTAAATTGTTAATTAATGTTTTGGAGTATAGGAGAATATTGAAGAAAGGCTTGCTTCCCACAATTGAAAAGTTGTATTCTAAAGAGGAACGATCAGAGCCTATTTTCCGAGAAGACAATACTCCTGCCCATACTGCAAAGACCACCAAGAAGTGTTGAGAACAAGACCATCAGCCTCATGTTTTGACCTGGTCAGAGTCCAGATTTGAACCCTATGGAAAAAGTTTGGCCTCACATTAAACACAAAGCTGAGTGGAACAATATAGAATCTTCTTTCTGTTAAAAAAACGCTGTCCACAAGTTTAACCACAAGCCTTCATAATTTATATAATTTAAAGGGAAAGGATATCTCATGCTAAGTTACTTTTTCTGTTGGTTTAAGTCTTGCTAATTTCCTGACCATTGCTTTGTTGTTAAGGACATTAAAAGCTTAAGGTGTTGCCATTTTGGGCTTGGTCTATGCTGTGTAACCATGAAGTCATACAATATTGACTGGTCTAGACACAGCATCAAGTAGCAGTGCTTTGGTTAATCATAACAAAAAAGCTAAGAGCTATTTTTTCTATGTTACCGAAGCACTGCTACTTAATGCTGTGTCCAGACTGGTCAATATTGTATGAAAATATAGTATCTTGATCATGGTTACACAGCATACTGTAGCTACTAAGGAAGATAACAGTGACGATCATGTATTGTGTGCCGACTGTAGAAAGGGGATGTCTTCTCTGGAATTGTATAGAATGTTATGCTAGGTTATGGTATGACAGTGAATACATTTTGGTCTTTAAGAAGATTTTTATTTGGTCATTAGATTTGTTTTCTTTTCATTTGGAATGTGATAACAGAATTCAGTGTAATCAAATTCTCAATGTCATGTTTTGCCATTGTTGTTCTGAAATGGCTGAAATTGATAGGAAAGCTTCCAAGCACCTGGTAACACGGTGAAAGGAAATCCATTCTAATCATTTTTAACTTGAAATTTAAAGTGGATTATTTGTTACTTGAGCTGCCTTTTGACATTGCTTGTGTAGGTATGGAGAGATTCTCCTGTTGATGAGTTTAAGAGATATTTTGTTGAAAATAATTAGTTTGTTCCTCATTGTTAAAGGCTCTATTCTTGTGCATGACTTGGTGCCTCGTATGCAGTACATTGCTGAGGCCAGAGAGCAGGTTTGCATCGAATTTATATTAAATATTGAATGAGTAATGGTGCACAGCTAATTGAATGGCTGTGCTCCCTCACATTGCAATGTAAAATTTAACATTATAACAGTGGCATGCTGTGGGGTAGGTTTGCATTAAACATAAGCCTACAGATAAGCAACTTAATGATATTTTTTTGATGTGGGCCCTGTATCAATTGTACTCTTTGTTTGAAGTAATTAGGCTCTTGGAGAAAAATGTGATTGTGTATATTTTTTTCTTCTTTCATGAATTATTATAGAAATTATTAAAATAAGAATGGGAGTGTCTGGTAATGACATGACAATACATTTGTTGCAGGAGCTGTGCTTAATATATTCTATTTGTATGTTAACAGGGTGCAATTCTGTTGTGTGGACTGTGAATTCCAGACCATACCCACTGCACTACTGGATGTTCCCTTACTCACGATCAGAAGCTTCACACTTATTTAAAAAAAGCTTTAGATAGCAGTGTAAAAAGAGGCTGAATTGTTTTTGGATTTTTGTGGAAATTGCCATCGGTGTTACCAAGACCCGATGAACAATCTGTTCACACAAAGGCCTGTTTTTCATTTTTGAATCTGCCATTTATTTTAAAATACCCCCACCCATCTTTCAATAAATCATCCTTGTTATGTAAACTGTTTAATAGCAACCTGCTGTAGCCTTTATTTAAAGCACACTTTTTTTGTTTTACAAAAGCAAATGAGTCTACCTGGGGATACAAAGCTGATTTCATTTTCTCTTCTCTGAGTTTACACAGCTAATACATCAAACTGTAGCAACAATTTAACATGTCTAAACAGTAGAATGAGTAACTGAAGAGCCAAAGCAGGCCTGTTTCACATATTCATCCAATAGGGAAACCAAAAAAAAATGGATGACCAAATTGCCTTAACAAAATTGCATTTGCATGGTTTGGCTTTAAAAGAAAATGGTGCCCTGCTCTTAAAGAAAATCCAAAAAGCTTAAGTAAGAGTGGATTGGGGAATGGGGTAGACTAGTAAATGCAATATTGACTGTCCGTATCCAGGAACAGTCAGTGAACTGTTAAAGGGGATCTGTGAACCTCTATTCTAATTATATCTTTGCTTCTTACCACAGATATCTCAGGCTTGCTTTGTGTGACATATTGAATGTGAGTACCTGAATTAGTACATCTGGGCCTCATGGCAAAGTAACTTTCAAAATGACATATCCACAATCTGTGGCTCCATAATGAGTTGAAGCAAGGCCTAACCACATAGCCCTTGCTTTTTAAAGTGTCTGCTTGTATTTTCCCCGTACCTAAAGTGAGACATGACCCTGCAGACATGAGTTGTATGCTAGGAACTAGTTTAAGGTTTCAGGGAGTCTGTGTGTGTGGAGCCGCAAGGCGAGATTAGATGAGCACACTGATTGACTGGAATGCAATCAGTGTCTCCACATTGAAATACTTGAGCTGCATCCAATACCTCAGGTTGTTCAAAAGAGCTGCCCCACTGCTGCCCAACCCCCACCGCCACCGCCACCCCCACCATCACTTCTGTAGATGTCTGGCCACCACCAAATGAATTGTATCAGAGTAAGGAGCACAGTGGTTCAGGCCTGTCTCCTTGCCTAATTTCAGCAACAAACATCTTAAATGAAGGTATAACCCCACCCACTTCAATGAAGTAATTTCCTGTCCAATTGTTGACAGATTTTTATCTGTAAAGAGATGCTGTTTCTAAATAAAGGCCTCTATGTGTGTATACTTCAGTAATGTGTACTTGAACGTACCTGTTATTCATGTTGAATTTGAGGTGCCTGTTCAACAAAATTTTGTACAAATGAGGTAGAGAAAATGTCAGCACCATTGAGAGTTACAGTATAGGCTAATTTAATCTGTCTGCCAGAATGGTATGGAGAAATTGCCACCTGATTCATGACTTTAAAGCATATGTGTTATATTCCAGAACCCTGTACTGCAGAGCTGATTCTATGACCACATGCAGTGTAACTTAGAAACAAGTTGACCTTCATTTTATATCTCTGAATAGGCTATATAATGACATGAACAAACCAAGAAGGTTTATGATTTAAAAGAAATTTTCAGACAAGTATGTGTATATTGTGAACAGAATTAAATTTACTTGCATAACAATTTGCTCATCACTAAAAGGGACACAGAAGCTGTTTTTATTCAAAATTAATATTCATTTTAAGATAAAATGGTTCAGATTTTCACAAGTTTTGAAAAGTGAAAATCTAGATTGTATCATATTGTATATTGTATATTGGTGGGCATCTGATGCAGACCAAGGTCCCCATGCTTACTCACTGTCCCCTACACTCTCCATAAGGGGAGGGGCTATAATATATTCAAGGCCTGCAGAGGAGCCTATCGGCACACACAGCCCATTGTGATTTATACACTGATAAATTCAGGATTTCTTGTCAGTAATTTTTCATGGTGACTCTCACAGAGCCAAATCAATGAATTGGAGCAAACACTCTTAATGAAACAAGGGTTTAGTGGGAGAGGCAATGCGTGAGGTGACTGAATGAATCCTAATCATGACTATAGTTGGCTGTGGCAGTCCCCCTGTACACTGCAGTTTATCAGCATAATTTTGCATGTAAATGGAACTTCAGTACCCTTTTACCCCATGGAATTAATTCTAATCAAAATAGCAAGATAAAAAAAGTTATGGTTATATCTAAGTTGAATTAGTGGTGTTCAAGAGGGTTTGAAACATTGCTCAGGAGATCACCCAGCTGGGGGGGGGGGGGGGGGGGAGGTAGCAGAATGGGGTCAGGGATAAGCAGGCCTTGACTTCCGGATGCCATTGATTGCTCTTATTTTTCCACCACCTGTGCTCCCTTTACACATATACAAACATTATCTGTACTGGGATGAGGTAGTAACAGACTCCAGAGTTCACCACAAAGTCCTTATTGGGATTCACACCTAATAAGAAGCCTGCAGTATTTGGCACAATGGTCACCCATGCTTTTCCAACCAAAAAATTGTGCTATCCCTATAAGACAGTTGTCAGAATACAGCAGACCCACTGCCTTTGTAAGAAGACTGATGCACCGTGACTATTTGGTTATGTTTGTCCAGTGGAATAGTGGGAGATAGGGATGCTCTCCAATAATATTGGTATTGGTAATCTATTTTCTGGTAAACCATGATCTTATTTATTGATTCCTAGGTAGTGATGTTGCCCATAACTGCACTGATTTGATACTGTTTATTTTAAGGTGGGGTGAGGGATTCATCCATTTGTTTATTTTTTGTACACCTTAGCAAAAGGGGGGTGGGTGTGGGGTGGGATATATTTTTTCCTTCTCTAGACCGCAGCGATTTGATGAACTTGGTGTTCCACTCACTGGCAGGTTGAAAATAAAATCAGTTCAGATTATGTGGAATGATAGATTGAACTTCTAACATCACATTAAAAACCACAAAACAGTGGCGAGCAAATGGTTTTGAAAATGATCTGAAATCTGATTTTGGGGCAGGATTGCAGGATGTGTGATCATAGAGGTGGTAGGTTTCAACAGTGTGCAGGGCTGGGTGAATGGTTTTGGCGAGTTGGGTTACTCTTGAGAGGCATTTTATAGTCTTGCCCTCAACCGGAATCTGCCCCTTCTCCGCTGAAAACAAAACAGCGGCTCACATAGATTTTAGGCGAATGGACCTTGTCCAAATGCTGGTGCTCGTTCATGGTTATTGCAGAAGCAAATTTTTTCTCTTCCATGTTGAACTGAAAGAGACAGATTAACCCTGTCCTTGTTGCAACAATCATAGTGTTCTTCAAAGCACTGTGTAGAATTTAAAGGCATGAATGACTTGGCGCTGCCTGTGCTACTCTCCCTTCCAGATTGAGTTTCACCACTCCCTGCCACTTCCCTCTCTCTGTCCAGCTCAGCTGTGTATACCATTGAAAGTAGTGACAGACAGGCTTTTTTTCTCAATTGGATCTGAAGGAAAGCCCATGCACATCTGGAGAAATTTACCTTCTCAACATAGATATGTCATGTTTTGTGTAAATGCTTTCAAGGGTCGGTGCCTGCTTCTCTATGCCTGTGTTTTGTTCAAAAGTATTCATGATAACAGTTTGTTTTATTTCCTTCATATACTTTGTTTTATTGCCCTTCAATTCTTATCTTAAATTTCAGTTCTTAGTGTATTTTAACCCAGAAGTACCTGACAAGACAACTGTGCCAGAATACAGAAGTGGGTTGTACAGCTAATTGATTCATGGCTAATTGATGATAATCTTTCTTCTTTCCACACTGTAGATGCAACACCTATTACAGCCAGCCCATGACATACGAGAATTACAAGGTCAGCATATTCTTGGTTTGTGCATCCACTGGCACTGGGACTGACCAGGAGTGGCTGCTAGAGAGCAATTAGAACAGCAGAACTAGCGGACTCCCGCAGAGGATGGGCCAATTGTTGCCTCGCCAACACAGACTCCCTGCAATATCCAGCAGAGAAAAGTGTTTACACATATTGAGATTGCTGCCAAGCCTGCATGAGTCAGAAATGAGGGAGTTTCTTGCCAGAGATTAAATGATTTTATAGATTATGCCTGAGATGGGCTAGCTGGATGCATTGTTAGTTCAGGCACACTTATTTGTTTAAAATGGAGAAACAAGTTCTATTACCTGTCTTACAGCCTACCAAATTTCAAGAATCTACAAAGGATTGTGCTTTGGGTAATGTATGACTTCTCAAACCTACCCCAGTTATATATAACAAGGGTGGTAGTATTAGGCCTAAATTCAAGAATTAATTTTACATCAGCCTTGGAAACCATAGCCATTTCCTGCAATAACAAGAATCATTAGGGAATGTTGTAGTTCAGCAAATAAATGCAACTATGTATGTAATGTTAATAATGTATATTTTAAATATTTAATCTGTTTTGTCAGAAAATTCTTTTAAAAGCATTGTGGCTGTAAAGTGGATGAGGTAGCATGTGACAAGATGCACAGACACAAGTGATTATTCTCTGTGAGTGATTTGCATAGTCATGCAGGAAAAAAAGAGGAGAGTGCTGAAAAAGACTACATCAAATAACACAAATAGATGTTTGATCATGTTAAGGATTGCTAGCAAAGCCTTACCATATAAAAATGTACCAGTTATCATTTTACTGTTTATCCCTTATACAATCCAACTTATACATACAATGTGGTGATGATAGTTGGGTATTAAAGCATTAAAATAAAGTACAAAAGTCTGTATTTAAAATCTCTTGTCCCTTCTCACTTGGAAAAGTATGAACACCACTAGGGTCAATATCTTGTGATTCTAAGAAGCATTACTTTATACTCAGGGAAAAGGTGACCAGGTATTCGAAAATCCAAAACTGGGACACATTGTGTGATGTGGACACGCATGCACATGCACGCAGAAACTTGTGTTTAAATGTTAGTTAAAGTTAGTTAAAATGCTTTGTAAAAAATGTGAACTTAAATAATATATATATCAATGTTTCAATCACATCTATATAATAAAAAATAAACAACATTCATCTAGAATAAACAGAATTGCACTGATTCAGATCACTGTTGCTGCCATTTGCCCCACTGGAGTAGGTTGCAACGATGCTTATGTTTGGCTGTCTTAATATGATCTTTTATGTCAGAATTTCCACCATGCGTGAATGAAATTTTACTCTTGCAATGAGTGCAGAAGGCAGCATTTTCGTTGCGTCACAAAGAAAAGACAAAGCCCTCTAGAGGTCTTTAGAAAAGAACGACTTTCTCTTCGGTATGACAGCTAACCATTAGCGTACTGACAGATTCTGTCAGACAGAGCCACACGCCTTATAGCAACAGCATTGACAACAACATATTGATCGATTTACACATAATCATGAGAAGGGCAGAACATGACAAACATCTATGTAAGAGCTGAAAACAAGTATATTATTATTATTATTATTTTGGTGAAAATCGGGACAATTTGGTAGTAAATGTTGACAACCAGGATGTATGGTCACCATACCCTTGGAGAAAATCTTGTCCACAACCATTCCCCTTCTAAAATTGTAGTCTCCCTTGCCATCCCCTTCAGTGTAATTAGCTGTGCTGTTTATCGCCTAATCATGAAAAGATAAAACCTCAGCGATTATTTAAATGTAAATCTTGCGTTATTTGTGCTCCAGTTTGTGTATTTTTTTTTTTGGAGCATGAAAATACATGCTTCTCATTGGCTAATGCAACATCACTGTGAGTTTTGCATTGGACGAGGATTGCAGATGCTACAGGTTAAAATGGTTATGTGACCGGTTCAGCAGGATCATGTATTATTAATACATAATATGTCCCTTATGTAACAGAACTTTGGCAGCAGCTCAGCCAATGTTTAATCTTGAATGAGTCCGTCGCAGATAACATTTTCATGTGTTCGTATATTGCTTGGCAGCTAACCTGTTCACTTGTGTGCAAATGAGCATGTGCAGTGGGGTCACCAGTGCTCTTCATGTAGCTGTTGTATTGTTTGAGGCAACAAAGTGGAGCAGTCTTCTGCTCAGGTGGGTAATGTGTTGTGTGGATGTTTCCTGTGGTTTGTGAAATGTGTTTTATTAGCCAGTGCTCCTGCTTTTGAAATTAGTGTTGCTGTGCTTATTCCATTCTTTTGAGCTCTCAGCTGTGATTAGAAGTACCAGTAGGAGCACCCTAGAGCATGGCACCTGGGAGGAAATGTGCATAACTGCACAGCTGTCTTAATGTTGGATTTGTGCCTCCCTGCCCACAGTTGTCCCCCTATAGTGAAAGGCTCGCACAAGCTGACCAGTTAGGAAAAGTGAGGTCGTCAGCAGGAGAAAAGACTCCCTGAACATGCCATATTATGAAGCCTGGGATTGTGAAGGAGCTCATCTGGATGTTTTTCCTATGGATTTTGTCATAGAAATGACATACAGGGTCATACAATTGAATACTTGGTTATTGAGCAATGCATTTGTAAAACTGTCATTCTGTCGTGTGTGCTAGCACAGTATTCACACAGCTGTGATGTATTAGTATGCAATTATAGTTATCATTTTCCCCATAAACATTTTTAGCGGTACATGGGGGCAGCTACCACAGGCATGCTACTCAACACAACAGTACAGATGAAGGGAAAGGAAACGGAAAGTAATGATTGCACCAGAAATCATATATTTAAGTAACATGGAATTATTGTCTGATTTATTTGCATTTATTCTCAAAAGTGTGATTACAGTGAGTTGTCTGAACAATTTGGAAATATGTGGTGAGTCACATCTCACAGAAATTGTGGTTACCTTTCCTGAGTCCAGTTTTTAACCATGGTAAGAGAGGTATTGTTCTACTGATCATTAAAGTTCAAGGCCAGAATGCAGTGACGCTTTGCTAGCTTAAGACACTTCTGAGAGAACCCCTCACATCTGGTCCATTAATGCTACATTTACATAATTGAGAGATGAAAGTACGGGTTGAGTATCCTTTATCCGAAATGCCTGGGACCAGAAGTGTTTCTGATTTTTTTCAGATTTTGGAACATTTGCATATACAGTCATTCCTCAACATACGTATGAGTTCCATTTTGACCGACTGGTTCTATCTTGAAATGGATGTAATTCGAACGTATGTTAGCATGGCATGTAGATGTATGCATGTAGCATGTAGAAGATGTAGGCCGGGATGTCGTCTGACGGTCACTATCGTATGCACGCAGCCATGAGCACTGGAGGATGTACCACTAAGCATAGTTTTTATATTTACATATATTTTTTCTTTTTTATATTTATTTATACAGTATTTTTTTCAGTCGTATGTACGTATGGTCGTAAGTTGCATTGGTCAGGTGTGGAATTTTCCACTTGTAGCATCTTGTCAGCACTCAAAATTTTTGAATTTTAGAGCATTTTGGATTTTGGATGAGGGATGCTCAATCTGTGCCTTTAATTGTATGAAACTGGCAACATTTCACCAAGGTACCTAATGTAAAAGGTACTGTATATAATGTCAGACTACATATAAACAATGATGTGGACTGGGTGTCTTATCAGTATTACAGACTACCCCACATGAAACCGTTGTTTCTGTTGCCCATATAATTGCACACACCTCCCCATGAGGTAGCAATACAGCACCCTTTTTAATATTAGTCACTCTTGGTGAAGGTATTGTATGACTTGTCGATATTTGAGATTTTGTGTATACAAAAGTAGATTATTCTTCTAGCAATTTGTATAGTATTCAGCTTCTCAGTTTGATACACAGCTTAACCTTATGTGACAGATGTAGTTCTGCTGGTAAGGTGAATGAATGATGGAGCGATGATGTTGTTGAAGAAGGATTTATTGTTTTTTTTTTTTTTTTTTTTTTTTTCCCCCAGCTGGTCTGATAATATAAACAATTCAGCAGCCACAGAATTCGGTTAGCATTCTAGTCACATCCATCTGCATCAATGAAAGGTCTTTTTACACAGACATGCATTGTAAATACATATCTTGTACTCATAGCAGATACTTATACTTATATAGTACTAATACTTATAGTACTTACTGCATACGACATATAACGATATATTCTGTGATGTGACAAATTGTTATTCACATTGTTTATCGAGTCACATGTCCTTCTAGAAATAAATGTTACAGTGACTATTATCCTCATCAACATTTCTTTTTTTCATATTTAATACAAACAATCCATTAAAAAAGACATTATAACAATTATACTAATGATAATAATAAGAAGAAAAATGGGAACAATTGTCCTTCCTTACAGTTCTAACTCAACAAGGCACTTTTTGGCAAGAACAGTAGTTTCAATTTGTTTGTTGTTGCTATAGCACCCTCTCGCGGCAGCAGATTTCATTATAACCCACATATTTTGTCCTATCCTATCAAACAAATCGTATAATATAAGGGACTCTTGAACTGTACAACGTACCTGATAATGTAAACAATTCAGGAACCACAGGGTTAGGTCATTCTCGTCCATACTATTTCCATGTCCATACAGAAGAAGAAAATATGAAGTAATATCATTCTCAGCTGAGTCCTCAGCATTTTCTGCTGTGGACACGGCCTAATGGAACAGTCACACTTGGCTTCCAACCACGAAAAATCTGCATGAATTTTCATTCAAGTCAATGGAAGGTGGCGTCAACGGTCAATGTTTCTGGGAGCAGATTTCTGCTCTGCACTTGATGCGGGGCAAGGCTCTCTTTTACGCCCCAAGTTCAACTGTGGTGAACTTTGACCTCGTGAATATGCAAATCTGCCCCTGTCTGGCCAATCAGAGAGCTGCTGTTTGACCCCGAGGGGCATTAAATTATCGTGTTTGGCAGGTATTTTAAAATAGTTGATGTTAACAAGGAAGCTACATATGACCATGTTTGGATATAGGATACCTATCGATATCGATCTTATCGTTGGATATAAAGATAGCTAGCCTATGTTGCTATCTAATGTTACCATCTGCTGATGAAAACCATAATTGAATCGCGCATGCCCTAAGCTGACTTTAGAAGCCAAGTGTGACGTACCTTAATAAGTAGCAACATAACGGTAATGCGAACGAGCAATATTAGGCTGTGTTCACACTGCACGCGTCTTTTAAAATAACTGCGCCTTTTTTCGCATTGTTTTCAATGATTTTCTTGTGACAAGCACACATCACCTCCACACGATGCACCTCAATTTTTTGATGCAGTCTTTTTTGAGGCGCTCAAGTTGAAAAAGTTTCAACTTTAGCCATGGGGCATGTTACATCATTGTAACCTTCTGGTCAACTGACCAATCAAATCAATCGTGAGGAGTCTGGCGCTGAGGGGAAGGTGAACAACTGTCAGCAAAAAACCTTATCCACTACAGAGGAAAAACGATCGATCTCAAAATAATATTGCCTGGAGGGAAGTGAGCAGTCTAGCGCAGATTCCCGGAGTAATGTTAAGGTTTCCTATCTAGCTATCACGAGCAAGCTTGTTGATAGTTAGTTAACGTTAGTGGTGTGGTTAACAATTTTGCATATTTGACAATGATAGAGGAGGACTGCTGCAGGAAAATGAAATATCTAAGAGACACATGCATTGAGTAGAGAAGCAAGGAGTGGGGCATGTGCCACTGAAAAAAAGATGGAAGTGCATGCCAGTTCTAAACTTTCTGGAGCCACACATTAAAGAAAGTCAGACAAGCTTCATCTTCTCCATGTCAGATGACAGTGAGGTAATTTAGGTGTGGTAATTGCTGTCAAAATAGACTGTCTTGCTAAGGTGATTAAAAATAAACAAGTAAATATTTGAAAAAATAAAATTATTTAGGTGGTCTTTGCAGGTGTTAGAAGCCAGTTTATTGTGAATAGTCACACGTCTATGACAGCTGCTTTCGCGGCTGCAATCTTACCTGTGGTTTGATCTGATTTTACCGGAACAATATCTTGGATCTCACGCATGTTATGTGTTAAGCTCAGAGTAAAAATATTGTTTTAAATATAGTTTTAAACTTTAAAAATTTTAAATGCAAGATGACAAGCTAGCACGGATGTTTTGTAGCCTACTACCACTGCTAACCTAGCAAGCTTCAACTAAACAGTGTTGGTACGACAATTATCGCAAATTTGTGATTTAAAAAAAAAAAACAACAACTATTTATGGCAAGCATAAATCGAGTTGGTAATGTAGGTTTCATGCAAAAATGAGATTGCTAAGGCTACATATAACCTGCGCAAAGCCAACATACATTAAACTGACACCAGGCATTTTCTCTTCTTTTCAACTGTATGCTAAAGCCCTGGGGTCAAAGTGACTGATCATGTAGAGCAGGTCATGTATGCATTCCATATGTGTAACAGCTTTTACCATCTCATGTAGTTTAGTCTTAGTGGGTTTAAAGATATTTTTCCTCTAAGCAGACGATTATTGTAACCTGAAAATATCATGATCTTTTGCTCAAAGATTACACTGGAGATGACTGGTGGAGTCATCATGGAGTCCACAGGCTACATCAGATTCCCACCAGGCTTCTCCCTCTGCTACAGACAAACCCTTATAGGAGGAGACCACTCACAGTCAGAGCATCCAGACAACCCAGCAGCTCCTATTACCACAAACCAAACCGTCAGAGGGCGATCAACATTACACAATACACTCATCTCAGTGTCCCAAACGTTGGTTTTGGAATATGTCCAGAAACCCCAGGATGCAGATGAGCAATTCTTGCTTCTCTAAAAAAGATTGTCCGACTAAAAAAAAAAAGTCTCAAATTAAGATGTTCTTTATGCAAGCCCTCTACGAGGCTGAATTTGGGATGTAACACAAACACACAGACACACACACAACAATTTATAATTTTCTGATCATTCTGTGAAGCAGTCTCAGTTCAATGTGAACCAATTAAAAACATTTCACTTTTAACTTCAATTTCAATCTCATTTTTTAATGTAATGGTTTAAGTGAAGTGTATAGATATAATTCAATTAAAATGAATAGTCAGTCACATTAATCAATTAAGTATCTTCAGTTATCTCTGTTTATACTTAACCATTTGGCAGAGCCTGTGCTGAAAAAGTAAAATACATACAACATTTTGGTAATTAATTTGTAATGGAATAGTGTTTTTGTTTTTTTTTTTTAAGGAAGTGGTTGGCTCTTAAACAAGCCTTTTGATTATCACTGATGATGTATATATCCAAATATGGATGTTATACAACCCTGTCTTGCCAAGGGACTGCACGGAGAGATGAGGAGAAGTAGCTGGAAAACCATGGCTTCATTGATCGCATTGTTGCTGCTGACTTGAGATGGCCTGCACAGCACCCTCAGGGGTGCAGATGGGGGCATTGCTGGGGCTGCTAGGGATATCCTCATCCAGAGTGTGTGAGCGCATGTAGTTATGTAAGATGTACATAGCTCTCACAACCTTATTTGCGGTCTCTAGAGTCACTCCTAGGGCTCGATGGTACGGGGGGAACTGGGATGTCATAATGCCAGAGGCACGTTCCACCATTCTCCTAGCCCTGGAAAGACGGTAGAGAAAGATGTGCCTCTCATTGGTGAGGTGTCTTCCTGGAAAGGGTGTCATCAAATTCTTCCGCAGGGGAAAAGCCTTGTCTCCTATGAACACACATGGTATCGACCCAAGGTGTTCAACACCAGGGAGTGGCAAGTCCTTGGGGACACTGAGGGTTCCCTGGTGAAGAGCCTGGCCAAAATGGGAGGCAGCCAGCAAGCAATCCTTAATCACTGCTTTTCCCATAAGCCCTCACGTCACTTATCTGGTACCTGTACCACACATCTACGACAGTGAGGAGGAAAATTTAAAAGTGTCCCTTAAATTGTGGTACAGGGAACCACTACAGGCTGGGGCCCGGATGGAGACATGTTTGCCATCAGTTGCACCCAGGTTGTTAGGAAAATTCCACTCCGGGTAATCTCTGGCTGTGGCTCTCCAATCCTAACCTCTTGATGGGGGCATGTATTCATCCATCAGACACTCTAAGATGGCTTCACAAACCTCTCTTACAATTCTAGAACGGTAGAGAAGTCCACCTGGTAGTTATAGGCAATTGTCCTATAGGCATCTCCAGTTGTAAGAAACCTGAAATTTAATGATGTAATTATACAAATATTTTTATTCATAATTAAGATACAGAAAGGCTGGACAGTGGACAAACAATACCTTAGGTATTTATCTAATTGATGTTAGACATATGCATAGGTGATCCTCTGTGCTGATTGGCTCCCTAAAGTTCGTAGTCATCTTGTAAATGTGGGGTTCATCAAGCTCAACAAGCCGGTTGAACTGCTCCACTGTGAGGTGAAAATAGCTTTTCACACTGGCAGTCTCAAGATCGAGCTCTGAGATTAGGTGATAAACCAATCCATGCTCTTTCCTCCCACAGAGGATGTCATGCACCCAAATCCTCTGTTCTGGAATGGGCTCCACATCTTCCTCTTCAACAGCAAGCAAAACAATTGCTAGCTTTGTCTTGTTCATTTTAGATCAACGCTTTTAATGTTAACTTGCTGCCCAGCTTTGAGTAGCAAAGAAACCATCACTCCTTGCGCCCAAAGTGCTCTTGCTGTCTGTGTACAATGGGCGCACATTTGCGCCTCGTGTTTGTGAGTAAAAAAGGTGGAGTACCAGCAGCTGGTTAGCCACCTAGCCAGCAAGCTATCTTATAATTCATTAACCTAAATGAGATACAGGACTTTGATACATATCATTTCACATCATTTACTATTTACAGCATATGTTACTAGTGAATATAATATATATTTATGTGACAAAACAAATGGTTTTTTTAACCAATACTCATATTTTGTTTCAAAGCTATTAAAAATGACGCTTACCCATCCAGATCAATGAAAGGTCTTTATAATAACAGCTGATACGTAGCTTGTGAGATACACATGCGGACGTGACTTTACCCAGTAGCTGCTGGTTTAAACAGAATTTTACTGGCTAACGTAACTATGTTACACATAGATTAAAAGTCTGTCACCAATAAGTGCCTGCATGTGGTTGTTAAAGTAAGTAAACTCCCAAGTAATTGTTGGAAGTTTTATGTGATGTACCAATACGTCCTAAACAGAGCAGTGTCAAAAGTGAAAAATGACCAGGAAACTGAAAGGAGCACATATTGTGTTGTCCATGTTGTAACTGCAGTTATGCACTCTGTGTGTGTGTGCGCGTGCGTGCGTTCGTGCGTGCATGTGTGCATGTGTGCGTGCGCGCCCGTGTGTGTGTGTCTGTTGAAAATATATATACATATTTACATTTTTTCAACACTTAAAATGTTATGTTATGTGTTACACAATGCAACTAGATACCAAATATGCAAGTCTTTTCAATATGTGAAGGGAAGTAATGAATCATAACAGTCATATATATTATGTACATGTTGTTCTGGTATGTGTGATTTTGATTGACCTCCAAATATACAATTAAAATGTGACCACCTCTGCAGATCTCTGCAGATCATTTTAAGTGGAATGTTAATGATAACCAAAACACATCTTATTTGCACTATTATCATGCGAACATAAGTTCTGTTTATTTTTAAATCTGCAAGAATTTTAGAGAGATTTTTTACAAGTGAATTTAATCTAAATGAATTTAATTTAAGTCTGGTAGCAACCAGTCATTCTTAAGGGCACAGAGTTTCAAGGCCCTGGCAGCAAACAGATGTTAACAGAGAGTGAACAGATGTTTCTGACCGTAGGCCTTCCTTTTGATGGTGCATTAGATAGGAGACAAGTCAAAGGGTATGCCAGGATGTGGAATTTATTGGAAAAGTAATTTTTGTTTGTAATTTTCAGAATGGGCTGAACTACTTCCATCTTTGCTTCACTTTCTCTATCTCACTCGTTCCTCGCCTTTTCTCTTTAGAGGCCATTTATCAGTAGGACCAAGCTTGGATAACAAACAATCGATAAGCCTTCCTGCACACATGGTCATGGGTTGTGGAAAATGGGGGTTGGGTGTCTTAGTAGCCACCTTTTCTCATTATGTTTGAAAACAAAGTAGAAAGCTTAGTCTAGATTCTTTCAGTCCACAAACATCAATTTTCTTAGTTTCCCTGTGTAACTAATTACATCTCGTTTCATGCTTATGTTTATTATCATTGTTTTGAGGAAAGAGCATGTTGTCTATTTTTTCTCAGACCTGCTCTGTGGGTTTTCAGTACTAAGTAAACCCTCCCTAATTTTCTGAATTTGCACAAGGTGTTGAGAAAGTCTGTGGTGACATGGAAATTTTCACTTAAATTTCCATATGATGCCCTCTACAAATATTGGTAATAGTATTACCAGTACTAGTAGTAAACATGAGCAAAAAGGGCAGTTAGTTCAGCTGAGTGATGAGGAATACTTAAATGGTCAGCCAGCCTTTCCACTTCTTGTTTCACTGGAGTGTAAATATGAAATGACACACAGGCCAAACTCCCATAGTCATCCATCACTATGAGAAAGACCAGAGAATACAGCAATGATGTGTGGCAAAAGGATGTGGAGCTTCACAAATCAGATGATGTCTACAAAAAACAGCTAAAAAGTTGAAAATTCTACTATCAGGGCAATAATGAAGAAGTGCAACTGGAGATGTTAATCTGCCTGGAAGAGGACGTATGTCTATATTGACCCCACGCGCAGTGAGGAGGATCTTTCAAGTTGTCAAAAGCCCTATTTGCATGGGATTAGTTTTACATGGGGAGATGGGGTAATTTTGTGTTTAACAGGTGCTTTACAGGTGATTCTAGTCCTGTCTGGATCAAAAATGTTGGTGTTTTTCTCCCTGTTCCCTGGAGAAAATTACAGTCCGAATTGCCTACCGTTTTTTGACAAACTCAACGTTGGTCTGAAAATTTGAAAGTCTGACAGACATCGCCGTAATTTTAAGCAACTGCCCATGTAATAACTTATTAAATAGGCTTTTGTGGTTTGGAAAACATGTTTTGACCATTGTTTCATACCGTACTTTGTATTATTGTATTTTGCACACATTTTAGAAATCACCAACAAGCAGTTTGCATCACTGGAACTTTCAGTAGGACCGTGTTCTATGGTCAGTTGAGACCAAAATATACCGCGTTCCAAATTATTATGCAAATTGTATTTAAGTGTCATAAAGGTTAAATTTTTTGTTTTTCAATTAAACTCATGGATGGTATTGTGTCTCAGGGCTCTTTGGATCACTGAAATCAATCTCAGACACCTGTGATATTTAGTTTGCCAGGTGAGCCCAGTTAAGGGAAAAACTACTGAAGAAGGACGTTCCACATTATTACGCAGACCACCATTTTCAAGCAATATGGGAAGGAAAAAGGATCTCTCTGCTTCTGAAAAGCATGAAATAGTTGAATGCTTTGGACATGGTATGAAAACCTTAGATATTTCACGAAAACGTAAGCGTGATCATCGTACTGTTAAGAGATTTGTGGCTGATTCAGAGCACACATGGTTTCGTGCAGATAAAGGCACAATGAGGAAGGTTTCTGCCAGGCAAATACATCGGATTAAGAGAATAGCTGCTAAAATGCCAGTACAAAGCAGCAAACAGGTATTTGAAGCTACTGGTGCCTTTGGAGTCCCGCGAACATCAAGGTGTAGGATCCTCCAGTTGTGCATAAACCTTCTAATTGGCCACCCCTAAACAATGCTCACAAGCAGAAATGGCTGCAGTGGGCCCAGAAATACATGAAGACTAATTTTCAAACAGTCTTGTTCACTGATGAGTGCCGTGCAACCCTGGATGGTCCAGATAGATGGAGTAGTGGATGGCTGGTGGATGGCCACCATGTCCCAACAAGGCTGCGACATCAGCAATTAGGTGGCGGAGTCATGTTTTGGGCCGGAATCATGGGAGACAGCTGGTCGGCCCCTTTAGGGTCCCTGAAGGTGTGAAAATGACCTCTGAAAAGTATGTGGAGTTTCTGACTGACCACTTTCTTCCATGGTACATTTTGTTGCTTTCCGTAACAAAATCATCTTCATGCATGACAATTCACCATCTCATGCTGCATCATTGGCTGCTATGGGCATAAAAGGAGAGAAACTCATGATGTGGCCCCCATCCTCCCCTGACCTCAACCCTATTGAGAACCTTTGGAGCATCCTCAAGCAAAAGATCTATGAGGGTGGGAGGCAGTTCACATCCAAACAGCAGCTGTAGGAGGGTATTCTGACATCCTGCAAAGAAATCCAAGCAGAAACTCTTCAAAAACTCACAAGTTCAATGGATGCAAGAATTTTGAAGCTGCTATCAAATAAGGGGTCCCATGTTAAAATGTAACTTGACCTGTTAAGATGTTTTTGATTGAAATAACTTTTGATTTCAGTAAGTATGACCTCCTAATACAGCAAATTCAACAAATGACCATTTTCAGTTCTTTACAACCTATAAAATGTTCTGAAACTCTGTTGTGCGTAATAATTTGGAACAGTGCATTTTAAGTTTTTTATTTTTGAAAAAAATACTGTTATCATTGGGAGGCTTGTTCAATAACATTCAAATTATACTCTAACGGTTCGTGACTTGAAAATTATGATGACTGTCATTTGCATTGACTATTTAGAAAATCTGAGAAAAATATCATTTGCATAATAATTTGGAACGCGGTGTAGAGCTTTTTGGCAACAAACACCAGAGGTAGTTTTGGCGTAGACAGAAAGATAGCCATGCAGAATAATACTTTATCCGCACTGTGAAGTATGGTGGTGGATCTGTGATTATGTGGGGATGTTTTTCTTCCAAAGGCCTGGGCCACCTGTTCAGATACATGGTATCATGTACTCCATCAAGTACCAGCGGATATTAGATCATAACCTGACTGCCTCAGCCAGTTAGCTTAAACTGGGCTGTGGCTGGAGCTTCCAGCAGGAAAATGATCCAAAGCACATGTAAGATTCTGGTCCAAATACCTAAAACCAGTACACCCAGTACAGCATAAGAGAGCACAGATCATCCCGCCAAAGGTATGCAAATACCTGTATTCATTTGTGTAGATGGCCTTATTGTAGCCACAGCTCTGCTCACAGATGTCAATTGTCACTTGGGCCGCAACTAGATGTAGGCAATTGATACTTCTAAAGAAACCGATGATGGGTGATTGAGAGCTGTTCTGGCTAGGGAAGATAATCCAATTATCACACCTACTGTATTCAACCACAGGAACTACCCTCACTAGACCAGTGATGGGAGGTTGATGGTTATTTCATTATCATCCAATCCTGATCAAAGCTATGTATCTGTATAAAGAAGGCTTTCACTGAGGGCTAAGGGTTCATTTAGACTCCGCTGAACCCAGAGTGCGATTCACGTATTTCTGATTACTGCCGTTTCTGTAAATAAAGAAGTCTTTACCAAGAAGATTGGAATTTTTTTTTCCTTACACACACCTCAAAGTCAACACAAAAATGGTTCACTGCCCACAGAATCAAGGTTTTGCCATAGCCATCAAAGTCCCCTGACCTTAACCCTATAGAAAACCTGTGGGATGAGCTGAAGAGGAGTGTCCACAATGGTGGACCTCAGAATCTGAAGGATCTGGAGAGATTCTGAATGAAGGAATGGTCTTAGATCCCTTGCCATGTGTTCTTCAGTCTCATGATACATTATTGGAGAAGACTCAGAGCTGTTGTCTTGGCAAAGGGTGGCTGCACAAAGTATTAAATTTCAGTTATTTTTCTTCTGTTAAAGGTTTTTGTGAATATTTTGAAAGAAAAATCAAAAGGGTAAACTATTTTTTTACTGCCTGTTTTGCTCATGTTTATGAGGGTGGGCAATATTTGTGCAAAATATTCTCAATAATCTCAAGCAGAATGAAGAGTGAACAGAATTGGTGTACTAATACAGTACAGGCGTTGAGTATCTAAGCTGGAGTTTAGCCCAGAAGTTCCAGGATCACCACTCTGTCCTTATTCTAAAAGTGTCCACTGTTTCATCACTAGATTAAAGTTGTGTTTGTGCCTTGTGATCTGTCCTAGTCAATAGCTCCAGCTGCAGCACACTGACCTGCAGTCAGTGTGCCAGCTCTGTCTGTTTTGGGGACTCCACTCCAGATAGACGAGGGCCATTTGCTCTTCTTACAATTGAAACTCACTTCCTGTGGAAATCTTGCATTCAAACCCTGACTTCAGCTTTGGCCTGACTCAGGCACTGGCATTGCTTAGTTGAACACTTAAAGGATCAAGTTCTTGCTGAGCTCTGTACCCCTTTTGTCCAATTTGTTTCTCCATGTTTTTTTCACTCTGCCATGGAGATGGATCTCTCACAACTTCTGCTATACTACTAAGACAATATTCTAAACTGAGGCAGCCTGTCTTCTGTCTCTTTGGGGGCTACTTTAGTTGCGTCCTAGTCTACAAGCCAGCTAGAGACAGGAAGTCATTTGTACAAGGTAGAGCTAAACTGGAAGTCCACCAAATGGGTTAAGTCTGATTTCTTTACAATGATGGCCTTTTTAGTCTTCCCATTTTACAACTACTTATTCTTTCAAGTTCATTTTAAGTGATGACTGAGTCTTGCATGTTAGATTTATTACTTTATTTTATTTTATAACTATTTTTTGTGGTGTCATCTGAAAGGAACTTTTACTGTAACTATAGGTTCTGTACATTTTAAGGTGTTTTTCATCTGAATATTTGTCTTTTGCCTTTGCCTGTTTGTTAATGTTGGGATTGTAAACAGGCAAAAAGCAATATAATGAAGATAAAATAGTGGACTTCTTTGTTTCTTTTTATCAGCATGGTTTACACATGTGGCATCTTTCTGTTCTTGAGTAATGATATCAGATCTGCAGTCTTGGACCCTGTGGCATATGAAAAAGATGTTTTTGGATGTCTGAATGGCTTGAGTTGAATGTTCACCTGGGTGAACATTTGGTCATGGTTGGGGGAAAAAGACCTTTTCATTTGTATTTCTTATTTATTATGGCATAATTTGAAATACTTAGAATCTGTGATGAAAACAGCAGTGCAATATACACGTAACATAAACACAACTTAAAACAGACAATCTGCCAGCTCCACTATCTATTTCAGGTTCATGTTTGTTAGCTTTGTGTTTTGCAACACTATTATTCAAATGAGGTTCAGAGGGTTCTCAGATTGAGTCATGAATGAATAGGACAGGTGTATCTATGTCACAGAACTGTGAAAACATGTATGGAAATCGCATAGACTACTAAAAAACCACACCAAAACACACAGACAAAATAAAGAAAAAGTAAGCGAGTCCAGTGTAAATCGAACAACAAGAAATCCTTTCCCCAGCAGTTGAAACATTGCAGTTTTATTTACTGCTGGGGTATGCCATGCTCCCCCCTAAATGGATTCATAAAATACATGTTGCCTTCAGTTTCAAATGTTATTTAATTGTATGAAGGATCTTTTCAGATTTGTTTGGTTCACAGTGATGGCCAAACTGTAGGCCAGCAGTACAATTAATGTTACACCAAAACCCTGCACTGAGCATTGGATCTTCTTGATTTACACTTTTATGGTGTTCAGATCATTAGAAATCAGGTGTGCAATGTTTTCTTACTGTCCTTTCCCACTGTACTTGTTTGTATTTACACATAATATTTTGATATAGGTGTATTTATGAAAGGGTTTTGTTTTTTACTCCCTCATGTGCAGCTGCATTTGTGGTGGTGTGGAGGGGGCTCATGAGTCACAAGGAATCAGGAGAAAGAGGAGAGGGAAAACACTGCTTACACACTCACGTAAAAAAAAAAAAAAAAAAAAACAGCAAATAGTTGTCTGCTGTTAGGAGGCCTCATCCATTTTCATTCTCAGACAGTCGTAATGCATTTTCCGCTGTCCCCAGCTGCCAGCCATGAGAACAGCTGACAAAACCTCAGCTCCAAAGGCCTCTGGGAAGTAGGCCTTGTCGGTCAGTGGGGAGAAACAAAGGCCCATGCGGTGCCACATTAGTCCCAGCTTTGCTGGACACAAATGCAGGAACAGCTGGAAGTGCACAAATTTCACATGCACCAAGAAGCACTCCTCCGACGCACAACAAAGTGTTCTGGGAGCCCTTAAAATGTCCCAGCAGCTTGCATTTTCAGCAAGCATCTTACTGTAACTGAGCTGGGAGCTTGCTTCTCATCGAGGAAAGTAGTCACCCCTTTTTTATGTGAAACTTGCTCTGACTCATTTTGCCAATACTGTATGTAGAAAAATGTAGACAAATCGAAAACCTGCCAAAACAATATTTTGGCTAAAAAACCCTGCTACTTACATTGTTTTTTTTTTTCTTTTTGGTTGTTACTTTTTTCAAACTGTTGCAAAGTTTGTGTTCAAGCACCTGCCAAAGTGGAGAGAATGGATCTTTTGTGACATTTTTCTTTTTGTAATACATTTCAGAGTGGTGGGAATTTGAGACATGTGCATTATGTATTTTGATTTGGACATTTAACCACAGCTTTCAGTGATGGCAAATCTTTCCCTGTCAGTTAAGCCTTTTTTAACACACCAGAAAATCTAGAAGGTTCTGCCCCTGTGTGTATATACAGTCGGCCTGACTTATCCGAGGGTTTGGCATCAGTGATGTCAATGAATGTCAGATAAACTCTGCTTGGGTCTCAACAAGCAGTACAAAGCCACATGCTTGGTGTTGATGATCAATGTGTGTCCACTCTATTTTTGAAGGGTGGTTTGATGCTGTCTCCTAGCTGTTGCTCTTTTTCCCCTTTCATTTTCTTCTTCACCAGATTGCTTTCACTTGTGGTGGTGAATGCGTCCATTGTGTAGTCACAGGTAGAATTCGCTTTATATTCCATTTGTTTAGTTGTAAGTTACCATCACAGAAAAGACTTGACTTTTTAAATCAGAGTACATGTTTGCACTGTTATTGATTGAAGATTCCAAATAAACTGTTTACATGTCCTAAGCATGTGATCAAAATATAGGGGGAGTGACCCTATTAAGCCCATGTACCTAACAGGCCCACTTTCATTTTTATTTTGCAGTTTAAAAAATGAAAGATTTTCTTGTAAATGTAAAGTGTCTCATTCAATCAACAAACATGTTCATTATATGTGCTCTTTGTTTGGAGCCAATATGATGTTTCCTTGATAAACTGTGTGTTGACATGTGGTGGCACTGCAGTGAAGTCAAGGATAAAGACACTTCAAACTTTGCGCAAGTTAGAGCTTGCAGAAAACCTTGTTTTATCATGATTTGCTGAAGAAAATTGGATAAGTTGTCCTAATTTGTGGAAATTTAAGAGATTAATGAGCCAAATTAAGGTGATGGTGGTATGTTTACCCACAATTGAGTAGTCATATTAGAATTGACAAAAACTCTTACAGGCAGTCACAATTACGATAGTGAATATTTTTCAATAAAACAAACATTTAATTAGTGATTCTGTTCATAATTTTATTTAAAAAAGCCATTTTTCTCCTGAGTGGGCCTTATGGGAAGAGCACTGCAAAAATGCATGTCATCATGAACTTTAATAAGTTAATAAAGAATAATAAATAAATAAAAAAAGCTTGAATTGATGTAAACATTAGTTCAAGTCATAAAGAATATATGTTTGATTACACCATGTACTTCATTGTAGTAATTTCATGTTTTAAAAAAGTTTATATTCCATTACATTCGAGTGTGCCCTTTAAGCCCACTTGGCATGAATGCAGAGTTGAGCAGTTTTGTTTAGGCCTAATGTGTTTGGTTTTCATACATAATTGAAAATGGGTCAGGAAAGAAATAATTACAGAGGTTTTACAAGTATGGCAGAGGCCTATAAGGAGAACAGAGAAGTGACAGATTACAGACCGGACCAATGGGTTGGTGCCCAGGAGCCTCTGACCATCAGGGGCCTCTGGGTGCCATGGGCCGCAAGAGTAACCTTGCACTGTTACTAACCGACATATCATTTTTACACTCTTGTAGCAGCTTGTAAAATATTTCTAGTATTTTTTATCACTAAAACTATTTATATTTGTAAGAAAATGACTTCCTGGGCTTATTAGGAGCATAGGTTCCTAATACAGGATACACATGTCCCCTCTTTAAATGGTTAAAAAGCCATTTCTAAGTCTCTTGGACTCCAGCAAACCAGTGTGCGCCATAGTCTCCAAACGGAGAAGACATAGACACTTGAAATAGTGTTGAATCTTCCCAGGAGTGGCCGACCTGCCAAATTTCTGCCAGGGTGCGCTGGCACCTCGTCCAGGAAGCCCCCAAACCTTTAGAAATGCTTCCAAAGAACTGCAGGCCTCTCTAGCATCAGGTAAGATCAGGGTCCATGACTCTACAATAAGAAAGAAGCTGGACAAAACTTCACCTCATAGAAGAGCAGCATGGCAGAAACCACTGCTCTCCAAGAAAAACGTAAAATCTAATCTTTGCTAAAAAGCACCTGAATGATACTCAATTGTTTTGGGGTAATATTCTATGCACAGATGAGACAAAGGCATAACTTTTTAGAGTGTATTTAGTCTGGCATAAAGCAAAAAGAGCATTCCTCTGTAAGAATGTCATGCCTACACTGAAACATGGCAGTGGCAGATGGTATGGAATGTTTTGCTGCCTCGGGACCTGGATGACTTGTAATCATTGAAGGAAGCATGAATTCTGATGTGTACTAGTTGATTCTTAAGGAGAATGTCCAACCATCTGTGTGCGAGTTGAAGCTGAGTGTAATTGGGTAATGCAGCAGGGCAATGATCCGAAGCACACAAGCAAATCCACATCTAAATGGCTGAAAAACAAAGTTTAAGTGTTGCAGTGGCTTAGTCAAAGTCCTGACTTGAACCCAATAGAGATGCTGTGGCAGTACCTGAAAAGAGCAGTTAATGTTCAAAGACCAACAAATCTGTCATAGTTAAAACAGTTCGGCAAAGACGAGAGGGCCAATATTTCTCCTCAGAGATGTGAGATGCACATATCAAATTATAGGAATCATTTGGTTGCAGTTACCGCTGCTATGGGTGATCCAAACAGACATTAAGTTAAAGGGGGCAGTTGCTTTTTCACAAAGGCAATATTCGTAATTGGGGACTGTCTCTATTGAGGGAATGAAATAATGATGTAAAAAGTATGTTTTTTGTTTGCTTGAGTTTCACTTGTCTGATACTACATTTTATTTTATTATCTGAAAACATTCAGTGAGAGAAAAAGCAAGAAGAGAGAAAATTAAGAAGGCACTGTATCTTCCTATGTGCCTGGTTTCAGTTGGGTTGTGCTGATTAATTATGCACTTAGGCCTCAATGATCAATTGCAGAAATCATTGATTGAGATGTTGTGGCTAATGTGAAGACAAGTTCAAAGACGGTTTTGACAACACTAGAAAAGTGGTCTAGTGTGGTGCCCAGTAGTCAGGTGACATTCCTGGAATAAATTCTATATTGGCCTCTTACATCTGCTATATTTTTGTGGCCTGTACCAGAACAGAATCCTGCTAATAGACTGCAAAGTGGTCCTACAGTGCACAACCACATGATTTGGAAAGTGTTTTCAGACTATCTTGATAATAAAAGAATAAGATATGTATTTATTTTGAATGAACAACAAAATACTTTCAAACTCAATTAATTGTTGTAAAATTTTATTCACTTTATGCAGGAATCCAGCCAGCCAATTCACTGTATACATATCTCCCAGAATAAAACGCAAATGGGACCAGACATATTAAACTATGGGGATGTTTGGCTAAAACACTGTTAAAACACTGAGTAAATACGGAATATTTCAAACTCTTTCAGAGAGATGCAACAAACATAGGACAGTGCCTGTGGTTCACCTTCTTACTTCTCTCTCCCTCCCTCCCTATTCAGTTATCTGTCCATGCATGCATGTGATGACTTGAGTTCTGCCTTTCAAGTTTCTCTCTAGACCTGTGTTCTTCAGAAATGAGTCGAAGGGAACAAAGCTCTTTAAAATTCAAAGCCTTGAGGCTGTTTCTTCCCAGTTCTAAAGACATATAAAATAAAGCTAGAACTAACGACATACACAATTACAAGGAATTGTACCAGAGTAAAATTTGGATTCTTTCATACTGGTTTCCTGGGGGAGGAGCATGGCAACATATCAGTATACATTTGTACCTTGTGTGCTGATACACTATTGTCTGTGTATTCCTCTCTGTGTGTCGGAAAGGAATACAATCCGTCTGCCAAACTCCACCCCCAGTTTCATCTCCTCTTGGACTAGAAAGAATTTTGTGTGAGGAGGAAGTAAGAAAGTCTGGGAGTGCAATAAAGGATCTTGTCAGTTCCAATAGCAGGGCCTTAAGTGTCAATGCTACCCAGAGAAAGAGGCCTGCCCGGTCCTTGCCGTTGCTAATTAGTATCTTGACACCAACTGCACTGTGTGCAGACATCAGCTGGAAACCACAACTGAGACAGCTGAAGCGTGGAACTTGCTGGAGCCCTCAGCATTTAAAAAATACACACCACTTAATTTTAATTTTGTCTTTATTATTTCATTTCGATAACGATGTTAAAAAAAAATCAACTTGACGATACTTCCATTTCAGTTAAGCACCTGTCAAGCAGTATAATTTGTTTTGAATTTTTTGAAGAAAATGTTTGTTTAGTTTTGAAAAACATACCCGAAGAAATGCTTTAGAAACCTCAAAGGGTTAATGGACCATGGGGTCTTATCAGTGTTTATTAGGGGTGTAACGGTATACAAAAACCATTGTACGGTATGTCACCTTGGGTTTGAAGTCATGGTATGGTATGTTTTGGAGTGGTGGGGGAAAAAATAAATGCAAAACAAAGTTTGCTTTTCATTTATTATGAACTTTGTAAATATAAACTGCTGTATGTTCTGAAATAAATAAATCAGTTACAGTGCAACAGTCCCAGCTTGTAGGTCCACTCAGGTATTCTATTTTTCAGAGAAATTAACTTGTCCACATTGCAGAAAGTGCATGTTTGTTAAATAAATAAAAAACACAATAAAAAATAAATACCCTTCAGTGCAACAGTTCCAGCTGGTAGGCCTAGGGCAATTTTTTTTAATAAAAATCAACTTTTCCACATTATCTGCAGAAAGGGCAGATCTGGAGGCAGTTCTAAAGGCTGACCTCCACTGAACAATGCAGGTGTAACTGGCAGACTGCTTTCGTCTTATCCACCCTATTTTGTCCACTGTTATACTTCACTGAGAAATCATAGTGTTCCCAAACTGGAGACTGAAATGTCTTAGGAGCGTCTACTAGCTCTGGCTTCTCATTGGCATAATATGGTACATTTGTCATAGTGTATTCTTTGAGAGCGGTGGCTGTTCTTTTGCTTTGTTTTGCTAGCATGTGGGCTGAACGAACAAATTATGTTCCGTTGTAAAATACCTTCCCAAGGGAGTTTGGAGTTTTGAATTAGGTTTAAACACGGATGTACGATACCGTGAGTCCTGTACCGAACGGTACAGTTACGGTTACGTGTACCGTTACACCCCTAGTGTATATAGAAAAACCAAAAGTACCATTAGTGTGAAAGAGGAGAGATGTACTCTGTTCTTTCTAATTTTAACATCCACAAACTGTTATTGGATTTTCAAATTTTATTAAGAAAACAGTGAGAGAAAAAAATCCTGCATGACATGCAAAAATGGTTTTAATGAAGATAACAAAAATTGGTCAGTTTTTGATTACAACAATTGAAATGTGGAAAAATTCTTGTTGGAAGAAAAAAAACATTAAAATACCTCATCTGTTCACTTGTGGTTAGTTAGTAAGCCCACACAGACAAGAAAAGAGATGAGACTTGGGAGGTATTATTTTGTGTAGTTGCAAAGAGCATTTATATACTCCTGTAATGATCTCCCAAAGCACACCGAAAACATTGAAGTCTATGGGGATCTTTCACAAAGACAGGTAGATCCGTAGACAGGTATATCTGGACGCATGTATGAATTTTTTAATTTCCACAGACACTTAATGTCAAAATAATACCTGCTGTGGATTGGAATTACCAGCAGTTGAGGACCCTTCTGGTAAAAATCATCATTTTTGTGTTAAGTCCTCCAGATAGCATTATAGTGTTGTAATATCTACCAATATTTTAGGAATTAGAATTATCTGGCATTATCAAAGTCATTTTAACTTGATCAGAATTGTTATCAACACCTTTCAATCTGTGGTTATTTTCAGCACAACATTTGTGCCACTGTCTTGGATGTTACTAACAGATAAAGGTAGTTGGTAATATTTAACAATTTATTTGTTCTTTGATACATTATCTGTTTGTTTTAGAAGTAATTTTAATTTATAAACATAAAACTATATATTTTCCATGGGCATTGCAGCTGTGGGGGATGTGTCCCCTGCACTTTCTCCGGATCATCATCTAACCCAACCTATGCCCGCACAGCTGTCTTGCTAATGCTCCGTCTGCATTGGGATTCAATGCTGCAGCATCGGGTTGAGGGTCGGACACGCTAATCACTGAGCTAAAGTTTGTTGTGCGTGTGACGTCACTGCCGCTAATGCCTCTGAGATTAAATATCCTATTCTCACATTTTAAACGCACGCTTCTGCTTTCTCATTTTGCAAACCTGCAGTCTACTAACACATATTTACATACATTACAGGCCTATATGACAATAATAATCCTAATCTGGCCAAGGGCACCAAAATGGCTAGAGCCGGCCAAGTTGTCATGCTTTCAGAATTAACCAGACATGGCTAATCACCCCTTTTACATCAACCTAATGACCCAGCAGCCCGAGTGACATGGCTCAGCTCTGGTGTAAATGGGCTGACATGGGTTATGTCTCACCCATGATGTGATTACAATGGGGTTGTCTGGCAATAGGTTTGTGAGTGAACAGTTTGGTATAAATTATCTGTGAAAATTAACAATAATCTGAGAACTGCATAATGTGTTTAAAAGGGGTGTAACCCTACCTAGGCAATCAACTGCCAAATCCAACATTCCATTTGATCACATTCTAGAAGAAACTCATTCCCCACAAGCTCAACTCTCAGGCCATGGCCTGAGCTGGAAGTGGTGTAAAGGATATTTATTATTAGTGTATTTTATTCCATAGTTTTCATTGGCCATTTGTGTTCCGAGGCTTGAGACTTTTGGTTCACATACTAATGGCGGACATTTTCAATGTTTAATTGGAGATGAAGAATGATTGTAATGGCTTTCTATTGATAGCCTCACTAGCCATGTTACATCTCATGTGTTTGCTGGCTAGACATGGAGGATAATCTCCATGTTTTTATTGGTTAATTTGGAGATAAGGAGCATAATAGCTAGCAGTTGGCACCTGGCCAAGTAAGGCAATAGCCCCAGTAACATTGTTGCCCCTCACTGCTTGCTCTGTTCCTGGTGCCCACTACCCTGGTCACAAGCCAAATTGAACCATCCGATGGTGTGCTGTGAGATTTCTGCGTCTGTTGCTCCTGCAGATGTGGGACATTTCCAAACAGGACCCACACAGAAATATAAACACACATGAACAGTTATTTACTTACACAAGTATGATTTTGCTTCCCATTTTGTGATGGCTTTTTTTTTTTTTCCATTGGCCCCTTTACAGTTTATTTTCTTTGAAGCACTGCAGGACAAGAGACCCCCGACAGATGACAAAGCAGACACCTCAGCAAAAGGGTGAAAATTGGGGTGGGAGGGGGGGGTAGGATATATTGATACCAGTAGATACAATAAACATGTTCCTCCCACAACCTCCCACATATCACCCCACCAGAGGATGAAGCTAACATTTTAGTAGTACTTGTAGCTCAGTAAGCCATTTTGTTAAAACGTTGACCAGCACAGTGGTAGGAGTCACTGTGAAGCTAACCCCAATGAGGATGTTTTACATCTAGTTTCAACTGTACCAAAATAAAATGTCCAATTAGCTTTATTTCACATAGCACAAACTCTTTTTATACAAAATATCGTTGTATGGATGTTTATCTTATTTGTCTCTACAGAAAACATTCCAGAACAATCTGAGATGGTGGGTGCTGAAATCCAAATTTTTTTGTGTGAAATGACATGGGATGCCGTAGTTGCCAGGTTGAACACATACATTAAATGGTGAATCAACACCTTTTAGGGTAGAAAAGCATTGTTACACTGAACTCTATGGGTTGAAGCTTTCATTTCTTTTGTCCCTCAGACCACACCCCAGTCAGTGATGTCAAAGTAGGGATTCACAAGGCAAGTAGTCGACAAAAGTAATCTCTTTGACTTCACTAATTGGGTAGTGGTCAGAGGTGGAACAAGGTTTAAAGTTTCTACCCATACAGATCAGTGCAACAACCTAACAATTTACTGTTGATAGCACAGTGTCAGAACAGGCCAAGAAGCACCTCAAGCATTAGGTGTTCAAGAATTAGTTGTGTATGAAGCTGAATGTGCATATGAAAAATGAAAAGTGCATTTTCTGAATTCCGTGTTTCAAATTCCTCAACTTCCTCCATGTGGTCCAGGGGAAACTGGAACTCCTCAGGCATTACACATGGGATTGGTGTTGTGGATCCTAACCTTATCATCAGAACACTGACAGTTGCTGCCAGCTTTGATTGTTGCGACTTGATATTTTCAAGTTGTAACAGGATGTGTAGTTGTGTCCAAAATGTAAATGTATTCATATACTTTATTCTGATTTTTCTCCAACACAGAGATTTATTGTGAAACATTGTTCACCTGAACAGGAGATTGGGCCACCACCTGGTCCAAGGTTAACACTAGCCTAAAAATACAGTTCAGTTCTCTTCCAGAACCGGGCATGGTGGAACTTTAAAATTTGAAAATTGGTTCCTGCCACCATGAAGGTCCTAGGGATTGACAGCTAGTTGACAAAGGAAGATCAAATTGATAATCATTACTTAGCACAGTATAAGCCCATTACAGCAGCAAAAAAGGTCTACATTTAAAGTTTAATTCAGCAGCTGTATATGAGACACAAAATTCTTACCAGAAAACACCTGTGTCTGGCTCTGTTGCACCCCAAGCTGCAGATCTGAGAATTGTTTCTATCATATGGAGATGATGAGGGCAAAGGACTAGTACCTTAAAAAAGAGTAGCTGGAAAGGGAAAGAGTGGACAGAGAGAGGGCAGAGTCAGAGAGGGAGAGAGCAGCAATAGTGAGGATAGACAGAGAAAGAGAACATAGATACATCAGATTATCTCAATATTTAACTTTTTTTTTTTTTTTTTACAATAAAAATAACAAACAGTAGACATCTTCTGTGATGCTGTAACAGTTTTATGATGGGGAACATGTGTGATTTCTACCTGGTGGTCTATGGTTCAGCGCACAAGATTCAGAGGGTTTGGAACCAAAAGAAGTTGGTATGAGTCAAGTTTTAGCCATTGTTATGGTCCTGAGAGCTGGCAGCTAATGGAACGTATAAAAATTAAGACAGCACTGCAATAAACTGAATCTGATTTAAGATATTTAAAGTAGTGCTGAAATGTTAGATGAGTAATAAAATAGTCTTACAAGGCTCTTGACTAGTAGGGGGAAAAGAATGGGGTAGAGGTGGTAGGTTTACATTCATCATCTTCTGTCTCTTGGAATGTCATCATCGGACATATCTGTCTCACCATCATTTGCATATCTAGTCCAGATAGAGACAATGTCTTAGCAGCAAAAAACAAATACCAGAGATATTAGTTGTCACAAAACTGTTTGCCAATTGTAGTGTACATACTTTGTCTCTCTCTTTCTGTGAGGCCTTATCGTCTGACTACAAACCAGCAATACCTACAGCAGTATAACTAGACTAGCAGTATAAGTTGAGGTATTATTTTACCTTTCTTCGTGCCTCTAAGAAGTCATCTGGTTTGATGAAACACACAAGATATACTGGTAATAATCAGTCAAGCATTGTAAAGTGGTAAACTGACAATTTAAGACTATTAATGGTGACACAGAAATATCAAAACTATTTTAAGTGAACATAAATTAAAAAAGAAAGAAAAACTTACCTTTCTCATATATGATGCAGGCACTGAACGTTTTCCACCCAGGACTTGGCCCCTCATAGTTTTTGACTGCCTTGTTTATTCTCTCGTCCGTGGAATAATTTGGCCACGACGAACTTTCGTCCTTAAACCAACAACTTGGAATCACGTTTACATTGTTCTCTTCTGAAATCAAAACACCGCAGAACCTCTAAACATCATGAAAAACAAATTAAAAAATTTTGCGTAGAAAACATTTGATCTTGCGTAAATAATTCTCTGATGGAAAGCATAAGACTGAATCAAGGCTGCCAAACTTTTTGACGTTTTGTGCAAGATGAACCATGCACATTTTAGACAATTTGATCTTTCCCATATAGATCACCATACTGAGTAATAAATGCATGCTGAAGGCTGTTGGCATGGTCAGTGTGTTGCAACCAGTTTAGGGCTAACTAATATGGCTATGGCAGTGGATAACAGCAGTAAGTTGTAATAAACCACTGGATCCAAAACACCACAAAACACTGCAGTCCCAGTATAAAGCAAAAATTGCCTGAACACTGTGGCCTTCCACCTATCAACTTCCTTGAATAACTGTGGTTTGCAAGCAAATTCATCACAAATGTATGTTGCTGTGTTCACAAGATCATCTGAGGTCCTGTTTACAAGATTGGAAGGTAGATGCAAACTAAGTGGTCCTTTAAGCCAAAGATTTATCAGCTGTCTGACAATGCCTAAATACACAAGGTGTATATAATCAAGTGGGAACTGGGAGACCAATACAAACACCTGTAAAGGGATGTGGACCCTGATGATAGTCTTCATCAGGTGTCCTTGAAAATGCCTCATCTGTCCTGCATATGCTATTTAAAAGTGGATAGGTCATGCAATTATTTCTGTACACCCCATTCTGAATGCACTTATCACATCCATGATGTCCATTAAATGATTTAGTATTCTTAACAAATGAACGGCTGGTGTGTCACATATGACTGTATCGGGTATCAGAGTGAACCCCAAAAGCAAAACCTTTCTCCAGTTCAACAAAATCCTCTAAGAATATGGCACAAGAGTCAGGCCTCTTGGTACCTGAGAAAAGTCCAATTACTACTGGGTCCTTCATTAGAACAGTGAGTTTTACATTTGAGCTCTTGAAGAGCAGTAGCCCATCAATGTTTATCAAGCAAGAACCATTGACTAATTTGCCTTTCCATCGAGACTATGTCTTTCCTAAGGCTGATGCCAAAATAATGATAGAGACCATTACATTGCTCCGTCACAGAATAAATAGTTCTTGTATGGAGTAAGGTTAGATATGTCATAGGTTAAGGTCCATTTGGAATGGTGATAGGTTAGACTTTCACTCTCCTCAGAGTCAGACATCTCCCCAAGAATGCCAGCAGTGTCAATCACCTCATGGTCATCATAACAAAACCTATCAATCAGGATATGGTCTACATCACCAGCCAATGCAGAGTCCACTATATCTGGTTCCTCAGTCTCTTAAGATGGAAGTTCTGCCATCTATATCAAATAGTAATTCAACTACACATGTCCTCCTTAATATCCTTAAGTCTTTTGTCTACCCTGAAAATACTGAGTTTTTTTTTTTCCTCGTTTGTCTCTTCTTTTCTGAAAACATTATGTTGGTGTGCTTCTTTATTGCCAGTTTATTTTTCAAGTAAGCCAGCTAGCTATCTTCACATTTGTGTTAAAGTTAAGCTTAAGTGATATAGGGCCGTAGTGGTAAAAAAGGTTAGCACCCAGTCAACTTGTTTTCCCACATGATGTATGCTATTAAAATGTGGGATCAGTAATGAAAATAGTCTTCTGTCATCAGGGGATTTAAATAATGAAGTCGTTAATGTTTAGTTAGGTTTGGCTAATGTAGTTTAATAAAAAAAATGCATATGCAACATGTAATTCCATCTTTCTGTAGAACCACAAATGACTTTTACATACTGAATTGTGGGGTGATATTGTAATATTCTCATAAAATAGGAAATGAAAAAAACAGTCATTTGGAACAGCAGCAGCCTGGTAGTTATTTTCGTTATACAGGTTTCTGACCATAGCCTAAGCTAGCACAGCACGACAAACAATGACAGAAACCTTGAGTAGCTAACTAGCTCGTTCTCACATCTGCTCCAGATATGAGGGAAAAGCAGAAAAGCACAAGTAGCAAGTGGTATGCTTAATTAAAGCCTTACAGCATCCCTCTTCTGAAGCCACAACTCTCCCATCTCCATCGAAATGTGTCCTACCAGACAATCAAAACCATAGGATACATTACAGAACAACGTTAGATAGCATATGAGCCCTTTTTTAAGGAGTGTATGCGCCTGTGTGGCATTGACAAAGCAACAGAATTTGATCATGGCATTGCTGTCTTTTTAAATCATACCTTCATACACAAACACAGTGTGCCACCTTGAAGAGATCCGAGAATTCAATTCTCTTGAGTCTCCTCCACAACAACACAATTGTACCATTCCCCCAATAATGTAGCTGCTGTCACAGAGTTTACCAAGACTGAGGTTGCAACCAGATAATGTCCCCAAACCTTTATGCAATACCTGATTCGGGCATTAGACCTGGATCAACACTGTTGATAAAAAGACAAGCAACAGCCATGATCCCGGGCGACACACGGATGTGCTAGCCAGCTAACCTACGATAGCTAGCTGACAAATGACCAAACTGGCGACTAAGAATACACTAGTTCAGTATGATGTATTATAAAAGCTGAATGTTTTCACAGTAATGTAAATTATCTGGTTACTGTTTATTGTTCTGGCACTTTTTCTTGAGTGTTAGTAAATCCCTTGCCATGTTTTTTAACTTTTTGATGATAAAAGCTTTTGTGGAATAGCCTTGTAATCAGTCAGGTCGTGAGCACAGTGATGGGAGTGTTCCAATACTTTTTCTGGTCTCCTCTTTTCCTCTGCTTTCCTACTACCTCTTGTCTCCTACCAGGAAGTGTGTGGAGGAAAAGAAGAGAAGCAGCATAAATTGGAACAGCTAATTCGATTTGCTCGTAATCAAAGTCGATGTCGGCTATTGATGAAGTAGTAACTTTGACTGATTCTGAGGATATCTAAGCCAATCATACTTCTCATACGCCACCAGCCTTTTTTATGCATTAAAATGTGAATGTAAGACCAGGGATGATTGTAACACTTTCTTGTAAGTTGTAACACTTTCAACTCCTCCAGACAGGAGTAAGTCAGAATCATGTAATCATTAGTGTACAGGCCCACTTCCTCTCTGTGCTCACAAGTAGAGTGACATGCCCAGTGAAAAACTGACAGGGGAGTGCCTGCAGATATTCTCTAAAAAGCCTCAAATAGGGCTGTACATGGTGGATCTGTGTGATCTGGGACAAAGAGTGCATTTGTCATGTAACTCTTTGTGGATACTATAAAACATTACAGCAGCTGCAGGAGAAAGGGTCCAGTGAATTGCTCAAAGTAGCCTACTGCAGTGCCAGAAGGATGTTTACTGATGAGCAGGAGGAGAGGTTTACGAATGAAGGTAGCTGATCTGTAATGATGGCTTGTCTCTTCATGAAGTAAGCAAATGACAGGCCCATGATAGGCATACGTGAGTCAGTACAATGATGGAATTTTGCATTGCTATTGTTCTGAGTTAACTTTTTTTTTATGTCTGAAAACAAGCATAGACAATCCCTGGCAACTATCCCTGGCTGTGGGAAACAGTTCAATCAGTTTGTAAAATTTTCACACTCTCTATTAGCTTTGGAGGTATTGAGAATTTCATTTTGAAGGACACATATGTGGGTACTGTGGCACAGTAAACAAACAATACAATAAATGTAAAAGTAGGGTTGAACTGATAAACAGCACAGCCATGGGTGGAAAAAGACAAAAACCCAATCAACTTCCTCTCAGCCGTGAAGGCTGTGCTTAAATAGAAGGCCTAATTGAAAACAAGTGCTTTCAGCTGAGTTGATTAGAAATCACTCTCAGGTGAGCCTGCCTGTTAGTAAACCCACTGCTGTAGCAGCTCCGTTTAGCTCTCCAGGCTGAAGGAGGGAACCAGGAGACTGACAGCAGTACAATGGGAGGAGCCGAGGAGCTTGCTCCTCCCTCCACGCCGCCACAGTACTTTGTCTCAAATTTTGAAAGATGTAGCACAAATAAAAACAGCATAATGGATTCAAAATTAAACATTGTTACAATCATCCCTGGTTTTCCCTACTCAGATTAAAGTTGAACAGCAGTTGCATAAAAATGTTGTAACAAACTCACAAACAGGAGGTTGTTTCAATGATTTTAATGGAGAACAAAATAAACATGCATATGTATTAACAAACAGTCTTTAATAATGCAATAATCATTGTAATAATCATAATTGTACTTGTTCCCATTTTGGTATACTTTCCACAAGACTGGCATTTCCTGCCTGTCAAGCCCACAACTGAGGCCAGCAAGGAAGCCATGCCATAGGTGCGTAAATGTGACATCACAGCATTTTTGGGTAAATAAAAATGTATATCTATTTAAGTGTATTTTAACAAAATGGAAAAACTGCTGTAATATAATGTCTCGAGTGTTCATTTTATTTTGAGCTAAGATTGAATATCATTAAATGAGTATTTTTTGCTGGTGCTTAGGTTGAGAGCTGAAAGCTGGCCACTTGATTGGAATGCACCAATTGAAAATATCTGCATGCCTCAAAAAACGACTGACCAATGAAAATCACAGAAAAAATATGTCACTTTTCATCACTTTCACCTCAAATCCCAAGAGACTCCTGGGGCATAGCTTCATGATTTTTACATAATACTTGTTAATAAAACAAATATGGTCATCTATAAAAAAAAATGTGGTTAGAATTGTTTTTATTTTTTGGATGTAGCCTAATCAGATAAACTAAAGTAATAAACTTTACAAATGTAAGTATACAAATAAGCTTTCTTGTTACTTGAAGACCTTACCATACAGCAAGTTAAATTTTCGAAGAGCAGTTTTCACAGTTAACACTGCATTATTATTCATTTGAAATATTTTCCATTTATCCTAATTTTAGAGCAGGCTTAGAAAAACTATGCATGGACAGCAGTGGCGACTGGTGAGCTTGAAACATGGTAGGAACAAACATTACCTTTAAATCTATCATTCACCTTGTTCCCGTGCTTCCTCCTAGATAACTATAAAACAAGTAATTCATGGAGTAAGCAACACCAGTTGATGTAAATAGAGTAAATGTTTACCAGTTTCATTTTGTGATAGAATTTCTGTTCTTTGCAATCTAGTGTTATGTTTGTTATATAAAGCCTACAGCCATGTATTGTTTCCTTGTTCTTTATCGTCTCTGAACCATGGGTGGAAAATTATGTCTGTCAACCCTGCAGTGTGAAAGACCTCACAGTGTATATTTGCTTGTAGTTTTGGTTGGGGTTAGGGGTGTGGAGGTGACATTTTTGTACAGAGCCCACTTTCTGTTGCAGGCAACCTGGAGAAGCGTCCCTCCCACGAAGCCAGGGGCACTCTTCCTTCAAATACTAAAAAGCCAAATATGGATATTATGGATATTATTATTCAGATGGAGCTGTTTATTTAATATGGTATTTTATGTCATGTCCTTCCAGCATCAGATTGGTGAGCAGCCTTGACAGCATGTGGATGAGTCATTATCATGCTTTTGGACAGAAAATGCATAGGGCTCTCACCTGTAAATGGGGAAACATTACATGGTATGATAATGTCTGAGGCTGCATTTGAAAAGGTATTAAAATCTCAGCACAGCTGATGTTAATTGTAATGGAGAGAAGTTTTGGATATTTTTTTGCCTGACATGTCCAGACCTTCCACTGAGCAGTTGGAAATTACTCTATAGGAATTACAATTGACCTAATTAACGAAAATCGCATTGACCTAATTTGTGCACACTGACTTATCTTAGAGAGGTATCCCCTTTACACCCAGCATAACCAGCCCCTTACCCCCTTAGGTAAAATGAAATTATAGTTGAGTGTTTTTCCATCAGGTTAAACAGTTGCCCTGTACCGTTGTGGCACAGGCGTTTTCATGCTAAGAGGACCATTGTGAAGTCCAGGTTTTGGTTTGTGAATCTCTTGTTCAAGTCAACAATTCCCGTACCGCTTACCCCCACCCTGAGAGACTAGCTTGTTTTTGATTGTGCATGTGTGAGTTGGAGGTCTTAGGCTCTACATTGTGTTGTCTGCCTACTCTGACTTTACAGAATTGTTCAACACTAGGCACATCAGTGGGTCTCTTTGTGCAGCTCTGAATGATCCTGGAGTGTTTGAAGATTGGGGGATGGGGGAAGAGGTGTATTGCTGAGAAGGGAAGGTTTGGTCAAAATGGTTTTAGCCCCATGACCAGTAATTTCTGTGGACAACATTCAGTACTGTAGCACTTAAAGTTTCTTAAGAATAGGACACCGCTGCCATTTTTGCTTTTATTTTGGTTTTTTAAAGTTCATTTCTGTAAACCTAACAAACTAATATATTCTGTTATATATAATTTTAGTCTGCTAGCAAGGTAGCTAATCGTGGAAAGTGTAATACATTTTCATTACTTTCCGCATAACAGATACCATAAAAATAGAGTCATTACTTGTCTGTAAAAACATTTGCATTTAAGTCTTTATTGCAACCAAAATGTATTTCTTGCCTCTGAATAGGCAAAAACAATTGCGATGGAGAAAAATAAAGGGGTGGGAATTAAAGATTAAAATCTGAAAGAAAATTTTTAAATTGGAAGCAAAACATTACAAACTTGAAATGGCAAATAGATATATTGTGTGTATATTTCAGTGAAGCTGGAAGCTTTTGCGCAATAAAAGGGCCAGATAGTAGGATAATCGTATGAGGCAATTGAGGATTGTTCAAATAGGAAGAAGCAGCCAAAAAATGGAGGCTTTTGAAGAAAGCAAGCATGCAATATAAAATGCATACTATAGCCTACTCACTCACTGTTGACAATTGGAGATGCTTCAGGGGCTTACCGAGCTTTGGAGAGAGAGGTTGCGTTCATTTTAAAGCAGTGATGCATAATGCTGAATCTGTGGTGGGATGTGACAGCAAACCTGTTTATAATCTCCACACCATTGAAACCAGCTGGAGAAATCCCAGATTGATTCATCACCTGAAAATCTCTTGAAACATGATAAAGGACAATACTGTACCAAATAGACTCTGTCTTGTAATATAGGTAAAAAAAGAAATTTCAGCATATAGTTATTTAGTCAGGAGAAACTAGACCATAAGTCCCTTTTTTTCTCAATGCAAGGGGAAATGAGTACATGAATACTGTTAATGTGATAGATTCAAACAGAGGTCCTTACCTGGCAAATGCAATCTGCAGGATGGGCCTTTGTCTTCAAGGGTGACATTTTAAATGATATTTGCAGGAAATGGATTGCAGGGTCAATCGTTTCACATTATTTGCTGTTTGTCAACGCCTTTCCTCCAACAAGAGCATAGCATCGTCCTTATTCTCTGCTATTCTTATTCTGTCCTTTTGCGAAAGATGTAGACAGACACATTTGCATCTTGATAAGCCACATTGAACAAAGAGACAGTAACTCAAGAAAGTGACCAAAGAGACAATTACAGATCCCAGTCCCCCATCCACATTAAGTTTAGACCAGCGATACAATAAATGTATATTATGTGTTAGGTTATATTTAGTAAATGAAAATATCTATTATAAATTGTCAATAAAATCTACATTCTCTGCTCATCCATATATTCCCAGCCTCAGTGTGCATTCTGATGATACTTTTTCTAGATTGACAATCTAAAAGGATCTGTAGCATCTGTATGTTTTAGACCTTCATCTGGGCAAGAGGGAGTTGACACTGATTCAGAAATTGTGTGGAATACTGGACATTTTCAAGTGATTTCCATGTGAGACCACCTTGTCAAAGTATTTATCTGTAGGTGTTAGTGTGCAGGTGAAAAAAAAATGTATATTTGTCTAGAGTTATTGAAAAATTGCTTTGTTTGTGCTCTGTGTTTAAAAATATGCAGGATTCTAACTGGTTTCATGTAAGTCCATAAGAACTGTACTTTCTCTGTTAAATGAAAAAGGGCTGAATTCTGTACCATTTGAGTTTAAATTTAAAAAAGCCAGAAGCACGTCATATTTAAGCAAATAAGCACTTGTCTCCAATAATCACCAGGTCACAGAAAGTTTGTTTTCACTGCTAAAACTGGTGAAGCCGCCACAATGCTGTGTCTTTGCACAGTCTCCAAAATTTCAACAGTGATCTTACTGTTAACGTAATATTAATCATCATGTTTTGTTGATACCCATTATTATCTCATTTTATTGGCTCTGGGGTTTCCAGGACCTGAAACAGAATGTAAGGGTTTAGAAGCCAGATCTATACTCTCAGAATATAACTCAAAATGTAACCTCATTGGCTCAATTAATTGCCTACTATGAAAATGTAACAAAACATGTCAAAATTGATGTGCCGTACTAATATACTATTCACTCAGTTTTAATGCATTAGTATGCAGTTACAACTTTTGTCATCCCCACAGCCATGTCTGATGGAATTAATAACAAATATGATTGCACTTGCTCATTGAAGAGGCAAGTCCTTGTTAAACATGATAGGAAACAATGTTTCGGTGAGCATATATATTCCCCACCAATGTCTTCTACTGCACATGGTGATGGTTGTTATAGTAAAAGCATCCAAATTGTTTTACATATACTCTGAGAAGTAAGGATTTTATTTTACTAATAATAGAAAGTACATGAGAATGTTCTCTACAGGTCAGTAGTGACCTTTGCATTCAGGTTTATCTGGAAAAAAAGATATTTGGGCGTTTTCTAATAGAATTATGTACTAGGCATGCAGTACTGTAATAGTTCACACATATAATTATTCCCCCATTCCAGGCCTCATCTTCAAAGTAATCTGCAGCATTATCTAATATCTCATCAGTCTCATGGGCCAGCACAGTGAACATTCAGCTCAAAAGGCATAGCCTGAGCACTTATTTTTCCAATAATTGTTAAGATCTGAATGGATAAAGGATATATTGGGAGTTGAGTACTTGAATGTTGACAATATTAGGAATGCTGTTCCTGGTGGTAACTTGGTTTATGTAAAAATATGACCCAAGTCCTTCTTCCTCACAGATCTTGAGTCTGCAATATTATTTTAAATTAAATTAATTTTTCAGTATTCCCACCATCCACTCTCCAAAATAGTTTTGGAAATACCTAAAAAGAAATGACTCTGTGCAATGTATCTGTGATACAAAGCAAGGATTAGTTTGAACTTTGTGCATGTTTAATATTGATAGAATTTGTAATTTTTTCAAAGACTAACACCAATGACAGCATACTTTTTGATGTTCAGATTTTTCCTCTTTTGGTAGTTATTTTATAATACTAAACACAAATATTTGAATTTGCAAATAAAACTAAAAAGTTGTATAATTAAGCCTCAAGCAAAATAGACAAAAATGTGATTATATGAATATATTTGTTTCTAAATCTCTTAATCATCATCTTGTGAGAATGAAAAGATCACACAGTGTTAAAGTTCCTTGGTCCTTCTCTGCTCCCACACAACCCAGGAATGGTGGCTGGGAGATACAGGGTTAAAGGCGGCTGTGGTGGAAACATTATGCAAGCTGTTAAGCAAAAGGAAGTACATTACAAAATGCTGAGCTCAAGCTTGGCGCACAGCCAAGGCCCTCACTTTCTTCACTACAGCTGAGGGCTTTCTAAGCTTCCCACCAGCGCATTCATCTACTGTTTAGGAATGCTGCTTCCATCTCTGTCTCACGTCACAGCCTAGCAGTTCAGCTAAGGGCCAGGCAAGGCTGTGTGTGTTTTTGTGTTTGCGTGCACAAGAGGATGGATATCTTGAGTGTGAGCAGCAGCTGAATCCTGTGCAGCAGTGGTGTTGGCTGACTGCAGATGAGTCGGGTGGGGGAGAGTGGCAAGGGAAAGTCGGCATCTCCTTACTCTGGCCCCAGCAGCACAGGAGGTGTCATTTCCTCTTCTCTCTATCTCTGTCTTGATTCTGTATCACTCAGGTTTTCCTAGGCTCAGTATAAATAAGCTTCATGTGGAGAGACTAATCCCCAGTAGAGTGAAAAGATAAATGTGAACCACAAACCTCTGTCTTTTCTGTGCCAATTTCCTGTCACAATCATGATTTAGAGAATTGAAAGTGGGGAAACTTGTGGTAAGTAGTTTCCTTCAAGCGTTTTCTTGCACTTTCATGTACTTTGGATTAATGCTTATTTATATGCTTTTTTGTTTGTGGTCATTGTTTTTCTGATTATTTTTTGCACAGGGGCTTATCTTAAAAGGGATCACATCTCTGCACTTCCTCCCCCTCCCATCTGGTAAATTCCCCTCCCTTTGGAACCTATTCACAAAGATTTGTACAAAATGTAGGGGCAGTATGCCTGATTCAATTCTGGTTTCAGGTAGCCAATGGGGGGGGGGGGCATGGCCACCCTGATTCAATCGCTGCCCTACACCCCACTGGTCCCCCCTCATGAGTCACATTTGCATAATATGCTTAAATTAAGAAACCAAAGTATATCAGTATGTGATTCTTTAACTCTCATATTGACATAGTTTTCAACTAGCCTATATACTACAATAGCATAATAGAACTCCTGAAATTCAATTATGACTTTTGGTTTTGGTGTGTCACCCCAAGATTTTCAGTGGCCCCACCTGGCCACCCCTATGAAAACTTTCTGGGGGCGCCACTGCAGGTAGCCACTTAATTGATAATTGACAGAATAATTCAAAATTGTGTTGAGAAAGGAAACCCAATTTCAGCAATGGTAGAAATTAGGTAAAATTGCAAAGTTAAAGTCATTTGTGCCAGATTAGTGTGGAGTAGCTATTTCAGAATTTCCATTTTGGGCAGTTGTTGCAGGAACCCAATGTAAATGTAACCCAGTGTTGTCCCCTCATTTTCATTATAACCACATGCTTCAGACAAAGGCCTCACTCAAAACATATGAGTTAGCATCAATATTTATTGAACCTCCCTTTTCCTCATTTTTTGCATACAGTCATGTGTAATGAAAAAAGATCTTAATTTTAAGTTCCCCTCTTTTTAGGCAATTAAATCTATAGCCATTTTAACACTGGAAGCCACATCGGCATAGATACATATTGTGAGTAATTGTGTTCATGTTTTTTTTCCTGCTTTAAAGCTGAAATCAGGAAGAGTGCAGTTGTGTTCTGTGGCCATGTTGGTGGGAAGACAAGCTTGTATACATATGAAAACTTCTTTTGCCCTATATTTTAACATCTTGCTCCAGTTGGGATCAGTTATACCTTACCAAGCCTCTCAACCATATGCACTCCCATCAGAGATCTTGAAAAATAAAATATTTAGGGGTTTTAATTTGCATATGGGATAGATGATATGTCCACAAAAAACATCACATGAAAGACCCGACTCTTTATTTTGACTGCCAAATGTATGAATAGTATTGAAAAATTACTAAATAAATGTTTTGTGTGATTTGGAGGTTAAATAAAATGAAATGAATCGGAATAAAGTGGAAATAAATTTATTCAAATCAATTTTAATTACTTCAAAGAATAAACTTTTAACACAGAGGAAATAAGATTTTTTTCTGAATATTACATCAGCTTTGAGTGCAATGCTCAGTGGCAAGCCCAGTACATCTGAGGGGCAGGGGTGAAAAGAATAAAAAGGGCACTTCCTGCACTCCATGGGGGCTCAGTGGCCATGATGCATGTGTGTTGAAACAGTTCACAACCCCAATTAACATTATCCACTGGAAGGTCACCCTAGAGGGCACTTTGTCATATTTTCTTGCACACAGAGGGCACTTTATCAAGTTTTTTCCCACTGGAGGGGCACCCAAGAGGGCACTTTATTACATTTGGTCATACAAAGGGCAACTCTTGGTGGGACTTCATCACATTTTCTCCACTGGAAGGGCACTCTAGAGGGCACTTTATTGCATTGTCTCATACATAGGGAAACTCTAAAGGGCACTTCATGAAGTTTTTTTTCCCACTGGAAGGGCACCCAAGATGTCATTTAATCATTTTTTTCTCACATGAAGCACCTTATGTGTAGGGGAAATTTAGCATCTTTTATTTAGACCTTACCTGAATTTTGAGAGAGAACGCAGGGGGCAGTTATCAACACATTAAACCAATCTGTGGATAAAGCAAATGCAATTGGAAATTTGTGATCAGGTACTTTATTTATGTTGATTGGTGTTTAATGTATGAATTATTTGCTTTATTGTTAATCACTGAAGTAGGAAGATGTTGGAAGTGAAAGGTAATGTTTGTTCCTCTATTATCTTTATGTCCCTACCCAAACCTAAGGCAGAGCCCACAACATAAATAAAGTGATGCACATGTAAATCAGTATACATCTAAGTCATGAACATGACTTTATGGGAATATGATCATTGCCCATGTAATGTTTCATACATACTGCATTAAGACAGCATTGGAACTCATTTTCGTTTTTGTTAAACATTAACCCACAAGATGCTCTAACCTAGTCCTAGATTATGAGACATCTAATCCGCTTATTAAAATGTATTATTAAAGTGTGGCACCTCACCAACTAATCAGGCCTTCTGCTATGACAAATTTAGCATTTGGGAGTGTTTCCCCCAATTTTTAGGAAAAGTATCACAAAGTACAGAGTATTGAAATTCATGACTGGATATCAGTATTGAAATGAACGTCTTGGTATCGTGACAATACTATGGCTGTAGCATTAGTTCCTGTTATTCAGGGTATAGGCGTACAGGTATAAGCATACAGGTATAGGGTGTAATGTTAATTGTTTCAGTAACATATTTATGCTCACTTTCATTTATGCATAGAGACATCACAGGCATGCAGATATATTTGGTCATAAAAATGTGGTTTAAAGTCACTGAGAAGTTATGGAAGAGTTACGGAAATCCATTGATCAAAATGTGTGTGAGCACTGGTAATATTGTTCTAAAAAATAATACACACAAACATTGCATGTGATTGATAAGTCATTAACTTGAGCAACAAACTGCATTGCTATGAATAGCCTATAACTAAAGCTAACAGTCATTAAAATAGTCATTTAAGATGTTCGCTAGTGCCTATGGGTAAGGGAACATTTTAGAGGGAACTCCTACTTGTGCCATGTAAGGGTTATGCAAGGATTGAACACCACTCCATTTATGCTGAAAATGCTCTCCCACAGTTGCTGGGGCACAAAAAAATCATTTAGTACTTGTGGAATCTGTAGTTTTGTTTTCTACTATTCAAGAGGAATCGAAATCCAATTTAGATAGTGACATGTTTTTTGTTTTTTTTTTTTTTTTTCTGGAAACACTCTCATGCTCAAACTGTAGGACATTCTTCCATTTCGAGGAGATTCTTCACCACAGCCCTGGGTATTATTCCTCAGGTGGAGTTTACCTGCATTTTCAGGACACATGTTCCACCAATTCTATGGCTTGTCTTGCCTGTGCATCTTGTTGCATTCTGTGTCTGACCAGGGAGGCATGTGGTAACTGTTGTCACAAAGCCTGGCCCTCCTGTAAGCTCAGCACAGTATTGCCCTGAAAATAAAGTATAACACCTCAATGAGTGTAAGCATCTTACTGAAAACGTAAAAGCATCTAACTATTGAAATGTCCCAGATACAGTTTTCTCAGCTTCCACATAGGTCTGCTAAATATCAGTGTTTGTCTTCTAAGTGGAGCAAAGAGGCCATAAGCTTATTCACATGTACTTCATATGGGAATGGTGACTCTCTTTGTGCCAAGGAACCTGTAAAATAGAATCTCACCCCTCCCCAGTAACTTCAAATTGAAAGCTCCACACAATTGTATTATATCCATGTTAAAAAAAACTGCTGCTTTGAATCACCTGCTGGTGGTTTGGTTCGTTGTGGGGGGAGGGGGGTCAGTGTTGTGGGATCAGGAGGGCTTAGTACGATATGGGGATGTGAAGGGAACACATTTCAGACACATGTGTGAAAGGCCCTGGTGTATAATTTCATCCAGAAACGTGAGGCCAGGTCCACATTGCAGTGTCACTTGCTGCACAGCTGAGCATATTGTATGACCTCAGATACAGCCCTAGGAAACAGGTGTCTGCGTGTTTTGTCCTTCCTCAATCACTCTTTTTTTTGCTGTGTGGGGTGGAAGCTTTTCCTCCTCCAGAGAAGTAAAAGGAGGAGGGGGTGGGGGCAAATATGGCACAGGGCAACTTCTGAAGGAACTTTGTGTGTGGTAACTCCAGAGTTCCTGGTCCCTTTGATATGGGAAAATGGTCTGAAAACCAAACGGGAGAAAATATGTTGTTGAAGGGGCCCCACCAGTGTGGTGGTGTGGTGACTTTTTTACAAATATCATTGGGGATACAGCTGTGCTTCCACCCACTCCAGCCTCCCTTAACAGGCAACTACTGGCAAATCACAGCCCCCAGCCCTGCATGCAGTTTACACCACAAATTCACTCCTACTCTTCCTTTATCCCCCCCTTGCCTTAACCTGGAAAACATCTTTTATCTGGCATGCTAGTTTTCTAGGGAAGGGGTGGGGGGCAATTATTTCTTTTTAAATGGCACCCAGATCATTTAAGCCCCCCTCTCAAGCACCAAAATCAACGCCTACTGGCAATTGAGATACCAAGTGGTGTCCTGTTTCACCAACTTTGGAATCAGCCAGATGTAATTCCAAACTATGTTCCCACATTTATTCTCGCATATCATAGGCCCCTCTTCTGTTGCCCTCCATTCTTTCCAGCTAGGAAAGCGAGGTATTCTAATCCACCCTTTATTTTTTCCCTATTATCTTCTTTTCTAATTCATGTCCTGTTATTCCTCTCATTTCTATGGCCAAATTGAGCCCTGGCTGTGGCCAATAGAACCTGAGACCCACTGTGAAATATTGGCAATGTCTCAGAGAGTGCTAGTTTTGACTCTCCCTCAAAAGGCAAAAAGGTCAAGTCATTTTTTTTGCTGCCACTGCTCAACACACATAGCAAGGAAGCACTTATGGAAATGAAAAACAGTTTTAAAACTTAAAACAACCGGACCCATGTGCTACAAAGTTGACATTGTACACTATATGTAAGCATCTTCTCAATCCACTCGATACAAGGGTTATTGTGGTGTTGTGCCGTGCTGGTACACATGAGATAAAGGTGAACTCGTGAGATAAAAGTAAACTCAGAACTTTCATTTTGTGGCAACAGGCCCAAAATTTTTGTGTAGTTATCATGAACAGGCTTAGGCTGTTTTACAGACTGGGACTCTGTTAGATTTTAGATTAGACAGCTGTTAGATTTTGCTTTAGCAGCAGTAATCATTAGTGCAAGTTCGTTCAAAGTTAATTCACACAAAACAAGCAAACAAGATTAATGATCATGGTTCAATTAAGTCTAAACTCCTTAGGCCTATCAGGGAATTTCCTAATTTAATTAGACAATTAGATTTTGGTCCATATTGACATGATAGCATCACACAGTTGTTACAGATTTGTCAGCTGCACATCCATAATGCAAATCTCCCATTACACCACATCCCAAAGGTGCTCTATTGGATTGGTGACTGTGGAGACCATTTGAGAACTGTGAACTCATTGTCATGTTCAAGAAACCAATTTGAGATGATTTGAGCTTTGTCACATGGCACATTATCCTGCTGGAAGTAGCCATCAGAAGATGGGTACACTGTGGTCATAGACATGGTCAGCAACAATACTCAGGTAGGCTGTGGCGTTAAAACAATGCTCAATTGGTACTAAGAGGCCCAACGTGTGCTATGAAAATATCTCCCACACCATTACACCACCACCAGCCTGAACTGTTGATACAAGGCAGGATGGGTCCATGCTTTCATGTTGTTTACACCAAATTCTGGCCCTACCATCTTAATTTTGCAGCAGAAATTGAGACTCATCAGACCAGGCAATGTTTTTCCAATCTTCTATTATCCAATTTTGGTGAGCCCATGCAAATTGGAGTTTCCTGTTCTTAGCTGACAGGAGTGGCACCCAGTGTGGTCTTCTGCTGGTGTAGCCCGTCTGCTTCAGGGTTCGATGTGTTGTGCATTCAGAGATGGTCTTCTGCATACTTTGGTTGTGAAAAGTGGTTATTTGAGTTACTGTTGCCTTTCTATCATCTCGAACCAGTCTGGCCATTCTTCTCTGACGTCTGGCATTAACAAGGCATTTTCGTCCAGAGAACTGCTGCTCATGGGATATTTTCTCTTTTTTGGACCATTCTCTGTGAACTCTAGAGGTGGCTGTGTGTGAAATTCCCAGTAGATCATCAGTTTATGAAATACTCATAAATGGCACCAACAACCATGCAACATTCAAAGTCACTTAAATCACCTTTCTTCCCCATTCTGATGCTCGCTTTGAACGTTAGCAGGTCTTCTTAACCATGTCTACATGCCTAAATACACTGAGTTGCTGCTATGTGATTGGCTGATTATATATTTGCATTAACGAGCAGTTGAACAGGTGTACCTACTAATAAAGTTGCCGATGATTTTATGTTGCAATGCTGAATCTAATTTTAGAGTGCATCATTTCCATTTTGGAGTATTCATGTTTGTCAGATCACCGCATGCATCGATTTTACTTGCTTTCAGCTGAAGGGAGTGTACAGATTTAACTTTTTCTTGTGCATGAAGGCTCATTTGTAAGTCATTCTTTTTGCTATCATAATTTTTCCCCTTATTAGATGAAGCCATCTTTTTTATTCCTGGTCCTGGTGTATTCTCAGTAAAAATTTGTATTTATGAAAACTCTTGACTAGCTCTCTGTGGTTTTTGTGGGTTTTTTAAATTTTATTTTGTCTCCTTTGTAAGCCACCGCAGTTCCTGCAGACTCAGGAGGAGGAAGCAGTGGCATGTGATTCCTCCATCTCCTATGACTGGCCCACACTGCCTATGTCATCAGAAGATTTTGCAGTCAGCCTGTTTGGTTTGTGTACCTGCAGGCACCCAGCCAACCAGGAGGGGTTGCAAGAGAGTCATGAACTAGCAAACTTTTAACTGGCCAACACCCCCACCCATCCCTGGAGAAGCTGGGGTAATTGTTGCTTTGCTGCTGTGGACCTCCAGCCATGGCCATTAATAGCGTGTTTTTGTAGTCTTACCCAAGGGGCCAGCTTTCAGCTCTCAACCTAAGCCCTGGGAAAAGTGTTGCCCTCTAGAAGGTTCTGCACAGAAACACAATTTTCCCATTGGATTCCATTTTCGACCGCATTTTAAAAATATTTATCCTCTTAGCTCAAAATAAAATTAACACTCCAGACATTATATTGCAGCAGTTTTTTCATTTTGTTACAATACAGTTAAAAAAGATTTTTTATTTCTCTAAAAACATGTGATGTCACATTTATGTACCTGTGACATTTGCAGAGCTGGTTGTGACAAACTGCTGGGATGACAGACAGGAAGCTTATTAGAGGAATGTAGAATCTTCTTATTTGTCTTGTAGAAAATCTCAAAATGGGAACTACCGTTATGATTGCACTATTAAAGACTGTTAATAAAAATTCTTGTTTATTTTTTAATGAATTGAAACAAACTGTAAGCTGTTGATAGCAGGTTACTTTTTATATTTAAAACAATAACTTTTAAGGTGTTAGAATATTTTGGTAATGTCATAATTCCCAGATATTATATTTCTAAGATATACATGCAAATTAGTATGATAATATTTATGTCTGGTGTCATTTTCACAACAATCAGAGGTGAATGTGCTGATAACAAAGTGGCGACCCTGAATGGAAATAATAATTTTTGTCATTTGAATCATTAATTTACTTGGTTATCATGTCCCCTGTTTATTATTTCAGTGTTGCATTTGTACTACTTTTGTACTACTTCATCTTCGTAAAAAATGCTGTCTTTTTATTTTGTCATATATCTGGGGGACTTTCGATACATTACGACTTTTTGGTACAGTACTTGTTTGTCCTACCAAAGGCTCAGAAGAGCAAATGTGGAGGGCCTAAGATATTCTAAAAAAGTAATATTTAGAAAGCCATCAGTGCTAATTTTATTTTATCAATTCATAATTTGACAATCAACATCTATTAAAAAAATGTTCCTGAGGCAAAACCCCTAAAACCTGCCTATTCAGTTTGTGTTGGAATGTGAAGGGTTAAATGAAAGATGCCTCTTTGTCTCCCTGTCAGAATTTTGCAACCTCTGCAGTTGCTTGGATGTAATTGCTATGGTTTTGGCTCTGTGATTGGTGGTCCAGCGATAAACGTACAGAGGGCAAAGCAGTAGTAATTCAATGAGAGACTAATTTCAACTGACAGTAAAAATGACCAATTATATCTTCACTCTGAATGGGTTGGCTTTGTTGTCACTAATTTCATGACAATTTCAAGTTCCACCCACTGTGTGGGACACTAATCATAAGCTAACAGAAAAAAGCGCCAATAAAATAGCAAGCTAGCTTGATGGTTCATGATGGAAGCTGCAAATACCATTACCACTAGTGAGGAGGACATCGTTGCGAATTTATTAGCCACACTGTTTTCAAGATTAATTTTTAATGAAAAGTTGGAGTTGCATAATGACCGTTTTCCCAAATAAACTATAACATATATATTTAATAGGCCTCTGTGCCAATCTAATAATATTATTTATTGACAGTATTGATGGTGCATGGTAGTGGGTTCCAAAATGGCATGATCGCTGTTCACTGTCCATGGTTCTTATGTGTCTGTCGCTAATGGTTGTTGTGTGCGCGCTGTCATGATGTGTAGGCTCACATGAAATTTTGTTGGTTCTGTGTGTTGTCACCATATTCTTCTGACATGCACACACAGGTTGTGATGATGCAATTATTTTTAAGGAGGATTTGCATTTTGGGGGGTCAGAAGGTGAAGGTTTAAGAGTCGCGGCTCGCTACTGGTGCATGTGCATGTCGTTCTTGTATCATAGGCATAAGAGGTTACAAAACATCTCATACATTAGGCTACTCAAATGGGTGACAAAATTACAACAGTACAGTAAATTATGTGAAAAATCTTTTTTATCCTTTAAATACTAAGCTATGAAACAAAAGACAGTCAACAATAACCTTACAACAAACAATCACCTACACATCAATTTCCTAACAGCATACACTACTGTAAATCTCACAGTTACCTTCACAATATGTTTAAATGTACTACGGTATATAAGACTGTACTCCCATAAGTATTCTAATTAAAATCATATTCATATAGACATTAGCCCAAATACAACAGTTTTGTGATGTGGACTGTATAAAAATAATGCATTTTTATTAAAAATGAATTTAATATGCAAAACAAAGGAGTTCTTGAGTAATGAAGGCTGTGCAGCTCTTTAAGTTGGATTAACTGATGTTGTGCATTTATTAAGCAGCATAGGGCTTCTGTTAAGCATTCAACCTCTGTTTGCAAACCCACATCATCCTCCCAGTCCCTTTGCAGGCAGCCAGAGGAGATATCACTTTGGCCTGAGAAAATGTCTATGAGCCATTTTTTGACATCTCTCTCATCATCTTAAGCATGGCAAAGCCACTTCATTGGTTCAATGGGAGATGTCCTAATGCACAAAACTTGGGCATAAAGTTTAAAGAGGAATGACAAATGAGCTTAATTAATCATGGGTGCTCTAACCAATCAGAGTGTCATGTTTCATTGCCTTTACAAATGGATGTGTTTTTTTTGCCTTAGCTTATTGTTTTTTTAACGGCACTGTCATATTTTTTTCAACAATATTATGACTGAAAATTGAATACTGCATTTGAAGATTCTCCACTTTTTCCAGTCATCAGAAGATTAGGCTACGCAAATATTCAATCGGCTACCTTACAAACTTCGTCTCCCACCTCTGCCGCTGTAACCAAGTAACTATGACAACTACAAACCACACAGTTACATCTATCTATAACGTGCAGGGTCGTAGACTGGCTTTTTTAAATTTTTTTTTTTTACAACAAAAACTTCATTGAAATACGTATCATATATGGGTAAAACAACACTAACAGCTGTGCAAACAGGTAATTGTAAAAAAAAAAATATATATATATTTTATAAACATACCGTATATGCTTTTTAAACAACTATGGTGTAGTAGAGTCCTTTACCGTCTAATATATAACAGACCTGACATGCACTGTTGTTATGAGATAATGAACATTATTCACTTCAACTGTGAGTGGTCAAAATGTTTTGGCTCATTAGTGTTAATGTCAGTTACTCTCAGTCGGCTGTTTGGAGTCATGATTTATCATAAACATGTACAAGTAAATCAATACACCTGCTGCCAGTCAACATGTTGGATGTGGGAGAAATGTGCTGACCTGAGTGACTTTAACAAGGGCAACATCGTTGTGGCCAGATGACTGGGTCGCAGCATGTCTGAAATGGCATGGTTTATGAAGTGCTCCCAGTCAGCAGCGGTAACTACCTACCACCAGTGGTCCGATGAGGGAAAAGCCACAAATCGGTGACCAGGTGTTAGGCGCTCAAGGCACATCAATGTGTGAGGGCAGCAAAGGCTATCCCATCTGGTCCAAACCAACAGGAGGCCTACTACGGTGGCACAAGTATCAGACATTTTTTATGATGGTGTAATGGAGGGACGAGTCACAACACAGTGTATCGCACCCTGCAGCATAGCCGCAGACTGGTTGGAGTGCCCAAGCTAACCCCTGTCTACCTTTGAAAGTGCATATAATGGGCATGCAAGCGTCAGAACTGGATCTTGGTACAATTGAAGATGCTTGTCTGATCCGATGAGTCCCGTTTTCTTTACATCACATGCGCAATTTACCTGGGGAAGTGATGGTACCAGAATGCACTGTGGGAAGGAGAAAGGTAAATGGAGGGAATATGATGCTCTGGGTAATATTCTGCTGGAAAATCCTGTGTTTGGGAATTCATGCGGAAATCAATTTGACATGTGCTACCTAGCTAAACATCGTTTTGGACCAGCTAGACCCCTTGGCAATGGTATTCCCCAATGGCAGTGGCCTCTTTCAGCAAGATAATGCGGCCTGCTACACTGCACAGGAAAATGACTAAGAGTTGAAGTTTCTGCCCTAGCATCCAAATTCATGTGTATATGTTTGAAAAAGCAAAGGGTACTGTTTGCCTATGTATGTAAATTTGCCAGTTCTGACACTATTTGAATGTTGGTAAATTCCTAGTCATGTTTTTGAACTTTTTGATGATAAAAAGATTCTGTGGGGATGGTCTTTTAATATGACTGGTTGCAAGCTCAATGATTTCACCAAGAAGTGCGAAAGACTTCTATGGTAGGATACATCAATGTATCCCTTTGGAGGAGATGAGATTTGTCATCCTTTGCTCGCCTCATACGACATGGGGACACATAGATCAGTTTCTGGAGCACTAGAGAGATGAGTGTACTAGTGGGTACTACAGTTCCCAGGATGCTGTGGTAAAGAGAGGGGAGGGGTTACTGAAAATAACAAGTAAATACCTGTTGAATGAATATACATGGGTCTCTGAATCTCTCTGAAACTACATAATAGTACAATGAGGTGGTGGTGGGGAACACAAATTTTGACTATTGAAACCAAGGGGCCAGCTTTCAGCTCAGAACCTAAGCAATTATAGTGCCATCTAGCGGTATCTATAATTTGGGTCATTAACATGGTCTTCCCACTGGACTTTATTCATTTTTGACTGTGAATTAAAAATATTTCTCATCATTTACAGACATTCAGTCTTAGCTCAAAGCAAACATAATATTCCAGACATTGTATTGCAGACGTTTGTTTTCTCTCAACACACGGAAAAATAAATTATTTTCCAAAAAATGCCAGTCTATGTGCCTCATGACATGGGCAGAGCAAGGAAGCCAGACAGTTCTGATAGCTCTTTGTGCTATCAATGTTAACTATGAAGCTGTCAAACTATGTTAGCTGGCTAACTTATGTAAAAATGGTGAAGTGAAAACTTTTTAGCGTGTGACCAGATTTGCATTACCGTGTTCAGTTGCTGAACTGGCAAGCAAATTCACTTCCAGTGTGTCTTAACCATTAATGTTTTATATTTTAAACATTGATTGTTAAAGTTGTGGGATGTTTGGTAATGTCATCATTTCTTCAAGATTTTGTCCTCGATAAGAAATGTCAAAATAGAGGATTCATAAAACTCATTGTAGCATAGCACTTTCATAATTCTGTTCACCCCCCTTAACATTGTAAAGAACAAAAAACACAACGATTATCTTACCCTAATGGCATATTATAAGTATAGCCTACTGCAGTGGTGCTAATGTGTTTGCACATGCAACCTGCCAACGGTCAGTAGTTTATGTTATCTGAGTCATGCTGTGTTCTTGTGGTATTGGAATTATTGTAAATACAAGTTTCCTGTTTGGAAGTTGCATATGAATGTTCCCTCAAATTGTAACTACAAGTGGGACCTTCAGAGATCATTTTTATACCCAAGTTCCCAAGTTGGGATGACATAGCCCTGTTGTCCTGTAGTACTGTTTTTTTTCTTTTCCCTCTTACCACTAATCACTTGAAGGTGATGTACTCGTAATTACGACAAGTGGGAAATAGGACCTTCCGACAAGCATGTGAATGCAGCATTACTGTACAATTAGCCTACTATCATTGTGTATCAATCAGCTGCACTGGTGTGGCAGATAGTGAGTCCATCAAAGGGGTGTAGTGTAAGTGCAAGAGAGAGCAGGGTCACGTTCCAATCCAAAAAAATGCTTGCTGCTTTGTGCTCACTCGCCTTCCAATGGAGGGGAATCCTCAAATAGTCCCAGATGTGAGATGGCTGCTACCAGAAGGGTGATGACATTTCAGTTTAAGCAAGTGGAAGGAGGATTTAAATTTCCTCAACCCCGAGTTTTCCTCCCTCCAATTGAACCAACAAAAAAAATCCCTTCTGGCCATGATATCGCCCAGAATTCATTATGATGCTACCTCGTTTGAAACTTTATTTAAATGTCACCCTCCTGCTACCCTGGAACTAGCGAATTAAAAAAATCGTTATTTACTGCTTACAAATTCAAAGCTAGCTGCTTATCAAGTTAACCAATGAATTAATCAAGAGTCCAAAAATACATTGAAATTTTGGCCACAAGGTTTTAAGCATATTTCAGCTCCCATAGCTTACATTTCCTAAATCTTGACATTTAATAATTACCCTACCCTTAGCTTCTATCATCCACACAGCATGAAACAGAATGCTCTGTTGAGTACATATTCATCGTTTAAACATACCATTATAATTGCATACAGTATTTGCAGAAGAATTTTGGGTTAATTCTTCAGATAGTAATACTGATTTTTATTTTTTGAGATTTTTTTTTTTTTTTTTACACCAATCTTTATACTTATCTACTTTTACACCCTGTTACACTTAAGACATATTTATCATTGGTTGGTTTATTATGATCTATTTTACCATATTTTATCACTACCAATTTTATTAACTATCTTGCCTATATGAAGCACCAAAATGTGCGACACAAGTAATTATAGTTATTATTGCTATTAGGATTATGATTATTATTTTAGGCTATTATTAAAATGTGCAAACAGATAAGTGGCTTTATGTCTGAAAAACCTTTGCAACATTGGAACATAACATCCCATCAATTAATAGATAAAACATTGATTTAAAAAACATTTTATGATTATGGAAAACATATGGATTTTGGCACGGGGAATTAACATGTATCTAGCTAACGTGCATCTTTGCTGACTAACTATATTGCTGGGTAAGTTATATAACGCAACTTAGAGAGAAGAACGCCTCTCCTTTACATAAATTATGTGGTGGAGAGTTGAACTGAAATAGGTATTGCAGCCCGCATGTAACAAATGAAGCCGTCTCCATGGTCACTGAAACCTTTCCCTGCAAGTCAGTCCTTGCAAAGAAAGTGCGGAAGTAGCTCAAATTCATTCCAATTCAGACAGCCACAACCCCTCCCCTACAAAAAATTCATAGTGAACACACATGATCTAGAATTAAATAAACATTAAGGGAGGTGGAAAACAGGTCATGAACAGTGAGAATTACATTTACCAGCTATATGCAAAAACTGTTTACTAAAAACTAATTTACAAAATGATTTTCACCCATACATCCTACTCATTATTTACACCAATCTCCACAACCAAAAATATAAAAATATAAGAAGTAACCCTAAGCTGTCAACAGCTTGCAGGTTGTTTCAATGATTTTGACCCAAATAACCTAAATTAATTTAAAAAAACAGTAAACAAGCATATATATTAAGAAACAGTCTTTAATAATGCAATCATAACAGTAATTGTTCCCATTTTGGTATACTTTCCAAAAGACTGGAACAAAGATTCAGCGTCCCTTGTATAAGCTTTAATAGGTTTTCCTGCCTGTCAAACCCGCAACTAAGGCCAGCGAGCCAAAATATTTGAAGTTCCTCACATCCAGCTCTGCACATATCATAGGAACATAAATGTGACATCACAGCATTTTTGGAGAAATCCATATACCCATAGACTCTTATTGGAATCACTGTCATATATAGCATATTGATATTAAAAGTACATATTACATACCCTAAGACTGGATCGCTCTCCAAGTGGCCAACTAACAACATCCGATTTCGAAAGGGATTCCTCCAAGTGAAAGTGGCTACTGAAAATGCTGAGGGCCAATGATAGAGACTGGACCGCAGCCCATAACTTATTAAAACAAATTGACAAGTTTCATTCATCATCACTGCCATACTTTTCTCTTTTTTTTTCTTTGGGATGTGCTGCCATCTCACGGTTATGAAATTGAACTCTTAAGGGTCTGACAGCTATGACAGAAATAGCCCAAAGGCTAAATGCTGTTTTTCTATAAATAAGGAGACCCTAGTTATCTCTAATTCTGGTCAATTTTATTATTAACATTCTGGCATGTATTTTTTACATACCTTGATATACACAACAGTATATTTTAGATGGTAATCTTTTTATTTTTTTAAAATGTTTGTACATGCCTCCTTGTATGAAACAAGAAGGGTGGTATGTGCGTTTTGTACCTGCCTATGTAGGCACGCATCACTATCTATAAGACATTGTGACCTGAAAATAGCAATGAGAACTGTGATGTAAGACATGGTTTTGTTGAGACATGGTGTCAAGTGTAATCACTATGAGTTGCATGCATTGCATCACCATTGCACCTGACCACACCTCAACTGATGACCATCACACCAACATTGGTGCAACATCTTATGTTATTTAGTGAGTGGTGGCACAATGCGCTAAAACATAGCATCTGTTGCACCAAGTGCAAGGCAGGGCCTTATGAATCAAGAGATCAAACAATGAGAACAGGGAAAACCTGTCACAGCGTATATTTTTCAGTCATCTAAGAGTGACTGGATGTAGGGGATATTAAGAGGGGACATGATTTCTAACTTTCTGGTACCTAAATAAATGTGACATGAGAAGGACATACTTTTATTTTAAATGGGAAAAGGAGGCAAGATCTTCAACAGTAACTATGCCTTCATGTTCCCATGTAAGTAAATCGATGTCTGTTTGTGCTGGTGGGAAATTCTGATCTTGACAACTTGGTGCATAAATGGAAGTTTCAGGTAGTTGATAATATGTTATTATTTGATTTCAAATCCTTAACGAATTATTATCTGGCAACATTGTGGGTTAGTTGTGGAAAGGGGTAGTGCCCAATTACTGTCTAACTATCATATTGTTAGTTATGAAAATCCACACAATTAATCTTTATTTACATTTAACATTTTATGTTATTTGTCATTTTAAGTAAATAATTAAATTGTGTAGCTTTTAGGTTGTGTGAAAGTTTTGTACATTTTTTATCCCTTCTTGGCAAGAGTTGCCGAATGACCGATGGCAACTGCTCATTAAACTCATTAAAACATAACCTGTTGGAAGAAGCCTCGAATTGGACTCCAAGTCTTGGTTTCCTCAGGACAACAATTTCTGTAACCCATACAATGCTAGTTATATTGTCTGATCAGGTATGTTTTAACACACAAATACAGTTATGCTAGTTAATGACCTTGGTTTTATAAATAATTTACATTTCATGTGTAAATATAACAGTCTGTTTCTGTTCATATGGCCAAATAAACAGATTTTTGGCATTTTAGGCAGTTCTCTCACACATTTATTATACAAGTACTTATGAACCTTATCTAACTTAACTTACTTCCTGAAGGTCCCTCTGGGGACAATAAATTTCTGTATTCTGTTCTACATCTGGATAATGCTCATTTATCAATATATAGTAACATAAATAACTGTAATATATTCTGTGAAAAAGGTAAAATTTAGAATGGAAAATATTAATATGCTACATAATATTGATGAAATAGTAACCTTTGCCTAATATTCTTTATTAAATATACAGCACAACAGAAACCAAATGTATAATGTGAATTTCAGTAAAAAATGTTAAATTCAAACTGCAACAGAAAACCTTAAACCAAACCTTGATACAGAATGGTGGGAACCAGAGTAAAAGGTGAAGCAACAGGGACCTCTGAGTGGCTCGCAGGATAAACTGAGGTCGGGGGTTCAATCCCCAGCCACGCCATTCCCAGCCATGGTCAGAGGTCAGAGGCCCGATTGGCAAGGCAACAATTGGCCAGCCTCGCCAGGGTTCAATACAGGGTAAGCCAGCCTAACTTGCTCAGTTGGTCTCATCAAAATAGTGCCCTCCCTGTCATGCTTGTGCACCTCCAGCAGCACAAACCGACTGTATGCTGACCACGTCCTCCTCTGACATCATAGGGAGTATGCAGTTAGTGGTGTGGCTGCAGCATGAAAATAGTCGAGTGTGTCATCACATGAATCAGGGGAGTCACATGCTCAACTTCTCCTCCCACAGCTGTCAGGGCAGGTGCTGCAGTGAGGTCAACCAGTTCAGTTGAACATTCGGTTTGGGGAAAAACGGGGAAAAAAGGTGAAGTTTATGTAGGGTTTGCTTAAGCAGAGATTTTTTAGTACAGACAGCTTAGTTTCTGGGACAGCCACACAGTGTTCTGCTCATGCTAAAATTGGCTTCTTCAGGGCCTTTGAAACACCATGGCCTCTTGAACATTCAAGCCAATAATCTTCCCCCTTTCAGACATGGGGGAAATGTCAGTATTTAATAACTTCCACATGAGATCCTGAAGGTTAAAATGTCAAACGTGTCTTGTAATCATGGGAGAGTTGTTTTCAATGGTGAGAAGAGAAAATGCTTTTCCAGTCTGGAAAGTGAGCATGCAACTAAATAGCTGTGATAGTTTATCTTACCACAACTATTCCACATTTGAGAGTCCCCTGGTAAACAGAGGGCCTCATAGGCCAGATGGCATTCATATTTGTAAAGTGGAATGATTTTGCTGTGGAACCAGTGGGCTGAAATGTGAACAGCTTTTTTAGGTACAGCACATTAAATTGGGCTTATTTTATGGGTGAAGAGAGGAGGGTACAGAGTTGTATAGCCGCTGCAGCCTAAAAGAGTAAACACAACAATGTATCTTGCATCATCAACTCTTTCTCTGGTCAAGCCATGTGCTATCTGTGCTTTGTGTTTCAGATCTAAAAATGGCATTATCCAAAGCAATCACATTTTTTGGAGATATTTTTTCTCCCAGCGTACAGTTGAAGTAGACACTTCTTTATATTAACAACTAAGAATCAGCTGTGCATTTGGAATCTGTGTGAAAAGTAGAAATGTGATATTGCTCTGAACTCCTCACTCCACCCAAAAACTCATGCTTCTATTTAAATATATCAGAGAGCCATACAGTATAATTTCATTTACATACTCACAGACCTGATCCTGTGGTTTATGTAATGTGTGACCATTATATTCATATAGTCAAGCGGGTCAGAGAAAAACAAAATACAATAAGCTTCTATTTTCTTGTTGCTAGGATGAAAACTATCAAATAAAAAACTGCAACCTGATTGTACAGGATCAGCAAGGATAAGGTCCATGGGTTCTTTGTTGATCATCTATAATACATATGACCATGGACTAAAATTTCCAGGTGAAGTAAATTCAGGTTGATTTGGCAACTGGGTCACTTGATTAAAAAACTGTTTTTACTTTTACTATATAACTGTTTCTCAGTTTTCATTTTCTCCTGCTAATATGACCTAAAAAAGTTACCTTAAATGCTTTCAGTATTTGTCTACATAGGATTTGGCAAAGCTAGGCCCACATTTACTAGATTTTTATGTTGTAGACCTTTGTTGTCATTCTGAATTCTGCAGAATGTGTACACTGATTCCATGTTAGCCAGTGTAATGTACAGATCCTGGCTGATTCGGTATTTTGAAATGCTAATTCTTAAAATGACAATAGAGGAATGGGGAAAGGTTATTTGCTTGTCTTTCGATGCAATGGGGTATGTGGGGGGAAATCAGGGCAGGATTTAAGACTGATATTTAACTTTTTAGAAATGTCTACTTTGCAGCATATCCAGGAGCATTTAATAATTTAATTGAGCATCATAATTTCATTGTAATTTAATATAACAGGCATTATGGCGAATATTCAAAGCTTCTGCCTGGGGTGTTGGGGATGAACATTACTCAAGAAGGACTTGGGAAGCCAGATATTTCTCCATTCTCGGCTGAGATGGATGGCATTGCACTGCAACACGTATTTTTCGGTTTAATTAAAGGTATTTTTTTAAAGGATTCTTTTGGTCTGCAGTATTGGTGTTTGTATTGTTATGTTAACTTTCTAAAAACCCCATAGGAAAATTCTGGACAACGGTGTCCATTTTTTAACACATTTTGGTTAATTGCGTTCCTGTCTTACAGCATGAAAAAATCCACCACACATTATATATCACCATAGCTTTAAGCTTGAAGCTTAGCTTCTTGGCTTTTCAATGATATAAAGAAAAGTACAGACAATCAAACAATAGCAGGGATATCAATGATAATATTAAGGTAGTGCTCACCGGAAATAGGCTCAAATTCCCGCCTCTGATTGAAATTGTCTTTGCTGTATAATCCAAAATACTATTCCATTAGCCCAACCCACATGTATTTCCATTCCACACACTTTGCAACACAAAACCAATCTGGTTTCAGGAAGGGGTGTTGAGCGTTACCTCCAGTAAAAGAACTTATATTGATAAGAGGTAAAAGTTAATTGGTTGTTCTATTGCAACATCAATGCACAGCAGCAGAGCTACACCTCTGCCATTTTGGACTGAAGGCGAATACCATATGATCAAACTTAATGACAACAGCAAAACGTCCCACCTACAAGTGCCATACATAAGTAAAACAAAATTCTTTCTGGTCTATTGTCATATTTAATGCCTGTACCAAAATGGCCTGTGTTGAACAATGACAAAATATTATAAATATGCATACTATTATAACTGTTTACTTATTTATTACATTTGTGAAAGAATCAAAGCAGAAAATTGTGAAATATTCCCTCAGAATTTCATTTATTAAACAACATAAACTTTCAAATTATGGGTTCAGATTTACAAATCCTGAATGTTCCAAATAAAGACATGGCATAACATAACTTTAATAAATAATACATATAATTAATGACTACTTTTTTGGCTGCTTTGCTTTCTACTTGAAGGCTGCAGGTAATTATGAAATTTGTAACCCTAATTGTAATGCAGCCTGTATGCTTCAATAATGAAGCACACAAAGTTTCTGTACAATTGTTAATTTTTGTAAAAAGGTTTTTAAATAAAGGAGTTTGTACTGAATGGGATTTATGGTTTTGCCATGGTATCTAATCAGGTATTGATTTGGTTGACTCTGATGCATAACTTCAGTACCATTACCTTTTAACAAAACAGAAACAATCCAATGAAATTTAAGGCCTCATGTTCATAAAATTGAATTTAAGACACCATGGGTAAGCATTTTCACCCGAAGCTGATGCTTTGATGTTAGGATTGGGTAAATTATCATTCTATACCACCTTATAACAAAGTGGCGTGTCCTCCTGCCATAGCCAGCCTTACAGACAAAAAGCGGCCATCGTAAAAGCCCAGTCTAAATGAGTGGCATATCCATATCAATCGAAATTAATATACTTTCTATGGCTAGGACCTGTAGTTTCCGAAAGGAATTAAAAGACTACTACTAGGCTGAACCACTTTATGTTAGCAGGTGCATAAGGTAGCGCTAGCACAGCTCCCACATGAATAGACTTTCAGAATTTCTACACCTTTGTCAAATTACCTGTCAAGGTTTTTGGGGAAAAAATAAAAGGCAACATGTGTACTGTTCCTACATTATGTTTGTTTTTTGCAGTGGATAGCTGAACACTGCTATCAGTTATTCCACTTGAAATTCTCTTCCGCTGTCATGTCTGTAGGTTCTGTGCCGTTTTCTGTCTAAAATTGCGGCAGCGCTACTGCAGCGCCATCTTAAAAAAAAAAAAAAAAAAAGCACGAAGAGAGATTAGTCTCTTTGCCTCTATACTCTTTGCTCCAGATCCAGACCATCATAGAAGGTTGATGGTCGCTTCCCCAGTGATTTTGAACGCGTTTCAATGTGACATGAAAAATGAATATTTTTGACAGGAACATGATGTTTTACACAGTCATCGACTGTACGTACATTCTGTGAACTACATGTCCCACCTTCCTTCGATATGCCAAAAAGGCAAGGCCTAATTCTGTGACGACACCACCACATTAACAACACCCAGAAGTGTTTATAGATGTCCCCGATGCCTCTAGCATATGCGATCCCAGATGTTCCCACATTACTCCTTATGTTTTATTTTAAAATATTTGGATCAGTTGCAACTATTTTCCAAGCAAAGTAAGTGCATGTTTTTATCATGTGTAATGTCACTGTTTCATCATGTAGCTCTAATGTAGTCATATATGTATGTGTAATATAATAGGGGTTTTGTATGTCTGCACACTGCACATTTGTTTTGCAGTTAAGATTTGGTGTCATTGCATTTGCGAATAGCTGTCAAAATGTTTTAGCTACTCTAATGGCCAGGTATTCAGTGTGATGAATGATCAGCATTGGTATTTTGGCTTAATTCAAATATAAACTTTTCACCCTGTTTTCTTTCTGTCCGCAGTGCAGGGTGGTAAAATTGGGTAATTGGAGATAACTTCGTAATTGGTAATTCAACTTCAGTACCCTTGTGCCTCATACCAAAGTTAAATTAAAATGCAGAATAATAAATTCTGGAACCAACAAAGTGTGGAGATGGAGCTAATTATTAACTGGTCTGTCAGACTACCAGGGAGAGCAGGGACTGCCTTTACCCCTGACAAACAGATGGCACAGGTCTGTTGAACTGTTTACAAGACGCCAATCATTGCAAGATGAAAACACTCCAGAGAATTCTTTCACTCCACTATGACACTCTCTCTCTCTGACAACTCTCCTCTCGTCTCCAGCTCATTAAAGTGTTCGCACATTTCCGTCGTCTTGCACAAAATCTATGCCAAAAAGTGGGAAACAAATGTGCATGTGTGTGTGCATGCCCGTGCCTGCGTGCGTGCATGTGCTTGTACAGATGTTCCTAGATGTTTCGTACAGTGAGCAATCAGAAATGAGTGTCTAACCAAGCCGTGGTATAATTGAAACAACAACAAGAACAACAACAGCTCTCAGATGTCCTGTTCTGTATGTTGTATGTTTTCATGGTAATTGCACTGCTTTGTATTTACACTTTACAGCTGTGTGTGTGTGTGTGTGTGTCTCCCTTACAAGAAAGTGTCTGCTTTTCCCTTTTTTTAAGTGGGATACTATTTTTAGCAGATTTTTTGCAATTATTGAATAAGCAATATTTCTGTTCTATTTTCCTGCATTTGGCATACATGTGTTCAGTTTTTCACATTTCAACACCTTTTTCTCGACTCGGCACAGATTATTAACTGATTGTTAACTGTCAGTATCAAAGGTACCTAATTCAATATCAAACGTACCATGTTAAACAAAACAATAAATAACAATGTCAAGTTTATATGTTACAATTTGTGTGACCGCATGACTGAAATTATTCCTCTTGACACAAAACTACTGATTACTGACCCTGCTAGTCCATGGTTTTACCATTTACTTGCATTCTAAATCAAAAACAGCACAAATTCCTACTGCATATTGTCCTACATATTTACTGAAACAAACAAACAAACACTACTCACAGCTCTTCCTCTCTCTGTCTTTGATGTTTCTAAAAAGATGCTTAATTAAGGTTAGATTACATTGAAAATTGTACCCAACCCATTTTGGGTCAAACATGCTTAAGCTGGTTGTCTAAGCTTTCCAACATGAAAGTTTAAACAACTTGACCAACTTCCCTATTGCAAGTGCAACTTTAAACCATCGTAATATGATGAAGCTGATGAAAAGTAATTGATAGCACTCAAATGAATCACTCTCATTTCAAAGGAATCATATAATATTGAGTGAATATACAGACTAATGTTTATCTCAGTAATTATTCAGACATGAGGAATCCAAATAAATGGGGAAAATCCACTCTTGGATCCTGAAAACTCCTCACCCATCCCATGATTATGAACAGAATGCAAAGTTGGTGGATGGTGTTTTTTCTGTGGCTAGACTAGGGCTTGGGCCACCAACCTCAAGGGTCACAGTCATGTACCTTAAGCTTTAGACTACAGGCTGCCCCAGTTATCTTTGTGGGACAAGAGGTTTGAAGCTGTGGCTGGTGATGTTGTTTCTTTGCGCTTTGTAATGTAGAAACATGTTTTGTAATGTGCAGTTTAGGCCATTAGGTCGCCATTAAATCACACAGTAAGGACTAATTAGCTCTTCATGTCATGTCTTATTTGTTAAGGTGGCAGTAAGTAGTTATGTTACCTTTATATTGTGTATGCAGTGTACTCTCAGTGAATTTGTATATCTACAGATTCATGATTATATAATTAATGCAAGCCTATTAAATGGACATGAATGAATAAGAGAGTAATAATACATCCATATGTTTCTGTTACTATGTGTTTTTTTTTTTTCTTGGTAGGCCTCACCACAGCAAAATTTCATGGTGGACAGGCCACCCTCCTCAATTATTTTGGTTACAAGTAATTGATTGCACATAAAATAATCATTTATTTTATAGGATTCTTATAATATTCAGTAAATATAGCTCCCAACAACAAATTGGACCAATATTTATCACAATAATTCTTGAAGACATGAGGAACCCAAATAAATGGGCAAAACCCACCCTTGGATCCTGCAAACTCTACATCAATTCCACCATCATGACAGAAAAGAATGTCAGTTGTCCTTGTGGGAAAAGACATTTGAAGCTGAGTTTTATAACATTTTTTCTTCATGCTTTCTAAAATAGAAACATGTTTTGTAACATGCAGTTTAGTCTATCTGGTCATTATTAATTCACACCATACAGATTAATTCATCTCTGAAGTTCTTCACGTCACATCCCATTCATTAATTTGGTAGTACATAATTCTGTCCACTAGATGGAGTATCTGTCCTTTATATTGTGTATGCAATGCAGTCTTTAAGTGAATTTGTAGATTTACAGATTCATAATTATATAATTAGATTATAGTTATGATCTTAACCATATAATCCAGATATTGTATTTTATGTAGGAGCATATTCTGATTTTATTTATTTATGACAGAAAAAGTAACTTACTGTGTTTTAAATTCCATTTTATTTAAAAGTGTATGGCAAGCATGTTTTTTGTTCAATCAAGCTAAAATTTGGTACACATCTATGGCCCTGTCTGAAACAGCACGAACTTAGAGATTGGTTGGCCTAACAATGACTGACAGCCTCATCGCCTATGTCATCATTTATGGTAAAGGTTAATTTGCATGTAGCAGGGTGATTGTTAGATGTACAAACTGCTCTTTCGCAAACTTTGCAGGGACTGGAACAAACATACTATGCACCAATTTTCTTGTCAATTGGACATACGGTTCATGAAAAGACGTTTTTTCTGTATTATTATTTTTATTATTATTATATTATTATTTTTTTTATTTATTTATTTTTGTCTGAAAATGCTGAATATTGACTACCATGTTACAGCCATGTTTTTTTATTGATCATGACACATCTATGTCATACCACTTTCTTGAGGCACTCCAAGTCTCATATCGATTTGCATAAAGATGCCTGACATAGCCTCATTTGCATATGTTGTTATTTACAGTCCTAATGAATTTGTATGTTGCACAGGCATTTTTTTTTTAACATAGGAACTTTCATTTGCAAAGTTGTTAGGATTTGATATGTACTTGCTGCCCACTGTTGGTCACATCAATCAACTTATGGTTCATGAAAAAAGATTTGTTTAGTGTTTTTTCAGAAAAATTGAAATGGTGGGAAATCTAATTTAGCATATCTTTTGTTTCGTTTAAGTTTTTTTTTTTTTTTTCCATCATTACGACTTGGATCTGGCATTGTTGGTTTCATGTCGGATTTCAAATTTCGGAAATTCATCTGGTTGTTATAGCTCCCCCTTCAGGCATTTTTAGTCAATATTGCTATGTAAATTGATGAATTGAAGAATGCAGCCTTGGGCCCTCTATCTGCCTGCCAAATATCATTATAAGCAACAAAACTCTGAAAGACTTTTCATCAAACTGGTGAAGGACCAATTGCCATAGCCAATTGCTGTTATGGTGTAACCTTGTGTACTCAACATGCCTGCCAAAGGCCAACATAGCCTCATTTGCATATTTTATTATTTATAGTGCTGATTAATTTGCATGTAGTGTGGATATAGGAACTTTTATTTCGCAAACTTGTTAGGGACTGGTAAGTACTTGCCAGGGGCGTCACCAGACCCTATTTGTTGTGCCCCAGACCCTAAATTGTTGTGCCCCAGTAAATGATCATGAAAAATACCTAGTTTTTAAAAATGTGTCATAAATTGCAATTGTGAGGATGTGGGCACTGGGGGCCTATGCCTCAGTAATCCTAAAAGTCTAGCAACATCCCTATGTACCAAGTTGTACCAAGTTTCAAGTTACTCTTAATGAATTTGTGGATTTACAGCTTCATGAGTATATAATTAGATTATAGTAATGATTTTAACCACATAATCATTAATGTGTAAATCTATGTCAAGATAAGAAACACAATGGTTGGAAAATGTATTTTATGAAGAACCCTATTCTGATGTTAATTCTGTATGACTGAAAGAGTGCATTTTAAATCCCATTTAATTTAGAAGTGTATGGCAACCATATTTTTTGTCCAATCATGTTCAAATTTGGTACATGTTGAGACATACTTTTATCTGAGCATGTTCAAAGTATGGTGCACGTCTATGTCATAACACTGTCTTGGTGCACAATCAAGTTTCACATTGATTTGCATAAAGCTGGCCAACAGCCTTGTTTGCATATGTCAAGATTTATGCTGCTGATGTATTTGCATGTAGCGTGGTCATTTTTTGACATATGAAATTTTCAATTGCAAAATTGTTAGGAATTGGTATGTACTTTCGGCCCACAAAGGTTTCTTTCAATCGGACAGATTTTTTTTTGTTTTTCATAAAGTTCAAAATAGTGGGAAATCTAATTTGCAACATGTTTTATTTTGCATAAGTTTTTTGTTCATCATTACGAGTTGGATCTGGTAGTGTTGGTTTCTTGTCAGAGAGAGCACTGCTTTTCCTTTCCTTCAAGGCCTTGGTCACTTTTTATTTTATATGTGAATTAATTCTCAACAGTTTCTCTGATTTTTCCTTGGACCAGACTCAGAATCACACCTTTCTGTTTTATTTATTAAATTGCTAATCATGTGTCCAGTCAGCACCATGACAAGTAAAACCCCTGATTGTGATTGCGGGCTGTTAAAAAAAGTTTTTTCTGTACGAAATTATGGGAAAAATTATTTATGCATGTTTAATGTATGTGAATGTCTAGGTTTCCCTATAGTTTACCAGGAGACTTCAGAGAAAGACCACATAGGGTGAAGATAATTGTATCCTTTCCTATCCTATTTACTGCGTGACATACTAGCTATCAATGTCTGTCAAATTAAACATATCTCACAGCACGTCTTACAATGATTTAGTCCAAAAAAAAACTTGTGTAAAGGCATGTCGAAGAGATGTTTAATTAAGCCCTTGTTTTGAATGATTTTCTCTTTTGAATGATCTCACCACATGTGATTAATGAAGTTCCACATTAGAGGAACACAAGCTCCACAATATGAAATGAAAAATGTTTCATATCTTTCATCAATAGTTATTTGGCATATTTTAGTTGTGATTGTGATCATTCCTGTTTACTGCAATGTGTCTCTGCTTCAGTCATCAGCCACAAAAACTGAAAGGGCTCTGAATGCCTCTGAACTGCCACAAGACCCATACATCACAGAGTTGACAGCAGCAATAACCAATTATTTGTTTTAAGAAAATCTGTGGATTTATTCAGTTGGGCCCATTATAATGTTTCCCGTTGATGTTTACCTAGGTCCATGTTTCCACTCAATGGGCCTCATTTATCAAACGTGAGCCGAACGAATTTGATTGTAAATCGCTCGTAAATGTATTTACGCAAAAAAGTTGGGATTTATCAAAGTTTTCGTATGTCAGTTTGTTCGTAGGATCCGAAGAAATTTCAGGAGTGCACTAAACTTTTCGTATTGCGTGCGTAAATGGAAAAACACGGCTGCAGAGCTTGTTTTTCATGTTGTTGCTTTTATTTTTCCATTCACTGTTTTTTTTTTTTTTGATTAAAATGAGTAGCAAATTATTTGGCAGTAATATAGTAGCATAACGGTTCAAAGTGCTATATAAAATCACTATTGGATTCAACATTAAAACAGGTGATGTTTCATTTGTGTAATACTGATTAATAAAATTAATTAGTTTGCTTGCCGAAGGCGCAAGCTACTGTTCTTCTATAGAATTTTTACTTCTTCTCAAGGTAGACATACCGAATTTGACGTGAATATTCTGGTCAGGTTGCTTGTATTTTTCTGAGCTACAGATTCATACTTTTTAAACTGTAACACTTTAAAAAATGGCCTACATTGACTTCACATTGGTGGAATGTTGAGTGTGTTAATGTGGCTAACGTTACTAAGCAACAATTATAACTGCCGCTGAAATTTTAAGGTAGTTGAAAAATTATCCAAAGAATACAGCATGCTTGCCGGTTAGCTACCTTACCAGACTTGACATTTTGAAATAACTTTCTGGATATAATGACACTGCGATGCTGTTCAGGTTTAATGATCTTAAATGACAATATCAGGTTTTGAACATAAAGTTCTGCTGTTCTTTGACTTCTTCTCGTACTTCTGCTGCTACTACTTCAGTGTTCACCGTACCTACTAAAAGTTTTAATATACTAATAATTAGTATATTAAAACTTCTAGTAGGTAGCCTACATACTCTTCAAGCCTTCGGCAAGCAAACAGAGCTTCTTTTGGAACTCTTAATCTAGTTCTTGTTTGGAATTTGACATGAATTCCATAAAACACGTTTGCTGTAAATAAGGAGCAGAAACCATTATTAAGGTCTTCATTGCTATGTCTGACCTCGCTCTATTAGCTCTAAGAAAAGCTTAAGCAGTCAACACGTCTCCGAAACAGCTCAGAAATAGGACTGTCATAATGCATGTACGTTCTTATTTAATAAACATACGTTCTTATGCAGTTGGACTACTATAGCTAGCTGATTGGGCCATTTACTGTGGAATTTGCGATCTAATTTTCTCCTGTGTTTGTTTGAAAAATAAATATAAATATTGCGATTGTTGTCGTTATTTTTATACAAGGTAAAATGACGTTAGAGTTTGCGTTTTAAAAGGAGAGGGACTGCAGAGTGGAGGGAAAGGCAAGGGAGGGCACACTATTATGGAGGATCCTAATTACGTAATAGTTCTCATTTTAACAAATTATTTAACAAGGGATTCGTTCCAAGTTTATTTAGGAAAAAATGTGACGGTCCCAACGATGTATTGCATGTGTCATTACCACTTTGGCCAACCATGCCCCCTCACGGGCCCGGGTGCAGCTGCCCCCCAGGATTTATAGCAACGATATGGCTGGTATACAAAAATCTACCTTCAGAACTGGAGGGTGATTGATCCAAGACCAGGGAAAACAGATCGCGGTCACCCTCCACGGTAATTCCAGCCAACGACGTCTCTCCAATAATTCGCCTCCAGTTTCATGTTGAACCATTTTCCTTTAACCTGTTGCAGCATACGCAGAACTTTTGACACCGAATTTACTGCAACAGTTGTTTCTTGCCAGGCTTTGGTCTTCCCCGGCCACGACACTAAACTACTTACTTCTCAGCAAAGTTTTTTTTTATTCTGTTTCCATTAACAAAACTTCATTCGCCGCTACAGAACAGTTTTTTTTCTTCTGCCTTTTCTCTGCCATCTCTTCACATTGCCAGCAATGGGATTTCAAGCTCCTCAAATGGTATATCAGGGGTGTCGATTTATGCTAATCGAAATTTTTGTGAACGCGCTTCTCATTTACAATTGATTGGTAGTTATCAACATATGCACGAAATAAGAACAAATGCTGTGTTTACGCATGTTGGTAAATCCGGCGGAATTTGTTAGTAGTTAGTAGCCGTTGACACATAAATTTACACACAGTTTTACGAAAATATTGATAAATGAGGCCCAATAATATTGGTTTTTGTAGTAAAATTGGTCACAGACACGTAATGACTGGGCATCACTGCCCTGCTTTTGATATAAAAGAGGAAAAATGGCATATCTAAGCCATCGCCACTTCTTGCATACAGCTTCTTAATAAATACATGATTTCCTATCTCTCTGGGCACAGCTGCATGACAGGATCAAATTCTATTTAAATGAGGGTCTGCATTATTAATGGTCATTGTAGCAGCATCAGTGAATTGGTGGGCACCGCCACCCATCCTGTCCCCCTCTTGTGTTAATGCCTTTTTCGTCTCTTTCCTTCTCTCCTTCTCTCTCTCTCAGGCTTTCACCTCAGTGGCACGGTTACAGAGCCCGCTACCCCATCAGAGCCTGAGATTGTGTGTAACGTGGCTATCAGCTTCGACCGCTGCAAGATCACCTCTGTCACTTGTGGCTGTGGCAACAAGGACATCTTTTACTGTGCGCATGTGGTGGCACTCTCCCTCTACCGGATCCGCAAGCCAGATCAGGTCAAGCTGCACCTCCCCATTTCAGAGACCCTTTTTCAGATGAACAGAGACCAATTGCAGAAATTTGTACAGTATTTAATCACGGTGCACCACACGGAGGTCTTGCCCACTGCCCAGAAACTGGCTGATGAGATCCTCTCCCAGAATTCTGAGATCAATCAAGTACATGGTAAGATATCCTCGGGGCAGGGAGGGGACTGTAACAGAGCACAGATGAAGTAACACCTTACCTGAATTAGCCACGTATTCACCAACAAGTATAGATGGCTGACAAACAAATAATGGAGGGTGGACATGCTGATTACTCCTTTTGGTCAACACAAATAATTTCGCATGGCAACAAAGAACAAGTATAGATTCCAAGTACTGTTCTTCTCATAATGTTTGCTTTACATGAAGGTGATGGTGTCTGAGGTTTATTCTAAATAAAAGCACAGAATGTCTCATCTGGCAGAGGACCTGCCAGGTTTTTAGACAATCCTACATGTGTTTGTGTGTGCATGCACCTCTTCCATACATTAGCATAATATATAATATTTGGTTGTGATTCATTCATTGCAGTTAAACAAAATGAGTTTATTGAAGCAGCAAAGGGAATGTGTATGTTTGAAAGAAGGGGTGATGGCAGAGTCCCTGCTCTGTTGCTAAGACATTTAGAGTAGACACAGAGAAGGAGCAGGATACTGGTGTAAATTCCAGGCCACAGCCTCAAAAACTCAATCCATCAGACATTTTTAACAGTGTTGGATACTTGATGAAAGGCACTTAATTTTGGATTTACAGTTAATAATCCAATATCATCACTGTCCTTATCCCTCATCAACAGTTGATTAAAAATGGTTGAGCTGCAAACACTTTTGGTTGATTTCAGGCTTATGCAGTGTAAGAGGAGACCAATATGTTGTTTATTGTACATCATGAATGGCACTCCTATACTGTCTGGATTCATGTACACCAGAATCTTAAAAGACAAATGCATCTTCTTTGTGTGCATATGCATGTGAGAGATTGAAATTCTGCAGGAGAAGTTTGTTGGAAGCTCAAAGATAAAACTGCAGATGTCATTTGTTAGCTGGCCTTTTTTCTTTAAAACATTTTTAGATATAGGAATAGAGAGCTAGAGAAATGAAAATGGTCAGGGCTGGAATGTTGGCCCTGAGGCTTCCCTCCCTTGCAGGTGTTCTTTTGTAAAAAAAAAAAAAGAAAAAAATTAAAAATTGGTATTTCAGGAACAAAAGCCAATTGTTCTCAAAGAACCTTGTGACACCTTTGAACAAGATGCTATCCACAAATTGCAGGAGAAAAAAGGAGCCTCTTCAACCATAGCCCATCATTGAAAGTGCCAGCTAAGGTACTTTTGCGTCCTTCATATCTCCCATGATGTTGTCATTTCATGTGTATTGTATTTCTTGTGTAATTATCTATAATTTATTCATGCAGACAATATGATTGTTATAAAGCAAAAATATTTTCCATGTTCTATCACTCAACTATAGACTGGCTGAAAACTGGATTTAAATGGAGTGTCTGAGGTTTCAAGTATCTTCCTTAATTGTTCATTTTCTTCCTGCATGTTTTTAAACTAGCAAAGGCGTACACATCATAATTTCCTCCCGAATGTGTTCTTATTAACAAATAAAGAAACACACTGTGAGGCAAATGTCAACTGCTTTTGAATGAAACCTCTTGGTGAACTGTTACTGAACTGATTTACCATTATCATAAACAGAATTTTTTTTATGTGTTATTCATACTTTTTAAAAGGGTTTTTTATACTGAAGGTTCCATGTTTCTGTTAAAGAAACACACTTAGTATTTAATAGGGATGGGATAGTAAATTGAAATTCGGTATATCACGATCCAAAAATATTATGATTCATTTCGTAAGTCATAAAATGATATTTCAATATTTGCTACTCTGTATTGTTCCTTGGTATTTAACCACAAACAAGATGATCTTACAACCAACAAAATATGTCTCTCTTTCGTCCAAACGAAGGATACTTCGGGGTATCCAAGTGCAGAGGTCTTTTCACATTACTGGCTGACATCGTTGTGCTCATGACCAGTCCGATTAAGAGACCATCCCACAAAATATTTCACCATTGAAAAGTTCTAAAACATGACAAGGGATTTACTAGCACTGCAGTATGAGTGCCAGAACAGTAAACAATAATCACAGTAGTTACATTAATAGGGAAACATTACTGTTTGCTTTTTCAAACATATCAACATTGTCACAATATATTCACGTTTTTGACTTGCGAATGGTTATTTTCCCAACGTAGAATTGTGCAAGTTACTGTAGCGGTAGGTTTATTTATTTCCTTGACATATGTTCATGTTAAATCATGAGCAGAATATGAGAATCTGACATTCATAGTCTAATACATAAAAAGGGCTAGTGGCAGATGAGAAGCGCTACTGGCTTAGGTATCCTCGGAATCAGTTGAAGTGACACAACTTCAACAATAGCCAAGATCAGCTTTCATGAAGGGCTAATCGGATTATCTGTTCCAATTTTCATTTTGTCTCCTCGTTTCCTCCCCTCCTTTCCTCTACATAATTCCAGGGTAGGAGACGAGTAAACTATTGGAACTCACCCCTAGATGACTAGAACTTGAAAACGGCTGCAAATGGTCATCAAATGTCTTTATGAGAATTTCTGTTGTTACTTTGATCTCTTTATGTGTTGTCTGGTAGGGAACTTTATTCAAATTAGATTTTTATTGTGTATGCTGTATGGCTAAAAATTAAATATAAATTCTGAATATTCATTGGGGCCTCTGGTGGCTCACTGGATAAATTGTTGCCTGTTCAGTTGGTCTCATCACAATGGCGCCCTCCCTGTCATGCACGGGCACCTGCGGCAGCACGAACCAACCATACACTGACCACATCACCCTCCAAAATCATAGGCAGTGTGCAGTTAGTGCTGTGGCCACAGCGTGAAAAGAAGCAAGAGCGTCATCACATGAATCGGAGGAGTCACATGTTCAACTTCTCCTCCCACAGCTGTCAGGGCAGGTGCTGCATTGAGGCCAACTAGTTTGGCTGAAAATTTGGGCTGGGAAAACTGGGAAAAAATGTTTTTTTAAAAATTCTGAATATTCATAATTTGTCACTGAACTGTTGTTAGTCTCTATCAAATAATGGTGATATCGAATCGGGACCCTCATTTCATATTGAACCAGATCGTGAGATACCTATATCTTCCAATCACAACTGTTTAACCATTTAAATTGCATTTATCAGTTTATTAATTGAAGAATTACCTCACTTTGTGGGTAATTGCATACATACAATGTTGTATGTCTAATTAGTGCCCTACTATATATATGTCAATTTACCATCTTTAGTTTCAGTGGTTATTTGACACCAGCCATATTGTCTCACCCAAGAAATGAGACAATATGTCCTTGCTTTTTGTTCATATGCCAAGAGATGGATAAAAATGGTGGTTTCAGGGTACAAGCTCCACAAAATAGACAGGAGTTTGGGTTGGTGTCCCTCATGTATTAAGAAAATGATCATCGAGAAATCAAATTTTGGCTTTGTTATAATATGAAATTCTGTAATGCAATTCTGACAAGTTACTATTAAACATAACATTTAACATGGTGAAAAAACACAACTGTAACGTTTTAACCTAACTAAATTACTCAGGAACTAATTTAGTTGCCATCCTTTGTACTTTTTCAAGAACGTCCATATCTTTCTTATAGTGCGGTGCCCAGAACTGCACTCAATATACCAAGTGGGGTCTGACTAAAGCATTGTATAATTTTAATATAACCTCCTTAGATTTATAATCAATACTTTTGGTTATATATCCCAACATCCTGTTGGCTTTTTTTACTGCTACAGCACACTGCCTAGATCCTGTTAAGCTTGGGTCAACTATTACTCCCAATTTGTTTTCAAATTGAGCACATTCTAGTTTACTTCCTCCCATGAAGAAGTCTTGTTTAAGGTTCTTATTTCCCACATGCAAGACTTTACATTCAGCTAAATTGAATGTCATCTGCCAGGTAACTGCCCACTTTTGGATGCTGTTTAGGTCTTCCTGTATTACCTTAGTTGATTCTATACTGTTAGCTAGACCCCCTAGTTTTGTGTCATCTGTAAATTTTACTATTTTACTACTAACCCCTGCATCAAGATTGTTTAATTATATAAGGAATAGCAAACGCCCCAACACCGATTCCTGCATTTTCATTTCATTTCACAAGATTTCATTTTCGCTATGAGCCTCTCATGCAGTACTTTGTCAAATGCCTTTTGAAAGTCTAAATAGATGATGTCATGAGCTTGGTTTGCATCTAAACATGCTGTAGCTTCCTCAAAAAAGTGCAGGAGGTTTGTTAAGCATGACCTCCCACTGCGAAAACCATGCTGGCTATCATTTAAGATACCACTTTGCTCAAGGAATAATTCCAAATTGTCCCTAATGGTGCATTCCAGTAGTTTACATGTGATACAAGTTAAGCTGACAGGCCTATAATTTCCTGGATCAGTCCAGTCTCCTTTCTTGTAGATAGGTACAACACTACCATGCTTCTAGTCATCTGGTATTTCTCCAGTTTTAAGAGAGTAACAAAATTTGTTGCTTGCAGCAGGCCGTTGCACAGCCAGTTTTCGAGTCATTCTACAACAGAAAACCTGCAATAAATGAACAAATACCCCAAACTGGAGATCTGAATGACACTTCATTGTCTGTCTTAATAGCCACTTGAGGGTGATAGGATTCTACGACTGTCCACCTTCCATTTTGCTTTTGATACTGGAAGATTCAGACCCACCTGTATCACTTGTATATTATATTATTTCTTATTATGACCAAATGCTGAATATGCTGAATTTCATGTGACAGTCATGTTTTTTGATCTGATCATGCTCATAGGTGGTTCATGCCTTGGTAATGATTGGCCAAACTGTAAGGGACAGGCTTATTTGCATATTCGAAAAACAATGGGTATGAATTCATTTGCCTGTAACTTTTTTTTTTACTCCGTGTTCCAAATTATTATTCAAATGATATTTTTCTCAGATTTTCTAAATAGTCAATGCAAATGACAGTCAGCATAATTTTCAAGTTATTAACTGTTAGAGTATAATTTGAATGTTATTGAACAAACCTCCCAATGATAAAAAATAAAAAACTTAAAATGTACTGTTCCAAATTATTACGCTCAACAGAGTTTCAAAACATTTTATAGGTTGTAAAGAACTGAAAATGGTCATTTGTTATGACCATTGCTATGACCCCTTATTTGATAGCAGCTTCAAAATTCTTGCATCCATTGAACTTGTGAGTTTTTGGAGAGTTTCTGCTTGGATTTCTTTGCAGGATGTCAGAATAGTCCCCCAGAGCTGCTGTTTGGATATGAACTGCCTCCCACCCTCATAGATCTTTTGCTTGAGGATGCTCCAAAGGTTCTCAATAGGGTTGAGGTCAGGGGAGGATGGGGGCCACATCATGAGTTTCTCTCCTTTTATGCCCATAGCAGCCAATGATGCAGAGGTATTCCTTGCAGCATGAGATGGTGAATTGTCATGCATGAAGATGATTTTGTTACAGAAAGCACGGTTCTTTTTTTTGTACCATGGAAGAAAGTGGTCAGTCAGAAACTCCACATACTTCTCAGAGTTCATTTTTACACCTTCAGGGACCCTAAAGGGGCCGACCAGCTCTCTCACCATGATTCCGGCCCAAAACATGACTCCGCCACCTCCTTGCTGACATCGCAGCCTTGTTGGGACATGGTGGCCATCCACCAACCATCCATCTGGACCATCCAGGGTTGCACAGCACTCATCAGTGAACAAGACTGTTTGAAAATTAGTCTTCATGTATTTCTGGGCCCGTTTCTGCTTGTGAACATTGTTTAGGGGTGGCCGAATAGAAGGTTTATGCACAACTACAAACCTCTGGAGGATCCTACACCTTGATGATCGCCGGACTCCAGAGTCCGCAGCTTCAGATACCTGTTTGCTGCTTTGTAATGGCATTTTAGCAGCTGTTCTCTTAATCCGATGTATTTGTCTGGCAGAAACCTTCCTCACTGTGCCTTTATCTGCACGAACCCGTGTGTGCTCTGAATCAGCCACAAATCTCTTAACAGTACGATGACTAAGATGATTAAGTTTTCGTGAAATATATACATTGTCCATGGCATTCAAGTATTTCATGCTTTTCAGAAGCAGAGAGATCCTTTTTATCTTTCCCACATTGCTTGAAAATGGTGGTCTGCTTAATAATGTGGAACATCCTTCTTCAGTAGTTTTTCCCTTAACTGGGCTCAACTGGCAAGCCAATTATCACAGGTATCTGAGATTGATTTCAGTGATCCAAAGAGCCCTGAGACACGATACCATCCATGATTTTAATTGAAAAACAAAAAATGTAACCTTTATGACACTTAAATACAATTTGCATAATAATTTGGAAAGCAGTGTAAACTAGCACCTTTTCCTTTGCAATTGAAACAAGAAGTGGTACAAAGGTGGTTCGTACTCATTACATGTCTATATTCATTATGTTTCAAGATTGTTGGTAATATCGGATGATATGTAACAATGGGCTAAGCCAATGGTTCCCAAACTTTCCCTGCTGGGCCCCTCTTTGGTAATTTTTGCACCCGCCAACCCCCCCCCCCCCCCCCCAAAAAAAAAAAAGTAAACTGCCATAAACTACAACTTCTTTTAGAATGACAAATAAATAACAAAATAACAAACCGCCTTTACAGTGTAATTATTTTAAGTGTAACTGTTTTCAAGCACCTTAACTGTGTAATTATGTTTAGTGTAACATGTTTCTTTTTTAATATTCAACATTGCTATCCATTTTTCAAAAATTGCCTCTGCAAAAATGGGTTTTAAAAAATGAACAATTCCCTGGGAGGAAAAAAACAAAACCCTAAGGGTTTGTTGTGCAAAAATGACACCTTTAATCCTCACATCTTTTCAATGACTGGTGTGGGCCTGCTTCATGCTGCAGATCTTCTCAAATCTGGGTTGCAGTTTTGAGATTGCCACTGTGAGTTCGTTTTCAGTGTCCAGATTTGATCTGTATTTTGTTTTGATTGAGGCCACAGAAGAAAAACCTATCCCACATAGGTAGGATGTGGCAAAAGGAAAAAGTATGGCCAGGGCTCTCTTACCTAGCAGTGGGTAATCTTTCTCCACTCCAGTCCAAAACGCAGCTAGTGTTTTTGATTGAAACTGCAGGATCATTGTTGAATCAGAGGTGACATCAATGAACTGTTCCTCCTCTGATGTGCTGAAGTCAGCAGGTGGTGTTGCACTGAAGGGGTCAGAGATCCAGTCATATTCTTTGGGATCCTGCATCAGGAAATATCTCTGGAAATGTTTCTTAAGGGCAGAGATGTGTGCTTCCATGCATGGGATCACTGTGTTCTGCACCTTGTTGTCTTCAATGAATGATTTCAGGTTCTCAAATGAGTCCACATTTTCATCTTTCACTAGCTGCAGCCACATCTCAAGTTTTCTGATGAATGATGTGAGTTTATCTGCCAGATGTGGGAGGTGAGTATTTGTGCCCTGCAACTGCAAATTCACTTCATTGAGTTTCAGAAACATGTCACTGAGGTATGCAAGTTTCATGAGCAACTTGTTACAGTAAAAATTGTGGGCAAGATCACTGCCCTCTTCCTTCAAAAGATGCGGATTTCATCTCGCAGTTCAAAGACCCTGGACAGCACCTTCCCACATGACAGCCATCGGGACTCGCTATGAAACAGCAGCTGTGTGGTTTCAGCATTTCCTCACACAGTGCTGAAAAAAAAATCCAGGTTGTGCTTTTATGTAGTTGACTGTGGTAATGACGTTGGTCATTACATCATTTAGCTCAGGACTCAGCTGTTCAGATGCCAGTGCTTTGCGGTGTGTCATGCAGTGTGTCCACTGCACATGGGGGGGGGGGGACGCGGTTGATGAGCGCTTGCAGCCCTCCCCGTTTCCCAGCCGTAGCCTGCGCCCCGTCTGTGCAGATCCCCACACAGTCCTGCCATTTCAGATTGGCCTCTTTCAAGTAAGAGTCAATGATTCTAAACAGTTCTTCTGCTGTGGCTCTGCCAGTAATTTGTTTGCAGAAAAGCAATTCCTCCCTCATTTCATCTCCATCTATGAATCTGACATAAGTTATCAATAAACTCTTTGTTACTGTCAGTGGCTTCATCCATCTGCAGAGAAAAGCGGCTGTCACGCTCCTTATCATTAAGCTGCTCCTCTATGTCCTTTGACACATCATAAATGTGCCTGCCGATGGTGTTGTTGGACAGAGGAATAGCCCTTAGTTTGCTGGCTGCAGAGTCATCAAGCATAGTTGAAACCATGTCCATACCACAGGGAAGTATTAATTCCTCCGCTATTGTGTGCGGCTTTTTACACTGCGCCAATTGGTAGGCAACTGTATATCAGGTGAGTTGAGCATTTGCCGGCACGTTTGCAGCTTTAGTAAAGACAGACTGTTGAGTATGGCATTTGTGAGTTTTTGTCTGAAATACTCAACTGGCTTGTCTTTGTGCTCTGGATGTTTTGTCTCCAAGTGGCATCTTAGCTTGTTCGGCTTCAAGCTGTCACAAGCAAGCACTTTAAGACAGAAAAAACACTGCGGTCTCTCCTCATTACCCACCGTTGTACAGGTGAAGCCAAAGGCAAGATATTTGTCGTCATATTTTCTTTTCTTTGCCATGGAAGGAAATTGCTTTGGAAGAACATTTGGCAATGCTTCATCCTCTGCTTTGCGTTTACCTGGGAGCTCTGTCAAAAACTTGTCCATGTTATGCTAGCAGCGTCATTTATTGATTCATTCATTCATTCCACCCGTGCCCCCCCTGCAATTGCTCTGCACCCCCCCCTAGGTGGCATGCCCCCCACTTTGGGAACCACTGGGCTAAGCATTCAGTCCTTAAGTAGTGACCGAATTTAAGCTTTTTAGATGTTGCACTGCAGTGATTGAGTTTGTGAAGTGTTAGCTTTTTATGAGCCCATGTAGATGAAAAAACTAGTTCATTGTTAATGTTGCATAACCAGGACATAACCATTTCGTTTGTGGTTCATCATTCACTGAATCACTACATTAAACTCGAGGTGTTTCATGCTTAAAGTAAGCTTTATGTATCACATTAATGTAATCTATTGGTTAAAATGTGTTGTTTTTATGTTGAAATGTTGTGTCTAACAATTGAATGGCTGCACTGCTTGTTTGAAAGCAAGGGATATGTAGTTGTACATCTGCACAGACGGTTACATAATGAGATAGCATGTTTGAGGTTATGGAATTATTTATGTAAAAAATACATAAATTCAATGAAATGTGATACAATATGTGTTCACTTTTATCTTTGTAACTTGAACCAAAGTAAACAATAAATAAAAATAATGATAAAACTGGATAAAAATGAATAAACATTTAAATGTAGTAAATATAGAAGTAATAAAATGAACACCAATTTAAAAATGATTAAATAAATACAATGAAAAACAATAAATGTAAACACATATAAATATATAAAATATATATGTAATAAAATACTGCACCTAAACAAACTATTTTCAAATGAAAAAAGTTGTCTTTGAGCTGATGGCTAAGGCAGTTTGGTATTCAGGAATGCAAGCTGCTGCACTTTGGTCACACTGCTGATCCTGCTTCTACTCACAGAAACAATCTGTCTGAGTTTTACAGAAAATTATCCCTGTTGGCACAGATGTATACACAATGCGTCAAGCCTTATGCTCGAGTGACATGCGCTCTAATCAAAATAGTAGAAATGTCTTCCCGACCTATGTTCTCAGAAGGAGAACATATGTCAGTTTATTAAGGTTAATCCTTTACCAGTGCTTCTCTATTTATCCAATTGTTTTGATGAGGTCTAGCTGGTGAATGTGCTTGTGTATTTGTGCTGGTTAGCCCATGTACTAGCAACAACCGTAGGCTAGTCAAGTTGTAAGGAAGATCTGGGGATTGGCAATAGCCAAAGGTCATTCATCTGAAAGATTCATTGCGTTGAAAAGATCATAAGAATCAATATAGTTAAGAGTTGAACTGCCCATCCCTAGTATAGATTTGATTCAGTGATTAAGCCTCTTGGCTGGAACTATTTCATTGGTGTCCATAGAAACAAATATACATTGTCCAGCCAACAGAAGTCACTGTCATCAAAAACTGAGGTTGATGGATATGAGCTGCCACTACAGAAAAAGTAGGCTTTGCATTTAAATTTCTTTGTTTATCCTCTAGAGCTTTTAATGTAATACAGGTGGGGATGATCTAGATGCATGTATTTTTATTATACAAAGTGAAATATTACTGCAGAGAATATTCCTTGTTTAATGTTTACTTATTACATTCCATGGAACTTTTTACTATGAATTGCAAATAGTACCACATCAACAAGCAGCTATGTATGACTATTGGTGTTTATGAGTATGTCAATGCAACTGGGGAATGGGCAGAAATTGCAATCACTGGCTGTTAGGCTCCTGGGTGGGACTGTGAGTTATGGGTCTGCTCTTGTTTAACTTAGGTGTACCCAGGGTAAATTATCACAAACACTCACTCACTAATGAGTTGTGAAGGCATAGGTTTCTCAACTTTATGCAAAAGATTTCTTTTTTTGTGAATATAATACTGCTGCAGGTATCAGGCCTTTACTACTAATTTGCAATCCAGTATTGAAATTGAAAACCTTATAGACCTGGACTAGGATTGGAGTTGTTTGGCTCACGGCTAAACAGAGCTGATCACCTCATTTAGGGGCCATTTCACACGTTCATCTTGATACACTTTGCTTCTCAAGGGTGCATGACATGATTCATTGAGTTTTCTCACCAGTATTGGGCAGTTATTCATTGTTGTGCTTTTGCTGTGTCCTCAGGGGCCCCAGATCCTACGGCAGGAGCCAGCATAGATGATGAAAACTGCTGGCACCTGGATGAGGAGCAAGTGCAGGAGCAGGTGAAGCTCTTCCTCTCACAAGGTGGTTACCATGGCTCTGGCAAGCAACTCAACCTTCTTTTTGCTAAGGTAGGCCCTTAAATCAAGAATGGATATATTTTATGACACCTAGAAGACACTTTTATTTTCTTCACACACAATCCATTTACACAGCTAGAGATCTAGTAAAGCAATTTAGGATAGGCACATTGTTCATGGAAACCGTGTAGAATGGAAGTGCCCCTCCTGGCAACTGAACCTATAGTCCCTGAGATAGAAGCTCAGATTATGATTCATTCACCTGTACTGGGTAATGTGGTACAAGTGCTTGGGTCCATGCATAAAGATCTCTGCACACTTCACATAATGACATGTAATCCATCCATCCATTTTTTTTTTACAAGCCACCTAATGCTTTTTGATTGACAAATATTTTGCAGTTTCGCTGAGAAATAGTGATAATGCTAATTTTATATAATTCTTTTATAGATTGTTTAATTATTAATTATTATAATCACTGTCACATAGCCATTATGCCAACAAGGATCTACAATATGAACCATAAGCAGGTAATAATTGTATCTGAATTTAATTGCTTGTATTCAGTCTTTTTTAAAAGCAGTATTGGCTGTCATCACAATGCAAGATTTGAAGAAACTTGGTTTGCTTTTCTCCATTACTGACATGGGTGTGACCTGTGGCGCTCAATCCTGAAGAGAGGATAGACCAGCAGCCTCTGCACTGAAGTCGGCAGTGAAGCTTGCAAACCATTGCACTGAAGTATATGCACAATCATATTCCTCCCTTAGTCAGGCTCGACATTAAAGCTTGCCTGGGACAAGTAAATGATTTGGAATACTATACCAAAGTCTACAACTGGACAAGTAAAAAATGTTATAAAAATGTATCTACAATGAAGTTTAGTGAAAAATGTAATGGTTACAATCCAGTATTTAGCGCTATGTATGAGATGAGTGCTGTGTGACCCGCCGCAACGTTCCCCACATAGTCTCTGTTCTAAACATGATCTAAGTTGCACATATGTTCTGTTGTAGCCTCATCTTAACTCAAGAGTTACAGTGATTCAATGAATTCATGAGTTGGTATTCTTTGGATCATGATATGGTATGCTTTCGTCTCTGGTACAAGATGATATTTGTCTCATCTGTATATAACGCATTTGTGTTAAGGATGAGATGGTTCAGTTTACTATTTTATGTTTATACTGTTTTTTTTTTGTATTCTTTCCTCTTGATTGACATAAGTTGTCGCTTGTCACTTTCTGTAGTGGGAATCTGAAACTGTATTCATTATTGTATAGACTTCTGTTTTCACTCAAGACTCCCTCAACCAAACCAGCTGTATTGAATATACTATTTATCTATTATGCATTTATTAGCTGTCATCAAAGAGAATCACATATCTTTTACTGGAGATTCTTCAGAACTTTGAAAGGGCCAAGAAAATAAACCAGTTTTAAGAATAATATTTATTTATTGATGTTTTGCTTTTTTGGTGAATTTATTTTGTTTTCTCTTTATTTATGTGTGTGCTATAGCATATTCCTTAGCAATAACACTAATTCATTCCTTTGTCTAATTTTGATAGAATTTAATCAACAGAAAACAAGTTTTCAATAATGCTTGCATTGTTTTATTAATGAAAAGGAACCACTTGATAGTGATTAGGGTTAATACATTGTGCTATATTTTGGTTCAGACTACATTCCTTTTCTCTGATCAGTCTGTAAATCTTAGGGTCATATCTCTTACGTGCTTCTGAATTAACGGTATCATATCCTTTATTGAGCTGGATATTTCCTAAAGGGTAGAAGCACTCTTTTCAAACAGAGCTTGAGTGATGGCCATGTACTTCTCTGGCTTTTAACCATCTTGACCATTGTATTATACCTGCTGCAGCTGAATATGACTCCTCAAGACTAATCAGGTATATCACTATGATACATGTATGATTTGGACTTACTACAATCAGCCCCATGAACATCTTACTCAGAGGCACAACACTACCACTACCCTTCCATTGGGGTGTTCAAACTGGAAACTAGTCAGGTTTCATAAGCCATAACCTGGTGTTTTTTGCATATCAGCTACTGGAATAATTTGCTGAGGTGTACTTACAGTGTGCAGACTGAGGTCCCCAGTCAGGCTCCATAGACACTGAGGTATCCTAGGGGCCCCATACTCCGCTGAGGCAACAGCTGTCTGACCTGCTTGGTGGTCTTATGTTCCTCTAGGTCCGAGAGATGCTGAAGATGCGAGACTCTAATGGGGCGCGCATGCTGACCTTGATCACAGAACAGTTTATGGCAGACCCGCGACTATCCCTTTGGAGGCAGCAGGGCACCACCATGACTGACAAGTATAGGCAACTGTGGGATGAACTAGGTAAGCCTGAATTATCATTTTTGCAAAGCATCATGGTTACTGCTATAATAACTCCTCCCAGCCATGGACCATGTACTCACTAGCTTCCCAGTGTAATTAATGAGATACCTCTTCTTATCAATGCTACCTCTTCCATAGTACTCTACAGTGTAAAATACTCATAGTCATGCAGGTCAGTGCATGGCTTCAGCCACATGCTCCATATAGATGGCTTAAGGAGAAAATCAGTTAATTTTGTGATTGTGAGTTTCCTGGTTATTTACTATGTAATTGTGAGGGCCATTTATTAATTGTACACCTTTTCATGCTTCTGTTCAGAATGTGCTGTCAAATCACTCAGCCACACAATGTCGCCTTTTATAAATATTGTATATATCCCTCATGCTTAAATGTAAACTCAACGCATATGATGAATGGTAAACATATGGATCAACAGTCTTGCAAAATATATTACCAAAATTAGTGCATCATCTGTAGTGGGAAGATCATGTAAAACAATCATTTTTTCCTGATGTACACTGAAACATACTAGACTGAGCAGGCCATTGGAATGCTTGATTAACTGGCCTGAAGGGGCTGGAAGGCATTTCCCAACCAGTGGGTCAGTGAGAAAGTTCAGCCCTAAATAGAGAGGGCAATAGGTGCTTCTTTTTAATAGGACAATGTTATTTATTTATTTAATTATCATTCATTTGTTCTCAGGTCCTCTTCCATCCAAAAGCAAAAGAATGGTGCACAATCACTCCAATAGTAACTGGCTTGCCACAGTGATCATTTAAGGGATGCCAGGGAAGTTTTGTAAATTTTTGCCCTGATATTCCTCAGCCAGCACAATAAGCCTGGGTCCTTCATTGAGCTGACTGAGTCATGATCTTTTCATCAGAACTTAAGCAATGCTTTCTACAATGTAGGCTTGAAGAAATGAATTTGGGAAGTGAACGCAGTGTTTGTGTCGTAGTCATGTTGCAATAGAAGACTCCTTTGAGTGGATTTCCTTTGCCTCCTTGTGAACTGTCTGAGTATATCTGTAATTTATAAGAGGAATTAATCTGTTTATGTTGGGAGCTGCCAAGTAATGTGTAACAGGAACCAGGGAAACCTAATACTGGGTGGGGGAATGATAGTGCAATCAGTCTCAGAGCTGAAGAAGTTGTGTGGAGGTGGGATAAAATGACTGTATGGGGAAAGAAATGCCTATTCGAGTCATAGGGAAGTCTTCCATTTCACAAATGGCCTCTATAGGGATTCTTTGTCAGTGCTATTCCTCCCCCATGATCAGGAAGAAGAATAAATAGCCATTTGTTGTGCTTTCACAGAATTGTTAAGATAAGATTGCATGTTTTTATGGGTTGTGAATGGTTGTTTTGGTTGTATTCAAATAATAAAAAAACCAGACTGTCCCCTATAAAGTCTGATTGCAGTATATTCCTAATTTGGTAATCTCATTACAGTCGAAGATAGGGTAGAATAACAGGGCATCCTACTTCAGAGACAGCAAAGGTTGAAACAAAAGCACCTGAGCATCTTTTTATTACCAGATCAAGTTTCATCTCCTGCTATGCAGGCTGTGTTCATTTGTTACAATATTGCAACTTCATTGCATCTTATTGACAAAAAGGAAGGGTTGCATGCTGACTGGAAAGCTGGAGCATGATGAAGCATCAGCAGCAGACCAGTGGAGACAGCCAGAAAAACAGATGAGCAAGCATGAGGGATGGAAACTGACGGGTGAGCATGTGGTGTTAGCCCCATTAGTGTGCTAAAATCTGTTTTTTTTTTTTTTTTGTGGCTGAGGAGTACCGTGGAAAAAGATATCGGGCCCAGTTTAAGCACAAAGCCCTTCCAATCAGGGAACCATGCATTGGGAGCAGGTGAATTACTTGGTACCTGCAGGGTTCAGGGAAGCCATTTACCTTTTAGGCTGTGAAGTAGCCTAATTGAAAGCTAAAAATTGGAGGCAAATTAAGACCTACTCCTGACACACTACCCCTCTTAGTGATCATTGATGTAATGAAAGCACAGGAGGCATCGTTGTTCAATGGTTTCTTTGTTTTCCATCTTTGTTTAGGGTTGTGTTTCATTAAAGTAGGAACAGCAAATATAATGAAAAAGGGGTTTTTCCTAAGGGACATGTATAGTTTGGTTGTTATCAGGCAAGTTGGTGTTCAAGAGTAGCAGGAATGATTAGCTCACAGTAGCACTGAGGTAAGGAAGTGGTAAAGTACCAGAAAAAAATGAGGGCAAATATGACAGCAGTCCTTGGTGCCATAGTACTCAGTGACTTGCAAGGTAGAATAATACAAATATATAAAAGGCAAACAGTATGGACTTATAAAAACTACAGTTCTCTCAGTTTAGTTTCCATTTGCATGTAAAATATTGTAATCCCATCACGATAGACACGTTGGAATTATTCTTGGGGGAAAAAAAATATCATTAGTGATAACCAATATGGTTTAGTGGCCTGTGGTCAGGGGGTGGTGTTGAGCCAAAAAAACCTTTTCTGCTTCAAAAACTACAAATTGTTATATACAAATTGATATTATACATTTATACATGGTTTTATTTTGGTATCAGAGTAAGCAGTAGCCCCAGATTCAGCCTGTTTACTATGTCATATGACTGTTCTAAATGAGTGTTCTGGGTAACAACCAAACAACCAAATATTTATAATTACCTTGTGTTTTGAAATGTTCTTTAGTTTACAAACCGGTCCCATATCTTAAATACAAGGTAATTTAAATACTTGGTTGTTGTAATATTATATTTTAGTCTAGGACTAGGCTTAATCCTTTTCTGGGAAACCTATGTAATATAGTTTAAATATGTGGATGATTATGCTCTGATAAGTAAGATTGGATAATGAAGATTTTAATTTAGAAATTCTCTCGACACTTGAACATAAAAGTATTCCTTTTGAATATTACTTTATGGCAGCGTGGAAATAGGTAAGCGAAAAATATTTATTCGTATTCTGACCTTGGCTTATGCGGCCACACCCGGCCCGGGCAGAAAAGTAGGAGGACACATAATAGGAGCTTGAATAATGCGAAATTCCATGCATGTGGATACCATGCATGAAAGGGTTAAATTGAGTGTCACCTCAGCTGCTTACTTTAGGTTAGCATGATGTTTCATTAGATTTTAGGTGACTCAAGTAAATAAAATCACTGAAGTTAAACAAAAAGGGTTTAATACCTGACATACAATTTTTACAGCGTTATTTATCACTGAAGGATAAACGTTGCTTGAAATCATGTTTTATAATGCATTGAGTATCTAAGGTGACTAATAGTTTGCTCTAGAGTTAGTTTTACTTGGCCTGATGATTACATCTGTATTGGCATATGGTAAGTCTTGAGATCTATGAGTTATTGGCCGTGGGTTCATAGTTAAAAAAGCACAACACTCCAAAAGCGTTAATGAGTCAATATTTCTTTGAGATGTGGGGACTGAGGAACACGGACCGAAATGCAGCCATGCATTTCAAATTCAGTAATTCAATTGCTGGCAATGGTAAGGGCATGCATGCCATTACTTCATGTAATATGGTAAAACTGAAAGAAAATGTAATGTCAAAATCTGATTGATATGAGTGCACAACGGGTTCTGATGCATGTCGGGTACGTACCCTGAAAATTTTTAATGAAAAACGCCCCAATTTCTATGACCCTCCACCCTTAAACACGCAAGTCTCCTAAGCATGCATAAAGGTCCAAGGTCAGAATACAAACAGACACTGAAAAGGTGCACAGCCGGTCAAAACAGCGCTGAAGACACGCTGAGCACAGGTCTGAATAGACCCCTTCGTGAACTGGTAATTGGTTGGTCCAGTTACTTACATATCATGTTAGTAACTGGACCAACCAATTACCAGTTCACGAAGGGGTCTATTCAGACCTGTGCTCAGCGTGTCTTCAGCGGTATAGTGGCCAGTGTTGGGGCTGGTGTAGGTAAGCAGTGTTGGGGATGATGTAGTGGCCAGTGTTGGGGCTGGTGTAGTGGCCAGTGTTGGGGCTGGTGTAGGTAAGCAGTGTTGGGGCTGGTGTAGTGGCCAGTGTTGGGGCTGGTGCAGTGGACAGTGTTGGGGCAGACCGTAAACATGGCAGTGGTTTACATAACATTCACCAGATTTAACACATAGCTACATGGCACAAAAGTAGTCAACAAACATGTTAATATGTGTTCAATGAGCAATTGCTATCTGATTCCAATATCGCATTTATCCTGTCTAACCAGTCACGTAATATCTTTACAGTCAATCAGATTCCCCTTAATGTATACATGTGGACCCCGGAACGAGGTCCTTTTCCCCTCCTTTCTTGCTTTCATCACCACCAGCCACAGCTTTGCGTTTGCTGCCTGGTCTTGAGGTGAGAGGGCTTCACTGAATCGAGTGTTGTTGTCACAAGGAAACCTGCAATTCCTCGCCTCCTACCAGATAATGCCCCAGAAACTTAGCATGGAAAGAAAACATGATGGTCATGCAGTGTGAGCCATCTTGCTTGCATTTCCCAATACAGTGCATAACATCTAGCACATCTGCCCATTTATTGCTAATCTGAGGTGGAATGTTGCTGAGGATGTTGAGATTCACTTTCCTTATATCTTCTCCGTCATCCTCTTTAACCCCATGCAATTTAAGGCACTGTAGCGACTGTAGTATTCAAGATGACTTCCAGTCACTTTGAGTTCCTAAACTGTCATTAAGTACATTCACCTCATTATTTTGCTTATGGCTTCACTCCCCTTACAAGTCTATATAGTAGTGGTATGGAAGCTTTGCTGGAAGTTTTTCCCATATTTTTAGTTTTCTTAGCAGGAGGGCTTTTGTAATTGTACTGGATTCACTGCTCTTCAAGAGCCAGTTGTGTGCGTGCGACTATTCTCTGCACTCTACATTTCCATACAGTTGTCGGCTTATTAAATGAATTATTGCACGGCATGTAGTGTATGTTTTGTTCTTATGACAAATTTCTGCCACAGATCATTCTGTTTCTGCGTATGTGCTTACCACCTCGCATCCAATACAGTTTGATATTTTTTGTTGTAAATTGACTGACACCTTCATTGGTTTTGATGACCTGTTTTGAATTCTTCAGCATGTTGAAGAATTTCCTTATCCAGAGCTAACTATTTGTGCCTGGAAATTTTGAAGCACAGTTTTTAGCATTTTTCATTCCCGGACTTCAGGAGTCTAGTGTGGCACATGTCTCAAAGACCAGGTGAATGCTGCCACTCCCATTTATCCTTTCAGCCATATAATGTAACTAAAAATGATCAGATCCCATCCTGCAGACCCCCAGCTGTGAGACATAATTGTAAAGCCTGTTAGTGGAGATGGACTGCCAAGTGGAGGCATGTCCGCATCTCTTGTCTCCTGCTGGGTGAAGCGGCTGCCTGCCTGCCTTTACTATATTCTACAGGGCTGGAGTGCTGTTAAGGGAAGGAAGTCAGGAGACTGGCTTTGTTAGAAAAAAATGGAAGGTGGGAATTGCAGTACATCTCTTCATCTCTTTTCCTCTTGCAGCTGCAGGGACATTCACTCTATCTAGTGAGTCATTGGTCCAATCAGAATGGCTAAGCTCATGAAAGTCTGGCCCCTTTCTTTCGACTGCAGCCCATCCCTCAGGAAAGAAGTGAGTGTTGAGACCCTCCATTTAAATCAATCGCTTAGCCTCAGTCAAGTGGTGAGATAAAGGGATCCAAGATGAGCATTCATCCTGCTTGGATGATTGACGGTATGGTGGGTGGGGAAGACGAGGATAGATGGTTATCACCATTCAGATATTACTGTAGCAGCTTTATATGGCACTGCAAAGGTAATGGCCCCTCCCACATAAACTGTCCCTTTGTCAGAGAACAAAGGAGCATTGGTGTCAGCCAGCATGTGAATCTGTTCTTTGAGATCTACCTGTGATGCACTCTGCCCTAGGTGATTGTATCCCATGTTCACCCTTTGTCGGAGACCCTGATGTTGGGGAACTGGTTGTCACATTTGTGTTTGTGTGTACTTGTGACATTTGCGCAGCATGTGAAGGTGTACATTTTTGTGTGGCCATGCAGGTGTGTATGAGCACCCTTTTGTGTGTGAATTTGTAGGTGCATATGAATGTGTGAGTATCAGCATATTTGTATGGCTGTGTGAGTTCATTGGCATGTGCATGTGTGGGGGAGTCTGGTGTAGAAAATAGAATGGAATGTCAATGTGATAGAGTGGCTTCTTGCTTTTAGGTCAGGGAGTGAAAAGGCTGGCAGACTGAATAAAATGAAACCCAATATTGATTTAATTGATTAGTAGCATCAAGTTTATGCTTATAGGAAGGGAGGTATGCAAGTGGGTGAGGGGGCTTATAAAATATGATGTCTTTTCTCCACTGACACAATTTCTGTGTGTAATCTGAAAGTATCTGGAAGTAAATCACAAGATTTTGCTGAGGGGCTTACCTTTCTGGCTGACCAGCGAAAGGAAGGAAAGGAATTTGTCTGCTTGTGTGTTTAACATTTATTACATAAATTGCTTTGTGAATCCCTCCGCATTTCACAGACGTGTCATTATGATGAATTATAGAGGCAGCAGCCACCCATCATGTCCTCAGCGTCCATTGTTTGGGATAAACAGTGAAATAAGACAGCAAGCTTTGTATGGATTATTGAATGTTTGCTTGTAATTGGGAAGAGTGGGATGGCCATCAGCCATGTCTTCTTTTGCTATGTCCTTTTCTGTTTTTGAATTCTTTCAGGATGTTTTTTTTTTTCATTTTACATACGTTTGTCTTACCCTCTGTTCGTGGTGATTAATTACAAATACATGATTATGGTTATTTTATGTTTTTTATTCTTTTGATTTTTTTACCATGTGTATGATAAGCAATGTTCACAGCATTCATGCAGAGCCACCAATGCAATATTACACCAGTTAATATCTTTTAAGGTGCAGCCTTCCTGCCTCTTCTCTACTAGCTATCTTTTATTCTCTCCTAACAAAGATAAAACCTAACTATCCCTCTCCACTTCTCTCCCACTGTCTCACTTTCCCCCCATCTACCCCCACCCATGTCTCTCTCTCCCCAGTTCCCCTCCTCTTTCTTGCTATCTCGTAACACTCCCCTCCTCTCCCTACTCCAGTCCCCTGGATGTTGCAGGTTATTTCAGGCAGCCCAAGTGAGATGGTCAGGAAGTGATTAAACCATCATACACAATACATACAGCACAGAGCTAGCATCAGAGCCCACACATCACAGTTATGTATGTAGTGCAGTAAACAGAATTAATTAAAACTGAATTGATTATCCAAGCTATCTGTTCCATGGCCTGAGAAGCATTGGAACTATTAGGATGTATGTTCTTGTCTCAGTCAGGTGGTATCCAGTTCTCTGGATCCATTTCTATGGTAACTTACATGGGACTAAGAAAGTGTTGCATTTTGCTTGGACCCAAGATTTCCAAAAAAATCCAGGCCTTTAGCAAAATGTGACATCTCCATGGTTAGGTAACCATTATCTCGCTCCATCCCTTTCGCAAAACACAAAAAAATGTTTTATGTAGGTCATGGCTGTTGCCCTACAGAGCCCCTGAAGACCATCCTTGAGGAGAATTAAAATATTTCATCAGCTGCTGATTTCTTAGCCTCCTCTGTCTCTTAACTAATTAACATGTTTACTGTTAATCAATGTTCCCCCTAATTTTTCATGTGTCTGAGCATACACACAAACTCCCTGGGAGTTCCTTGGACCACTGTGAGCAACATCAGACGTGCACACTGTGGTCACACCAGTATCACACCTGTCCAAACCCTGATATCATAACAAGTTACATGGCTTATTAGAAGAATCATATTACAGCAGTAATTTCCATTACACTTTTAAAATAAGTGATTTGGCCCTCACTTACAATGAAAAAGACAAAAAATGTTGTTTTTCATGAGCTGTGTAGTATGTTGTATGTCAGGGTGAGGGTCCTGCTCTGGTCTGGGTGGGGGTCCTGCTCTGGAAGAATTGAGACATTTACGCCTTTCAGAGATCAAATTTTATTCACATTAAAACATCACATTTTCACAATGAGATGTGTGCTATAGCACAAGCATACAGTGTAAATTCCTGTCACTCTTTGTCTGTAAATTATATAATTGCACAGTTTTTTAATTTGCATTTCTACTACTCATAATCTAGTAACAGCATTTAATAATTAATATCCATAAATGAAAATTCGTAGTTAATGACACTAGAATAAGCACAAATCTGATCAGGGACTTACATTTTACCTTATATTTCCTGTCTGTCCTTCTCACTTCTCCAGTGGTTGTAGACTTTGTCCAGGTTGATGGCCCCATCTGCTTCTTGCTTTGACTTAATGTGCATCAGCTGGTCCAAAAGTGCCACTTCAAGATGATTTCTGGATGCTGTTTTGGTATGATTCATTAAACTAAATCCTCTTTCACAATTTGCACTGGATGCTTGAAATGTAGCACAAATACCCACAAGCTGTGAGATCTCCTTTTGCTCCTCACATCTAAGTTCTGCAGCCACCATATCTGAGAATGTGCTGATTGATCCTTGTTTAAGTTTTTGCTTCACTATGTACTTGAATTCAGCATATTCACTGTTAATGGCCTCCATAGAATGTGGGTGGTGGACAATGGCCTCATACTTCTTTGCCAGTGTAGCAATGTCTGTTGATCCATACTCAAAACTGATGTCTGAGCTCAATGCTTCGATGTCAAATGCAGACCACTCCTTTAATTCATCCTCTGGAAAACGAGCATCCAAGTGATCACAGAGCTTATGGATAAAAAGAGTAATCTCACCAGTATTTCTGTCATCAGCTGATGACACCCTCATCACCTCTTTGACATGGTCACTCTCACTCTGAACATCCTTCAAGTATTGGGAACGCAACTTCTCAATCTTTGCTCTTGCAAAGCAGTGCCCTTCCATCACAGTCAGGTTGTGTCTTTGAAAAGAAAGGCAGAGTTGTGCCAGCTAGCCCAAAACATCTCCAAGAGAAGTGAGAGTAACTTTGAACTTTGAATCACTCAGCTTTTTGTATTAGTAATTTGCCACTGGATCTCTGTTATCTCATTGATTGAGTTCACAAATTCAAAGGCATAATTTTTGCTTCGCCAGTTTTCTGGTATACTCACATACTTTGCCATGTGATCGTGGATTTGTTAAACCGACAGCACTGGTGCATTCATTTTGATGGCGAGTAGAATATTGTTGATGAGAACTTTAATTTGCTCAGGGTTGGATTTCTTTTTGTGTGACAGCTCGTTCCTCTTCTCTCGATCCTTTGTGCTCTCCTGCAATAATGTACCGAAATTTCTTGCATAGCCAGCTACTCAGTGTCCGTTTATCTGGTGAACTTGTGTCTGTCATCTTAAATATTCATATGTGGAACTGGTGACTAAGCTACATCACACTTCTTTATTGAATTAAACTGAATGTTTCCATTTATTGTAAAATTTGACTTTGAAAATGATAGATCAAGCGAAGTACGTGGGAGACTTTACAATTGAAATTCTGATCTCGCTGTGGTGTTACGTTTGGTTGTATGTTATGTAGCCCATTATGTTTGGTTGTAAATGGAATCTTCATCAAAGCTGAATGAGCTTGCGTATTAATTTCGAACAGTGAAAAGGCCACTTTCACTGGAAGTACTTTATAGCTGTGCATTATTACCGTGCATTTTCTGGGAAATGATTCACACTCCTCTAGCCAATCAGAAACGAGTATTTAACCAAGCCATGGTATAACTTGTTATGTAGACCGCAAAGCTGCCATATTTGACTAGTGAGTGCAAAAGGTTTAGGCAAATTAATGATTTTTTAAAAAATACAATTCATGTGTTCTTCATTCTGCGCTAATAATGTAAGTTATTAACTGTGTACACATGCGGATATTTAGATGTTTTAGACTTCTAAACTTTAACTGTGTACACAGCTAGAAAACCTAGAATGTTGATAATCATTCTGATAGACTGTCACGGACTGATTCTGTGCCAAGTCATTAAAATTTTATGTTCCTGTTTGTTATGCGGTATAATTATGCAAATGTGTAGTGTTGGCTTTTTCTTAACATCCAGGGTTTGTGTGGCCATGTAGTGTGTGTCAGTAATGGTTTTTTTTGTTTAGTATTATTTTTGTGTGTAATCGGATAAGGCCTGTTGATATGTTTTTGTAATGTTCCGTTTCTGATTGTTGTTATTTTCAAAAGTGTATGATGTGTCAGAATGTCTATTGTGTAAATGTTCCTGTCAAATGTTTGTGAGGTTTATACAGAGCATGGGATGTGCAAATCTGCCACACAATGTGAAACCTTGTTGGTGATTTTAATGGTTTAAATCTCTTACTTCTGATTGCAGCTCTTGCGTACTGCCAAACGGAGCTGGGTTAAACCAGATCAATTGTAGGGGGTGGATGGAAGCTACCACTTTTGTGTGGGTCTTCAGGGGGGAATTTGTTCATTAATTTGTAATCATTATTCAATTACTTTATAGTGCCTTTATTTTCTTTCCTTGTGTTATAGTTTATTCATTTGAATGTTATCTTTATTGCTAATTTATGGTGTTTTGGCTGATGATGGCCAGAACATTTCACTGTGGAATTTTGTATTCAACTTAATATTTAACATGAAAAAATGTTTTATGCATATATGAACTCTGACCTTGTCTGGGGTCATAGTTCAATATCATGCACAAGACACACCTCCATCTCACTCTTTGCTGAGACCAGCTAGCGGGCGCAGCTACGATGGGGAGCTAAATGCCATTTTTACCCCCAAAAAAATTGAAGAAGAAAAAAATGGCAGAAATGCGAAAGAAAACATACTATTTTCACAGTGATTGGGAGGAAGAGTTCTTTTTACAGTGAACAGTGAAAGAAAAGTGTGCATGTCTCATCTTTCAATAATTTTTTGAATAGAACATGTTGTTTTAGAGTGTAACAATTTCAAAGGGCCTTTATTCAGAAACTCCAAAGTGAAATGTTCTTGAACTTTCTGTGCGGCTACCTGGGGTCTTCTAGAATGTGTCTGAAGTGGAATTAGTGATTGGAAACAGACAGATTTCTTTTCGTAATTTTTGAATACAACATCTTGTTTCGATGTATAACATAGTTGGAGGGCCTTTATTTTGAAATTCCAGAGTGAAATGTTCTGGAACTTTCTGTGCAGCTACCTGGGGTCCTCTAGAACAGTTGTTCTCAACCGGGGGTACGCTTACCCCAGGGGGTACGCAAGAAGATTTCAGAATGTGTAAAGGTCATAAATCATTAGTCTCCAAGTAGTCCTAAATGAATATTCTGCTGACATAACAACCAAAACAATTTACAGCCCAAATGCAACTACAATTTCCAATCAACAGGAAGTCAACAACTGACCGGTGCAATCCGTCTATAGCATAGCCTTACCCTACGCTCACACATCTGCTGAATTTCTGCTCAGCATTCCGAACCACAGCTGATTATTCCCATTCATCTCAATGACAATTTTCTGTTCACCCTGCTCTTTGTCCATTTGCCAGCCACTACATTGTTGTTTTCCGCTATGGTCATGGGGGCCGAGCTTAGCTAGCAAGCTAAATATATTAATGATGATTGTTTGACAGCCAGCTTTCTTTATTGTCATCATGTAAAGATGCATCACTAGTGACTTAAATTAGGTTGTAAAACAGTCCCAATAAGGCAGCAATAGCCAAATTTTGACAGGTGTGACGTTGTTCTATGTACTGCACTCTCACTAGCGGAAAGCGGAGCAGAAATTCCGCAGATGCGTGACTATAGGGCTAAGATTGCTTCAAGCTGTCTGTCCAATGACATCAGTAGATCAGTCAATGTGGAGAGCAATAGATTTGGCCACTTTGTTTCTCCACAACTTGTTACACCATGTCTGGACCCATGTCATCTGTTTTGTGGCAAACTGACAAAGTAGCTTAACCACTGTATTTTCATCTTGCATGGTTTGTGCCATCACAACCGTGGTGGGAAGAATGAGATGCTCAGCTAAACAGCCTTTTAGCTTTAGCTAAAAGCAGAGGCACGGCATTCAATGCTTCTAGTGCTTTGGTTGACATCGCTTTTTGCACCGTGGTTTGTGATTACCTGAACTCAGAAAGTTTTCTTTTGGAAAAACTCTGACTCTGACTTCTGGAAAAAAAAGCTGACTTGCTTACATGACATCCATGATTTGTGTCAAGATGCTGTTGGAAATTGGCCAGCTTCATGCTACTGTTGCCTAACAGCTCATCACAATAGAAAGTTTTGAACGTTGTGCAGGTGAATCCAAAAGGAACATAGCTGTACGTTCACTGATGCTTCTACTGTACGTCAACTGTACGTAGATTGATGTTTGTACTTTACATAACTGTAAAGTACACACATCAATACGTAATTCACTGATTACTTGGACAAACCAAAATGGATAGGTGGTTGGGGTTTAAACAAAGCCAGCCAAGTGGGACTGAAGCTCAAACGGAAAGCAAAAAGGTTAAGATACAACAAAATGTCGCCAGTTTCAGGAGAACTATGTTCTCTTTGGATTTACCTGCACAACCTCCAATCCTCTGCTCATAGCATTCGTGAGATATGTCGACAGTGATGATATTTGTGAACATTTACTCTTTTGCAAGAGTTTGGGAAGTTGTTAATTTGTTCTTCTGTAAAAATGGCCTTAATTGGAAATCCTGCACCAGTATCTGTACTGATGCTGCTGAATCAATGACAGAGCGTGTGAAAGGATTAATAGCACGGGTCAGGGACGAAAATCCTGACGTGCTCTGGGCTCACTGTGTCATACATAGAGAAGCATTGGCGTCCAAAAAGATGAGCACTGCCTTGCATGCAGCACTGACCGACACTATCAGAGTGAGCAACTTTATTAAGGCAACGCCACTGAATGCACAATTGTTCCGCAAACTGTGCAAAAATCTTGGATCCGAGCACACGCAGCTAATACTACACACAGAGGTGTGCTGGCTGCCCAGGGGAAAAATACTGAACAGACTGTTTGAACTGCGATCTGAAGTGCACACCTTTCTTTCAGATCATGGCTCACCTTTTGTCACCTTGTTTGAGAAAACTGATTGGCTTGCACTAGAGCTAGCTTATCTTGCTGATGTTTTGAGCAAGCTGAATTAATTAAATGTGTCCTTACAAGGCACAGACACCAATATTATGACTCTGTATGACAAGGTGGGTGGGTTTCTCAAGAAAGCAGAACTGTGGAAGGGGGCATGTGCAAAGGGGGATTTCTCCTGCTTCCCTCAGCTTGATGCTTTTCTCACTGAGAATGTGTAGTGAGCTCCAGTTAAAGAAGTAACTGAGGAACATTTGGCCAAATGTTGTGTGAGTTTAAGTCTTATTTTCCTGACACTGAGGAGAGATCTGCACAGCTGGATTGGGTCAGAAATCCATTTCTCCTGTCTGCAAACAACAGAAGCAAGCTTCCTCTCCATCTTCAGGAAACTTGTTTAGATATGTCTTCAGACCGTGGCCTGCAGATGAAGTTTGACAGCTCAACTCTCACACAGTTTTGATGCTATATGAAGTAGGAGCATCTTGAAGCAGGACAGAAAGCTGTGGAACAGCTACTACCTTTTGGACCTACTTACCTTTGGAAGCATCTTTCTCTGCAATGACCCAGATCAAGACACTATAGAGAAATAGACTTGGCTTGGAAAAAAGCCTAATCACTGCAGTTGCCTCCCTGCCTCCCAGAATGACAAAAATTATCAGTGAACGGCAAGGCCTGGTTTCTCACTGAAGTGTTAGTACTTTTCCCGCGACCTTTCTGCCTTAATGTCCTTAATAATTCCTTATACTGCTTATTAATACATTGAATATATCATAATGTTTTAATAATTTAATAATTTTCCTCATGTGGATAATTAAAAAATGCACTGTTGGTCCAGGGGGTACACAACTTAAAAACTCCAAAGAGGGGGTACACAAGGCCAAAAAGGTTGAGAACCACTGCTTTAGAATGTGCCTGATGTGGAATCAGTGAGTGGAAACAGTTTTCTTTGTGTAATTTTTTGAATAGAACATGTTGTTTTAGAACATAATAATTTCAATGGGCCTTTATCTTGAAATACCCCAGTAAAATGTTCTGGAATTTTATGTGCAGCTACCTGGGGTCCTCTAGAATGTATCTGAAGTGAAATCAGTGATTGAAAACCAACAGTTTTCTTTTAATACATTTCTGAGGAGGACAACTTGTTTTATTGCATAATAATTTCAAAGGGCCTTTATTCTGAAATTCGAGAATGAAACGTTCTGGAGCTTGTAGTGCAGCTAAATGGGGTCCTGTACAATGTATATGAAGTGTTATTAGTGAATGAAAACAGACATTTTCCTTTTAATACAGTAAAGTTAAGCGAAAGCGATGGATTATTCAGTTCGTCGAAGTAGAAAAACCTCATTACCATAATAATGTGTGTGTATGTGCAGGGGGAAATAACGTGGCAGCTGGCTTGACTCAGGTTTTTGAAGTGGCGGCTGGCTTGACCGCAAAATTAAGTACCACAAGTATCAGGCTGTAACTATTTAAGCATTACCTACATGCCTGATATTATTGACTAACAAAGGTACAGTAACAGGACAGTCAGGAAATAAAATGCTGTAACATATAAATTAAACATTCCGCTCAGCTTTGCTTTGTAGTAATACAAACAGAAATACAAATTATCATCAAATAATAGGATGTAAACAGCTCAAACATCACCATAAGGATGATCACAGCATAATACTCAAAGCCAAACAATCCTTATTGATACTTGAAGAGTGTACTCATTTGTATTATCCACCCACACAACTCAGGAAGTAAAACTAAAATGTTTACTCCACTAACTGAACCGAACTGGTAAAATTTTAAGATATTGCTGTGGCAACTGTAAACTCTTTAATGGCTAGAGTGGAGCGACTTGAGCCTTTTGCACAATTATTATTATTATTATTACTATTATTATTATTATTAATAATAATAATAATAATGTTCTGTAGAAGCATCATAGTGAGAAGAAAATATCATTGTCAGTCAGACTACGTAATGTTTTTACTTCTATGTTTCTACGTAGAACTACTTTACTAAATGATGATTTTAAGTGCTTTTTAAGTTTGTAGCTGGATATCAATATTCACTGCCAGGAGGTCTGTGTATGGTTGCATTTTGCAGACAATGTATAGCTTTTAGAGTGTTATTTTTTACTTGAAAACATAATCTGATGGTATGTGACAGAAATAGCCTGTTTCTTTTTTTGTTGCAAGTTTTATTTTACCATAAGCTCACATATCGATTATCCATTTTATTAAAAATGATAGGATAGGAATGTGTATGTCATATCCAATAAAGTATCTCTGACATTCCCCCACACCCTTTTGGTCCCCAGTAACTGGTCTCCCAGTAACATTACTTCTCCACCCAAACCCTGCCATTCTACTAGCACCCATTTTTTTTCAATGTTTTAGTTCAGTAATGAACATATTATTACAATAAACACTACACACCAAGGGTGACATGCCGGTTGGTTGAGGCCCCGTGTGCACTGTGGTTTTTGTTTGAACCAATTATTCTGACCTGTATGCACCAATACTGATTCACTCATAATGGACTGCAATAAAAAATGATTTTTTCCTTGTGCTGTACCATGTTGGTATAAAACACAGAAAAGCCAGCAGAGGGTGTTGAGGTTCTTGCCTCTTTGAAAGGGAGGCTGACAAAATCCAGAGGGAAAATAAGTGGTTCCCCATTGCATGCACTCTTATTAGTGACAGTGTGTTTACTGTGTGTATATGTGTGTGTGTGTGTCTGCCTCCAGGTGCCTTGTGGATGTGCATCGTCTTAAACCCACACTGCAAGTCAGAACAGAAGGTTGCCTGGCTGAGACAGCTCAAGAAGTGGAACGGTGTGGATGTGTGTCCTTGGGAAGATGGTAACCATGGAAACGAGCTGCCCAATTTAACCAATGCCTTGCCTCAGGGCGCACACGCTAACCAAGGTGAGACAAAGTGTTGGAGAAGCCAGTCTTTTAATCAACTCTCTTTCCAGTCCCACTCCCTTTATTAGCCTTTGTGTGACTAATGGAATGGCCCTAATAACCAGGGCCTGGGACCTCCAGCTATGGTCCCTCTGCTTTGTCCTTGGCAGGAAAGTTGTAACTCTGGGCTAAATTACAAACCTGTTAAGCACTTATTTCTGGGGCTCCACTTTCATAGTTTTCATAATGGGGTGAACAGACTTGGCAGAATTTGATTTCTTTTTCTCTCTTTTCCCCTTTTCACATCTAAAGAAACAGTTGGGGACTATTATCTTAAAGCTATGGGAGAAGGCAGAGACATATCTGTGACTTACACTGTCCAATCAGTTTGCCTATGTCATTACATAAAACGTTCCAGTTTGGACATTTCATTCCTTCACTGAGCCATGGCTGTGAAAAAAGATTAAAAAAATGAATAAATAGTAGAGAAAAAGCTGGTGTTCTTGAAATTTATGAAGTCTCTATTGCAGGACCAGAGTACAGTGCTTTTAAGTAATAAAAAGTTCCCTCAGTAAAAAATTTCCATAACCAGAATCAGGTGTTAGTATGGACACATTGGATAATTCAGGAACTTTACTGCAGCTTTGCTTGCAGGAAGCTTCCATACAGCTCTTGGGTTTGGCTTTGCTGTCTCTAAGTATAACCTGTGACCACTGCAGACAGACAACCAATTGAAAAAGTTTGAGGACTTCAATTACATTTATATTTTTAAATTACCAGGAGAAATACATTAATCATGTGCTGCTTTTGAAGCCAAGACAAAAGAGACAGAATGCATGAGTTACAACATAGTAACGCAGTTTTTAATATTGTAGCCGTTGATATTTCCTGGCCTAATCAGATTTCAGGGCGAATCTCAAAGGAAAATGGCAGAATGCATTTTTATCAAATTATTTTATTTGCATAGTTTGCCACACCAGGCAGACCAGTAATCCAGGGTGTGACTTTGGTTGACTGCCAGAGACTGAGGGACCTCAGGGGCTCTCATAAAGAGTCCAAAAACAGAGAAAGAGGAGAGTATTAAGTGTTGGTGCCGCTGGTGCTAACATCTTGTTCTCTCTCCAACCCCCTACCCCCCACCCTATGTCTGGCAGATTTGGCCAGTAGGCCACATCGGACTGTCTTCACACGAGCCATTGAAGCATGCGATCTCCACTGGCAGGACAGCCACTTACAGCACATTATCAGCAATGACCTCTACACCAACTACTGTTACCATGACAACACTGAAAACTCACTGTTTGACTCTCGTGGATGGCCCTTATGGCACGGTAAGTGGGCAGACTAGAAAAGACGGCTGCTGGGCTTGCCCTTTTGTCCCTCTTTTTCTATAACGTTAACAAAAAATATGGAAAGAAAAAATGTTTAGAGAGTACAAGACAAGGCGTTTTTTGGGGATTTTGTGGAGGGTTGGGGTGGTGCCCTGTTGAACTGCTGGAAGCAATCAGCTGTTTTTTGTGGGAGAACGTATTGCTGGAATAGGAGAGAATAGACCTATTGTGTATATTAACAGGTCCCTGTTGTTCCTGTCACTCCGTTACAGAACATGTCCCCACAGCCTGTGCAAGGGTGGATGCACTGAGATCGCATGGCTATCCCAGGGAAGCACTGCGCCTGGCCATCGCTATCGTCAACACTTTGCGGAGGCAGCAGCAAAAGCAGCTGGAACTTTTTTGTGCCCACAAGAAAGGTTCGAGAGCATGGGGGAAGTTGGGGGTGGGTTAAGGGCCTATTCATAAATGGGGAAGCATTTATGTAGTTATCACACAGATGTTGGGTAATTTGTGTTGAAGTAATGCTATACAGTATTGAGCAAAAGTTTCACACTCGATTTTTTTGAAAACTAATTTCATCTTTTGTCTTCTGCAGTCAGTTGAAAAGCAAAATTTCAAATGGTGCAATTTGATGGTGCTGACAAATATTTGTATTTTATGAAAGAATGTAATGTATTAAGTAATGGACTACTTTCCAGATAAAAACTAGATAAGTTTTTAGGCATATAGCCTAAAAGCTATGTGATTAAACAAAGATAACAAACCAGTGCTAATGGTTTCAATAACATTAGTTTATTGAACCAAGATGATGAGCTGAAACAGAGACAGGAGTTGATGGAATCAAACTTGGCGAAGGGCAGCCACCGTAAAAGGTGAGGGTTTGGCAGATGTGACACCTCCAAATCATCAATTCTACACCATGGCAAGAGTGAGCATAGTAATAAGACAGAAGGTGATCATCCTGAATCAGCAAGGTCTCCCCCAGGCAGAAATTTTGTGACTGACAGGAATCTCCAGATGTGTCATCCAAGCGCTTCTGAGTAAGCACTGAGAAACAGGAAAGGCTGAAGACCAAAAACAGACACAGAACTTAATTGCACCAAACAAGAAATACATCAAACTGACATCCCTTCAAAATGTGCAGCATTGCTCTCAGCTCTGAACTCATAGAAGTCTCTAGAAGTCAAGCGTGCCCTCTACTGTCTGGAAAAGTGTTGTTAGAAATGGTCTTCATGGAAGAGTTGCTGCCATATCTCCAAAGTGGAAGCAGAGACTATCCAACCCACGAAAACATCAGGACAAGAGTGCTGAACAAATGCAGCAAGTGCTCCGGACCAAAAGTCAAAATGTTAAATTTTCTGCTCTAACAGGAGGCAGTTTCTCTGTGGAAGAGCTGGAGAGTGCTAGATGGATGAGTGTCTGCAGCCAATAGTGAAGCATGCGGAGGATCCCTACAAGTTTGTGGCTGCAAATTGAATTATTGATGTGGTCAGAATAGGTGTAATCCTCAATGCTGGGAAGCAGAAGAAGATTCTGATCCATCAATACCATCAGGAGATGTCTGATTGGTCCTAACTTCATTCTTTACCAGGACAATGATCCCAAACACATGGCCAAGGTCATAAAGATCTTCAGTGAAAAAACACACAGAGCTCTAATCTCAGCATCATCAAGGGTGTCAGGGATTACCTGGAGAGATAGAAGCAAGACAGCATGCCCTACCTGCCGATTTTCTTATAAAACAGCAAGACGGCATACCTAAGGGAATCAACACAGTTTTAAAAGCAAACTATAGTCACTCCAAATATGTTATTTTGTTTTTTTTTACTGTGTACTGCTCTTTATAGTAAATTTTGTGATATTCATTATTTTTGAACACATCTTCACTTGCCTAAGACTTTTGTGCAGTTCTGTAAATCCATAAGATTTACTGTGAACTTGTTAATACAAACTTGAAAAAAATGACATGGACATATCTGTGTGAGTTTATGAGAGTTATATATACATGTATATTTATATGAGTTATGTGTAACATTACCTAAACAGAATATTATGTTATACCTTATTTTCCTTACATTTATGTCAGCTGCATTTTATCATCATTTATAGTTAATTGTGGAAATGGTGAAGGCTGGCACAAAGCAAAACTGGTATAATGTAGTTACATTGGATGCAGATGCACATGGGCTAGCAACGAGACTTACTGCAATGCAATGTTATGCTGTCATTGATTGGAAAACATTTATTTATTTTTTGTTTGTATAACCTCATGTTGTATTTTACTGAAATTATACTTTCTCAGAAACTGCTTTTCTTATTTACTGATACAGTCACATTAACTTCATTGAACTGTAGTAATGGACAACAGTTCTGCTGGGAATTTTGGCATTAATCATTTATTTACAGATCTATTTACAATAGACTTTACAAGGCTATTCTTCAAAGGATTAAACATGAGCATGCCCTACTGGGAAAATAGAGGTGATGCCATGAGCATTAAAGTCTTTTTTTATTTTATACTTAAATGTCAGAATTACAGATGAACTCAGGTTTCAGCCTAAAACATCAGATGGAGTATTGTTACAAGGAGATATTACTGCTCTCTGATTGTTTCAGGATTGGATTTGTCATCATTAATGGCCGAAAGGGAATTGTGATATAACATTTTTTTTTGTTTTTCTTTTACTTTGACTGTGACTGAAAAATTCTCTTAGGATAAGTATTACAAATATTTAAATTGACTAAATAGGTTGATTACTGCTGATAAAGTGATCTGTTTTAATCAGAGCAATGTAGCTGCATATTATGAGAATTACCTTCAGAACACAAAAAACTCAAACATTACTTTTTAAGACTTCTATACATTAACTGATTCATCTTTAAAATGTCAGATGGCTTGACAGAATTATGAATCCATTTCACATTTTAGAGAGTCATTTCTAATGTCTGCCTGGCTGGAAATCAAATGTTCAGATGTTTATGTGTTGAATTTTGTTGTTAGCGTTTTGTTAAAATTCCGAAGACATTTTAACAAATGTCATTATAAATGACCAATCTGATATTGAATTATCTGGAATCTCCTTAGGGAAGCAAAACATGAGGTCATTATAGTTGTAACAACTAGTAGTAAAAACTGTTTGTTTCGTTCTATTCACATTTTCACCTTGCAGTCATTTTCATAACTGCAGGTACATAAATTCCTATTCCATGAATCTTTGAAACTAGTTTTTTTAAAGTAATATGCTTTCCAGAATCTTTGAGTCCAAATGTGCCAAGCAGACACAGGTCAAATGCAAACGACTACCTGTTGTGGTTATTGTGTCTCTGCATAATTCAAATTGAAATTAGAAGCTGCTACTGACAATACTGAACATGAATATTAAGTATCAGTGTAGCACTTCTTTCTGTGGTTTTAAATTTGAATTATTTGCAACCCTTCTGGTGTTGTTGCACATCTAATGTGCTTGAACATTGGTGCCAAAGACTCTACTAATAGCAATGGGATTAATAATTCAGTCAAATTTTAGTTACCGTTGAGCTCCTTGTGACAACCGCTATTAGTTGAATTATCACTGGTTTCATTATACACAGCCCATATATGAGCCTAATGAGTTCAGCAGAGTGAAAGGTCCAGTCAAACCAGTAAAAAAGGGTGGTCCACATTTCTGATACCCCGCTTCTTTGATTGGAGTTCTGTAACAGAACACTGTTCCTCTGTTGCTTTAGAGCTGCTTCATAAAGGCGTCACATCAATAACCAATCTGGAGGGGTGGGTGGGCCATCCGCTTGACCCCATTGGCACACTCTTCAGCACACTGATGGAGACTGGATGGGGAGAAGATGACAGCTCACCTGGCTACCTGGACTTTTCGGGTAAAGTACATTTAAGAATTGATGTGGTTATAAACCATTCACAGGAGCCACACAATGTCACACAGTGTCACACAATGTTTGTTATTTAGCTTCTTGTCACACCATTTTCAGATCAAGGAAGGAGAGAAGAAAGCCTGGCTTACCTGAGCACTTTTTATTTTTTAAATAAGCCATACACCAGCTTTTCTGTTGCTGACAATTACAGTTAATTAGGAAGACTTAGTAATATGAAGCGCTCATTCCAGAAATGTTTCATTGAAGGAAGCCCTGCAGACTCTTACCAGAATGCCCTGACCAGTTAGAGCCATGCACAGTATATGAGCATTAATAAGGCGCATACTGATCTGTAGCCTTGTTTCAGGCTAAAACAAACTTGACTACATCATCTCCCCAATACATTTCTAATCATCTTTTAATTTTAATGTTTTTTGTTCCCATCTCTTATTCATGAGGTTTTATTGGAGAGATGACTGTATCACATTTCGCAGCACTGTATTGTAATTACTTATTATCACAGGCTTTTGGGCCTGTCCCTGGACAATTGACACTGCCAGACAGATACAGATGTTCCATGCTGTTTCTCTTCCCCAGATTTGAGCCCATTGGCCTGTTCATTTAGGTGTATATTGTTCAGCCAATACACTCCTCCAAAACCTGTGAATCTGACAGATTGACCAGATAATTTCAGTGCATAGCCTGTAATATACTTAACTTGTCAGCTTGCTGGTTCACATAAAGTCAAAAGCTATAGTTAATGTTCATGAAAATGGCAGTGCAGCTAGGAGTCAGCTGCTTTGCACATGAAGGTAACATTAAAAAAGTCCTCTAAGCACTAATACAGTATGGTAGTTCCAACTTTAATGTTTTGATATCAGGTGCTCCTAGTTGTTGTCAGTACCTTGGCCAGCCCCATAGATTAAAAAAAAAAATCTGGCTGAGAAAGATATTCAACCTAGTAAGCTGGTAAGCTATTCAACCTGTCCCTCCCTTTTCTATATATGTATTAATGCTTCAGCTGTGCTGTTTTTGTTGAGGAAAGATGCAAAATTAATGCTTTTTTCTCCAGGTTTTTTTTTTTTTGGGGAAGTGTAGCTGTGATGTTGTGCAATCAAAATGTTATGTGCTGTCTTGGGATCAGTAGCAAATGAAGTCAGTGCACTCACAGAGAAGTAGGAGGGACAAACAGTGTTGTGGTTTCAGTGAGTTTGTTGATATAATTTGTCTCTTAGCTCTTCAGCCATATTAATTCATGCAATGATTTCAAAGGGAAGAACAAATGGGTAAAAAACATGGATTAAAAACAATTTTTTGCATGACCTTACAGAGCTTGTTGTATTCAGTTTGACTTACAAAACAATTTTTAAATGAATGTTTTGATGCAACGCTAATGTAGGAATAAGATACCTGCATATATAATCTCTATCTGTATAATTTGTATCATTAACTAATGCATTTATTAGAACATAAGACCATGTCATGATGAAAACAGGCCATTTAACCCAACTAAGTTAACTAAGGAATATTCAAGACTTTGTCAAGTCTGGCCTTGAACACAGCAAGGGCTGCTGCCTCAACTACTTTACTTGGCAACCTATTCCATGTATTGATAACTCTTTGTGTAAAATAATTGTTCTTTATATCAGTTCAGAATGTACTCTTAACTAATTTCCATTTATGCTCCCTTGTTCTACAGACTGAGCTCACCCTAAAAATATATTGTAGTTAACCTTATTTAGCCCTTTTATAGATTTAAAAACTTCTATTAGATCACCTCTAGCTCTCTTTTTGTTAAGAATAAATAGGATACATAACGTCAGTCTTTCCTTAGAGCTTTTATATTTCATGCCAGGAATCAGTTTTGTAGCCCTTCTTTGTGTTTTTACAAGAGCCTCAATATCTTTCTTGTAGTGCAGTACCCAGATCTGCACACAATATTCAAAGTGAGGTCTGACTAAAGCATTGTAAAATTTTAATACAAGTTTTTGCTTAAATTGAGCACATTTCAGTTTTGTGCCTCCCATGAAGTAGTTGTGTCTAAGGTTCTTATTTCCCACATGCGAGACTTTACATTTAGCTACACTGAATGTCACCTGCCAAGGAATGTCGCCTGCCAAGTTAATAGGAAGGACCTGTTTAAGTCTTCCTATTAACTGAGTTGTTTCTTTAATTCTGGGTTAGACCCCCAAGTAGGGCTCTATGATATATTGCATTTTTAAAAACATTGCAAATGAATTTTTCGCAGTGGGTTGCGATAATTATCTTGGTATGATAAGCCGACATCTGTATGGAAAATTAGAGATCATAGTCGCAAATGCACAACTGGCTGTTGATGTAGATGTGTGCATACCAATGACGTCATGTGCAATACAAGCAGGAAGCAGTGAATCCAGTGTGAAGCAAAGAACCTCTTAGCACGCTAGTTGTCTTGCCGTTGAAGTGAGTCAGTCTGAGGGTCATGGCGAAGCAGTGCCGTAGCTACATACGGTGAACTGATTCATAAGTTAATAGACACCTCAGTGGTGTAGCAGTATTTAGAAGTGATATGTAGTAAAGATATGTAATGGTCAGATTTACTGGAGAAGTTGGGACCAGTAGGCGGCTTCCTGGGAAGAATAGGAAGCATGCATGTTGGAAATGTCATTATTTCAGTTTTTAAATATACAGTAATCCCTTGCCAACTGTGGAATTCCATTATACATGGTTATATAGATGTACACTAATTCACCAACCTGAGCCATTATAATCAGTTATGGCTAGAATTACTTGTTTATTACCCTGGCTGTTCTATCTCAGTTCATGCACTTTTGTAAGTCGCCCTGGGTAAGAGTGCCTGCAAAATGCCTAAATGTAAATGTAATTGCCGATTTCAGCAGTTTCCAGCCAGCAACAGCATGGCAAACGTGGCTTCCCATATTCCACTTTCCCCTTTGTCATCACTGGTCCAAAACGTTTACCAAACAAGGCTGGCAGTGACAAGCCAGTGGCAGTTGGCGGTGGATTGCTGTACTTAAAAATAATTGAAACTGATTAAATACATGAATCTTTAGTTTGTCGCTTCACATAATGCCATCCCGATAATCCATAAATTAATTGCATACTGCATTTTTTCTCCATATCGTGCAGCCATACCCCCTAGTTTTGTATCATCTGCAAATTTAACTGTGTACCCAATTTATATTCCTTGTATAATGCTGCTAACCGCCTCAATCACAGTAATGTTCTAATTTCGGCAATCTCTCTGCCCCCATGCTTTGCACTAAATAACATCCCTGCCCCCCACGTGCTCTTGATTAAATAACCCTCTGCTACCCTAAGCATACGCTGGCCCAATGCAGCTGTACCTCTCCGGTTCTTGTGTAACCCGACCTGGTCTACATCCCCCCCCCCCCCCCCCAGGCTTTGGTGAGCATGCACTGTCCCTATAGAGCATACAGATCAGTTCCTGGAACTCTAACAATTCAGGATTACTGTGGAATCTGACTAGTTGGGCCTCGAGGTCAAGAATGTTGCTCTCTGACTGCTCAATGAGCCAGCAACAGTTGCAAATGAACTCATCCTGGAGGTCCCCATCCAAAAATGTGATCATTCAGCAACTCTTGCAGTTTTGGCCATTTTTATTACCTCCAACAAACGCGATTTCTCTAAATAATACAGTTTTTCTGCCGAGACAGAACAACCAGGTACAAAGTGCTAAAGGCACCGAGGTGGCTCCAGACAGCCAAAGGTAATAACGATATACAAGAAATACCACATAGATGCAATACAGCTACACTTACAGTTAAGCAAATAAGCAGACATGCTGACACAACCAGAATCAGGATATCCTCAAAGATAACACTGTAAAATGGTAAAAACTAAGTCAATAATCAAGTTGACTAGCTGACTAGACTACCCAACTAGCGAGCTAAAGTATTCTACTTAAAGATTTTCTCCTGGTTATCTTGGTCTAATTTTTACTGCACAAAGGGGCAACAAAGTTTTATGGGTGATTTACAAATTACAGACAATGACTGGCCACCTTCTTCAGTATACTCGTATGTTTTTTCAACTAGTATTGCTAGTTGTGGATGTAATATCAGTGAATGTGCCCTCAGATGACAATAATGAAACACTTACCCAGAATCCACTTTAATTGCGACTATGACAAAACATTTGCATAGCCAAATTTCCATGGTGCCCGAGGGTTATGGTCTGTTCACAGCCAATTAAAAAATGAATTTGTTCATAAGCTGTAGAGGCACTCCAGGGAGGCAAGTGTAACACAGGCAGTTGACATGTGGCTGTAATGTGGCAGAGAGTGAAAAGCAGCTGAGTCTGATTCTGCCATTCTCCCCAGAGCTGCTCCCAGCTGAGTCTTAGGGGAATCTTAACTCTGCTGCAGGGCCCAGTTCACCCCTCAAATCCATTTTGTGCCTACACACTGGCTCCAGAATAACAGTCTGTGTGGATGACATTTTTAGCAACTATCTGATCCTCAGAAGTGTGTAATTATTAAAGCACTGACAGAACAGAGGCCTTGTAAAGGGCTGTCAGATCTTCAGCATGTCAAACCCTGCAGCATTATGGACTGCACTTGACATTTTTTTTTCCTATCACTCCTATTTGTCATTCACTCTCTTTCCACAATGTACAAATAATCTTTAACATAATGATTAATTGAATCAAGGCCTCTGAATTCAATTTGGTGCTATTTTATCCTTTTGTGAACTATTGTGTCATTTTCTTTCTTGGCAGACACTGCTTCTTTGCATCGTGTCGGGGATGTAAGGATTTAACAAAAAATGATTCTCTGAATCCAGGGTGCTCTAATAATTAAAGCCCCCCTTTAACTTCCAGCACTCCGAATACTGAACACAAGTGACACTAACTACTGAAACTCCTCACCTAACCAGCAGATAATTTAAAGTTAAAATTGATTTACTTAAATAATTACTATTAAAAATATTAACGATTAATTAAATAACCAAGTTCATTTATGGAAATGAGCAGTCTGGTGGATCAGCTTTTATCAGAAATATATATACACTTGCAAATTATATAGTTTAAAACATTTATTTGATTATTACAACACTAAACAAGGGCAAACAAGTATATTCAGGATCACAGATGAATAAAATGAAGGACAACCAGCCAACACTTGTTTACCTTGAGGAGTACCAAAAAGCTACTCCCAGCTGAAGCCAAATCAAAAAACAAGGTAAATCCCAAATGTGCAGTAGTTCCAGTGGTGACGGTTGGTAGACTTGCGCAAGCAATGAAACAGGAAGATTCAACTGAAGGACAAGCAGTGTGACTAAGCTATGAGGCCTGTTCCATGCCCAACTTAAGAAGGGTCTCTCCCTCTCCTCCCTTGTCCTCATATATCTAATTTTATGGTGGGGGAGTGCCTCAAGTTTTATCCAGGATTTAATCTTATGTTAAAACTTTAACAACTTGAAAACACAAGACATCCCATCAGCATTAGGCATTTCTGTAGTCAGCTCTTTATACAAGCATCACAATGACACCAAACATGAACATATGCGGCTTTAGGGAGGAGAGTTCACAGAGAGGAACAGGCCGTTCAGCCCATGAATGTCATTGTGGTTATATTGAAACACACTCCTGTTGTCATGTGACTTTATTAATATGAAAAAGGTGAATATTATTGGAGTATAGAAGGGGAAAGTGACTATAAAGTACACAAATACATGCAGGCACAAACCCACACACAAACGCTCCAGAAGGGGAAGGAGCCAGAAGGAGAGAGAGGTGATGGCCCTTGGTGGTTAAGCATGTTTGTCAAAGGATTCTACATTTTGGGGGCACCTTAGTGTTTACCAAGAACAAAGAGTAACATACCTAATTCCCTAACCCTAATGTAGATCCATATTGGCCATCATAAGTGATTTGTCTTAATTTCTGAGTAAAGGTCTACTCCTTGCCATGATTGAAAAGCCTGTTGCTCCTCTGATCATCGGGTTGGAGGTATTTATGAGGGAGAGGCACCATTTGTCCCTCTATGGCTGTGTCTGGGAGCATGGCAAGTGACCATAAAAGAGAGCAGGGTAAATAACCATAAAATGCATGTTGCTCTCCCAACAGTCGATAAATGAAGGAATCTTGATTCTCGTATCCATTCCTTCTTCACTCTTTCTTTAAATCTATGTCATTCACTCACTTTTCTTCCTTCCCCCTTGTAGATGCCATGGGACCAGCCAAGTGTTCAGACTTCCAGCTGTTTCCAGTGCAGCGGTTCCTTGAAGAGGGCGAGTCATACCTTGCATTGGCAGTGGAGATGGCTCTGGTTGGCCTAGGGCAGCAGAGGATCATGCCAGATGGGCTCTATGCCCAGGAGAAGGTTTGCCGCAATGAGGAGCAACTCATCGCCAAGCTCCTGGAGGTGGACCTCAACGACACTTTAGTCAAAATATTCCGCAAACAAGCAGTCTTCCTTTTAGAAGGCAAGCCATCTTTTTTCCTATACTATTTCATCATAGCTCATTTATGGAGCCGAACAAATGGCAATTCGCACAGATTTATTTTAGCCACTATTAATTTGGTCAGTTTATGTAGGGCTGGATTGAGCCTTTTGTAAAAACCCTATAATTGTCTTTGCTGAAAAAAACAAACAAAAAAAATTCTCATCATGCTCATAATTTTGGTAATAGCCATCCAGCCAGTAAGTCATAAATATCACTACTGAATATATCTCTAGACATCAACAGACAGGAAGTTGTACATCTGCAACTGGGGATTAATCAGAACCAAAAACAGATTTCCAACCCAGAGTTAACAGATTTTGCCTATTAATTTTAATAGTGTTGAGTGTCTAGCATGATATGTAGCTTTTAACAATACGTAAATGATTCAGTCATATCAAATTATATTCTATGTTTCTCTGAGTATTTAATTGATGGTTAACTGCATCTGCAGCCATCTAAAATGTTTACTTCAGTACATTGGAGAAATGCTTTTCGAGGCCTCTAATTTATCAGCCTCTAATTTATCAGCTCATCCCTCCCTTCAGCAAAAAATTGATGGCAGACTTTTTTTTGCTTGCCCTTGTTCCACATGATGCCAAGAAACACAAAACAGGAAAAAACACATTCTGCATTGTCTTAACAGGACTGTTTGCCAGAGGCACAATTACCATTACATTACAGTCATTTAGCTGATGCTTTTTATCCAAAGCAATTTACAGTTGATCATGCTAACCAAGGGCCAGTCCCCCCAGGGACCAATGTGGGGTCCCTCACTGGCCTTGGTCACTGGCCCAGCAGCAGTGGTGTACTTGCTGCAGCTACATTGGAGCTTGAACCACCAACCTTGGAGGTCCCAGTCACGTACCTGAGCCTCTACTACAGGCTGCCCTGTACAATAGCTGCCTTACATGTTACAGCAGTGGGAGTAAGATGTGGTGCAAATTTTGGCAGGAGGATCAGTATGGGAGCCACCTTACCTCCCCATACCCCCAATCCCCCAGATGACCACCCACCACTGTGCGTGTGATGTGGGCTGTGGTCGGGGCCTGCCTATTCAAGAGTTTAACCCAGTGGAGGTCTCCTTCACACCCCTACCCTGCCTAGAGAGGGTGGAAAGAAAATCCCACCCAAAATCAAATGCCCCAGAACCACAGTGAACACGAAACAGTGCCCCACATGTGCACCAACAGCGGGCAGCCTAAGCCATGTTTTAGTTTGAGAGAAAGAAATGTGTTAACCTGAGCTGGTGCTGTGAACAACTGTTGTTTTTTAGGCTAGCACTGATTGATTGTGGTTCATTCCACCCCTTTTGTTTCTTCACTACAGGTGGGCCATACAGTGGTCTGGGGGAACTAATCTACAGAGAAAGTGTTCCAATGCACACCTTCGCCAAGTATCTCTTCACCTCCCTCCTACCTCATGATGCTGAACTGGCATACAAAATTGCACTGAGAGCAATGCGGTGAGTACACAGCACCCTTCACGCTTCATCCTATCACTGAAGAGTGTTGAGGCAGAGACTTCTTTCCCTCTTCCCTGCTTTCTCTCCTCCTGTCCTGGTTCTTTCTTCTCTCTCTTTTCTTTCTTCCATTGTCTTTTACTCTTTTTCATATATCTTGTTCTTGTAGTCATTCTTTCCTCCATCTTACATCACACCTTCTCCCTCCCTAACTCTCTCCTGCCCTGCTCTTCCTTTCGATTTCTCTTCCCCACTCTGAGGTAGTGTGTATTCATCAGAATGTCAGGAGCTGGGTACTTACACTGAGAAGGAGCAGGCTTGTGAAGGCAGAGGCATTTAATTTAGTAATGGGAATACTTCTCTCACAATTTAATGTTTAAGGGGAGTATTTGGGGCACTGTTTAATCACAAAGCAGCCTTCACCTTGCTAAATAATTCAGTGCCTTTGAAAATTAGTTTTAGAAAAAGTGTGAATAATAAATAGGTGGCACTGGGTCTCATTTTGGCCTCGGAGGGTGTTGTGTATTTCCATATTTACACCACTCCATGTTTCGCTGAAGATACCAATGGCCTGCAGACCCTATTGAGTAATACAGCATTATAGTCTTTATGCATTTTCAGGGAGAATGCTAGTGGTGTATGCACTTGGTTTATGGTTTATGGCTGTTTTTTTCTGGAACCATTTTAATTTCACTTTTTTTTTAAATGCTAGAGATGACATTCACGTTTTAGCACAGACTTATAAAACAAAAGGCCACTCACAGATGGAGCGAATATCGTTGATTATCTGGTACAAAGGCACATGTCAAGGTCTGGTATTTATTAGATGGTAACCAAATAGTCAGTTCTCATAGTTAGCGTGTTGAATGCAGGAGAAATGGGCAAGCGTAAAGACCTCAGCAGTGAAAGAAACAGTAGATTCACTGCAGAGGAAAGAGACCTGCTCCTGTGCGCTAGCAGACAAATTATAGAAACAGTAGGCTCATTTGTCCAACGCCCATGTGATTGCAACGTCTAATGCTATTTAGAAGGCAATTGCACAATACTCAAAAATATGGTATAGCGCCTGTTGTGCCGAGTGCAAGATGGAGCCCGTTGTGTCACCAAATCAAAACTATCTCAGGGATCATCTCACTTCTTGTCTAGTTATATTGAAGGAAGAATAAAAGCAAACAGCATTACAAAGCAAACCAGATTTCCAGTGGCACCCACCTGTGATTCTATCAGTCATTATATTTTAATGAACCACTGTGGAGGAATTTATATAAATCCATAACATGTTGTCTTTTGGGCAAATTGATGCTGTCTGATGTCAGTAGACAATTTATATCTGTACTCTCTGTTGTTATATTCCTCCATTAAATATGAAGCAAAGTCACCCCAGTATGAAGCTATGAGAGATGCAGACAGCAGCCCTTTATGTATTCCTTTCTAAAGAACCTTTAAGAATGTGGTGAGATTATTGTGAGAAAGCAGCAGGATAAAAGCTATTTTAAAAATGGGAAAAGCACAAAAGTTCAAGAGTCCAGTCACAGGAATTTGGCCTGCCGTCCGGGTCTAGTCATTGAATGGGCTCTCTAAAAGTAATGAATCATACAATCAATTATTATTTATGCATTATACTATTTTTAATACTGTGATAAATGTTTATTCAAAAATTGATGTGAAATTGATATAACTGTTGTTTTCAGTTGTCATTTTACTACATTGAGTGCTGCAAAAGACTTTTAGATTATGAAAGAACAAAACTGTATTTTTGTTGTGATCATTCCAGTTATAGAATCACATATATGCTACGAAATCTTTAAAATCACAAAATCTTTCAAAAGAAGACCTCCCCTTTCATCCTTTCCATCTCTTATGAAGATGTGTGGGAAAAGCAGTGTTAACGTTCAGAGGGAAAAATATTTGCAGCTATTCTAATGCAAGTTAATTTTTTGACGAGAAGCTGCAATGATTGGAGACACTAAGGCTCATCCACGGCTAGTCCTCATCACATCCTTCCCAATGTCACAACAAACAAGGGTGGTAAACTGGGCAACTGAAAAATTGGAAAGGCACAAGGGCACAGTGAAAATCAAACAGTTTCAGCAGATCTGTATTAACTCTTTCAGTTAGGTGAATATTTATGTTACCTCTGAAAGCATTCGCAATGATCACAGCTTGGTTCGGACTTTTCTTATATTTTTTAACTCAAAGTATTTGCTTAATACCCATAATCATGGTTAGCTACTGACTAATGTTGTTTAAGTTACCTTGGTAGTGTTATTAGGGACAGTCCTCATCCGTTGTACTGCTGATAAACTTTTAAATAATTTATTTCACTGGAGTACGATAGAGCTAATTACTGTCTGACCATGGAGACAACACTATTATAGACATCAATGTCCTGGAGCGGGAGCCATTGAAACTTTATTAAAAATTAATTTAAATTAAAAATATATAAGATTTGTGTTAAAAAAAGGGTGTTTTAAACCCAAACATTTCAAAATGAGTATCACCCCATATACTTTTTTCTTCCAATAAATATTTTGTTTAAAAAGGAGAGAAAATATGTATCATGTTCACCCAGAAAAGTGTGTTCCCTGAACTTAAAAGGACAGAGAACACACTTTGTATTGTGGTCTTCTTACATTTCCCCTGACAGCAGCTTAGGCTATGGAGAACAGAACCAACACATTGCAGACTAGTGAAATAAGCCCTCAATGTCCTTTCAGTCTCTCTCCAGCATCACTAACAGTCACTAACCCAGTTCCAGAGTAGCCCACCATGAGCTATTTCAGTAAGGCTCACGTTCCCTACTCACCATTCTTACTTCTGAAGCATCTCCCTGATGTAAGATTTCTGGTTTCAGTTTTATTTGAGGTATTGATGTGCGTGCTTGGAGGAGTTGTCTTTTTTTTTCTTAAAAAGGTATTATTTTAGAGTGAAATAAAAAAAAAAATACTCAATTAAAATAAAACAATTAAAGTAAATCTTAAAAAAAAAATAAATGAGCACTGTGAATGTTTTCATACTGTGTTGCATACCACATTTGACTAATACATAATTTGACTTTTATTAGAAGTTACTATGACAAAAAATGACTTTCTTTATTGAGGATATCTTCCAAGCATGAAGTCTTTCAAACTATAAGATAGAGACAAAAATAGCAAAATACTTTTCTCTCTCAATATTATATATTATATATTATATCTGGTGTGTATGGACCTCCTCATTCTTGTCCCCATGCTGCCCCTGAGGATTCTGGGGCATAAGGGAAACCTGAACATGTTCCATTTAGTGAGGGAGGGGGAGCGTGCCACTCCCTCAAATAAGGTATTAAACCACTGTTTGCCAGCAGAACCTTGTTCGCTCATGTGGCATACATGCAAATGCTTTTACAATTGAATTGGTCCTCATAGCAAAGCTGAAGATGTCTATAAATTAATGAAAATGTAACAAAACAGCATTTGTCTCCCCCTAAACAAGCACAAACTGGTAACAAAACAAAAACTAGATAGATAGATAGATAGATAGATAGAGAGATAGAGAGATAGATAGATAGATAGATAGATAGATAGATAGATAGATAGATAGATAGATAGATAGATAGATAGATAGATACAGTGATGAGACTGCTGTTTATTTCAACAATGACTTGTGAACTTGTGATTTTTCTTCATTCACAAATGACACTGACCGCTGGAGAACCTATGCGACCAAGCAGAAATTTTCTATTTGGTAGCTACTCAACACAACCAGGAGAGCCATACCCATGCATTTCAGTACAAACTCATAAATTTAACCAATAATGACTGGGGTTTTAGTCATAAAAATCAAAATAGCTGGTGGTGCAAGTGTGCTGCCTCCCAACTCAGCGACTGTTAAAGTGGTTCATGGGTGAGGTGTAACCCTTTTAAGTTTAAGGCTGGCCCATGCTGGACCCAGGACTTAACCCTGCTGTTGACCTGGGTAACAGACACAGGTTTTTGAATGTATATTAACCTATTTACACCATCAGTAAACACATGTTTTCCTGGTTTTTAGGTCTGTGTAAAATGGATATCAAAGGAGATATTTTTAAGGAAAGAAGACTAAAAATGCTAGTTCCTTATGGATAAATGTGATTTGTTGTCTGTTTATAAACTGCTTGTAAGCTCTGAGGCACAGTGGAACTTCCATCTTCCAGGGGTTATTATGTCAGACCATGTGACAACAGAGTGAAACTGCTTTTAGCAAGTATCACTCTGTAGACTCTCACCAGCATTTCACACTTCATATATTATTACCCTCAAAAACAGCATTGAATTATCTCTGGATGTTTTCTCGTTTCCCCATTTTTTAAGAGATCTAAATTTGATTTGTATTCAATAGCAACCAACAAACATTTTGTTAATGTGATTATTTTTAAGTTAATCAAGCTCTTGCTAGTTGAATACTGTACCTTCAGAATCGCCCCCATGAAATTCATGACCTGAATTCCAAGGTTATGTGTGTAAATGAAATGCAGATGCCCATCGAATGTAAATGAGATGCAGCAGCTGTGTAAAAATGCATGACAGGAATCCTGTCAAAATGAGCTGAAGAGTCCCATTTTAATGTCACCTTAACTTACAAATCAGCTAATAAAATCTAAGAGAAAAATAAATACTAAATAAAAAGGAGCTGTCCACCACTCTTTCACTGACACAAAAACAATGTAGCATGTGGTCCAGTTCCAACATGCCATTAACATGCCTGTCTCACTCTGCTTTTCTTTCTTTGTTGCCAGGTTACCAGTATTGGAATCCACAGCTCCCACAGGGGACATGTCCCGGCCTCACCACATAGTATCTGTTGTTCCCAACCGCTACCCACGCTGGTTCACCCTCAGCCATATCGAGTCACAGCAGTGTGAGCTGGCTTCAACCATGCTCACAGCTGCCAAAGGTAAGACCGACATTGTGTAACGGGGTGTCTGCTCTGCTTTGCCAGGCTTTGTGTGTTGTGTTTTCATCTATTGAAGAGCAGACGATTACTCCCCACTTGGCATTTGCCCTTTATTGTGACATTCAGCCGTAATGGTGCCCTGACATAAGAAGGTGACCATTAGAAATCTTGCAGAGGGAAACATACTTACAGGGGAAACACGGAACAACAGTCGGGGATGACATCAGCAGACTGGGAAACTTTTGATATTAAAATAACACATACCTGACATTAAAGGGTGACTGTTAGAAATACTGCAGGGGGAAATATACTTACAGGGAAAACACAGAAAAACACTGACACAAAAACCAAAAATAAAATACTTAATGAATACTTGTGGTAGCTACCTAGCTAGCTGACTAGCAAGCCAACCTGAAGTAAATGCTAACATCAGCATACATTCCATATGATGATAGACTTCTACAGCATAACGATATCAAGTAGAGAACACCAAAATACTTACACATATAAACATGAGTAAATAACAATTTATTTTAATTCAAAATATGTAATTCTTTTACACTGTTTCTGAACTTGGCTACCTACCTCTTGATAACCCACAAATGTTACAGATCTTAGAGTTCTGCATGGTGCTTAGACAAAATTCCCCCATAACAAGAACCAAAATTACTGCTAATGGTGGCATAACCAGTTATTGGTTGAAGGATGCAATTACTTTTTCACACAGAGACATTTCAGATTGAATAACCTTGTTTTACACTACATCTGCCAAAGTTAGGCACTTATCTAAAACCATCAATGGTCATTAGACTGCTCCACCATCAAAGGATCTTGCAAAGCACAAACTAGTCATTCCTATTTGGGTACTTTTGTATGACAATTTAACATCAACAAAACCAGTTAATGTAAATATCAAACCTATGCATTAGTGCATATGCATCTAACATGTAATTACCCAAAAACATAGGCTGAGATTCAATCAACTTTTGTCTTTAATGTTTACATACTATTGAATGAATGTTATGTTTCTTCTCTACAAGAACAGTATGGAAATTTCATTTGTATGATTCCTTAATTCACCAGACTGAAGGTTTGGATATAATTGTGAGTTAAAGGTAAAGACAATCCGAATCCCAGCCATATTGAAAATCAAAAGGGAAATACCACACTATTGTGCCTCCTCTCTTTGTTTATTTTTTAACTAGAAAATATTGAAAATTTAACATTGGCTGCATGCCTTTACAATAATGATGTAGTAGAATTAGATTTGGTCAACAATATATAGCCGAAGCAGGGCTGTGAAATCACAAATTCAAATGGGCCTGATGTTAAAAACAGCACAATTTAATACAGGGTTGTCACAGGCACCTTGAGGCTTATTATTAGAGCTTTTGGGTATGCCTAAATTCTGTGATTGTGGAATGGCAGAAATCTAGATGATCTACCTAATTGCTGTGAAACCTCCAATAATTTTGGAATTACTCTACAAATAAATGTCCTATGCTTATTAGAGGTCAGCAGCTGTTGTTATTGATAAAAAACTAAGAGAACTGGGAAAAACCAGAAATAAATATTGTATGTTGTGAACACAAAGCAGGTATAAATTACTATTCTTGATCATCCATAAAATGTCAAATATCCATAGCTCAAGATATACAGTACTTGTAAAAAGATAAGATGTTACTTTAAGAGTGCATTGTGGGAATTTCTTTTTTTTAGGAGTAACTACAAGATTTTGTAACAACATACTGTAAGGCACTCTGCTTGTGACCTCTACATCTTTAGCATCTTTACGATTTGCAGTTTATACCATTTGGATCCTTTGTAAATGCAACAATCCTGGGATAGTTTTATAGCGTTAGCTACCTCAGAAGCAACCAGTAAAGCATCAACCCCATTCTGGTTGTGTCACTTAATGTTAAGTGGAAATATTTACCTGAATACCATTGTATGAAAGTACAAAGCAAACTCAACACGGATAACTGCAGCTATAATGCCATCACTTCATCATGCATCAACTCAGTGTATTCATAATAATATTTGAATTCACATTAATAGACAATAATTCCAAGTCACAGAACCATGTCATTTCAAACATCAGCCTTATCTCTTTGTCTTTGTACTTGCATCTCATGAGAGGACGGTTTTTTTTTTTCCATTTACCTTGAGTAGTATTTGTATTAGCTGCCCCCAGGCATCGGCAAAATATGGCCATAATAAAAACTCTGAAATGTAATTGTAAATATAATGATAAGTGTGGTTAATTCTATAACTGTGTGACAACTGTTTTTTTCTGAAAAACAAGTTAAAGTGATCAAACCAATAATTAGCCTCAGCTTGCAAGAAAAGAGAACTTCATTATATTTCTTTAAACATGTTATCATTTCAGCATCTTTTGCACAAATTGTTGGTTTTGTTTTAGTGCAAACATTTTCTTAGATTTCTTTGTGCAATCAATAATGCAGGTGGATCTAGCACCAGTGATTGCGTAGACTGTTATCTTCTGATAAGACTGAGAATTAATTTCTTTCAGTTAAATCTGTTATGAATGTCTGTTTTGGACACTGATTTATTGTATCTTGCAATGCTTTCTTTCTTGAGAAACTGCAATACGCCTGCCTGGTTTTAATGCGTATGTGTCCTTTGGTTGACAAATCATTAGATCTTCATTCATGTTGTTACTATGTTTTCTATATTGTGTATATATTGTGTTTTGTGAAGGTGGAGGTAGTTTTTTTTTTTTTTTTTTTTTTTACAAAGACTATCAAGACACAACCGTTTTGACTAAAATATGAATAATGGGCCTCATTCACCAATATCTTCCTAAGTTTTTTCTTAAATTTGTTCTTGAGGAAGGTCCTAAGAAAAGTATGTCAGATTCATGAAGCGTTCATAAACCACATAATTGTTTGCACTTTTGTTCTTATATTGATGAATCCCACTTTCATCATAAGTTGAAAGCCCGTGCTAGTTTCTCCTAATTAGCATAGGTAAACACCCCACCAATCCCCATAAAAGGGCATGAGACTGCAGGGCCATGTGCACACACAGAACTCACACATAAAAATGGAAAAGTCAAGAATGCCCAAACGCTTACATGGATCGCATCAACAGTGGCCAAAATGTCAGAGACACTTAAAGAAATTAATGCAAATTTAAAAAATAAAGATACGCACAGAAACCTGTTTGATGCATTTCTTTCTTAAGATTAATTGTAAGCTATAAATAATCACACTGTAAAAGTCAAATTAATTTGAAAGCATTTATTTTCAAACGAGCAATTAATTTCTGCCGAACTTGGATAGCAAGTCTGTTGTCCGGTCCAAGGAGTGGGTCGGGACACACATCTTCTTGTTGTTGTGGGGGCTGAAGTAGAAGTGAAGATGCCAATGGTGCGCACGATGGTGGAGCGAGTATGTGCGTGCTGCTGATTGAAGGACACCTCTTGGTGAGTCTGAGGGGTGGTGAGTGGTGTCATTAACCAGGGGTCAGGGCATATCACCAATCTCCTAATATAACAAGTCATTGTAGGAATATAAGCCCACTGTTGCTAGGATTTATAATTACTCAAAAATGTGTACCAATGAGCCATGCGTCTCCAGCAGCTCCTTGTTCAAGGCTCATACCCACAGAACTGTAGAAATGTAGGCGTCCTGTGCACAAGATAGACTACTCTCTTGTTTTTATGGAAATATGGAATGTCAAGACCCAGACCCATTTTTAGCCAAAACAAAATCAAACAAGGAGTATGAAAAATGCTTTCACATGGTACTGTTTTTGCATCAATTGCTATGACATTGCATAACTCTTGTTCATGAACACACCCCCTGTCTTAAGCAGTATATCTGCAAGCTTCTAGGTTCCAGGGGCTGGCCTTGCCTATTCACTGACAATCCAGTCTTAGAGCAGGACCCTGGATTTCAGATGCAGGAACTTGCATAAATGTACTATGTTTTTGTTCATGATTGTTTGGCAATACCCTACACACACACACACACACACATATATATATAAATCAATATTATTCAATAACAATTCAAGTACTAAAGCCCTGTTTTCAATGGATTGACTTTGAAATATTCAATTTCCATGGATCATTCAGTACAGTAGTGTCCTGTTCTCTATTAACAGTAGCTTAATTACACAATATGTCTCATGAATAGGCTGCTTGCATACAGGATTTGTAATTGCTTGTATGTGACTGACATCAAGTCTTTCTCCTGAAGACGTATCTGAGGTAACTCGTGTTTTTGGGGTAGGCTAAGGTGCTACACCAGAAAATTCTATCAGCTCAGAATGTAATTTGGAGCACAAACTATGTCACCTTGGGATCACGCAGTGTTGAAGCACTGGGTTCATAGCTACTTCACTGCTTACCGGTCACTGACCAGTATTACTGCTGGACCCTGCTACTGTACTGGATGATCATGTAGGAGAGATGAGGCTGAATCGAGGTTACTGCTCTTGCCTTGATTTGTATGCTGTATGCTCAGCAGATCACACCCATGTCATTGAAGCAACGCACACGCACCCAACCATCCACGTGGTGTAAAAGAAAATGCGATTCATCAGACCAGGCCACCTTCTTCCATTGCTCCGTGGTCTAGTTTTGATGCTCACGTTCCCATTGTTGGCACTTTCGGCAGTGGACAGGGGTCAGCATGGGCATCCTGACTGGTCTGCGGCTATGCAGCCCCATACACAACAAACTGAGATGCACTGTGTGCTCTAACACCTTTCAATCAAAACCAGCATTAACTTTTTCAGCAATTTGAGCTATAGTAGCTCATCTGTTGCATCAGACCACACGGGCCAGCCTTTGCTCCCCATGTGCATCAATTAGCCTCAGCCACCCATGACCCTGTTGCCTGTTCACCGCTTTTCCTTCCTTGAACCACTTTTGATAGGTACTGACCACTGCAGACCGGGATCACCCCACAAGAGCTGCAGTTTTAGAGATGCTCTGACCCAGCCATCTAGCCATCACAATTTTGCCCTTGTCAAAGTCATTCAAATCCTTACACTTGCCCATTTTTCCTTCTTCTAACACATCAACTTTGAGGACAAAATGTTCACTTGCTACCTAATATATCCCACCCACTGACAGGCGCCATGATAATCAGTGTTATTCACTTCACCTGTCAGTGGTCATAATGCAGTGGCTGATCGGTACGTGTGTGTGTGTGTATGTGTGTGTGTATATATACAACAGTTAAAATAAGTATTGAACACATCACTATTTTTCTCCCTTTTCTAAAGGTGCTATTTGACATGAAATTTTCACCAGATGTCAGTAGCATGTGTGTAATACTGTGAAATGACACAGGGAAAAAGTATTGAACAAATGACAAAAGGGAGGTGCAAAAAGGCATGGAAAGTCAAGACACCAGCTGAAAAATATCAGTAATTAGAAAGCAATCCTGCCACTTGTCAGTGCAAATTAATATCAGCTGGTTCAGTCCCAACTGATGGCATATAAAAAGGTGTCATTAGCAAGGTGGTACACAAGAAACATCTCATGATGGGTAAAACCAAAGAGCTCTCTCAAGACCGTCACAACCTTATTGTTGCAAAACATACTAATGGCATTGGTTATAGAAGGATTTCTAAACTTCTGAATGTTCCAATGAGCACTGTTGGGGCCATAATCCGGAAGTGGAAAGAACATCATTTCACCATAAACCGGCCACGGCTAGGTGCTCCTCACAAGATTTCTGACAGAGGAGTGAAAAGAATTATCAGAAGAGTTTTCCAAGAGCCAAGGACCACTTGTGGAGAGCTTCAGAAAGACATGGAATTAGCAGGTACAATTGTTTCCAGACAACAGTAAGTAATGCACCCAACTGCCATGGCCTGTATGCACGCTCACCGCGCAAGACTGCATTGCCGAAGAAAAAGCATGTTGAGGCACGTTTTAAGTTTGCTGCACATTTAGACAAGGCTGTGAAATACTGGGAGAATATAGTCTGGTCAGATGAGACCACAATTGAACTCTTTGGATGCCATAAAACACACCATGTTTGGAGGTCAAATGGCACTGCACATCACCCCAAAAACACCATACCAACAGTTAAGTTTGGAGGTGGGAACAACATGGTGTGCGGCTGTTTTTCAGCATACGGCACTGGCAAACTTCATATAATTGAAGGAAGGATGAATGGAAATATGTACCGAGACATTCTTGATAAAAATCTGCTGCAATCTACCAGGATGATGAAGATGAAGCGAGGGTGGACATTTCAGCAAGACATTGATCCCAAACACACAGCCACGGAAACTCTCAATTGGTTTCAGAGAAAGAAAATAAAGCTGCTAGAATGGCCCAGCCAATCACCTGACTTGAATCCAATAGAAAATCTATGGAAAGAACTAAAGATCAGAGTTCATAGAAGAGGCCCACAGAAACATCAAGATTTGAAGTCTGTTTTTGTGGAAGAATGGGCCAAAATCACACCTGAGCAATGCATGCAACTAGTTTCTCCATACAGGAGGTGTCTTGAAGCTGTCATCACCAACAAAGGCTTTTGTACGAAGTATTAAATAGATTCAGAACTATGAACTCTCAGACAATGACATAGCATTTATAGTGAGTTTATTGAGAAGGGATAGAAAAGAATGAACTTGGGCTTGGAGTCAAAAGGGGGCGGAGGCATGGGGTCCTTGTGGAGAGGGAATCCCCCCCCCCCTTTTCCTTTTGGATGAAAGCAATTGAGATAGTTAGGATTATGAACCCCCCCCCCCCCCCAGAGAAAGGAGAGGATGAAGGTGGAGATGGGCAGGAGGTGGGATGCCGGTAATGTTGAGCATGATGGGGAAAAAAAGGTACGTGGTGTTTATATACCTGTAAGGGATCGGAAGAGGTGTGATAGGTTGAGGGGGTTATCTGAGAGTTCTTCTCCCGAATCTCCGTTTTACCAAACTACAAATTCAGTAAGTGTGTTCAATCCTTTTTCCCTGTGTCATTCCATTTTATTACACATAACTTCATTTCTGAACTTATTTTGGTTTCTTTGTATGTATGGATTACTTGGGATGTTACTGACATCTGGTGAAAATTTCATGTCAATAGCACCTTTAGAAAAATGTTGTTCAGTACTTATTTTACCAGCTGTGTGTATATGTATATATATATATATATATATATATATATACACACATACACACACACACACACAAAAGAGAGCTATTTACAACAGTATATGTAAGGAATAAACCAAAACTGGTGGTGCAGTTCTTTGGATATAAACCATGACAGGGTGGTGTGATGCTGATGTTAACCACCCTGAAGTGATTTAGTTCCATAGAACTGCACCACCAGGAGTGGTTTATTCCATTTATACCGTGGCTACAAATCAAAGAAATAATTCAGCACTCATATTAAATTAGGCTACTATTTTGGAGGTCACATGACTGCTTGGACAAAATGGCAGCTTAAAGCTGTGTCTGTCTACCCCTATGTCTTTTTTGTTGTTAATTTTAAGGTAACTTTAACTTGCAAACTTATTTTTTGCTTAGCCTGTGTTTTAAATGTCTGTGTTTTCTTCACAGCTAGTATCTCCTGCTATGCTGGAGAAGGGTAGCACTCCTTCCGAAGTGATTGCCATAGTTGAGACATGCATGCAAAAACAACGCCAATTTTTGGAGCCACAGCTATCACATCTCTTAAGAGATGGGGAAACGCTCTGATACTAAACTCAGTGCCATTCAGTCAGAACTTGTTACGCTGTCCAATATTGTGCACAACATAAAGAAAAACATTTCTGTTCTACACACCAAGGTTGAAACTAATTCAAAGAACATCAGCCGTTGCGAAACAAGACTACAGGAACTGGAATCTAAACTGACAGATTTGGAGGACAGAAATAGGTGCAGTAATATCCACATTGTGGGGCTGGAAGAGGGCATTGAAGGTTTGCATGCATCTAGCATTCGCTAAGTCCCTGGTTTCCCACACTAGCCAACACACAATTCGAAATCATGAGGGCCCACCACATTCATGGTGACACTAACGTGTCAGTGGCTAGCGGGTGGTGTTCAATGTGTCATTTTTTCAATTTATTATTTGGATGTGGGGGAACATGTTTTCTGTTAATTTTAATTATTGAGATGTCTGACTGTAAATCACGAAGGTCTCTTTACTTTCATTGCTACTGCAGCAGTTTAACTTCAATAAGTTCATATGTTTAAGTCAAATATCTTATCCTGGAATACAGGATCTCTCAATATTCCACGTAGGTGGATGAGCTTATGGGACGTCCTACCTAGAAAGAAGATAGATATTGCAATGTTGCAGGAAACCCACTTATTACAGAAAGACACTTACAGACTTACCAACAAAAGATATCACGTCATAGCTTCCTTGCCTTCAGATAGGAAGGCGAGGGGAGTTGCAGTTGTGGCAAAACGCAGTCTCAAACTTAACATTTTAGATAGTTATATGGACAAACACGGGAGGATTTCACTTGCTAAGGTCTTAATAGATGGCAAGAAAATCCCTTTAGTCTCTGTGTATGCCCCAAATTCATTCGATAGGGAGTTCTATAGTGCATTGATGGATCTGATGGTTGATCTCACCAACTTTCTTTTAGTTGTTGGTGGAGACTTTGGGCGTCTGGGATCACAATATAAATAGGATGGGGACATTAGAGGGCAGAAAACAGAAATTAGCTTCTTCACCTTTGCGGGCCTGGGCTAATAACACTGATGTTATTGATTTGTGGCATAATATTAATCCTATGGCAGAAGCGTTTTCCTTTTTTTCAGCAAGACACAAATCCTATATGAGGATAGATTTTATATTTGCATCAAGGGGTGTTTTTCGAGAAGTGCACACTGACCTCATTCCCATTGCTTTGTCAGATCATAGCAGCGTGCTTTGCTCAGATACCCTTGCAGAAACATCCACATGTGCAGCTAGATGGCGGTTTAACACAGCTCTACTTCATAATGAATCTTTTAAGTTACAATTTGAAACACACTTATCTGAATTCGTAAACTTTGACAAAAACTCTGTTTCTGATCCATGGATTTTATGGGATGATGTAAAAGGATTCATTAGAAGTAATTGCATACTTTTTTTACTCCAATCACAGCAAAGCCCAAACTAAAAAATTAGATGATTTAGAAACTTATTTGTCAAATTTGAAGAAATCGCTTCAAGCTAGCTTTAATGACAGAACAGCAGTGGAGCATGACTTAGTTAAAAAAGATATTAACTTTATCTTTAGACGTAGGGCTAAATTTCTTATACACAGGAAAAGACAACGTTATCACATTAACAGTTCTAGACCTAGTCATTTACTTGCCTTGCAACTCCATAAAAATGAATGTTTTTCTGAGGTTTCCTCTGTTCGATCAGAGGTGGGCACGATTTTGTCTGATCCTGTGCAAATCAATCTGGTGTGCCGCTCCTTCTATTCAAAGTTATATAACTCAGAGATTTTTCATGATGAGGATGAATGTGGTCGGTTTCTACAGAACCTTCAGTTGATATGTCTTTCGCCATGTCAAGTTGTTTCAGTTGCCATGTTAATAACAGTTATTTTATTTTAACTGTTATTGTTTGTGGAAGATGTCCCTTAATCACCTCCTCCTCTGCTTTCCACTTTTGATTATTTTAGAAAACTGTCGGGGTACAAAATCAATTGGTTAAAGTTGGCCCTTTTACCCCTCAACAAAGCAATAAATAACACTTTTTTGCCCCCATATATACCAATGGTGAAACATTTAAAGTATCTTGGTATTGATGTTTATCTGTCTTTACATCCTATCGTTAAATCTAACTGTAATAATATGCTTACGAAAATAGAATTGGACCTTGACTGATGGCGACAATTACCCAATTCATTACTGGCACGTATTTCGTTAGTTAAAATGAATATCCTTCCTCATGTCAATTTTGTAAGTGCCACGCGTCCCCCAAGAGGTTACTGGAATAAACTACATTCACTGATTTGTAAATTTATATGGAATGGCAGACGTCCTTGAATTAAGTTTTCTGTTTTAAAGAGATAAAGGTTTGCAGGTGGATTATCTCTGCCTAATTTTCAGTTTTGTTTTTGGTTGTTAAATATTTGTTTTATGCCCTCTCAATCCATGGTTCGACCCCAACACGTCAACCTCATAGCATCCCTTAGAAGAAAATATAGTACACCCTCAGAGGCCTCATACATAGACACTGTTTTTGCAAACATCACACTTAAACAATATAAGTTATGCTCCCAACCAATAATTACCCAAACAATTATCATCTGCTGCTTAGTAGAGCAACATTGTAATCAGAATGTTAAGTGGCATCTTTGTTCTCTGATTTTTAATAATTTAGCTCTTTTGGAGGTCGCCCAGTATCCACTCTGGAGTGGTAAAGGGATTCATCTTCTAGGAGATGTTTTTGATGACGAGGATCTTTCCAGGGGCCTCATTTATAAACCGTGCGTACGCACAAAAAACGCACCAAAACGTGCGTACGCCGACTTTCACACACAATTTGGGATTTATAAAACTTCTACTTGACATGAGAATGTGTGTACCGGTACGATACGTTTGACCCAGGCGTACGCACATTTAGGGCACATATTTGCTCTAAATAGCACACCCTAGCGACCAAAAGAAATTTACACTATAGGTTCCTTTTTCCTGATGATTAATTAGGATCACATTATTATTCGTAACCAATGTTGTTTTGGCCATAAATGATAAATTAATAGATTAAGAGATATGAACAATCAGCAATCACTAATAATCATTATTAGTCAATGTGTCTTTTTCACATTAATAGACTTAAAGCGTGTAAGGATAGCAAGACAGCATGACCATGGCTGCCTTGGCAATGAGGATATTGTGAACTGAATGGTGCGACGGAAAGTGTTTTCAGGGACTGTACCGACTTTTTTTTTTTTTTTTTGCCCACGATGACGATTGGCTCATGAGTCGATTTCGCTTAACATGACTGTACTCTTGGAACTCTGTGATGAATTGAGGCCGGTGCTGGAGTGCCCAACACGTAGCAACCATTCAATACCTGCCCATCTGAAAATCCAGCCCTCATTCAGTCCATGTCATACCATGGATGGTCCCTGAGTTCGATGTATATCAAGTTCCACTACACAGAGGGAACATCAAAAAGCAATTTGCAGCGATGACTGGTTTTCCCTGTCACCGGTGCAATCGACTGCTCTAACGTTGCAATAAGTACGCAGTCAGTAGATGAATAGGTGTAAGTAAATCATAAGAATTTCCATTCAGTAAACATGCGAGTAATTTGCGATGCACAAATAACACCGACATTACGTGGTTGCACGATGGCCAGGGTCATTTCATGATTCGTTCACTCTGATGAACAGTAAAGTTGGAAATCAACTCTGATAATCGTAGCCAGCCACTCATTGACGGGGCTCAGTGGTGGTACCCTCCATACCGCTGCCCGTTGCCCATACACTTGCAGTTGGGGAAGTAGAAGCCTGTTTGCCTCAAGCTTGATGTCGGACCATCTTTTATTTATTTTGATCTGCGTGCGGCTCTCTATACCTGAGAAACTGACAACCGCGGTAACCTCCTGCCATGCAAGGTGTTTTTGTATTTGTTACCCTGGTGCTATGGCCACCTGAAATGATATTTCTTCTAATCTCTGTTTAGGACACTAAATCTTCGATCTCGCAGCTTCTTTTGCAGTTTCTTTGTTTCCCCTGTTTGCTGCCATTATTGCATTTAAAATGTATTGCTCTGTTCTACACATTATTTATAGATCTTACTTAATTGATTTCGACTTCCAGAGCACCATATATGCTTAAATGTGGGCGATTCAGGGTGTGGTTCACGCACTCACAATTGTAGGATTAGTTGTGATTTATAACAGAAGACATGCGTATGTGTACGTAAGTTTTATAAATCAGGATTTTATTTTGCGTACGCAAACTCGTAGGTTTTGGCGTACGTAACTATTTAGGCACGAAAGTACGCAAAGATTTATAAATGAGGCCCCAGGATCTTAAATCTCATTTTAATTTACCTGGCTCTACCTTCTTTTTTTATTTGCAGCTCAGTTCATCATTGCAAGCCTATGGGGTTCCTTGGGGAATGACATTAGTATCTTACCCCTTACAAGACTTGCTGGGTACCCAAGGTAAACTAGGGGTCTGGTGTCCAAATTGTATTTTCTTCTCTTACAAGCTTGTTATAAACCTCTTTCAAACGAAATGTTATGGAAAAGAAATCTTTAAGACTTAAAGGTGGAATAACGTTCATCTCTCCTCAAGGAACCCTTAATCACTAGCTTATTCATTTTAAGTTTGTTCATAGGCTATTCGTAAGCCTTTTCTGAAAATGACAATCAGCTGTATTTGCCCTCTTTGCACTGCTGAGGCTATTGGTTCCTTCATGCATATGGTGTGGGAATGTCCCAAGGTGAATACGTTCTGGGGACAATATTCATCCAAACATTTTACTATCCTTTCTATAGGCATACCATTTTCTCAAGTATTTCTGAGCTTAAAGACTTGAACTTACCAATTAGTAAAACTCAAGTTAACCTAGTGGCAGGTCTTACAGCAGCTAAAAGAATGATTGCTCTGCGGTGGCAGCCCCTACATTTACTCTCTGTTCACCAATGAATTTGTAGCTTCCAAGATGTGGTATGTATGGAGCTATCAACAGCCAGGATACATGGAGCTAATGAAAGAAATATTAATTTGTGGAAAGAACTATTAATTTAATGGTGAGGTACTGCTGATCAACTGAAGAACTTACTGAATAGAACAGACATTTCTGAACAATAAGGGAGTCCTCAAGGTCCATGGGGTGGGGGGAATCTAGGGGGGTTTTTCTTTTTATGTTATTTCTTTTCGTGTCTACTTTCTTATCTGTATGCTGATTGTAATAGTTTCATTTTGTATTGAAATATGTGTATTGCGTTGACAAAATAAAAAAAATGATCACAAAAAAGAACAAAAACTATTAGGCTACTATTTTATTATTTTTGAACAAAATATATATTACAATATGTGCACATGCACAGAGTATAATCCATTCATATGGCTAGCTTGACACATCCAAACTTTAACATTTAATTATTTTAAAAGATACTGTATTAGCCTCCATTAAAAAAACACTGTACATTACTGAAACTGCAGTAACTTAACCCACTAACTACAAATTTCTGAAAGCCAAAGCCATCTACACAGTGGCCGATTAGCTGGTGAATTGGATAACATTACATTCATCTCCGTCATCTTAAATGTACGTATGTGGAAACGGTGACTATAAGCTACATCATACTCATTATGGAAATTAAATTGAACGTGCCCATTAATTGTAAAGTTTGACATTGAAAATGGTAGATCAAACAAGGAATGTGGGAGATTTGATGTTTGAAATTCAATGACAGTGCCCAGCTCCAGCGTTTCCTCTCTTCGATAGATGTTGCCGTTATGTTTGGTTGTAATTGGAATCTTCAGTAAAGTTGAATGAGCTTGCGTATTCATTTCTAACAGTGATAAGGCCACTTTCACTGGAACTGCTTCATAGCCGTACATTATTACTGTGCATTCACTGGGAAATAATGCACACCCCTTCAGCCCATCAGAAACGAGTATTTAACCAAGCTGTGGTATAACAAAGCAATATCACACATGAGGAAGTGCTGTTATAGTGAAAATCAGTACGGCTGTGATTCGATCATAGGCACGAGGCTAATGAGCTACTTTTTAGCATACATGGACAGGCTAGAAATACGGTAGGCGTGCTAGCTAGCTATTGTTTATCATACCAAACTGCAGACTACAGATAGTTAGCTTCTTTTTTTATATATGGAAATGTATCCACATTTGCCCTGTCTGTAAATGCAAATCAAGTTCACATTGGTGTAATCAAATCTTGAATCGGAACATCTGTAAAGAGAAGTGATACATAATAGTAAAACGTCCCAGTGCTGTTGTACTCAATATCATCACTCATTGAATGCCTCATGTTTAATCAAATTACTTGGTCAGAACAAATTGTTGTATAAATTACTATGTTTGTCATTTGTCAGAATTGTTAAATCTGGGCATCTGTAGGTATTTTGACATTGTATTAATTTTCACTAATTCAATCTTCAAATCTGTTCATTCCTTTCAGGTGATGGTCGCAGACTAGAAACAGTATTAGAGTCCATCCAAAAAAACATCCACTCCTCATCCCACATCTTCAAACTTGCCCAGGATGCTTTCAAGATCGCCACACTCATGGACAGCTTGCCTGATATCACTCTGCTCAAAGTCTCTTTGGAGCTTGGTCTTCAGGTAACCAACATTGGACATTTACAGTAGAAATTTATAGACTGAGTGTGAAAGGCTTTCTTGGGGTTCACCTGATCCTTGAGAAAGAATCTCCTGGTTGTGTGGTGTGCAAAGCAAATAAAGAATGTGGGCAGATCCAGACCAGGACCCAAAAAACAGCTGCTGGTTCTTTTTTTTGCCTTTGTGCAACATCATTCAACATTGTGCTCTGTGTTTCTCGCTTCCACCTCTCCATTTTGTTCTCCCTCCTTCAGGTTATGAGAATGACACTCTCAACTTTAAACTGGCGAAGACGCGAGATGGTACGATGGTTAGTTACTTGTGCCACAGAAGTAGGTAAGTAATGTACCTATCCCTTATTTTTTGATGAGAAAAATAAGAGTGGGGGCAATCCTATGAGACAAACATGTGCAACTGCTCCAACTTTTACATTTATTGTATTCATTTTGTTTTAATTTGCCACACCTTGCAGGGGTTTTCGCACTGGACAGCATCATGCAGAGCTGGTTCACCCTCTTTACACCAACAGAGGCCACCAGCATTGTGGCTACAACAGTGATGTCCAACAGCACCATTGTGAGACTGCATCTGGACTGCCACCAGCAAGAGAACCTGGCCAGCAGTGCCCGCACGCTGGCCCTGCAGTGTGCCATGAAGGACCCTCAGAACTGTGCACTCTCTGCCCTCACACTTTGTGAGAAGGACCACATTGCCTTTGAGACGGCCTACCAGATTGTGCTAGATGCTGCCACAACTGGCATGAGCTACACTCAGCTTTTCACCATTGCCCGTTACATGGAGCACCGTGGATATCCAATGCGGGCCTACAAGTTGGCCACGCTGGCCATGACTCACCTCAACCTGAGCTACAACCAAGACACACACCCAGCCATCAATGATGTACTTTGGGCCTGTGCCCTCAGTCATTCACTGGGCAAAAACGAACTAGCAGCTATCATCCCCCTGGTGGTCAAGAGTGTGAAGTGTGCCACTGTACTTTCGGATATTTTGCGGAGGTGCACATTAACTACTCCTGGCTTAGTGGCCTTGCATGGCCGGAGGAACTCTGGGAAATTAATGTCACTGGACAAAGCCCCACTAAGACAGCTCTTGGATGCCACGATTGGGGCTTACATCAATACCACACACTCTAGGCTCACCCACATTAGCCCACGGCACTATAGTGAATTCATTGAGTTTCTTGGCAAAGCCAGAGAGACTTTCCTCATGGCCCACGATGGACACATTCAGTTCAGACAGTTTATTGACAACCTAAAACAGATATACAAAGGCAAAAAGAAACTCATGATGCTGGTCCGAGAGAGATTCGGTTAGCAGATGTTATTGTCCCTCTTTTTACTTGAGCCTGCCTTTGTACAATTTTTAAAGTGACAAAAAAGGACGAAAAAACAAAAATCAACAACAAAAAACAATAATGCAGCCACACCGGTGTTATGTGTATAGAACTACTTTGTTCGCAAAAAACAGAAACTTGTCATGTTGTGAAAGTTTGTGTGTTTCTTTTTATGTGTATGAAAGAGAGAGAGAGGCAAAAGAGAAAAGCAAAATGTTTTGGTTTACACTGAGTATATGTTGTCCAGTGGCAAAAGCCCACATAGCTCTCCTGTTATTTCTGTAAACATTCACAGCCTCAAAGATAAAAAAAAAAAAAAAGTATGGCTTTAAACCAAACAGAACACCTCCATCCTAAGTGACAAGTACCTCGTACGGATCCAGCTTTATTCCTTTGTAACTCCATTCTTGTTTTTCAGTGTAGTTGAAAAAAATCACAAAAGAAACACAAATGAAAATACAGTTTTACTTTACTACAAAAAAAGATGTCCAACTCCAGGCTGATCACGTGGCTTTGCAGTGCTGTTCGTCAAAAAAAGCATGTCACGCAGTGCTTGTGCGTGTGGAAACTTAGCAACTGTCAACATACATTCTCAGGGATTTCTCAAGAAAAAAAAGAAAATAAAAAGAAAGAATGAGAGCATTTATTGTACTGTATATATGATAGTATATGTCTGAATATTGAAAAAGTATACGTTAACTAATTTATAAAGAATATTCTATGTAATGCAAAATACTTGAAGCTACAGTAGCTTGGTTTTAAACAAAACATATCAGAAGGACTAAAGTGCGCCTTGCTTCAGGGGGCTGGCTCAGGTGGTGAATTTATATGCTGGCATCTATGCAGAGCCACCTATTCAATGCATGATTGGACCGGTATGTATTTAAAGAAAATAAATGGGTATATTTTGTATCTGGGTACAAAATATATTTCTGTTGTACACACACTTGTAAAGGGCACCATAGATTAAGAGGGATGACATAGACGAACCAGAGCATCGAGCCTTAGCATTAAGATGACAGAATGCAAGACTGTAGGCCCCGTGCCTCCAAGCCTAGAAATGTAGATCCAACAAAATGGCTTAAAAAGTCCAGTTTTTTTATTAATTAACATTAATCTGAAACTACAGTGTAAATTTGGCCTAACCACATCTGCATATTTTTCCACAGTAAACAAGAAGGTCTTTGAAAGCTCCATTCATGCACAGTAATAAATACACATCAATTCTGCAGACATCTTGACTTTGTGCAGGACAGAAAGTTGCTGTGTAGAACTGACTGTTCTAATTTTTTAGCTTTTTCCTGCTCTTTTTTATTTTGTTTTTCTCTAGAATTCCTCAAACAAGAACAGCCTTCTTTCTTGCCTTGTCTTAACGCTTTAAAATAACCAAACTGGAGTTCTAACAACCAAACTTGTTCATTAATTGAAAAGCCAACCAACTTTGGTTTCAATTTAGTGTCTTTAATTTTAGCTGAATGGTTCTGAATCTTGTGCTTTAAAAAGCAATTTTTCTTATATTTTTGGTGCAAAATGTTGTCTAGTGTCTCTTGTTCCCTTCCTTAGAGGTATGTTAGTAGCTCTTTTTGTTTAGAAACTGAAGTACTATGTTCTCCATTTTATTTATTATAATAGGTAAACGATTGTACTTCATCACCTGTGTCAACATGCTCATGAAGTTGAAATTAAGATTTGATACACGATATCAATTTATTTATGTAACTAAATCACTGTTTTATAAACTTGTTAATGATTCATTTTTTTTGTTTTAATTAAAATTAGTTTTTTGAGAGGTAAAATTGCTTGCTGTTTTTTGTGACTTTATTGTTGAATGTCCTAATAATAATAAGAAAAAAAGAAGAAGAATGTATTGTTGTTGTTATTATTATTATTATTAAGTAGAAAGTATACCATTATCACAGGGAAAACAATTATGATGAGAATAAAATGATTGTCCTTTACAGATGGTTTTAACAGAAAAATTCAAATAACTGACCAACTGAAAGCAGAGTAACAGAATATCTGTTAAGTTGTAAGCATGATCGAGCATTTTTAAGAAACATTGATGGCTAAAGTGAGATAATTATGATAAGACATACATAAGATCAAAAATATGGTTCTGGTATTGCTATTGCAAACCTGTTTGCAGTTTTTAAAAGTTATTTAGTTGAAAATTATTTCATTGATGAATTCAAAATATTATACCTTATTTTATTTACATTTTGATACTTCTATCTGTAAGTAAAGGTAAAAATGTTCTAATTAAACACGGTGTACTTCAAGGTGTTCTTGATTATAAGATTGAAAATACCTGTAATACAATAATTTTGTCCTAGCTATTTTAGAATGTCTTTGTTGACTAGAGAATAGTTCAGTTGTTTCACAAACTTTTTGAATTTGTTGTAAACTTTTTTAACTGGTTAACGTATGGAGGAATTACAGGCAGATGAAAATGTGTCACCAAGCAACTAACAGCAAGGATTCCATCTGATAAAGAAGCACAGCATGTGGAGGACATTTGAAACAATTGTTCCTGCTTCAAACCACCTTTCAGGCTTAGGGATGGTAAAGTAGCATGAAATGAGTGAGTCAATGAAAACATGAAAAAATAAATACTAATTTTTAAATATATCCACCACAATATGAACTAGATCCAAATCTATGTATAACATACATTTATAATTATTTGTAATATTTTGATTTTACCATTTATAATTGGTTTTATCAAAACAGATTAATATTTTTTGGGAATCTGAGCATCTAGTTGTGCAGCTTGCTGCTTTCTTTCTGGCCAGTGTCCAGGCATATTTTAGAAGTACCAAATGAACACAGCTGTTATTTTAGTTTGTGCCACCTACTGTCATGTTCAAGGGCAATGAGATTTCAGCTATTGGGGAAATATCTAATATACATTTTCTGGACAATTTTAACATTACCTTACATCAAATAGCATGATGACTGCATCTGCATTGATTTGTCTAGTATCTTGCTAGTCATAGTGGTAGCAAGATAAAGGAATTAAGGAAGTAGTTTGACAAGCTGCTTTATTATATAAATAATATATCATATGTGATATCATTTTTGATCAGGTATACTTGTGGATATTAATGTTCTCCTCTATTTACATTTATGTTAATTCACCAACTGTTGCAATTCAGTGTATGCTCTAGAAATGTGGGTTCTTCAACTGGTTTCAATTTTGTTGAGTCAGTCATTCCTATTAGAACAATGTCCATATATTGAGACATGAGTCAAGAAGTATACATACATGGCTTTTTTGAAAGGGGACAGTTGGGGAGGTATGTTAGTATGTTGAGTATGTTAATTTGGCTCCCTAGATCAACTTAAGTATTGATAAAAATCTATTTGTAGAGAAGTAATTAATAGTTATTCCCCTTGCTCTACATGTGTGATCAGCTCTTCAAGAATCAAAAATACAAACAAACCATAAATATAGATGTGGCCAAAAATATTGGTACCCTTCCAACTTCAAAAAAAGAAAAACAAAAAAATCCCAGTTTTCTCTATTCTTGAAACAAGACAGAAGTGTATGTTTTTTCAAGTATTCTTTATTTCACATTGAATAGATCAGAAACTTTTGATTTATGACTGAATATATTATTTAATATAATAAAACAAATGAAATGGCATGGAGAAAAATATTGGTACCCTTAATATTTTGTAGCCCAGTCTTTCAAGGCAATGTCTGCAATCACACCATTTCTGTAATTTTGAATAACATTTCTACACTTCTCCGCTGGTAGTTTGACCCACTCTTCTTTGGCAAACTGCTCCAGCTCTCTCAAGTTTAACACATGCCGTCTCCCAACTGCGAGTTTCAGCTCTTTCCACAAATTCAGATCAGGACTCATTGCAGGCCACTTCAAAACGGTCCAATGTTTTCTCCTCATCCATTCTCGGGTGCTTTTGATGTGTGTTTTGGGTCATTATCTTGCTGGAAGACCCATTACCTGCAACTGAGGCAAAGCTTTCTGAAACTGGTCTGTACATTCTGCTCCAAAATGCTTTGATAATCATCTGACTTCATTGTGCCCTACACAGATTCAGTGAAACAACCCCAAAACATCACTAAGCCTCCTCCATGTTTCACAGTAGGCATGGTGTTCTTTTCTTTGAAAACTTCCTTTTTTTCTCTGTGAACATAAAGTTGGTGTGACTTACCGAAAGACTGTTTCATCTGTCCAAAGGACATTCTCCCAGAAGGACTGTGGTTTGTCAACATTCATTCAATCTGGCCTTTTTGTATTTTGCTTGTAGAAGAGGGGTCCTCCTGGGTCCTGTAACATGAAGCCAATTTTCATGCAGACATGGTGCTACTTGAGACTGTTGTACCTTGTGCTTGAAGGTCGACTTGGATCTATTTCAAAGTTTTTCTGGGTTCTTTCTCGACCATTCGAAAATATGTCTTTTCAATCTGAGGCCAATATTGCTCTTCGGACCATGTCCAGAGATGGGCCTTACACATTTATTAATATTGGCAACTGTGGTCACGCTCAAGCTCTTTAGGGATGGTCTTGTAACCTTTACGTTGAACATGCTTAGCTATTACCTTTTTTCTTATCTCCTCAGACCAGTCTCTGCTTTTCCTTCTGTTTGCCATGTTCAATGTGATCCTTACAGTGGTATAAAACAGGTGGATGAGTAATTTCAGCACAAAACACAGCCCAGCCCTGGTTCAGCTATCATCCTGTCCTGTCCCTCCCGCCCTCCCTGTGCCAAGAACTGGACCCTACTTACCATATTTACTGTTATAACTGCAATAACTGCAAATCTGGTTATTCTACATAAATTGTTATTATCACTGTTATTGTACTTGTTGTTCCTGTTATCATTTCAATTATCATTTGAATCAGTAAGAGTTATGTCAGCCATCACCACTCTCCTGTCTACCTGTTGTACACCCTGCGCCAGCCAGAAGCAGATGGGCTCCCCCTCTGAGCCAGGTTCTGCTCAAGGTTTTTTCCTGTTTGTCAGGGATTTTTTCCTTTCCACTGTTGCCTTGGCTTGCTCCAAGGGGGTTAAAGGTCAGGGATCAGTTGTAAAGCCGCTTTGTGACAACTTGTTGTAAAAAGCGCTATACAAATAAAATTGAATTGAATTGGAAATACCTGTAATACTAATTCAATCAGAATAGCTTGCTTAAACTATAAGCACAAAGCAATTATTTCTTACAAATTTCAAAGGGTACCAATAATTTTGTCCAAGCTATTTTAGAACATCTTTGTAGAACAGGCAATAATTCAATTTTCAAAACTTTTTGATTTTGTTCCAGTTCAAACCACAGACACACATGTTTAGATAAAAGACTTTACATTGAATGGCGAATGGTGCTTATTTCAATAAAATGCAACGGTACCAATATTTTCGGCCACATCTGTATATTGCTTGTATAAAATCCGTAAATTGAAACTAGTCCAGCTGTTTAGACAACTTTGAAATTAAAGTCAATGACCCCTCCCCAAACAATGCCTCTAACTGGAGTTTTCTTGGAACAGGAGTTCTTGTTACAACTTCTCCAGAAGTAATGGCACTAAAATATGTTAAAAATACACATTTTGTTTATGGTTATTGTTTTGACTGTTTTAGGTTCCATTATACAAATATGTATGATCCTGAAGGTTGTAAAGATTCTTTATGTCAGCATTCCTCTTTCCTGTTCCAGGATAGCTGCAGTCAAGAGGGATTTCTAACAATCCAGTGTGACAAAGGGATTTACTCTGTTGCCGCTGATGAATGAATGCTGAATGCTGTATGAAGACAATATGTCCACCCATTTCTTGAGTTGACACCTTAGGAGAAATCAATGGGGCCAAAGGGTTTTTATCAACAGTGACATGTAGATGTGATATGAAAGGAATAAAAGATGTGCAATCCAACAACACTTCCTGCCCAGGGTAAAGAATCAGACCCCTTTTCCCCTTTATTCTCAACAAATGTATTTGCTATGAAGTGTACCAAACAAGACAGTATGTTTCCAGTTATGTTCTGGAAAATCAAATGGCCAATAATATTTCATGATTTAAACCTAATTCTTTTCTGTCTATCTCTGCAAGTTGAATAGATGGAATTTACTATTTCTCAGGCTATTTTGGCTATTCGTATCAACTGGAAGCAAGCAAACAATGACGTTACCAACACTTGACTGAACACTGAGCTACCCAACCAGGAACTGGCTAAACTGGCTGTGGACTGGGATTCTTTATGGCCCTGTTTGGTGGAAAGAAATAAGAGGTACCATACTTCATAGAGGCTTCCTCCCCACACACAATATCACTCAGGGAAAGTACTGGTTCACTGCCATTGCAAAAGCATGCAGCTATTATAAAACTTCTTGTTCAATCCACAGCTTTTGAGTGTGGAGCCTAGATAGCTTAACATATAATGAGCTAGGGAAATGAGGCAATTCATTCACCATTTCATTCACAGTGTATGCAATGGATTTTGTGGGCTTCTGTTCCTCTTTTTATTTCACCAGGAAAGGAAACACAGTGTTTGCTCTTTTCTTCCCCTTCTTTCCAACCTAAGTGGAATTCCTTTCTTTGAGGTCAGTATATTAGAGGCCAAGAGGAGCAGCTGCCTCTTACCATTTTATGTTGTTTTTCTCCCTTTTGGGAATGCTTTACTTTAGGATTTTGACCGTTTTTTGATCCTTCATGCAACCAAATTAAAACTTACATGAGAGAAATGTTATATCCAAGCCAGTTATTTTATGTGTGTAAAGATTGTCACATCCTGTGAATACAAAAGTGAGGTTTTTCAATTCAGGCATTGTAACCAGCCCCCTGGTGTTGCACTAAAGACATGCAGATGGTAAGAAATAGATCTATGAATGGAAAATATTTAATGCATTTTTCATTATAAAAATTATCAGATACAACTATGAGTGAAAATAGAGGGTCAATCCTTGGAAAATGTAAACCTGTAGAAATGGGTTTTCGGAGATCTCAATGCGATTAAAATCCTTGAATTAAATACTGCAAATACTGATCCTATAAGGGTCCTCCAACTTTTCTGCCCTGCATGTCCCGGGTGTGGCCGCACAAGCCAGGTCAGAAAACAAACAAATATTTTCCACGTGACTATTTCTGTGGAAAAAACGCTGAGCGCCCACAGGTGAGAATTCCCCCCTAATTGAACATAATTAAAATTTGAATAATAATTTTAGTGTGATGCCAATTACAAGAAACAATTAAAATGACAAGACATATATAGTCTTGTTCATATATACAATATATATATACAATAAGGCTCGCAGGACACGCAGTTGGGGCTGACATCTCCTCTGCAATGCAAGCTCTTAGGCGCTGCCCTGGGGTCTCCTCCATCACAAAGGGCACTGGGTCTGAACATGTGTTTCCCACATTGTCTCCCATGTCTTCCAGGACATCCCCAGCTTCCAGGCCCATGCACAGGCAGCAATGACCTTCAAGTGCAAATTTTGGATGCACCTCCAGGGCAGAGAAGAAGACACTCCTCCACTGTGTCTTCATGAGACCAAAGGCCCACTCAACAACCGATGTAGCCCTTGCCTGGTGGCGGTTAATACGGGCTTCCAGTGGCCCCTGGAAAGCCTATTCTATGTGAGCTTACACAACCCATGTTGCTTTTTAAATTCTCCGTATATCTACAAGGCTCATTTATTTTTATGTTTAACTCTTTTAGCTGTAACAATGTAAAATCCAGCTTAAGTTAATGCATGGTAATGGGTTGAGCTAAAAGTGGTTTCATGATCATATCAGTTGTTTTAGTAATTATTTAATGGCTTTCTCCTTAAGTGAATAGCTTACATTGAGATCCAGTGTTGATTAAGGTTAAATAAATGACATAAACAAACATTTGTTGAACACAGATGTAAAAATAAATCCATTTAAATTCTACTTGAGTACCATGTTATTTGTCCTCAGCAACCACACACTTATTTATTACACATTTACACTTTTTTCCATTTTAAGTGTATGTTTGTGCTCCAATGTCAATCATATGCTTTTAAATTCAAATAACTACAACCTAATCTAGAAGGTATAGTAACCTGGAGACTATAGTCATCCCTCTGATTATTGCGTGAGAAAGCATTCAATTCTCTGGACTTTGCAATTCATCAAGAATTACTAAAATAAAGTCCTATTTACAGTATGTCTGGCTACTAACATGGAAGATTCAAATGGAACATTATTTAATAAACAGCCACTGTAAACCATCTTCTTATGTATAGAAAATTTCTATGTTATTAATGTAATCGATACAATAGTCAACATATGTTAAGACAAAGCAGTTTCCAAGAAACTGGGCCTTCCGGAACTGGAATGCTTCTGGTGCACCCGAGTCACCTCAGCAAACTTATGTATATATTATTTTTATTGGTGACTATTTTTGTACACACTGCGCTTTCATACATCCGTTATGACAGAAAAACACTTTTGGAATTACAATCGCCACCAAGATCGGACTTTCAACTGACTTTCTACATGGCAAACGCTGAACTCTCCTGGGTCCTTTGTTTGCCTGCACGCCGCTGGTGGAAACCTAAGAAAGAGAAGCGAGCCAGCGTTCTGTGCAGAAGCCGGCAGAGAAGCAATAACCCTCCTCTGCCCAATATTCTGCTAGCTAACATTCAGTCTTTAGATAACAAGCTAGACGAACCAATGGGACATAAGGAACTGCACTGTTCTAGCTTTCACTGAGACATGGCTGGAGTTACCAGACTGTGCCGTTACACCGGAGGGTTTTTCCAGTCTAACGGCTTGACAGAACTAAGGACTCAGGCAAGTCAAGGGGTGGTGGTGTGTGCTTTATGTTTAACTCTTAGTGGGCCACGAAAGCTTGTGTTTTAAGCACTGCTTGCCGGTTCTGGAACTACTGACCATTATAGTCAGACCATTCTACCTCCCCTGTGAGTTCAGTTCAGTCCTCCTCACAGTTGTTTACATTCCACCGCAGGCTGATAAATCATTAGCTTTAGATGAACTGTATAGGATTGTAATTGGACTACAAAACTCACATCCAGAGGCTGCGTTTATTGTTTTGGGAGACTTTAATAGAAACAACATGAAGAAGGTTCTCCCTAAATTCTACCAGCATATCTCCTTTAACACCAGGGGTGGACAGACTCTGGATCACTGCTATACCACATTCAAAAACTGCTGTAAACCCCTCCCTGCCCTGCTTTTGGAAAAGCATACCACTGCTCCATTCTACTATTATCTACACACAAACAGAAACTGAAACAGGCAAAACCAGTTTCCAGGGTCATTTACAAATGGAACAAAGAGGCTGATGGGGTCCTTACAGAACTACTTTGAGACAACAGACTGGCAAATGTTTGAAGATGCAGCTGATGGCAACATCAATGAATATGCAGACTCTGTCATTGGCTTCATAAGTAAGTACATTGATGATGTGGTTCCAAAAGTTACTGTCTACAACTACCCCAACCAGAAACCTTGGGTCAGGTGGGAGATTCGCACAAAACTTAGAGCGCAGACCACCACTTTTCACTCAGGAGACCCTGATGCCTACAAAGCAGCCAGATATGACCTCCAGCAGTCCATCAGGGATGTCAAGAGGGACTACAGGGACAAAGTGAAGTCCAACTACCACAGCTGCGACCCCAAACAGATGTGGAGTGGACTACGCTGTATCACGGACTACAAAAAGAAAAACAAGGACATTGTTCAGCCCACCGTATTGCTCTCGGACAAGCTCAACATCTCTTACATTAAGTTGATGCAGTTAACACAACATAAGTCTACTTGTGGACGAATATATAACTTCCATGGTGTTTTCTGATGGATAATTGATGCATTCTCATGACTCATGATGATAAGCTATTCAGTGATTAATGCAACACTAAATAATAATCCTTATACTATTGGTTGGGTACAATTCTAGTTTCTGTTGAAGAAGATGCAAGAAGGTGTACATTACATTTGTATAACAGTGCAACTATCAAGTATTTCTGGCCAAGATGTTTAATCACCATTCCAAATTAATGTTTTTCTTTCTTTAGTTGATTATGAAAAGGCAAAGAGGTGCTGCAGGTAGGCAGAGGTGCAGTCTGCTGAGTAGAGCTTGGGGAGCATGCCATGTCAAAAAAAAAACCTAAAGAAAATATACAGCAGCTCTGAAGAGGATATGTGAAAGTGCATAGGCAGAGATGACTTCCTCTTTTCAAAAAACACAAATGCAAGTGCTACATTGATTGTCTCTAGGAAGCCTTGCTGCAAATCATGTATACTTACCATAAATTTTCAGTGTTTAACTTCAATGAAGAAAAGAGCTGCCAACAACAGTGTTGTTGTTGTTTCTTCTTGCAGCAATCTCTCAGAAAAACTAGAGACAAACACATAGGGTAATAATAATGGAATACTGTGACTGATACCAATCCTCCATTTTGGGCAATATCCAGTTTTCTCAACATTTCATAATCTCAATAAGAGATGGATGACTACACCTGACTACAAATACAGTTGACACAGATGGACTTACCACAGTAAAATAGACTAAATTGTCCTGCATAGTATCTCAGCAGAATTATATCATTTTTTTAAGTCTTTGTCTGAAAATCTCACCATATTATTTATTTCCAAATGTTATGCAGATACATGTTCTGGACCCCACCCTTCTTAGGATGGGGCCCAGAACAGGTATCTACATACCATTTAAAAATTGCCTTTTTTACCATTCTTTGCTCTCTCAGATAAGCACCTGTACCTACTTCTGTGTAACGTACTACATTCTTCAGTTTTCTTTTTATTCCCAAACCAATGGACTGGACTGTTTTCTTCTACTACAGTGATATGAACTCTCCGGTTTGTTGTATGCGGCTAGTGCCGTGCAATGGTTCCGTTCTTTTTACTACATCTAGGGAACATTCCCTAATGGACATTGTCTACAAACTGAAACTTTTTACAGACTAATCTGGGATGTTGATGGACCACTGGAGGCTTCCCGGTTGATCGGGCTCAGATTACATCTCGCAACAGTCAAGCATCTGATGACATGACCGCTGCGACTGCACCGCCCTCGGCTCATCTCCGCCGCTTGTGGAGCTGCCCTCTGCTGCGTACTTCTCCATCTACTCCTGTACCGCCCACACTGCCTGACAACTTCACAGTCCCGGCCCCCAACTATCTCTCTCTTCACTGAATTTCTGCTGCCTTCTTCTGCCACTTTTTGCATCACTTACACACACCCTCCCGAGATATCCTCCACTTTCATGTCCACACTCTGTTACTGGGTTTGTCTGCCCTCCCTCACAACACAAACAAACCTCTGAGCCTGGACCCAGTAAGCAAAAGAACGTCTGCAAGACGTCTTAGAGACGTCTACAAAAGATCTGCGGAACAGCTGGAAGATGTATTCTAGAGATCGTTTGCTCAGAGGGAAAGTGCCTCTGAGACATCTGTGTTTGATCTTAAAACAATGTTTAGCTGCTGTATTCCAGATGTACATGAATATCTCACAGTAAAAGTTACATTGGCCTTACCTCTTATAAAGATCATTAAAATGTATTAATATGTCTTTTTTTTCATCTGCTAGACGTAATTTTACAACGTTTAGCCGCCCTATATAAGACATCTATCCTAAACTAGGTTTATCGTGGACAAGAAATAAGACAGTATATGTAAAATTTAAAAATGTTTATTAAATGGAATGGAAATGGAAATTGCAAGGATTATTTCTGTCCGGGTGCCAGTCTCAAAAAATCTTACAGGCATCTTTCAGCTTCGGCCTCAGTGGCATGTATCAGTGGGTTTTTTATAGCGGCCCCTGCAAATGATAGAGCAGGGAAACGTGAACTGTTTATTTGATACGTGTAATTCAGACTGCATCATCAAGGTATGAGAACAAACGTCATTCCCTCTGATGTACAAAGCCCTGAAGCAACAGGAGTCAGGCGGACTATTTGATGAGAGCTTTTCAGGTGAATTCATTGTTAAAGTATTCTTACTTATGTATCCTGTTTTATTTATCTATTTTCCCTAGATTTAGGCTTTATAGAATGAAAAATATATGAGTGATAGCATAGAAAGTAAGTCGTTCTACTCAACATGTGAGATTAACGTTACCGAATTAGCCTATGTTAAGAAAAAGAGCCATCCATATTTTGGATAAATATCTAACAGCAGATTTATTTTTTTAAATGGTATGCAGTTTTTCTACTTTTATTCATGAATAAAGTTGAACTTTAAATAGTTCATGAACCATGTGGCCATTGAGTAAATTTGACTTGCAACGGTCTTTCTGTACGGCTCTGGTCCTGCGCACACACACGTGGCCATGTAGCCTAGGCTATGGTATTGGGCGTGCACTCTGCATGCACCAATTGCAACAAGGTCCAACAGGTTAGTTGGTCAGGTATTGGGAGGTGGATGAAAAAGAGAATGGTGGAGTCTAGGAAAGTGAACAGTGGCGGCAAATTGTATCGTGTAGAAACATCTAGAGATTCTGGACAGCTCACATCCGATACCTACTGATAATGACTGCTGCACACTTCAGTTCCTTCGGGGAAAAAATTGTCAGGGCAATACCAGAGAGGTTTACAAGCAGAGGCTTTGATATAGGCTGCTAACACATTTTGATCTGCATCTGGTTTAATTTGTAAAAAATGTATAATTTCTTCAATATTCAAGTCAACTGAGTCTTACCATCTTCTTTTTATATTACGAAGTTTGGAGACACTCCTCAAGCCTGTTGAGGGCCTACATGTCCTGTAGAGGAATTGGGAAGGAGTCTTCCTCCTGCTGTGGTTGACCCCTTCCTCTTGCTGAATTCATCCCACCCTGCACCAAGCTTTCCACCATGTTTGTGAGACGGCCAGTTCGGAGGTCCATCTCACGGATAGCCTCAAGGAGGACCCTTTCAAAGACTGCATGAAAAAGATGAGTATTAAAGTGCAATTTTATGTTCAAGTTAATTTGTATTATTGATAACATCACTTAAAGGCACAGTCCACAATTCTAATGAAAGTTTTGAGCTTAACAGCCAATCAAATTGCACCGTTCCTTTCCATGCTACCGAAGAAATGTGTGGATTGGCTGGCTTAGTCTGAGCCATGAGGAACAATTTTCAGAATTTAACAAGAAAGTGTAGTATTGGATTAGATAACTACTATCATTCAGGCTCAGGATGAACAGAATAAATAGATCACAGTTTAATAATATAATGACTATATATTAACATTTATTTACATAAGCAACAAACATTTGACCGAATGTTTTGGATGTCACATTCACATGTGCACTGCGTGGTGCTGTAACGCCACCACCCCTGCTTTATGTTTTCACTTGCTGAAACCAAAGAACACAACAAAGTCTCTTGTCTGAATGTTGTACAACTGTTTTTGTGTCATCTTACTAGTACTGGCTTAACATGGAAAATCAATGTTTGTCCCCATCTGTCAGGCTGAGGGTTATGTGTTTTTTTTTTAATGAAAAGGTTAATATAATTTTTAATGTGCAGATCTGCAACCATACTACATACTTCAGCCAAATTTGATAGTAAAGTCCAAGTATGCACTTACATGTACTGTCATTGCCCACGTACCAACTTGGGTTTTGTTGCACAGTAGGTGCTGTTTGTAAAAAAAAAATTCACAAGAGAATTAAGTGTCATTCTGCACAGATCCTCACATTTACAATTTGAGAACTCAGTCCATTGTAATGAATTAACTAAACTATCATCAGAGTTTGTATACCCCTCACATATTTAGCATAATTTATGATATACTTTAACAATGCAATGTTTCTATTCCAGTTCCTGTTTCATTGTTTCTCTTATGACTTACTTGTGGTTTGGTTGTGAAATGGCCAGCAGCGACGGTCTGGCCTTGCATTTAATGCTGCTATACAGAAAATTGAGAGTTGAACATTTCTTTTTAAGTCAGAACATGGATAACAGTGGCATGGAAACTAAATTAAAAACTTCCTTAGGTTACATATGAATGATTTCACATTGAAAATTGGTCCCAACTTCTGCCGTTTCAGTGACAACTTCGACTTCTATAACTCGTTAATACATTTTAAGGTTTTGCCATTGTCATTGTATTGTATTTTTGGAAACGTCCATTACGACCCAGAGACAGTAATAGTTTGGTTCCAGTTCACCATCAAAACACGACCGGACTTGTGATTGACCTGGGATCTGATCGACGTGCGCCTAGGCCTGTCTGACAACGCTGTTTGGTGAGAACTTGCAGCCTAATCTAGAACAGCCTAAACTGTTTATATTAATAAATTAGTGTTAATCTGTTGAATTTATCACTGCTTCTCTGGTACTCTTTTCGGTTTTGGATTCTGTGTAGTGGCTTATTGTTATGTCCATCCCTGTACACCTGGTTATTGCAACGCAGGTGGATTTTGGGACATAACACAAACAACATATAAATGGGGCTTTGAGTGGCTTAGTGAGACAGTAGTCTTAAATGTTTAATTATAGGTACGGTCACATGATATTGAAACCCTGTTTTCAAACTGTACCGATTTGGTTCACACCATTTCCCCCTCGCTGTGGTGGTGAGGGGGTGTTGGCACATTGGGCAGCCTTTTCTTTTTTGGTGGAGGCCTGGAGTCTGGGGCCTCATCTTCAGAAGATGAATAGTTTTTTCTTCTACAAAAGAAATTAGGATAGCATTGCTTTAGAATTTAATCATTCTTAATCAGTATAACATCAAATTGCTGGCACAACTCTCTCTTCTTTCAGTTTCCATAATCTGACTGGATATCTGAAGTGTAACAGGACTGCTTCCATCTGCAGACTGTGTTTTCAAAGGATTCTAAAAAAAAAAATTCCTTAATGTTGATATAGTTGTTTGCTTCTGTAGATTAGATAGATATCACGGTGGATGGAAATGTGCACAGATTCTTTTAGTTGAATTTTTAAAAAAGGTAGAAATACAGAAAGACACCCTAATTTATTATCTTGGTGGTTGAAGAGTTATGCAAGAACCTGTAAATTTCAAATTGAACTTTTGCTTAGAGCTACATTTGCTTTAAAAAAAACTTATATGGGTTTTGGGGGAGGGGGGGTCATAAGCACAAAAACAGTGGTGTGTATCTTCCATCATTGTGTTTCATTTTTACCTGTTTCATATAGGACCCTTGCTGGATGCCTTGTCCACCCTTCGTCTGGCTGGGGGACCTCAGCCTTCTTCACACTCTTCAGGAGCCTGGTTTGGTCCTGATATGGAGGCCACCATGTGAAGCCAACTTTGTGCCAGGACTTAGCAACTGGTTCAGTGTTCCCCTCCTCCATGAATTCCACAATGAAGAACATCTTGCCCTTTGTCTGCACCACCGGTGGACCAGACCACACCCAAAATGAAATGAATGGATTGTGTGTGAAGAGGTGAGATGCATTGTGTAGTATAAAAAACAAAAACAGTCAATTTGTTTAAAAAAAGGGAAAAATTTAAATAATTTTTCATTGCAGTGCAACAGGAATGGAAATAAAATTTCCGTTAGTGGGGATTACGAAGGCCTTTCTGTTTATATCAGGGAATCTGCATATGTTCATCGTTTTAGACATGCATGGATGTTTAGGAGTGACGATGACAGCGGATATTTGAAAAAAGGTTTGTGCTGCTCAAACTCAGTGTATACCACAAACACATTGTTGAGGTGTAAAATGTTTCTAGCCCTCTTGACTTTGCCACGCAAGTAAAAATAACAGTTGGCCTCATCAATCTTCAGTGTAAATTTGGGTGTTTTTATTTTTTTGTATTGTGTTGCATGTTCCAAATTAGGTGGAAGAGGGCCAAAGCTGTGTTCCTTGCCCATTTGAGTTTTTTTTAGACATGCTGGTTGAAAAGGGCTTCTCCGAAAGTTTTCTCACAATTTGGCTGACAGGCCTGCCGGTTTCCCAAATGGTTACCCAAATGGTTTTCATTTTGGAAGGCACTGAAGCTGTCCAGGGTGTCATGGTTCTTCACATCTTGTGCGAGGTGAATAAGGTTGTGAACATTGTATGTTACAAATTTTTGCCTGTATAGCTTACTAAAATGAGTTACAAAAAGACACTAAATGTAATTAGCATTATTCAAGTGGTCTCCAGTCAGACTTGCATCACTCAGAATATAATTGCCTAAAAACAGTAAAAGAAAGTTATAATAGACTTGAGTGCTAACAGTTTCTTTGAGTAATGCTGGCCCAGTGTAAAGCAGAAATTGTCTAAATTCTGTGGCTTTCCATCTGTCAATTTCTTTTAGAGGACTTGGTTTTCTCCCAAATTCTTAGGGCACATACTGCTGAATTTCCACCAACCTCTCTGATAAGTAAGTCACCTGCGACCCAGACAACATGCACAAAACTTAATCAAAACATAGCCACAGGAGCAGAAGGTGTCGGACAACACCGTGGCATACTAAGTGCATAATCTTGTGGGAATCTGGATACCATCCCCAGTCCAGTCCTCTCCAGAGGTGATGTTGCATGGTGGTGGTCAGCATCTGCCCTCTCCCTAAAACCCTCATCAGACCGTTCTGGCAGGTCAGTTCTGGGAAACGTCATCCTATTTTCCAAATATTCCCATCCTGGATGCACTTTTCACATCCATGATACCCTGTGTGGGCTCTAATGGATTTGATAAAGGTACATGCTGGGGCATCGCACACCATAGAGAAAAGCTTTAGTTTTAATTGAAGTCCCTCAAAATCAAAACCATCCTGTAGCTGGCAAATCTCATTTACAAAGTCCTCCAGAAACTCTGCAGGTGAGGTTGGCTTGCTGGTGCCACATTATAGGCCAATGGTGACTGGGTCTGTTTTTGGTAGGTTTAGAATTGTGCCTAGGATTGGCCGGAGCTGTGTTCCACAGCTGTTATACAAAGGCAGCCCATCTATGTTGACTTGTAACTGCAGCTCGTGGACTTTAAGTGCATCTTTGTTTTCTTGTAGAATGTTACTGATGGACTCCAGCACACCAAAATAGTAGAACTGACCACCAGCTTTTTGACACAACTTTGAGCTGGTGGAGCGTGCTGTACCAAGCAAAGTCCATGCATCTTTTGGCAGCGAAGGATGATGCTTGCCAAGCACAGCCAGCAAACTGTTAATAGCAGTATGACTTATCCTGTGTTTGGCTGCCCATCTGGACAACTTGTCAAGCAATTTGTCTCCCTCTGATTCTGATTCTGTTTCAGTGTCAGACAAGTAATCCGCACAGCTAAAAAATGAGTACATCTTGGACACATTGGATAAACAGTCCAGGAAGTCCCTGTCATTGTCATCAATGTCATTGTTTTCAATGCCCCCCCACCCTGTGCCTGGAAATGACTGCAAATCTATGTCAGCCCTAGCCTTTGTCTTTCGCCTAAGGGTCCAGTAGGATGTTGTGCTACAAGAGGCCATACTTGCTGTGCAGAAGAGGCTTTGACTGGTTAACCTCTTACTGCTGCCCCCTTCAGGCAGACTGCCCTGGGTTGTGAATGGGAACAGACCTGTCTGAAAATACAGAGAGGCACAGTGGAGCATAGGTAAGGATTGGTATTCTAGAGCCACCCAGAATGGGAATGTGAATAACTGAATAATACTCTGTAAATACAGTTATGATTTATAAATTGTGAATTGTGGTATGTGCATATATCATAGGTTTGAAAATATCATTTGTTATTGGTGAGCATTAGTTATTGCAAATGGGCTTTTTGGAGTATTGAATCACTTTTATTTTTTTTGACCAAGGAGGACCATTACAATCATGTTAATAGTATATCCTTTCAAGGCTTCATCCAACCCTCAGAATTTTATTTATTTTCTTAGCTTAATCAAATTAAATGTTTTTTGTGTTTAAATTTTTTTTTTTTTTTTTTTGTGCACTTTTATTGTTGGTTTTTTACTTACTCTGGTAAAGGGTGAAAGGATGGCTGGGTTGGGGCTCTGGTGAACAGGTTCTGAAAGAGTCATCATGTTAGTGTGTGTTAATTGACTTTTATCTTTGCAACCAATATTTTTCACAGAACAATGCTGAAACATTGTTTCTTTAATCACTTGTGTACCCTCTGTTGCAGCGGCACCACAATGTGAGACAGGTGATGTCAGAAACACCTTTGAATCTGGCCTGTCAAAATTCATTTGGGAGATTTAAGGGTAAGGTTACTAAGGAAAAGCTTGTAGTTCCCCAAAAAACGCTTCTGTTGTTTATTACTAGTCCGGTGATCACAACTAATGCTACTTGGCTACCTAAAGTACCTGCGTACCAACGAACACCAAGTAATGAAAAAGTTAGAAAGTATAGATAAATAGAAATGTGATGTTATGAACTCTGATGCTTAAAGGCATTTCAAATAGCAAAAAGTAATATAAACCTACACTATAACATACACATTAAAAAACTATCTACATCTAAAACCATAAACTATGTAATATAAGGAACTACACAAATATGTACAATAACTTATCTAAAACACTACACTAATATATATAACTATCAAACTTATCTATTTCTAAAGCTAATTTAATTTAACGTTATCACTGTATATGAACACTAAAAATGATCTACAAATACAAATAACGCTACACTCAATCTATTATAACTATCCTAAATTCTAAGTATTAAAATGAACAATCTAACAACTAACAAAAAATCTAACACTATTAAAATCCAATAAATATGCTAATATATGCCTTCTAGAAATTATAATACTGCACCGCAAAATGACAACTCTTCACACAAGGGTAGTTGATGGGCGTCTTCAGTTAAATCTGCTGCCAGCTCGTGCATTGTTTCCCGCTGTTGAGTTATGCCAGATTTTCTTTATATCAGTGATTACCACTTACACCATGAGTGGACAAAAACTGGGTCTGTCATGTGTCGTTTGGGAATCATCACCATATGACAGTGAAAGTAAATGATGGGGGGTGGGGGGATTGATACCCAACTACCATAAAATGTTCTTCATATGTGAATGCCAGGAATAGATCAGAATACAAATAGTCTGTAGATAACCAAAGATTTCTGTTTTTAAGCGTATGGTCCCTGAGACACATTAGATTTCTCATTTCAGTCCCATTCAGAAGAAGTTTAAACCCCTGCTTTATTTCAGGTCCTGTCTTATATGCAGGAACATAATCTGTAGCAGTGTATAATTTATGCAAATAATGAAAATAAAATTTAGAGTTACAACATTAAAGTAATGTATAAATTTAAAAAGCTTGCCCATTCTAACTGTTTAGTTGGCTGAGAAAGAAGAATTAAATGTAAACCAAATCAAAAATGTTTGCTGGTAGTTGTAATCAGGGTGCGATTTGTTAGAAAACCAGTGAGGGGGATGATTTTAAAATGATTTTTATTCACTGATGGGTCAATGGGAGAAGCACTCCCTATTCTTTGGTCTGTAACGTTTGAATGCAGGGGAGTAAAGATACCATTTTAAACAATCACCATAACTTAATGAGTCTGGGATAGATTTTTCCATCGCTGAGATATTCATGTTTAAGTCAGGTTGACCCAGTGGTGGGTGTAATTACACAGATTGTAATGTAATTTGTTGACACCAAAGCAACCTTTTTTCATTTCTTGTTTTTAAGAAGAATGTGACTCCTTTGTCTTGTTCAAGGTGTAACATCAGGGCCTCTGATCAGCCTGCAAGCAGAACATCTCTTCAGAATAAGTGGAGAAATCAAAGCTGCAGTCAAGCATGAAGATGAAATATTACCAATGGTAAGTAATCACATCAGTACTGTGACTGGACTAGTTCAAATTTTCATGTGGTGCAAGTACTGCTAGGGAAGAGTTTAGGTATCAATATAATGGTGTGCCAAACTCTTAAGCATTCAAATGGGATTTTTTACATTACTAAAATAAAGTAAGAACAAAAATCTATTTTTTTTAAAACATGTAAACATATAGTGATGGTTCCATACACAAAGATTCCTGGACTAAATTTTGAGTGAGAACATCACCATTGAAAATTAAATTTAGTCCATGGCAAGCAAAAATCATGTTCAATGCTATAAAAATCCCACTGACTTATCAACTTATGACTTTCACCAGCAGATGTGGCATTCCTATAATGTAACTGGCCATCAGGTCTGGAGGAGATGATATCATGTAATGATTAGCTGAATAACTTGTGTGCAAAGGACGTAAATCTGGGGCCATGGAGACAAGCAAGTGCCATTTATTCAGTCTGTGAAGTCAGCTAGTGCATTCTTGTAATAAACAATGGTTATGGTGTTTCATCATTTCTCCATTTACTTTCACATTGTGAGATACTTGGTGTTTGCAAATGCACTCAACCCCCTTGAAAAAATAAAACGAATATAAAAGCGCTGATATACAATCTGGTGTCAAGTTATGTAGTTAATTATGATGAGCTTAAACACTTGTCTGCACGTATACAATAAGCCTTTTTACTCTAAAGAATACAAAACAGACGGTACAATATTATATGAATGTAGACTTTAGGGAAAAGCATTTGATTCTAATTATTTTCTTACTGATACAGACAGGCCATTTCCCAGTGCAATCATATGATAACCTTGTGAGAGTGCCAGGATGATGGACTAGATAGCCTGTTGTGAAATTATAATTATTTTTTTTTGTTAATCATAATACATTTTATACTTGGCGGATCCCCTGGAACTCTTCGGTTTGTTTGCGTACAATTGGGGTACACTTTGCTTAATGATTAGGTTTTGATCCAGTGACTCAGTGACACAGCTGGGATGACGGTGTGGTTAGCGCGGCAGTTTTCAGCGTGTGTGTTTCTGGCTGGTTGCATGTACGCCACTAAAGCTGGACTCGAAAATCCCTGGAGATCACGGACACTGGAATCCACGTTTTGCCTTGCGGAAATATCAACCCTAAACCCGACCTTGTACAGCAACAAACGAAAAATAGGATCTTTTAGGAAAAAAACAAAACAAAACTAAACAAACCGATTACTGGAGGGCAGTGATTGCACCCTGCATCAACCCAAAGACCGGGCTGACTGTCGCCGGGCGACCAGATTCAGCTTCGGCGTGGAACCAGGTAAAGTAAACCTTTCTTTTATAGTGTATGCAAGCACACCGAGTGTATTAGCTGCACGCCACCATGGGATGTTCGTGGAGATACAGGAAAAATGCTATCCTAGACAACGATAAAGCTAACGCTTACGGTGTAGGAGAAAACCTCGGTGAGACGGAGCTTGCGGTATCTCTGCCCAGGGAGGCCGTGACAAAGTGGGGGCTCGCCCAGGATGTTTTATTTAACGGGGCTTTGTATTTGTACATTAACATTCGGCACATTAAGGTTGACGTATCTGTTTGTTTGTTTACTGTATTTATGAGATTAGTCGTTTAAATCAGTATACCTAAAATCAGGTTGGATTTGTAAGGGTTTAGTTACGGATAATACAGGTCTTTGTGTTGGGAAAACGTACACGGTTCTGTTTGAGCCTACTAAAGGGCTACACATCGCAAGGTTAGATAGGTAGTTTAGTACGGGTGTGTAGACCAAGCGCGAATTACGGTCAAGACACACAGGCAGCGTCGAAGCCGCCTCCATTCACTTTGAATGGGGACCGGCGAGACGCTCGCGCGGGGCACGATGGGATTGCAGGCGTCGAGCGGCCAACCGGCGGGGCGTCGAGAAGAAGTTGAAATCAGTGAACTTTGACCCGGCCGCTTGAAAACGTCACCAAGCAGCAACCAATCGGATGTCACAACATCACATTTTTATTCCGCGGGTAATGTCAAATGAATGAAGGAATTAAAATGGAGGAGAAATTAATCATCGCGGTTTCGGCATTCCCCGAAATTTATGACCCTGCGTTGCCCCAATACAGGGACAATGACAGAAAAAATGCCACCTGGAAGAAGGTGGCAGAAATCGTCGGCGTTCCTGGTGTGTAAATGTGTGTGTGAACATGTGTAAATATATTGTACAGTAATATTGCTTAATGTACAGTGACGAGGTTTTGAAGCTAAGCTATTGCTATCCCGGGTCGTGAACTGTAAATCTCATGGCTTGTCACACGCTCAAAATCAATGCGTGGACGATTATATGAATGAATGAAATACGTCCATAGATAAAGCAGCCAAGTCATACCGAAATCTGTAGCATGGAGACTGTAACATATATTAACGAGAAAACGACTTTACAACATCGCATTTTCTCTCCGCGGGTACTGTCAAATGAATGAAATAATTAAAATGGAGGAGAACTAATTATTGCTGTGTCAGAGATCCCTGAAATGTATGACCCCGCTTTGCAACAATGCAGAGGCAATGATCGGAGAACCGCCACCTGGAAAAAGGTGGCAGAAATCATCGGCAATTCTTGTGTATGGACATGTGCAAAAACAATGTACAGTAATATTGCTTAATATACAGTGACGAGGTTTTGAAGCTAAGCTATTGCTATCCCGGGTCGTGAACTGTAAATCTCATTGCTTGTCACACACTCAAAATAAATGCGTGGATGATAATATGAATAAATAAAATACGTCCATAGATAAAGCAGCCAAGTCATACCGAAATCTGTAGCATGGAGACTGTAACATATATTAACGAGATCACAAGAAAAACGTGTTAAAGTTGGAAACAAACAAAACAGTGATATTACAAATAACTGCACATATAATGTGTTAAGTACATATTTCCCTTTGTTGCTTTCATCAGACGAGTTTTGCAAAAAGAGATGGAAAAGTCTCAGGGACACATTCAAGAAGGAGAAAAACAAAGAGAGGGACCAGCAAAGGAGTGGGGCTGGTATGCCTCTCAGACAGCCATGGCGCTACATGGCTGTAATGGGGTTTCTGGCCCCATTTATCGAGCACAGGCACACAACATCTAATGTAAGAGCCTGTGCCAGCCAGCGCACCCTTTACTCAGCCAGCCAGCCCACTACTTCCTCAGCCAGCCAGATAGCCATCCAGCCAGCCAGTCAGCCAGCCAGCGAGCCAGAACACCTCGTTGTCAGCCAGCCAGGAAGGGAGCAGCAGCAGGCCAGTTGCTGTGAGCCATCTGTCTGAGGAGGAAATGGCTAGTGAGGTCTTGGAGAACCCGGCATCACTGGCAGAGGATCCCCAGCCAGGCCCCTCAGAAGACCCACAGGGGTCAGACAGGCCGCTGGTTGGAAAGAGGAGGAGGACCAGGCTACCGGATGTGTCTCCATTCAAGCACATGCTGGTAGCAGCCATAAATAAGCTGGCCTCCTCCTCCACTCCAGCAACCCCCACCCCTGCCCCAACCCCTACCCCCCTGGATGAAGACGACCTCTTCTTTCAGGGCATACTGCCTGATTTTAAAAAGCTCCCTCCGTCCAAGAAGGCGGGAGTCAAATTTGAAATTTATAAAATAATTTATGAGGCAGGAAAGGGAGGTAGTGAATAATTTGTTCATTTAAAATATTTAAAAAATAAAGTTTAAGTTTTTAGTGTTACTCTGATAGTCTGGTCGTCTCTCTTTTACGGTTTTGACAGTGAAGGGGAAAAACATAATGAGCCAATGCACAGGTCAGGTCGTATCATCTTTGTTTGTCATACATTTGTTGAATGTACAAACACACATGCATGCAGTCATATATATATACATACACACACACACACACACTCACAAACACACATTCTGTTGGGAAAGCATTAAAAGGGATAAAGTTTTTGCTCTTTCATGAGAATATGAGTGGCCCTTAAAAGAGCCTTTCGTTTATGGCCTAAACGTGGTTTTGCCAAGGGACTGCACCCTCCTGGTTGAAGAATTCGCAGAAGGTCTCCCTCACTTGAATGGCCTCCCGAGGTGAATTGTTGCTGCCCATCCTTCCCACTGGCCTGAGAGCAGCAGCAGCAGCAGCAGCATCAGGTGTATGTGCTGATGCATTTTCCCTTCTTCGCCCTCTCATGGTGGTCATCCTTGTGAAATTGTGTAGAATGCAGGTTGCCTTCACACACAGCTCCACTTTCTCAGGGGCCATATATATGACATGGCGGTACATTCGCCACTGAGAGGACAGGATCCCAAAACTGCACTCAACTGTAAGCCTGGCATGGCTGAGGCGATAATTGAAAATCCTCTTCTCCCTGGGCATATTGGAGCCTGGGTAAGGCCGCATCAGACACCTGCGGAGGGGGAAAGCTTCATCCCCTACCAGGACATAGGGGAAGCTGCCACGGTGCTCTGATCCTGGGATGACAGAGTCTGCAGGGAGGTCCAGTGTTCCATCTAGGAGGCCCCTGCCAAAGTTTGAATTTGCCAGGGTGCCACCATCACTGTTCCTCCCGTATCCTCCAACATCCACAACTCTGAACAGATACTCAGAGTCCACAACAGCCAAGAGGACGATGGAAAATGTCCCCTTGTAGTTGTGGAACCAGGAGCCAGAGTTGGGGGGAGCCTGAATGACGACATGTTTTCCGTCGATGGATCCCAGGCAGTTTGGAAAATTCCAACGCTGCTGGAACCCCTCGGCAATGGTCCTCCAGTCCTCCACCGTTGGTTGGGGCATGAACTCTTCCAACAGGCACTCAAAAATTGCCTCAGCCACATCTGGGACAATCTGACCAACAGTGCTCTTCCCAACACGGTAGCTGAAGGCAATTGTCCTGAAGGAATCCCCAGTTGCAAGGAATCTGGAAGCATAAAATATTTCCAACAAAATCAGTCTGAGAGAGAGAGGATGTCTGATCATTAAATCATTTCCAAGAACAACAACTATCACAACGTATTACTACTACAGTTAATATAATTGAATCATAATAATAACAATATTATTATAATCATCAACTAAAAATAATTGCTTCATGAATATTAAGTCTTATGCATTTCTTATTTATTAGCTCTCCACAATTAAATCTCAATGGTTGTTTTTTTTCCTAGTTTTGCTATGTTTAACGAAATGCCCTTTTCTATTCAGCTAATAATTTCAGAACATTACATTCGCTTTCTGTTCTTTTTCTTCTCTCGGCGGGAGTTGACCGAAACGTTGTTGTTAGCCGACACTGAATGTTGTGGCTCTACTGACGAGTATTTAGCAACTAAGCTTGGCTTTTGATTTGAAGTTATTCTAGTTATCATGAACTACGATGTGTACATGGTATATATATACATACATATGTTACTCACCGCAGACAAATGGCAAGTCGTTCGGTCGCGCCAATTGCAGCTAATCAAACTGGGCTACATCCAGCCGAAAATACTGCTGGAATAAAACCCCGTTTAGCCGCAGCTCCTGAACCAACCTGTGGAATTCACCATGCTCCTTCCTCTTCCTCAAAATCGGGTGAACCCAAACACGGCGACGACGCCAATGGGACTTCAACAAATACATCGCAGCAACAAGTGCTATGGCCTTCTTGTGGTTATCCATGTTCATGAATAAAACAAAAATATGGCGCCTCCTGAATGATGACTGTACTAGAGGACACGCCCACAAGTGTCGGGCAGTGGCAGGAAGCAGCGGCGCCAAGGGTCTTCGATGCTGCCTGTGTGTCTTCGCCGTTATAGCTGCTTGACGCGCTCGGCGAGAGCGGTGCGACAGTGTTCTGTGGGCGGCACTCCAGAAACTGTCTTGGGGCGTTTCTAGCCTGCTGAATTGTGGGTTTTCCCCCTTTTTTGTGAACCTGGTGGTGCTCTTGTTGCACGTGTGGTTCTTTGTGTATTTTTGAGAATTGAATGCTCTCGTGGCTACTGCACTTCGTATGTGTGTTGAACTGTTCGTAGTTGCGCTGCGGGACTGATTTTGTCCTTCAGTGTTGGTGTGATCAGTGTTGTCTTGAACAATGGTTCGTGAGATACGGTCATGACGAGTGGTAGTTCTACGAGTCGGGTAGTTACATCCCCTGATCTTGCTGGTGGGTTTGAGCTGCCAACCGCTGCTCAGTTTAGGGCTTTTACAAGGCCACAGCTAGCTGCAATGGCTGAGCGGGATGGAATGGAAGTACCATCCTCTGACGAAAAAAGAGCTGGTTGCGCTAGTGAAGGAGCTGTTCTGTCTGAAGGAACTTTGGGCAGAAGAGAAGGAGCGGCAGGAGAGGTTGGCGAAAGAGGAAAGGGAGCACCAGTTTGAGCTTTGAAGGAGGGAGTGCGAGCAGAAGTTCGAGCTGGAGAGAATGAGAGAATGAACCTAGTTTTAATCTGAGCTCTGCTGAAAAACTCCTACCTCAGATCAATGAGGAGGAGGTAGTCATTTTTTGACACCTTTGAGCGAGTGGCTACGGAGTTAGCCTGGTCTTGTTCAAAATGGCCAGGCTAAGGCTTCAAAATAGACGTCTCTCTTTCTCTCGATTATGATGCCGTAAAAGAGGCTGTGTTATCTGCCTATGGTAGCGTCCCAGATGAGTATCATCGTAAGTTTAGATCCCACCGGTGTAAGAGCGGTGAGTCTCACCTCGATTTATTCCGTAGACAACAGATACTTATGACACGCTGACTAACTACACCGCGTTCCAAATTATTATGCAAATGATATTTTTCTCCGATTTTCTAAACAGTCAATGCAAATGACAGTCAGCATAATTTTCAAGTCATTAACCGTTACAGTATAATTTGAATGTTATTGAACAAACCTCCAAATGATGACAGTATTTTTTTCAAAAATAAAAAACTTAAAATGCACTGTTCCAAATTATTACGCACAACAGAGTTTCAAAACATTTTATAGGTTGTAAAGAACTGAAAATGGTCATTTGTTGAATTTGCAGCATTAGGAGGTTATATTTACTGAAATCAAAAGTTATTTCAATCAAAAACATCTTAACAGGTCAAGTTACATTTTAACAAAGGACCCCTTATTTGATAGCAGCTTCAAAATTCTTGCATCCATTGAACTTGTGAGTTTTTGAAGAGTTTCTGCTTGGATTTCTTTGCAGGATGTCAGAATAGCCTCCCAGACCTGCTGTTTGGATGTGAACTGCCTCCCACCCTCATAGATCTTTTGCTTGAGGATGCTCCAAAGGTTCTCAATAGGGTTGAGGTCAGGGGAGGATGGGGGCCACATCATGAGATTCTCTCCTTTTATGCCCATAGCAGCCAATGATGCAGAGGTATTCCTTGCAGCATGAGATGGTGAATTGTCATGCATGAAGATGATTTTGTTACGGAAAGCAACAAAATGTACCATGGAAGAAAGTGGTCAGTCAGAAACTCCACATACTTTTCAGAGGTCATTTTCACACCTTCAGGGACCCTAAAGGGGCCGACCAGCTGTCTCCCATGACCAGCTGTCTCCCATGATTCCGGCCCAAAACATGACTCCGCCACCTAATTGCTGACGTCGCAGCCTTGTTGGGACATGGTGGCCATCCACCAACCATCCACTACTCCATCCATCTGGACCATCCAGGGTTGCACGGCACTCATCAGTGAACAAGACTGTTTGAAAATTAGTCTTCATGTATTTCTGGGCCCACTGCAGCCGTTTCTGCTTGTGAGCATTGTTTAGGGGTGGCCGAATAGAAGGTTTATGCACAACTGGAGGATCCTACACCTTGATGTTCGTGGGACCCCAGAGGCACCAGCAGCTTCAAATACCTGTTTGTTGCATTGTACTGGCATTTTAGCAGCTGTTCTCTTAATCTGATGTATTTGTCTGGCAGAAACCTTCCTCATTGTGCCTTTATCTGCACGAACCCGTGTGTGCTCTGAATCAGCCACAAATCTCTTAACAGTATGATGATCACGCTTAAGTTTTCATGAAATATCTAAGGTTTTCATACCTTGTCCAAGGCATTCAACTATTTCATGCTTTTCAGAAGCAGAGAGATCCTTTTTCTTTCCCATATTGCTTGAAAATGGTGGTCTGCGTAATAATGTGGAACGTCCTTCTTCAGTAGTTTTTCCCTTAACTGGGCTCACCTGGCAAACTAATTATCACAGGTGTCTGAGATTGATTTCAGTGATCCAAAGAGCCCTGAGACACAATACCATCCATGAGTTTAATTGAAAAACAAAAAATTTAACCTTTATGACACTTAAATACAATTTGCATAATAATTTGGAACGCGGTATATATGCAAGACAGACACTGTGGAGACCCTGACTGAGTTCATTTTGATGGAGCAGTTCAGGAGCTGTGTGTCACGTGAAATTGATGTGTACATTGCTGAGCATGGGGTTCAGATTGTGAAGGAGGCAGCGGAGCTTGCAGACACATGAGAGGTCATCAATCATGGTGGTATCGGGCGTGGTCATTATGATATGGGTCAGGACAAAGAAAGGTCTTTCGGCAGCTTGAAGCCTGAGATGAAGCGGCCTGGTAGCGACCAGCCTGGACAGGGTGGAGGCTTGGATGGTGGAAAAGCTCACCAAAGTGGTGCTCAACAGGGAGTAGGTGTCCAGCGGCTCCCCGAATGCTTTGTCCGAAACGGACATGGTGGACCTGTTTCTTGCCAGGACATTATCTGTCATAATTGTCGGTGGCCAGGGCATATTCATAGTAATTGCCCAGCCCTCAGAGACAGAGCAACCTGTGACCAAGTTGTTTCTCTGGTGTCAGCTAGGACCCAGGGTTCTGAAGCTGATAAACATGTGCATGGTAACAATGTGAAAGAGCTGTTGGTGGGTAATGCTTGTTTTGTTTCCCCTGGTTCTGTAGCTCTGGATTGTGAGAGCCCTGAGTTTCCAATACAGATTCTGAGAGACACTGGGGCTAGTCAGTCCCTGCTGGTTGCTGGTGTTATTGGACTTGCCTTCCCCAGTACCAGGAAGTCCTGTTGTACTTCTGGCTGGCTTAGGAGGAGAGTTTGGGCCGTATCCACTAATAGAGGTGTACCTGGGCTCTGAGTTAGTTAATGGTCCTGTGATGGTGACTGTTATTGACTCTCTTCCTGTGCCAGGGGTGTCATTATTGTTAGGTAATGACCTGGCAGGTAATGGAGTTATGGAACCTCCTGTTCTCTCCCCTGAAACAATCAATGTTGTGGACACAGAGAAGCTGGCTAAGGAGTTTTGTGAGGTGTTCACTACATGCCTGGTGACGTGCGCCCAGACAAAAGCTTGTGTTCATCCCACTCCATGTGAGGAGCAAGGTGCATTAGTGGATTTGTGTGACACATTCATGGCCCACCTGAAACAGACTCAGGAGAATCCACACCTTAGTAGGGAGGCCCTGGTTGAAGCTCAGCTTGCAGATGCTGATTTAGCTCCCTTTTTCTGTATGGCGGAGGAACCCACTGGGACAGTGTTAATTAATCCACCGGCTTTACACCTTTTCAGTTAGTCTATGGTCATGAGGTGCGTGGACCTTTGGGCCTACTAAAAGAGTGTTTAGTGGGTGAGAGTGTTCCAGAGGATTCGTTCGCATATGTTGCTTGGTTTACTGATCGACTGCAGGTTGCTTGTGAGGTGGCCCAGCAGAAGCTTGCAGGTTCAAAAGCCAGGATGAAGCACCACTATGACAAGCAAGCTCAGCCGCGTAGCTTTTCGGCTGCGGATAAGGTGCTTGTTCTGTTGCCAGCAGGGGGTGACAAGCTTGGTGTTCGGTTCAAAGGGCCTTATTCAGTTGTAAAGCAGGCTGGACCCTGTACTTATGTCATCAGCACTCCTGATCGCCGTGTCAAGAAACACTGGTGTCATATGAATTTGCTTAAGCTGTTTGTCGGGCAGGAGGCTGTGGCTCCGGTGTATTTTACCTTGTTACCTTGTTCTCCATCAGAGATTGTGAAGCTTGCCTGCTGAAAACCAGGAGAGTCAGCAGAAGATGTGTGGCCCTGGTTGTGGGGGCCAAGATGTTTCTACCGAAAGCTGTGCTGCTTCAGTGAGGGACTGCCTTGGGTTAGGGCATTGCTGGAAAAGAGCTTAATACTCAGTTTTCCCTGAATAAACAGTGGTTGATTAGTCTGCTTTTATTCTCCTGTAATTCAATATTGTAAGAAAACATTAGTAATAATGCACATATTAGGACAATAATTAAACAAGATGTTAAAAACTAAAAACTAAATTTTTTGATTCATGTGATTGTATGTGTGACCAACTTAAATTTTTGTTTTGCAAGAATAAAAAAGCCTATGTAATAGTGGTTTGTGCGTACAATGGATGTTTTTAGTTTTCTAGTTATGTATACACTCATGTGAATTCTGGGTCAACAGCACAGTGAGAACATATTTCTTTTCCATTACAATTTTCCATGTTCATAAGTCTATTTCCATTTTCAACTTACCACATTCCGTTTTCGTCGTCTTAACATCTCAAAGAAGTTCCACTCTCAGACTCTCAAGGTTCCCATCAGATTCTCCAGTAGGATGGGGGGGGGGGGGGCAGTATTCATTTTGGAACACTGTGGTCTTTTGATCCTAATAGCAGCACTTGATTTGCCCTCTGGTTTGTGCTTGAGAGTTTACCATCACCTCAGGACCCCAGCTTTCTCAAGTGAGTACGGTAGATTGCCAGTTTATTCTTCTAGCTAGCTTTCCACCCAGCATATCCAGTGAGGGGAGCCTCTCTCAGTCAGGCAGGGATGCTTTGAGATGAGGGTCCAGTCCCTCAAGAATGTCTGACCTCAGTTTAGGATCTGGAGTAAGCAAGGTACCCTTTCACTGTATGCTGCATTACCCTGCTCAAGTTTCAGCTCTGCATCATAGAAAACCAAGGAGCACAGAAGATGCTGGGCCAAACTGACCTTGCACCAGATGACTCTGACTCTGGTGAAGAGAGTATGTCCGTGTCAACACACCCACTAGACAGGATGAGGATTCTTCGAGAACATGAGGAGTAGCTGAGGTGGAAAGGCTATGGCACACTGGGGAGTTGAGGCCTGTCATGGGGATTACTCTGATGGTCCCTCTATCCTGAACTTCATCCATTGAAGTGAAATTCATAAACTCATTTCCAAATATTGCATCCATAAACTGAAGTCTGAAGTTAGTTAAGACCACATTGTCTTTGTACCTCGCTATTAATTTCATTAACAGATCCAGGAAGTCAATTTTGGTCAACCTTTGGCTGCTGTTGTCACCCAGGATTACTCTGAGAATGGCCAGGGTATTCATCCTTGTACATCTTAGTCTGTGAAGAGGATGAAAAAGATTCCATTTTAAAATGGTTGTTGCATATTGTTTTAAGACACACTTTTCCATATGTAAAGGCATTGATTCAACAGGATGTTAGGCTTCTTGTTTTCAAATTACTCAGTCAGATAAAATTGAAAGTTAGGTCAAGAAATTAATTTTAGTCCAGTGTTTCATTTTATAGTTTGGCCAGCAACATGGGTGAAGCTTAATTAGCTACAGCTGATTAAATCCACCAGTAACACTTTTAAGATTAAGCTGCAAACTATAAAGTGGTGGCTAAAAATTAGAAGCCTAAGTAGGATGTAGTTCACATGTATTAATGACATACAGTAGTACAGTGGAATATTTTATGGTTAGTACAATAGGCAAAAACTCCCATAGATAATATGGCACAACATGTACACTCAGAATGTGAAGAAAAAAAGGGGACTGGCAAGCAGGGTGACAGACTGCAAAGACAGAGGCCATGATAAAATATTATTCAGCATGTATATTATGCAACATGTTTTTGTATCCCTTCACCACCAAACAGAACCTAATATTTGCACGTATGTCAAAACAGAACTTAAAGGCAGAATGAACAGGATTTGTTGGATGTGGTTTGTAAACAATATTCAAAGTTAGCCCATCCTCCCCGCCTCCTCTTGGATGTGCGCTTACAATCTAGCACATGGTCACTGTATCCCACCCTCACAACCTGCATGCTGTTATTGGTTGGGGGTTACACACCCGCTGCCACAAGGCTGACACACTGCCACACACTTCTAGTGGCTCAAAAGTAATGACTGAGAGGTAGTCATTTTGTATGGGTCAATACATTGTTTTTTTAGGAAATTCCTAGTCATTCTGACTTTAACTGTTAATTAGCAGTTAACTAACCTTTTATGATGATATGGTTTTTTAAGGTCACCGTGTGGCTTGATCCAACCATAAATCGGCCAGTGGATAGGTGTCAGTCAGTTCATTGAGTGCCACAAGCTGTATTTCTCTTGATGGTGACCAGCATAGTTCAAAGGCTCTGTAATGTGCACTGTACCACCCACACAGAACTTTCACAATGAGGAACAACTCCTCACTTATAACACATCTGAATGATTTCAGCAAACTCAGGCAATCCACTTGCTGAGCCATAGGCCATTATCATACCTTTGCTGTAGGTTATGCCACTACTTGATGCATTCTTAGCATGATACACTTCAGATGTGTTGGGGTATTTTGACCTAATAGTCTGAGCCACTTCCTCTTTCAGTACATCAGCTGGAACTGTGGACACACTGGGTACATCAAGGCTAGATTTACCATAGGATGGTGAGTTTATGTGGAAAGCAATCATAAGATGATGTTTTGAAGCCAAAGTCAGAGGTACATTCTTAAAGCAACTTGTGTGCTTTACAATCTGTTTAAAGAGACAATGTCTGGCTTCGAATCGCTTTGTCCAGAGTGTGACAAGTGGGCCAAAACACCTTATCATCTGAGGGTAGTGCTCAAGATATGGGTGCTTGGCTTAGTCTGACATCAAAGAACAGCTCTTGTACCTCTGTCTGTGCTCAACTTTTTTGCTTTCGAAGTATGATATGGATTCATCAGTCTGCACGGGAGCAACAACTAACTCAACAATATCTTTTAAATCCATCAACACCAGCTATGCTGGCTCATTTTCTGGCACTAAAGGTCCAATCAAAAATGGGAGAAACATCAGTAAACACCAATTTTCATGGGCATTGCCTCCAATAGTTTTCTGACCCAAGAGACTCTGTGGTACAACATGTGGTTTATTTGTTTTGTCTGACTGTTCATGGTGAAAGCCAATATAGCTTTTTTCAGGTCATCTAATGTAAATAACTTCTTTGATATCATTGATGCCAAACAGTAAGCCAGCTCGACTGGCACAATACCCTCAAGTGCATCATGAGCAATGTCAGGAGAAAAACCAGAGACAACATGAAAATGAGACAGATTTTTCGTTAAAACACACTCTAGTTTAACACAAAAGCAATGTGCATTATTCTCAAAACCTGCTTTTACATGATCTGGATACACCTCTTTAGTTCTCAGGTTGAAAGCACCAGATGCAACACAGTGAGACCTAATATCACAACTTTTTGGAGTGCAAAACCGACAGAAGAAATCACTGATGCAGAGCTCAGTAAGTAGTAAAGTTCTTGCAAAAATTCAGTTGTACAGGAACATAATTGTACTGACACACATTAGTACTAAATAGTACTAAATACTCTAACTCTAACAAGGCTGCTGCTCAATTATTTTTGGGAGTGCCTTGTGTTGACCTTTCCAATCTAGGGCTGCACCAAAAATTTCCCCTTCCACACACTCCTTGTCCTGGAAATCAGTAAAAGAGTCATGTAATGATGGTGATGCTAATGTAGTTGTTATCACAATACCAGGTATAAAATCAGTTAGTGTGTGAGGTGTGTGTGTCGGTGACTGTTATGAGACTTAAAAGTTCCATAAATAGTTGTTTGAAAATTACAGCCAACGAATCATTTCTCCTCAGATGTGTGTTGATATGAACAAAGTACTCCCTTACATTACATAAATTCTTGGACTTACATAAGTGGCAACTGAAAGTAGACAACTCTTTTTTTTTTGAGTCTGACTGACTTGTGTGGAATGCACTCTTCTTTGATGTACAATTAAAGCATTCCATGCCTTAAATGTGCATGGACATTTCGAATATGTACATGGATAGTGAATGGTGCGTCCAAAATATTTGAGTTTGTAATGGTTAAGTAGTTCAGACCTACTTCCAATGGCTACTGAAAACCCCATTACACCACCACATTCACTGGAGAGAGAGAGAATTTTCCTCACAGAATAGGTCAGCAATGCTTCAGTTACTCTTTATTATAATTTAAATGCATTAACTCAATTTTCTGTTTTTTCGGTACAGCTAGCTATAACAAATGCAGCAACATTGTCATACCCAGGAATTTTGAAACTCATGTCAAGTAAATCAACAAAAGCATCTCCATACTCACCATTTACTACAGAGCCTTTGAAACAGTGGTCAAAGCAAAGCAGAGGTCAGCAGTCTCAACACCAATTTCCTATCCTGAGAAAAGATATTATATTAGATAAAATATATTAGATATAAAGATATTATTCACATTGATGAAGCTTAAGAGAAATTATTTTATTTCCTGCTTGTGACAGAGCTCATCCAAGTAAGCTGAATTTAAGTTTAAAATTAAATAAAATGATAAAAGGCATTTGAAAAATAGGAAAAAATATGTTGCGTTCACAAAATTTAACTTATTTATTTCATTTTACAAACTGCTATGTTGAAGTTTCACAGCAATCATTTTATTTCCCAAACATGTAAATCTCAGACAGCACATCCAAAGTGTTATTTGATTAATTTTCGAACACAGAAAATTGTATTAAGAATTAAATACAATTAATAAGGTCTAGGCTTAGCCAGAAAAAAGGTTTACAGTTTTTAAATTATTTTACTATTCCTACTAGGTGGTGAAGTTTAGAAAAATTATTTTATTTTTTCCTTGTGACACTGCTCAGCACAGGACATTCAAGTGTTAATTCAAACACAGAAACATTTGTTAAGAATTAAAATTAAAATTAAAATTAACAATGTTAAGGAAAACGAACAATACTTACCACTACTACAGAGCTATCTATGCAGTAACAAAATTTTATGTCATTTTGAAAAAGAAAAAAAAAAAAAAAGTCACAAAAAACAGAAAGTAATATGTTGGTTTTTCCAATGGTAAACTTGACTCAAACACAGTCTATATAACTACAAAATTGGTTAATCTAAATTTGTTTGTTGTTGTGTTCAGATTTATACAGCCAGTCCCTGTAATCGGTCAAGCTGATACAGACATATAAGCAGAATAGCTCATCTCAGTAATTCATCTTCTACATGTGTGACAGGTGCAAGTGGTTGTTGGTGTTGGTGTCTTTGGTTACTGGTTTATATGATAGCTCCTGTTTCACTTGACGGGTAGCAACACAGGTAATTAGCACCGCCCCCGTTCTTCCTTCTTTTTGATTTGAAACAACATTCCCACAAATTGCCCAGTTTTCAACAAACTGTTTGTTTGTGTTTGTGCTGGTGGTGAAAGACAGAACGGTTTCCCTGCACTCAAGGTGATAGAAGGAAGGAGCGTTGCTAACATTGTGCCCGGGGGTTTAACCAGAGTTTTAAAGACGGTAAACCAAAATATGTATTTGTTTTTTGGTGAGTCTTTTAGTGTGTATGCACCAGTAGTTGCAATTGTAAAACTTTTGTATGTAGGGTCTACCTAATAGGGCTCCTCTTAGAAGTCTCAGCCACAGCTGGCTCCTCTCCCCTTGCCCCTATTTGAGTGTCTCCCTAGAGGGTGTGGTATGTATTTTTAATTGCTTATTTCAATTGTGTGGTTTGGCCTTGACATTGCGCTTATAAGTGATTAATTGTGGCCTAGCTTGTGACACCTGTTACCCCTGTTACTGCGGTTTATATATTTTTTTCATGTAACAAAGAATTAAAGTCTATTTTTGTATACAGTCTCTTCCCTCATTCATTCAATTGAATAACTGGTAGTGGGGAAATATTGAGTTTATTTTTAGTAATTCCATCACAAGCTGTTATCAAGGGTTCCCTCCCCCTAAATAGGTGGGTGGCGCTGTTTGAATAAAGTAAACCCCAGGCTTGTGGGTGTTACACATGGACTAACTGGACATGAAGAGAGGAATCCATGTGAGGCATACAGTACTGTGCAAAAGTTTTAGGCAGGTGTGAAAAAATGCTGTAAAGTAAGAATGCTTTCAAAAATATAAATAATTGTTTATTTTTATCGATTTACAAAATGCAAACAAAAGAAAAACCGAAATCAAATCAACATTTGATGTTACTACCCTTTGTCTTCAAACCAGCATCAATTCTGATAGGTACACTTGCAAAAGTCAGGGATTTTATAGGATTATAGTCAGGTGTATGATCAACCAATTATACCAAACAAGTGCTAATGATCATCAGTTTCACATATAGGTCAAAACACAGTCATAACGGAAACAGAAACAGCTGTGTAGGAGGCTTAAAACTGGGTGAGGAACAGCCAAACTCTGCTACCAAGGTGAGGTTGGGGAAGACAGTTTCATGTCACAGGTCATACGCCATGGCAAGACTGAGCACAGCAACAAGACACAAGGTAGTTATACTGCATCAGCAAGGTCTCTCCCAGACAAAGATTTCAAAGCTGACTGGGGTTTCAAGATGTGCTGTTCAAGCTCTTTTGAAGAAGCACAAAGAAATGAGCAACATTGAAGATTGTAGACGCAGTGGTTGGCCAAGGAAACTTGGTGCAGCAGATGGAAAAACACATCAAGTTTATTTCCCTTCGAAATCGGAAGATATGCAGCAGTGCCATCAGCTCAGAACTGGCACAAACCAGTGAGACCCAGGTACACCCATCTATTGTCAGGAGAAGTCATACGTGGCCAGACGTGGTCTTCATGGAAGAGTTGCAGCCAAAAAGCCATACCTCCGACATGGAAACAAGGCCAAGTGACTCAACTGTGCATGAAAACATAGGAACTGGGGTGCAGAAAAATGGCAGCAGGTGCTCTGGACTGATGAGTCAAAATTTGAAATATTTGGCTGTCGCAGAAGGCAGTTTGTTCGCTGAAGGGCTGGAGAGCGGTAACAATGAGTGTCTGTAGGCAGCAGTGAAGAATGGTGGAGGTTCCTTGCAAGTTTGGGGCTGTATTTCTGCAGTTGAAGATTTGGTCAGGATTAATGGTGTCTTCAATGCTGAGAAATACAGGCAAATAGTTATCCATCATGCAGTACCATCAGGGAAGCGTATGATTTGCCCCAAATTTATTCTGCAGCAGGACAACGTCTCCAAATATACAGTCAATGTCATTAAGAACTATCTTCAGCGTAAAGAAGACCAAGAAGTACTGGAAGAAATGGTATGGCCCCATCTCAACATCATCAAGTCTGTCTGGGATTACATGAAGAGACGGAAAGATTTGAGGAAGCCTACATCCACAGATCTTCTGTGGTTATTTCTCCAAGATGTTTGAAGCAACCTACCAGTCGAGTTCCTTCAAAAACTGTGTGCAAGTGTACCTAGAAGAATTGATGCTGTTTTGAAGGCAAAGGGTGGTCACACCAAATATTGATTTGATTTAGGTTTGTCGTCTTTTCATTCACTGCATTTGTTAATTGATGAAAATAAACTATTTAACACTTCCCTTTTTGAAAGCGTTTTTAGTTTATAGCATTTTTTCACACCTGCCTAAAACTTTTGCACAGTACTGTGTGTATATATACTGTGTAAATAACTAGCGCCTATTGGCTCTCTTCTGCCAGTAATCAAAAGTTCAGTTGCACTGCATCCCATTTAACTGAATGTACCATTTACCACTCGCTTTCTAATCTAGAAAAACTGAAAATGTTTCCCAACTTTGTAAAGTCCTGCTAATTAATTAATGCAGAGTAAATGTATGATATGATTGATCGGTCAATGTTGACTGCTGCTCTGAATCAGACTGATCCTGACAGTGTGAGACTCCTTATCTCATCAGTTCAGTTATCAAAGTGGTCTACAGTTCCCTCATTTGCTGAATGTGTGGACTTTGCAGTGAAATAAAGCTGTTATTTTCTCCTTAAGGATGATATCATATTTCATCATGGTATAATAATGTTCTCTCTGAGGTTAATGTGGATAGACTTTGGCCGAGCCGGCCACCTCCACTGTAAAAAGCAGTAGGAAACTAATACCACCAGTCGCAAGCCTTATCAAGAATGATGCTTATCAAAACTTGTCACGCTGACCTTGACTTTCCACACCATGGGACAGCGGACATGCCTGGCAGTGCGTCGGTTATAACCTCCCCCCTACCCCCACCGAATTAGGCTAACCGTTCATTGAACTTCATTGTTCTTAATCTTAAAAGCCATCTGGAGAGCAACAACAAAAGGACGTATGCTTAATAAATTTTTACAGAACAAAAACACATGCTGTGTACTCACTTTGAGAAATATTAACACGCATAATATTTGTGGGAATTAGCATAGCTAACGCCAGTGAATGGTAGCTAACCTTAGCATTAACATTGTCTTATTCATGTTGCTCGATGTTACTGGCAGATAAAAACATCAGCTTTATGAAAACAATGCATCTAAAGTGACTACCTCTAACTCTGACCAACATTTGATAAGATGTAATTATCTTTACCTTGTAGAGAGCTCTCCAGGTCCACATTTATTAGTCCAATGCAGGTGAAAAGATGGCAGATGCTGCAGAAGTTTTCCCAGTGGGCGGAGTTTCCAGACAAAACATAACTATTTTCTTTGTTCTTAACATGACTGAGACTTATAGATTTTACATCCAAGATTTAAAGAGTTCTGCATGATTTAAATATGTTCAGGAGAGGAATATAACTCAATCATGTCTCATATATGAAATGTATATTTGTAAATTAAACAATCCCCCTTCTCCCCTTTTTTCAGTAAAGAAGGGTGCTCCTATGCCAATAATGTAAGCTCCCAATCAAAGTCTAAATCAAAAACAAGCATTGATATTTTATACAATACGAGACTGGTGCAAAAAGCGTGTTTGTAGGCAAAATTCTGAACAATTTTTCTACTTGTCACAGGAGGCGCAGGTACTGGCAAATCACACCTTTTATTGCACACATTAATTGCATCTATACAGAGGAATAAAAACTACTGAGCAAGCTCCCATGTGCACTTGAAGAGAGTGACATATCAAACCCCTCTGTTCTGTTGACTACATTAACTGGCATTGCCGCCTTTAATATTTCGGGTAAAACACTGCGTTCCATACTGAAACTTCCAAGAAGCTTAAACCCTTCCAATCAAGGGCTGGGGAATTACTTGGATGAAATGAGGGCAATGCTCTCCAGTGTTCAGGGTCTTATTATTGATGAAGTGTCAATGGTATCAAAACATCTATTTGCTTATGTCAACTGGAGACTGGTAGCAAGAAACCTGTCGGTGGGATATTTGTGTTAGCAGTGGGGAATTTCCACCAACCGCCACCCCTTGGAAAAGCAATACCCCTGTGTTTGTTTGAAGACCACATGCTGGGCTTGTGCTGGCATGATGATAGAACTAACAGAAAATCATGCAACAGAAAGAGGACACACTACAGATTGCAGAGGGTGTTGGCATGATACTCACCAGAAACATTGATGTGGAAGATGGTCTTGTAAATGGCTCATTAGGCAAGATTGTAAAAAACATCCTCGTTGACAGGGTATCTTTTTGTATATATACTTGGTCTCAAGCTTGACAGTACTAATGCTGGATTGAAACACTGCAATACGATTCCTGGTGGATGTGATAATGTGGTGTGTATATATAGACAACTGAAGCAAAAAAAAGGGGTCATTCCTTGACAATTTCCAATGAAACTGGCCTTTGCCTGCACAATTCATAAGGTTATGACAACCCATTCTGCAGTGGTGTCTTTAGAAGTGTATTTTTGAACCAGGCATGGCATACGTTGCACTAAGCAGAAAAACATCCCTCTATGGACTATATAGTACAGATTTTGATGAGAAAATATTTTCATATCCTGAAATTAGTACCTACCTGGAAAACATGCCAAAAGGTGTGTTTAAATTGTTCAGCCACTTCTCGAAGTTGTTAAGTCATAAAATCTGACTTCAGTTCTCAAAATTATTCATCACAGTACTGAAGGGTTGCAGTCGCACATTGTGGATGTAAAAAGCCATCTTCTGGGTGATGGTCTGTGTTTCACAGATACTCATCTTTGTGGATCTGTAGTTCCTGACAATCTGCAGTTAGATGGCTTCAACATATATAAATGAAGCAGAAATCTTTCTTACACAAATAACCTTCATCTATTAAACAGAAGTGGTGGTGGAGTTGCTGTGTATGTTAAATCTAACATGCGGGCACGTGTCTTTCAATACATACAGAATGTGACAGATTTTGAATTCTTAGTGGTAAAGGTTGAAATGGATGTAATAAATCACCATCTAGTTGTTGTTTGTGGGGACTTTGAGGATCAGCTGTCAAACTCAAATGAGCCTGTTTGTAAACTGTTTCATGAGAAAGGTTATATGCAATTAATCACAAATTCTACCACAGAAAACAATATCCTATTAGATACTGTGTTCGTTTGTAATTCTCGGTATAACTTTGAATCTGGTGTGTTACAGATTGACTGTAGCTATCACAAAACTCTTCTGTATATTTAATTCTATAACATCTTAGGCATTAAATACATAACACAAAAGCATACTGGCATTGTATGACAGATTTTCATTGTTTAGTTATTCCCATTTTGGTTCATTTTTGAAATACATACAAAAACAGAGTGAACTGAAACTGACTCCCAAGCTGTACTTCTTGTAAGTATACAGACTTTGCTTGGGGGGTGGGATGGGAGTGCTACCAAATACCTGATTGTCTGGCCACACTGAAATGTATTACACTTTGTTTTCAATCGCCCTTCCTATTGCCTAAAATACCCGTTTGTTTCAAAAAATGTATTGATAACGTTAACCTTATGGTGAAGACACACTGGCAGCACAGAAGACACCTGGCACCGCTGCTGCCAACCCCTGGCCGACGCTTGTGGGTGTGTCCTCTTGTACACTTGTCACTCAAGAGTTGCCATTTTTTAAAATTCACTACCACGGATAACCAGAAAAAAGTAAATAGCACACTATTGATATATATACTTTCATTGGTAATATCACTGTTTTGGTTAGTGACAACAAGTACTTCAATGCATTTTATTGTGATCACAGTAAATTTTTTCCTTCCCCACCAGGGGTCACCAGAGAGACGTTTTGTTCCTTGTCTGTGTTACGCCCATTTTGCTGATTGCCCCACCTGTGTCTCATTTGCCGTGTGTCACGTGCATTGCTTCCTCATTGGTTTATGTATTTAAACCCTGGTCTTTGTCTCTGTCATTGCTTAGTCTTTGCTATTGCTACCCGTTCCTGTGTACCCCTTAGACCTAAGCCTGCTTTATTGTTTTGTTATTTCACTGTTTGCTTGGTTTTGACATCTTTGCTCTGTTTTGGATTTACCCTTTTGGATTCTCCAATTGGATTTGTTTGCCTCTTCATGGATTGCTCTTTGTGTTTGATCTGGACTGGTTTTTTGATTTATCTCTGTGGATTACTACTTGCATTCTGTCACCTGTGTTTTTCTTTTGCTTGTGGAATAAATTCCTAATCGAACTCTACTAACCATTTCTGCATTTGAGTTTGCTTTCAGCCGTAGTAGCTCTGTGGTTAGTGCTGTGATGTTCTAGTTGGGAAATCTGGGTTCAAGACTCACAAAGGACTTGGTATCCTTCCAAGTAGATGGAATGTTAATAAGCGCCAGCTTTGTTTCATTTAGATTAATTCTCCCAGGCATCTTTCTGTTTCACAAATTGACTGTCATTTTACACTGCAAATATCTTATGGTTATGACATACCTTCCCTGATTTGTATTATTTAATATATAGTAAGTGTGACAACCCATGAGATTTACATTTCACGACCATGTGACTGCAATAAGACATAATTTGGGTAAAAAGTGAGACTTCGCAAGTATGAGATACAATAGGCAAGCTACACAAGATAGGTCAAATATCAGTTGAAAACCTTGTTATTGTACATTAGGCAATATTAATGTACATTAAATTTACACATTTATATTTGCAGACCAGAAACGGCAATGATTTCTGCCACATTTTTAAAGGTAATGCTTCTTTAGTCACTATAATGGCAGAGCAGGGTCATAAATCTCAGAAGCTTGCAACAGCAATAAGTTCCTCCTCATTTTATTTTTTTTCATACATTTGACTGTACCTGCGGAGTGAAAATGCGTTGTGAAATCCAATTGGTTGCTGCTTTGTGATGTTTTGAAGCAGCCAAGTTAAAGTTCATGGATTTCAACTTCTTTTCAACTCCTCGCCGGTTGGCCACTCCACACCTGCAATCCCATCTTCCGACAGAGAGACTTTTCAGACTGTGCTGCCATCAGAGAAGGCACACATTTAAATTTGTTTTTCAGATTTAAGTGAAATTTTTAAGTGAATGTAAACTCGCTGGCCCTCCTTATAGTCTTTTTGGCCACACATTTCAATTGTATTGACCTTGGCTGGGCAATACAGTTCAGGGTTGAAAGCCTTCTGAAGAGATTATTTTGATTTCTCATAGAATTCGCTCCGAGATTTATGCAATAAAACCTTCTGTTTTGTAGGTTGAGTGGAGGTCAAATTCTGTTTGGAGGTCTAAGCATTTTTTTAATACAAGAAATAATGTCGGTCTCTACATAAAATACATTTTCCAAACATTGTGTTCATCATCCTGTCATATATTTACTCAACCATGATATGGTTACAATTATGACAAAATCACAGTTTCAAATATCTTGTCCCACAGTGACAACAGACATTCTATTCTGTCATGATGGGGGATTGGTGTGGAGTTTGCAAGATCCTAGGGTGGATTGTGCTCATTTATTTGGATTCCCCATGCCTGAAGAATTATTGTGATTAACATTAGTCCAATTTGTTGTCTGGAGCTATATTTATTGAATGCTATATGAATCCTATAAAATAAAAAAGATGGTTTTGTGTGCAATCAATTACTTGAATATAAAACAAAAGTGTGGGCTGTACACCTTTATCTCTTGCTGCAGTAAGGCACAGTGTTTTGACCGTTGCGCTGAGTAAAAGAATATATGGTAACAGAATCATAGATTTCATCTACTCCAACCAAAGTAAGATAGGAATGGACACATTATGATTCTCCTATTTATTCAAGTCTGTTACAATAGACTTGCGCCCGTAATTGCCACTTGCAGCTATATTTTGATTTTATTTTTCTTTTATTTTTTGTTGGCCCGACTGAATTGGCAATTTCTAAATTACACAACTGTTTTGCTATGTTTTACCATGGACACTCAGACCACTTCAAGGCCGGATGGGTGAACAGCAGGAGGGTGACAAGCACTCACACCCAGACTTCCGCCAATCCTGTTACAAAGCCTCAGGTTAAATCTTCAACAAGGATGCCCTTTGTCCCAAGGACAAACCTTCAACAAGTGGGGGAAGTGTGGGCGACTTCCCCTCTTTCAACAATGACATGGAGGCATAGGGAACTCTCAAATGAAGTCGGGGCTACATGGGTGATGTGCTAACAACTTCTCCCCATTTTAGGCATCTGAGAACCTGAGGAGCAGGAAATGCCCTCAGCTGAGGCTGTGAGTTATGTGGGGTTATGTGGGAGATGTGCGGAAACCTCTCCCCATCAGTACATTCCAGGCATTTTCCTCACACAAGGAGAATTCCCACCATTACAAGGATTCTGGACTCAAATCTTGGAAGATGCAACATCATTTTTCATTGGGAAAACCCTAGGAAGCACTGTAGTTCCCATCAGGACTTGGGTCTGGGCCATTCCACCACCACCTGGACCTCCCATCAAGTCCATCTGAATTCCTCCTGTGGAGATGACAAACCCCAGGAATGAGACAGTCTCCTAGTGGAACTCACATTTCTCAGCTTTAACGAATGACTGGTTCTCAAGGAGCCTTTGGAGCACACAATGGATGTGGTGAATATGTTTAGCAGGGGTCCAGGTCCATTTCCAGGGCCTGGAAGACAGCAGGGGAGTTAGTGAGCCTGAATGACATTACCAAGTATTCGTAGTGTCCAGAAGAGTGCTGAAGGTAGTCTACCATTCATCCTCCGCTTGGATGCGAACCAGGTGGTAGGCATTGCAGAGATCGAGCTTGGAGAACATCACCAGCCCCTACAGAGACTCAAAGGCAGAAGACATGAGTGGGAATCGGTAACAATTCTTTACCGTGATGGTGTTGAGTCCTCAGTAGTGGATGCAGAGGTGGAGGCTACCATCCTTTTTACCCAGGAAGAAGAACTCGGTTGTAGTCAGTGATGAGGAGGAGGAGGTGATGATGCCTGCAGCTAATGACCCATGGATCTATTTATTCATGGCCTCTGTTTTAGGGCCAGAGAGAGAAAACAGGCATACCCTGGGGGCAAAGTGCCTGGCAGGAACTTTATAATGCAGTCATAGGGGCGATGAGGAGGCAGAGAGGAGGCACAGGATTTACTGAACACCTCCTTCAGGTCCAGCAGAGAGGTCAGATACCTCCTTCTCCGGAGAGTCAACTGGGGAAACAGGAACTTGAGCATCACAGAGGCAGTGTGACAGACAGAAAGGGCTCCATTCCAGAACAGCAGGAGCTTGAGGATAATCAATAATTTACACTACAATCTCCTCTCAGTGATCACCAGATAACTGGAGACTCACCGGTGGTGTAATGTCAGTGATGCAGATCAGCAGGGCAACGGTGATGGTGAGCGCCTCAAGGAGGTCCTGGAGTGGGATACATGCGGTGAAGATGGGCAACAAACTGTGTTAATGAAGTTTCTATCAGCACCGGAGTCAACCAGGACAGAGACCACCTGAAGCTGACTGTCAATAAGGAGAGGGAGAGGCAGGCAGCAAAGAACGGGACTTAGAGGACTGAAGAAAGGGCATCACGCTCCCCTGTAATCCCCTAGCTACAAGCATTGGCTTTTAGTGGGCAGAGAGGCAATGAAGTGGCCTAGATCTCCAAAATGTAAGCAGGAGTTGGTCTTCATTCTTGGTCTCGGGCAGCCTCATGTCCATGCCTGGAGTGGTCGAACACCCGCCTCATCTACTCCACGAAGGTGGTGTAGGTGGAGCAGACAGGTGACTAAGCATCCCACACTGCTGCACCCCATTCCCTGGCTCTACGGGTGAGCGGGGTGATGACTTGTAGCCCATGGGAACACTCGAAGGTCTGTGACTTGGTGTAGTGTCTGCAACTTAGAGGTCCTGGGACCTTTAGCAGCTTGAGTGAGTTCAGAGATCTTAAGGAAAATACCTGGCTCTGTATGCAGAGGTCTTGTGACATGTATTCCAAGTATAGCTAAATGCAGTGGTCTGGGACCTGGGGCCCAGTACCTGGGACAAACTAATGGAAGGCCCCTGTGCCTCAGCATCTATAGACTGGCTGCCACTGGGTCACTCACCTAGACAAAATAGGAAACTCTGTCATGGAGCTCTGGATAGGAGACAAGGACACTACAGACTGGAGAGTATTTTTATGAATAAAAATAATTGACACCCACACACTAACAAGACAAGGAGAATAGCTGTATACAACCTCCCAAATGAGTCTGTAGACTCCAGAAATATCTATGCTCATATAGCCTTGCTGAATAGACCGGCCAGATGAAAGTCCTCAAATCAAGCTTCGTTGCATGTAACTTAATGACTTTTAGTAATGCTCAGATGTTAGTGGCTGTGTTACACCCAGGGGAAAATGGGATGGGGAGGACGTATTGTTTTATATTGGAAATAGCGCTCGGTGGGAAAACACAGGCGGGGAAAATGAAATACGGTGCAAAAATGTGTATTTACAAGAGAGAACAAGTCAGTTATAAACAAAGTGCACAGTGATTCAATGGTGATACATATATACACAAAACTATATACAAGTATATACAAGTAAATCCAAACAAGACCCGGGGAAAACAGGGTCCCAAAAGCACTGCCAAAGTAAAGAAAAGAACAAAACCAAACTGTACTAGAAAACAAAATAAATTAAACTAACTAAACATTCAAATAATAACACTAGCTATTCTAACAGAAGAATTAAACCGAAGTACAGGGGGTGGCAGCTGCTGCTAAACTGGTGGTCTAGACAATTCAAGAAAACTACGTGCGTGGAAATGTATAAGAGCCCCCGTCTACCCTTGACCAAGTTATTTCCCACGCACACCGCACAAACAGACCACAACGAACAAGAAAAACGCGAAAAACAAAATGAATTTATTTAAATAACAGAAATCAGTGCACAAAAATAATTCAAGTGCAATTGATGAACAAAGTATGCAAAGCCCAGCTCATTTGGATGCCATCTGTAACCTAACCCTGCCCAAATTCACACTTAGGTAGGTTTACGACCACAGATGCCTCAGCAAGACGGGAAAAGAATGCTCGAAGGTGGTCAATGTGGTACTCCCACTAATTGCTAAACACAACAGTGTCATCGATATCAGTAACCACATTATCCAGACCCCTAGTCCCCTGATTCATTAATCTCTGAAAAGAGGCGGAAGCATTTTTCATCCCAAATGGTAAAACATGGCAAGCATACAAGGCATTATGGGTAGTGAAAGTGACACCTCCTTGGCACAATCTGTAAGAGGGACCTGCCAATATCCCTTGAGCAGATCAAACTTGGACACTCGCTGGGCCCTGCAAATACCATCTATGCAGTCCTCTATTTGAGGGATGTGATAGGCATCATTACTTGTGACAGCATCGACCTTCTGATAGTCTGTACATAAACAGGGTGCACCACCTTCCTTAGCAACCAAAACAACTGGAGAGCTCCATTCACTCACAGTGGGTTTGACAGCACCAATCTCACGCACGTAATTCAACTGTACTAAATCATGCTTTTGAGGAGCCAACCGATAAGCATGTTGTTTAATTGGGGCGGCCGTCCCAATGTCAACGGCAAGTGTTATAAAACCTGGGTGTCTTTATACAACCCTGGGTAAGACTCAACCAGACTCACAAAATCCTCATTCTAGGACCCCGTCAAATGAGGCAGCTGGTTCCGGAGATCTCAAAATGTTTTGGTGTTCTGAAGGCAAGCGCTAACTGGCTCACGAGGATCACGAGGCTCACGAGGATCATCAGACCTCCTCTGAGTCACTACCCACAGGGTCCTGTACCCTGTTAAAACACACCAGGGCTACAGCTTCCCGCCCCCCAAAAGGTTTGAGCACAATTGCGTCTTAACACGGCGATCAGGCATACTGATCAGGTAACTGCAGGAACCTGCCTGCTTTATAACCAAATATGGCCCTTCAAAACACATGCTACTGACAAAAGGACTATCACTGGTCGCCAGCCTCAAAACTATGTGGTTGGACCCACTTGTCATACTGCTGTTACATGCGGGCCTCAACCCCACAAGCTTCTGCCAGGTGACCTCACAAGCCACCTGTAACTGGTCAGTGAAGCGAGCAACATCTGAGAGATGGTCCTCACCCACGAAACATTCTTTTAGTAAGCACAGGGGTCCACACACTTCATGACCATAAACCAGCTGAAAGGGAGTGAAATCAGTGGATTTGTTTACACTATCCATACCCGCAAACATTAGGAAAGGCATAGCAGTACCCCAAACCCCAGGGAACTGATCACTATATGCCCTCATCATATCCTTCAGGGTCCTATAAAAACGCTCAAGGGCCCAAAGACTGGGGATAAGCCGATGATGTAATTTGCTTACATATCCACATTGACGCAATTGTGGGATGCACAGTGATGTGGGACATATGAATAGACAGTGGACACCCCCCAACTCACTCTTTGTTTTGATTGTTTTGGTTAGTTTGATTAATTTGTGTTGTTCACTAATTATCCTCACTCATACTTAATCACCTGTAAGAGCAACTACAGTATTTTAGTTGGGTTATTCAGTGATATTATCAGGAAAACTCACACAGGCACCCTGGGCAGCTGAGGGGTCCTTTAGGTAGGGCGCGAGGGGGCGCCTCAGCCAGTACACGGAGGCAGCCTGCAGCATGTAGCAGCGCTGAGCGAATGTTCTTGTGTTTAGTTATTTCCAGGTGTGCAAAAGTGGTGAAAACATGTACAAAAGCAGCGATAAAGATGTATAATGTGTATGTGTAGTGAACTATCTGCTACGTAAATAGGAGTTTTATCGCAGTTTGGCAAGTTAAATGAAATGTGAGATCGCATTTTCCCAGGTAGTGTGAGCACTGTAGCCCGCTAAAATATGAGTTTTGTGTGTGTGTGTGTGTATGAAATAGTGTTGATGTGAGTGAGTTTGAGTTAGAGTGAACGTGTACTTTGACATATAGTTTAAGAGTGCATTTCGGTTTTTACAGCGTGTCAGCCAGTAAACCAAGCCTGTAGCATGTTTATTTAGTAAATAAAGCCGGCAGGTTTATTTATTCCTTGCACAAATGTTTATGTTACATCATGAACAGAATGTGAGTAACTGACTGATATTTTAATGCATAAAAAGGGTTGGCAGCGTTCGCGAAGCACGATTGTCTTAGGTATCCCCAAAATCAGACAATGTTAATAAGGCTACTTCATCAATAGCTGACGTCGACTTTAATGACGGGTATCGGATTAGCTGTTCCAATTTTCATTTCACTTCCTCCTTTCCTCCACTCATTTCCTACCCAGGAAATATGTGGTGGAAAGGAGAGGAAACGAGTGGAGGAAAGGAGGAGACAAGGAAAAGTATTGGAACGCACCCCTAGTAGCAGAGGAAACGAGTGGAAACGAGAGGCTGCAGTGTACGTTTGCCGCAAAACAAACGCACACTGAATGCTGCACCTGTGTCTGGGAGACTGTTGCTAGAGATAGTGAAACCAAGGCTTCTGAAACAGTTCACACAAATGAAGCAATTGCTGCAAAAATGTATCAAAGCTCCGACACTTCACCCAGATGAGTGTTAAATCACCATGATCAAATACGCACAATACACCCAGATAACAGACGTTACCTATGGATCTTTGAGAAGAGTCCGTGGCTGTCATTTGCCACGTAGGAAGTGCGAATCTGGCTGGGTAGCTTTATGAAATTACACTTTCCACATGTATTTTCTTAAATCGTCTGTTTAGTACACGTTGTCTTACTTGAATATGCAGATAAGAGAAACATAGGCTGTGATGTGATTATCTGTGTGAAGTGTCCTGTGCTAATTAGGTCAATGTTTACATCAAACCATGGCTGCATTCCAATCCGAAGTAAAATCCTCCCTTCACTTCTTCCCTCCAATTGAGTGAGCCCTCCAGTGAAGTAGCAGGTGAGGGAGCCCTTCCCTAGCGAGTGGGGAGCAATGGAGGGGAGGGGTTGTGGCTGTTTGAATTGGAATGACCCTCGCTGTTCTTCCTCACTTTGCGTTCTTTCACAAGGACTGGATTGCCGCGATTTGTCCCTTGCAGGCTGCAATACCTGTTCCAGTTAAACTCTCCACCGCATAACCAATCTAAAGACGGAGAGAGTTCTCTCTAGGCAATGTTATGTAACTTAACCAGCAATATAGTTAGACAGTGAAGATGCATGTTAGCTAGATATGCCTACATGCTACTTCCCCATGCCAAAATCCTTATATTTTCCATGAGCATAAAATCATTTTAAATCGATGTTTTTATTTACTATTAATAGATGTGATTTTCAATAAAGTTGCCAAGCTTTTCCGATGTGAAGCCACTTATTTGTATGCACAATTTAATAATCATATTAAATAATTATCACAATCATAACAATAGTTACTATAATTATTTGTGTAGCACCTTTTGAGCAGGGCGAATACCGAAGTTTTTTGCATAGACAAGTAAAGATAATTAATAAAATCGGTAACGATAAAATATAGTAAAACAGATCAGTAACTAACTGAAACAGTAACCGAGTAATGATAAATACGTGTGAGGTGTAACAGGGTTTAAAAGTACATATGTGTAGAGACAGGTAAAATAATGAAGCAAAAAAAAAAAAAATAAATTCATTTTGTACATCCTTCTATCTGATCCAGACTAATCTCTTATCTACAGCATTTACAAATTTTCAAAACAAGACATAAAGAAAACATTTCTTTTAACTAAGTGACTGTATTTTGTCAAAGAATAAAACAACTTTAACACTGTACTACAAATCCACAATAAAGAAAGAAAAGAAAAATCTGCAAATGTGACAAGGCACTTTGATGCAAGAGGTACATTTACACTGCAGTAAACATATAACTGGACAAGCATAAATGCAATGAAAGAGCAACAATGGTTCATATTCCAAGAGGTAAACATGGGCCACTGTGTAGTGTCCACCTTGCCATAACATAGCAACAGCTCACTCAGTCCGTTTTGAGAACTTGGGCTTTCTTAGAGTGTGTTGGCATCTCTTTGTTTGATAACGGCTCTGAAATTAGAGTAATAATGGTTTGCTTTCTCACCACAACAATATTTCACAGTAAACAAAGTGCAGAAAACATCACCCCAAACCCTAATATAGGGGGGAAATAAGACATTTTGTAGCTGTTCCATTAGCTTAAGAGAAATCTGCAAATCTGATGAGGCACTTTGATGCAAGAGGTACATTTTAGAACACATGACCCTTGGAGTAACAATCTTCTGCAAACAACACAGAAGACATGCTATAGGTAAATACTGCAAAAAGCATACTTAAAGGAAGTGTAAGAGAGTTTCATAACTGCTTGTCCAATGTCCAAAATAAATGCAATGAAAGAGCAACAATGGTCCATGACAACAGCCCACTCACACAGTCTGTTTGAGAACTTGGGCTTTCTTAGAGAGCGTGTTGCCATCCAGCTTCATCACAACTTTCTGTAGCACTTCAAAAGAGTACTTCAGTTCAGGAGGCTAGTTGAGGTTCAAAGCATACATTAGGCCAAATAACATGGCAGCAGCTAATGCAACATTGTCCAGATCGTGCAGTACCACCTGGCCTTCCAAGACAACCACAACGTCCCCTGTCTGACAACATATATTCCCACCGTGATCTCCTCAATGGATGCTTGGATGAGGGCTTCATCATCTGCCAGCAGAGTGCACAGTCACAAAAGGAACACAGTCACAAAAGGAACATAGTGAGATCAAAACAAGTGAGATCAAACAAAGAACATTAAATGTATACACTTGAAATATTATACTGAATGTCTGCACTAATATACAAATTTCTAAAACCCCATGTTTGAGAATTACATTTGGTCATTCTTAGTACTTAATTTTAGCCTCCTTTCCTTTCATTTCTTAACAAGACTTTCACTGTGAAACATTTGCAGGAATGTGTTGTGGAAAATTCAGAGGCTTGCCACACAGTACTACAGATGTAGCTACTGCCATTTTGTGGCACTTTTGCTACAAAATACAGTTTGTTTAATAACTAAAAGTGATCTTTCAGTGAATGTTTATGTATTTAAAATATAGGAATTTAAACTGTTATTTTGTATGTCTCACCACGTGCTCTCACACTAGATTTGCTGGGTCCTCGTTGAGGTACACACAAAGCCCCTTGAGAATGCATTCCTGCTCAACATCGTAAGTCAAGGGGGATAAGGAGAGCAAGACATTTGTTTAGAATCCTTTTTCTTCAATCAAATGTGTATACTGTAAAATCAATATGTGCCAAAATGCTCTGTAGACGCTTGTCTATCTGTCCACCTCTCTTTTCAAGTAGCTTCAGAAATATGTCAGATAGCATCTAGCTGAGAGAAATCTCAATTGCATGGGCATGGTGGTAGTCCGCTTAAATTCTGCATTTATCTAAAAATATGAATTATCACAGACATAAAAATACTTGATTGATCACTTCATTTTCTAATGATCTTATGATTGTACTTGTTTACAATATCATTTACCTCACTCAATATTTTGTTTTGCTGCTACAATAGGATGGTTTTTAGTTTTCTAGTTATGTATACACTGATTGAAAATTCTGGGTCAACAGCACCAGTTGAGAACCATATTTCTTTTCCATTACGTCTTTTCCATTTTCATTACGTCTTTTCCATTTTCATCCTTACCACATTCCTGTTGTTCGTCGTCTTAACATCTCAAAGAAGTTCCACTCTCAGACTCTCAAGGTTCCCATCAGATTCTCCAGTAGGATGGGGGGGGGGGGGGCAGTAGTTCATTTTGGAACACTGTGGTCTTTTGATCCTAATAGCAGCACTTGATTTGCCCTCTGGTTTGTGCTTGAGAGTTTACCATCACCTCAGGACACCCCAGCTTTCTCAAGTGAGTACGGTAGATTGCCAGTTTATTCTTCTAGCTAGCTTTCCACCCAGCATATCCAGTGAGGGAGCCTCTCTCAGTCAGGCAGGGATGCTTTGAGATGAGGGTCCAGTCCCTCAAGAATGTCTGACCTCAGTTTAGGATCTGGAGTAAGCAAGGTACCCTTTTCACTGTATGCTGCATTACCCTGCTCAAGTTTCAGCTCTGCATCATAGAAAAACCAAGGAGCACAGAAGATGCTGGGCCAAACTGACCTTGCACCAGATGACTCTGACTCTGGTGAAGAGAGTATGTCCGTGTCAACACACCCACTAGACAGGGATGAGGATTCTTCGAGAACATGAGGAGTAGCTGAGGTGGAAAGGCTATTGGCACACTGGGGAGTTGAGGCCTGTCATGGGGATTACTCTGATGGTCCCTCTATCCTGAACTTCATCCATTGAAGTGAAATTCATAAACTCATTTCCAAATATTGCATCCATAAACTGAAGTCTGAAGTTAGTTAAGACCACATTGTCTTTGTACCTCGCTATTAATTTCATTAACAGATCCAGGAAGTCAATTTTGGTCAACCTTTGGCTGCTGTTGTCACCCAGGATTACTCTGAGAATGGCCAGGGTATTCATCCTTGTACATCTTAGTCTGTGAAGAGGATGAAAAAGATTCCATTTTAAAATGGTTGTTGCATATTGTTTTAAGACACACTTTTCCATATGTAAAGGCATTGATTCAACAGGATGTTAGGCTTCTTGTTTTCAAATTACTCAGTCAGATAAAATTGAAAGTTAGGTCAAGAAATTAATTTTAGTCCAGTGTTTCATTTTATAGTTTGGCCAGCAACATGGGTGAAGCTTAATTAGCTACAGCTGATTAAATCCACCAGTAACACTTTTAAGATTAAGCTGCAAACTATAAAGTGGTGGCTAAAAATTAGAAGCCTAAGTAGGATGTAGTTCACATGTATTAATGACATACAGTAGTACAGTGGAATATTTTATGGTTAGTACAATAGGCAAAAACTCCCATAGATAATATGGCACAACATGTACACTCAGAATGTGAAGAAAAAAAGGGGACTGGCAAGCAGGGTGACAGACTGCAAAGACAGAGGCCATGATAAAATATTATTCAGCATGTATATTATGCAACATGTTTTTGTATCCCTTCACCACCAAACAGAACCTAATATTTGCACGTATGTCAAAACAGAACTTAAAGGCAGAATGAACAGGATTTGTTGGATGTGGTTTGTAAACAATATTCAAAGTTAGCCCATCCTCCCCGCCTCCTCTTGGATGTGCGCTTACAATCTAGCACATGGTCACTGTATCCCACCCTCACAACCTGCATGCTGTTATTGGTTGGGGGTTACACACCCGCTGCCACAAGGCTGACACACTGCCACACACTTCTAGTGGCTCAAAAGTAATGACTGAGAGGTAGTCATTTTGTATGGGTCAATACATTGTTTTTTAGGAAATTCCTAGTCATTCTGACTTTAACTGTTAATTAGCAGTTAACTAACCTTTTATGATGATATGGTTTTTTAAGGTCACCGTGTGGCTTGATCCAACCATAAATCGGCCAGTGGATAGGTGTCAGTCAGTTCATTGAGTGCCACAAGCTGTATTTCTCTTGATGGTGACCAGCATAGTTCAAAGGCTCTGTAATGTGCACTGTACCACCCACACAGAACTTTCACAATGAGGAACAACTCCTCACTTATAACACATCTGAATGATTTCAGCAAACTCAGGCAATCCACTTGCTGAGCCATAGGCCATTATCATACCTTTGCTGTAGGTTATGCCACTACTTGATGCATTCTTAGCATGATACACTTCAGATGTGTTGGGGTATTTTGACCTAATAGTCTGAGCCACTTCCTCTTTCAGTACATCAGCTGGAACTGTGGACACACTGGGTACATCAAGGCTAGATTTACCATAGGATGGTGAGTTTATGTGGAAAGCAATCATAAGATGATGTTTTGAAGCCAAAGTCAGAGGTACATTCTTAAAGCAACTTGTGTGCTTTACAATCTGTTTAAAGAGACAATGTCTGGCTTCGAATCGCTTTGTCCAGAGTGTGACAAGTGGGCCAAAACACCTTATCATCTGAGGGTAGTGCTCAAGATATGGGTGCTTGGCTTAGTCTGACATCAAAGAACAGCTCTTGTACCTCTGTCTGTGCTCAACTTTTTTGCTTTCGAAGTATGATATGGATTCATCAGTCTGCACGGGAGCAACAACTAACTCAACAATATCTTTTAAATCCATCAACACCAGCTATGCTGGCTCATTTTCTGGCACTAAAGGTCCAATCAAAAATGGGAGAAACATCAGTAAACACCAATTTTCATGGGCATTGCCTCCAATAGTTTTCTGACCCAAGAGACTCTGTGGTACAACATGTGGTTTATTTGTTTTGTCTGACTGTTCATGGTGAAAGCCAATATAGCTTTTTTCAGGTCATCTAATGTAAATAACTTCTTTGATATCATTGATGCCAAACAGTAAGCCAGCTCGACTGGCACAATACCCTCAAGTGCATCATGAGCAATGTCAGGAGAAAAACCAGAGACAACATGAAAATGAGACAGATTTTTCGTTAAAACACACTCTAGTTTAACACAAAAGCAATGTGCATTATTCTCAAAACCTGCTTTTACATGATCTGGATACACCTCTTTAGTTCTCAGGTTGAAAGCACCAGATGCAACACAGTGAGACCTAATATCACAACTTTTTGGAGTGCAAAACCGACAGAAGAAATCACTGATGCAGAGCTCAGTAAGTAGTAAAGTTCTTGCAAAAATTCAGTTGTACAGGAACATAATTGTACTGACACACATTAGTACTAAATAGTACTAAATACTCTAACTCTAACAAGGCTGCTGCTCAATTATTTTTGGGAGTGCCTTGTGTTGACCTTTCCAATCTAGGGCTGCACCAAAAATTTCCCCTTCCACACACTCCTTGTCCTGGAAATCAGTAAAAGAGTCATGTAATGATGGTGATGCTAATGTAGTTGTTATCACAATACCAGGTATAAAATCAGTTAGTGTGTGAGGTGTGTGTGTCGGTGACTGTTATGAGACTTAAAAGTTCCATAAATAGTTGTTTGAAAATTACAGCCAACGAATCATTTCTCCTCAGATGTGTGTTGATATGAACAAAGTACTCCCTTACATTACATAAATTCTTGGACTTACATAAGTGGCAACTGAAAGTAGACAACTCTTTTTTTTTTGAGTCTGACTGACTTGTGTGGAATGCACTCTTCTTTGATGTACAATTAAAGCATTCCATGCCTTAAATGTGCATGGACATTTCGAATATGTACATGGATAGTGAATGGTGCGTCCAAAATATTTGAGTTTGTAATGGTTAAGTAGTTCAGACCTACTTGCAATGGCTACTGAAAACCCCATTACACCACCACATTCACTGGAGAGAGAGAGAATTTTCCTCACAGAATAGGTCAGCAATGCTTCAGTTACTCTTTATTATAATTTAAATGCATTAACTAAATTTTCTGTTTTTTCGGTACAGCTAGCTATAACAAATGCAGCAACATTGTCATACCCAGGAATTTTGAAACTCATGTCAAGTAAATCAACAAAAGCATCTCCATACTCACCATTTACTACAGAGCCTTTGAAACAGTGGTCAAAGCAAAGCAGAGGTCAGCAGTCTCAACACCAATTTCCTATCCTGAGAAAAGATATTATATTAGATAAAAATATATTAGATATAAAGATATTATTCACATTGATGAAGCTTAAGAGAAATTATTTTATTTCCTGCTTGTGACAGAGCTCATCCAAGTAAGCTGAATTTAAGTTTAAAATTAAATAAAATGATAAAAGGCATTTGAAAAATAGGAAAAAATATGTTGCGTTCACAAAATTTAACTTATTTATTTCATTTTACAAACTGCTATGTTGAAGTTTCACAGCAATCATTTTATTTCCCAAACATGTAAATCTCAGACAGCCTATCCAAGTGTTATTTTGAAAATTTTATTAAGAATTAAATACAATTAATAAGGTCTATCCATAAAAAAAGAGGCACTATTTTACTATTCTCACTAGGTGGTGAAGCTTTAGAAAAATTATTTTATTTCCTTCTTGTGACACTGCTCAGCACAGGACATTCAAGTGTTAATTCAAACATGGAAACATTTGTTAAGAATTACATAAAATTAATAATAAGGAAAATTAATAATACTCACCACTACTACAGAGCTATCTATACAGTAGCAAAATTTAATGTTATTTTGGAAAAAAAAAGTCACAAAAAACAGTAAGTAATATGTTGGTTTTTCCAATGGTAAAATTGACTCAAACACAGTCTATATAACTACAAAATTGGTTAATCTAAATTTGTTTGTTGTTGTGTTCAGATTTATACAGCCAGTCCCTGTAATCGGTCAAGCTGATACAGACATATAAGCAGAATAGCTCATCTCAGTAATTCATCTTCTACATGTGTGACAGGTGCAAGTGGTTGTTGGTGTTGGTGTCTTTGGTTACTGGTTTATATGATAGCTCCTGTTTCACTTGACGGGTAGCAACACAGGTAATTAGCACCGCCCCCGTTCTTCCTTCTTTTTGATTTGAAACAACATTCCCACAAATTGCCCAGTTTTCAACAAACTGTTTGTTTGTGTTTGTGCTGGTGGTGAAAGACAGAACGGTTTCCCTGCACTCAAGGTGATAGAAGGAAGGAGCGTTGCTAACATTGTGCCCGGGGGTTTAACCAGAGTTTTAAAGACGGTAAACCAAAATATGTATTTGTTTTTTGGTGAGTCTTTTAGTGTGTATGCACCAGTAGTTGCAATTGTAAAACTTTTGTATGTAGGGTCTACCTAATAGGGCTCCTCTTAGAAGTCTCAGCCACAGCTGGCTCCTCTCCCCTTGCCCCTATTTGAGTGTCTCCCTAGAGGGTGTGGTATGTATTTTTAATTGCTTATTTCAATTGTGTGGTTTGGCCTTGACATTGCGCTTATAAGTGATTAATTGTGGCCTAGCTTGTGACACCTGTTACCCCTGTTACTGCGGTTTATATATTTTTTTCATGTAACAAAGAATTAAAGTCTATTTTTGTATACAGTCTCTTCCCTCATTCATTCAATTGAATAACTGGTAGTGGGGAAATATTGAGTTTATTTTTAGTAATTCCATCACAAGCTGTTATCAAGGGTTCCCTCCCCCTAAATAGGTGGGTGGCGCTGTTTGAATAAAGTAAACCCCAGGCTTGTGGGTGTTACACATGGACTAACTGGACATGAAGAGAGGAATCCATGTGAGGCATACAGTACTGTGCAAAAGTTTTAGGCAGGTGTGAAAAAATGCTGTAAAGTAAGAATGCTTTCAAAAATATAAATAATTGTTTATTTTTATCGATTTACAAAATGCAAACAAAAGAAAAACCGAAATCAAATCAACATTTGATGTTACTACCCTTTGTCTTCAAACCAGCATCAATTCTGATAGGTACACTTGCAAAAAGTCAGGGATTTTATAGGATTATAGTCAGGTGTATGATCAACCAATTATACCAAACAAGTGCTAATGATCATCAGTTTCACATATAGGTCAAAACACAGTCATTAACGGAAACAGAAACAGCTGTGTAGGAGGCTTAAAACTGGGTGAGGAACAGCCAAACTCTGCTACCAAGGTGAGGTTGGGGAAGACAGTTTCATGTCACAGGTCATACACCATGGCAAGACTGAGCACAGCAATATGACCCAAAGTAGTTATAGTGCATCAGCAAGGTCTCTCCCAGACAAAGATTTCAAAGCAGACTGGGGTTTCAAGCTGTTCAAGCTCTTTTGAAGAAGCACAAAGAAACGGGCAACATTGTGGATTGTAGACGCAGTGGTCAGCCAAGGAGACAGTGCAGCAGACGAAAAACACATCAAGTTTATTTCCCTTCGAAATCGGAAGATATGCAGCAGTGCCATCAGCTCAGAACTGGCACAAACCAGTGAGACCCAGGTACACCCATCTATTGTCAGGAGAAGTCATACGTGGCCAGACGTGGTCTTCATGGAAGAGTTGCAGCCAAAAAGCCATACCTCCGACATGGAAACAAGGCCAAGTGACTCAACTGTGCATGAAAACATAGGAACTGGGGTGCAGCAGGTGCTCTGGACTGATGAGTCAAAATTTGAAATATTTGGCTGTCGCAGAAGGCAGTTTGTTCGCTGAAGGGCTGGAGAGCGGTAACAATGAGTGTCTGTAGGCAGCAGTGAAGAATGGTGGAGGTTCCTTGCAAGTTTGGGGCTGTATTTCTGCAGTTGAAGATTTGGTCAGGATTAATGGTGTCTTCAATGCTGAGAAATACAGGCAAATAGTTATCCATCATGCAGTACCATCAGGGAAGCGTATGATTTGCCCCAAATTTATTCTGCAGCAGGACAACGTCTCCAAATATACAGTCAATGTCATTAAGAACTATCTTCAGCGTAAAGAAGACCAAGAAGTACTGGAAGAAATGGTATGGCCCCATCTCAACATCATCAAGTCTGTCTGGGATTACATGAAGAGACGGAAAGATTTGAGGAAGCCTACATCCACAGATCTTCTGTGGTTATTTCTCCAAGATGTTTGAAGCAACCTACCAGTCGAGTTCCTTCAAAAACTGTGTGCAAGTGTACCTAGAAGAATTGATGCTGTTTTGAAGGCAAAGGGTGGTCACACCAAATATTGATTTGATTTAGGTTTGTCGTCTTTTCATTCACTGCATTTGTTAATTGATGAAAATAAACTATTTAACACTTCCCTTTTTGAAAGCGTTTTTAGTTTATAGCATTTTTTCACACCTGCCTAAAACTTTTGCACAGTACTGTGTGTATATATACTGTGTAAATAACTAGCGCCTATTGGCTCTCTTCTGCCAGTAATCAAAAGTTCAGTTGCACTGCATCCCATTTAACTGAATGTACCATTTACCACTCGCTTTCTAATCTAGAAAAACTGAAAATGTTTCCCAACTTTGTAAAGTCCTGCTAATTAATTAATGCAGAGTAAATGTATGATATGATTGATCGGTCAATGTTGACTGCTGCTCTGAATCAGACTGATCCTGACAGTGTGAGACTCCTTATCTCATCAGTTCAGTTATCAAAGTGGTCTACAGTTCCCTCATTTGCTGAATGTGTGGACTTTGCAGTGAAATAAAGCTGTTATTTTCTCCTTAAGGATGATATCATATTTCATCATGGTATAATAATGTTCTCTCTGAGGTTAATGTGGATAGACTTTGGCCGAGCCGGCCACCTCCACTGTAAAAAGCAGTAGGAAACTAATACCACCAGTCGCAAGCCTTATCAAGAATGATGCTTATCAAAACTTGTCACGCTGACCTTGACTTTCCACACCATGGGACAGCGGACATGCCTGGCAGTGTGTCGGTTATAACCTCCCCCCTACCCCCACCGAATTAGGCTAACCGTTCATTGAACTTCATTGTTCTTAATCTTAAAAGCCATCTGGAGAGCAACAACAAAAGGACGTATGCTTAAATTTTTACAGAACAAAAACACATGCTGTGTACTCACTTTGAGAAATATTAACACGCATAATATTTGTGGGAATTAGCATAGCTAACGCCAGTGAATGGTAGCTAACCTTAGCATTAACATTGTCTTATTCATGTTGCTCGATGTTACTGGCAGATAAAAACATCAGCTTTATGAAAACAATGCATCTAAAGTGACTACCTCTAACTCTGACCAACATTTGATAAGATGTAATTATCTTTACCTTGTAGAGAGCTCTCCAGGTCCACATTTATTAGTCCAATGCAGGTGAAAAGATGGCAGATGCTGCAGAAGTTTTCCCAGTGGGCGGAGTTTCCAGACAAAACATAACTATTTTCTTTGTTCTTAACATGACTGAGACTTATAGATTTTACATCCAAGATTTAAAGAGTTCTGCATGATTTAAATATGTTCAGGAGAGGAATATAACTCAATCATGTCTCATATATGAAATGTATATTTGTAAATTAAACAATCCCCCTTCTCCCCTTTTTTCAGTAAAGAAGGGTGCTCCTATGCCAATAATGTAAGCTCCCAATCAAAGTCTAAATCAAAAACAAGCATTGATATTTTATACAATACGAGACTGGTGCAAAAAGCGTGTTTGTAGGCAAAATTCTGAACAATTTTTCTACTTGTCACAGGAGGCGCAGGTACTGGCAAATCACACCTTTTATTGCACACATTAATTGCATCTATACAGAGGAATAAAAACTACTGAGCAAGCTCCCATGTGCACTTGAAGAGAGTGACATATCAAACCCCTCTGTTCTGTTGACTACATTAACTGGCATTGCCGCCTTTAATATTTCGGGTAAAACACTGCGTTCCATACTGAAACTTCCAAGAAGCTTAAACCCTTCCAATCAAGGGCTGGGGAATTACTTGGATGAAATGAGGGCAATGCTCTCCAGTGTTCAGGGTCTTATTATTGATGAAGTGTCAATGGTATCAAAACATCTATTTGCTTATGTCAACTGGAGACTGGTAGCAAGAAACCTGTCGGTGGGATATTTGTGTTAGCAGTGGGGAATTTCCACCAACCGCCACCCCTTGGAAAAGCAATACCCCTGTGTTTGTTTGAAGACCACATGCTGGGCTTGTGCTGGCATGATGATAGAACTAACAGAAAATCATGCAACAGAAAGAGGACACACTACAGATTGCAGAGGGTGTTGGCATGATACTCACCAGAAACATTGATGTGGAAGATGGTCTTGTAAATGGCTCATTAGGCAAGATTGTAAAAAACATCCTCGTTGACAGGGTATCTTTTTGTATATATACTTGGTCTCAAGCTTGACAGTACTAATGCTGGATTGAAACACTGCAATACGATTCCTGGTGGATGTGATAATGTGGTGTGTATATATAGACAACTGAAGCAAAAAAAAGGGGTCATTCCTTGACAATTTCCAATGAAACTGGCCTTTGCCTGCACAATTCATAAGGTTATGACAACCCATTCTGCAGTGGTGTCTTTAGAAGTGTATTTTTGAACCAGGCATGGCATACGTTGCACTAAGCAGAAAAACATCCCTCTATGGACTATATAGTACAGATTTTGATGAGAAAATATTTTCATATCCTGAAATTAGTACCTACCTGGAAAACATGCCAAAAGGTGTGTTTAAATTGTTCAGCCACTTCTCGAAGTTGTTAAGTCATAAAATCTGACTTCAGTTCTCAAAATTATTCATCACAGTACTGAAGGGTTGCAGTCGCACATTGTGGATGTAAAAAGCCATCTTCTGGGTGATGGTCTGTGTTTCACAGATACTCATCTTTGTGGATCTGTAGTTCTTGACAATCTGCAGTTAGATGGCTTCAACATATATAAATGAAGCAGAAATCTTTCTTACACAAATAACCTTCATCTATTAAACAGAAGTGGTGGTGGAGTTGCTGTGTATGTTAAATCTAACATGCGGGCACGTGTCTTTCAATACATACAGAATGTGACAGATTTTGAATTCTTAGTGGTAAAGGTTGAAATGGATGTAATAAATCACCATCTAGTTGTTGTTTGTGGGGACTTTGAGGATCAGCTGTCAAACTCAAATGAGCCTGTTTGTAAACTGTTTCATGAGAAAGGTTATATGCAATTAATCACAAATTCTACCACAGAAAACAATATCCTATTAGATACTGTGTTCGTTTGTAATTCTCGGTATAACTTTGAATCTGGTGTGTTACAGATTGACTGTAGCTATCACAAAACTCTTCTGTATATTTAATTCTATAACATCTTAGGCATTAAATACATAACACAAAAGCATACTGGCATTGTATGACAGATTTTCATTGTTTAGTTATTCCCATTTTGGTTCATTTTTGAAATACATACAAAAACAGAGTGAACTGAAACTGACTCCCAAGCTGTACTTCTTGTAAGTATACAGACTTTGCTTGGGGGGTGGGATGGGAGTGCTACCAAATACCTGATTGTCTGGCCACACTGAAATGTATTACACTTTGTTTTCAATCGCCCTTCCTATTGCCTAAAATACCCGTTTGTTTCAAAAAATGTATTGATAACGTTAACCTTATGGTGAAGACACACTGGCAGCACAGAAGACACCTGGCACCGCTGCTGCCAACCCCTGGCCGACGCTTGTGGGTGTGTCCTCTTGTACACTTGTCACTCAAGAGTTGCCATTTTTTAAAATTCACTACCACGGATAACCAGAAAAAAGTAAATAGCACACTATTGATATATATACTTTCATTGGTAATATCACTGTTTTGGTTAGTGACAACAAGTACTTCAATGCATTTTATTGTGATCACAGTAAATTTTTTCCTTCCCCACCAGGGGTCACCAGAGAGACGTTTTGTTCCTTGTCTGTGTTACGCCCATTTTGCTGATTGCCCCACCTGTGTCTCATTTGCCGTGTGTCACGTGCATTGCTTCCTCATTGGTTTATGTATTTAAACCCTGGTCTTTGTCTCTGTCATTGCTTAGTCTTTGCTATTGCTACCCGTTCCTGTGTACCCCTTAGACCTAAGCCTGCTTTATTGTTTTGTTATTTCACTGTTTGCTTGGTTTTGACATCTTTGCTCTGTTTTGGATTTACCCTTTTGGATTCTCCAATTGGATTTGTTTGCCTCTTCATGGATTGCTCTTTGTGTTTGATCTGGACTGGTTTTTTGATTTATCTCTGTGGATTACTACTTGCATTCTGTCACCTGTGTTTTTCTTTTGCTTGTGGAATAAATTCCTAATCGAACTCTACTAACCATTTCTGCATTTGAGTTTGCTTTCAGCCGTAGTAGCTCTGTGGTTAGTGCTGTGATGTTCTAGTTGGGAAATCTGGGTTCAAGACTCACAAAGGACTTGGTATCCTTCCAAGTAGATGGAATGTTAATAAGCGCCAGCTTTGTTTCATTTAGATTAATTCTCCCAGGCATCTTTCTGTTTCACAAATTGACTGTCATTTTACACTGCAAATATCTTATGGTTATGACATACCTTCCCTGATTTGTATTATTTAATATATAGTAAGTGTGACAACCCATGAGATTTACATTTCACGACCATGTGACTGCAATAAGACATAATTTGGGTAAAAAGTGAGACTTCGCAAGTATGAGATACAATAGGCAAGCTACACAAGATAGGTCAAATATCAGTTGAAAACCTTGTTATTGTACATTAGGCAATATTAATGTACATTAAATTTACACATTTATATTTGCAGACCAGAAACGGCAATGATTTCTGCCACATTTTTAAAGGTAATGCTTCTTTAGTCACTATAATGGCAGAGCAGGGTCATAAATCTCAGAAGCTTGCAACAGCAATAAGTTCCTCCTCATTTTATTTTATTTCATACATTTGACTGTACCTGCGGAGTGAAAATGCGTTGTGAAATCCAATTGGTTGCTGCTTTGTGATGTTTTGAAGCAGCCAAGTTAAAGTTCATGGATTTCAACTTCTTTTCAACTCCTCGCCGGTTGGCCACTCCACACCTGCAATCCCATCTTCCGACAGAGAGACTTTTCAGACTGTGCTGCCATCAGAGAAGGCACACATTTAAATTTGTTTTTCAGATTTAAGTGAAATTTTTAAGTGAATGTAAACTCGCTGGCCCTCCTTATAGTCTTTTTGGCCACACATTTCAATTGTATTGACCTTGGCTGGGCAATACAGTTCAGGGTTGAAAGCCTTCTGAAGAGATTATTTTGATTTCTCATAGAATTCGCTCCGAGATTTATGCAATAAAACCTTCTGTTTTGTAGGTTGAGTGGAGGTCAAATTCTGTTTGGAGGTCTAAGCATTTTTTTAATACAAGAAATAATGTCGGTCTCTACATAAAATACATTTTCCAAACATTGTGTTCATCATCCTGTCATATATTTACTCAACCATGATATGGTTACAATTATGACAAAATCACAGTTTCAAATATCTTGTCCCACAGTGACAACAGACATTCTATTCTGTCATGATGGGGGATTGGTGTGGAGTTTGCAAGATCCTAGGGTGGATTGTGCTCATTTATTTGGATTCCCCATGCCTGAAGAATTATTGTGATTAACATTAGTCCAATTTGTTGTCTGGAGCTATATTTATTGAATGCTATATGAATCCTATAAAATAAAAAAGATGGTTTTGTGTGCAATCAATTACTTGAATATAAAACAAAAGTGTGGGCTGTACACCTTTATCTCTTGCTGCAGTAAGGCACAGTGTTTTGACCGTTGCGCTGAGTAAAAGAATATATGGTAACAGAATCATAGATTTCATCTACTCCAACCAAAGTAAGATAGGAATGGACACATTATGATTCTCCTATTTATTCAAGTCTGTTACAATAGACTTGCGCCCGTAATTGCCACTTGCAGCTATATTTTGATTTTATTTTTCTTTTATTTTTTGTTGGCCCGACTGAATTGGCAATTTCTAAATTACACAACTGTTTTGCTATGTTTTACCATGGACACTCAGACCACTTCAAGGCCGGATGGGTGAACAGCAGGAGGGTGACAAGCACTCACACCCAGACTTCCGCCAATCCTGTTACAAAGCCTCAGGTTAAATCTTCAACAAGGATGCCCTTTGTCCCAAGGACAAACCTTCAACAAGTGGGGGAAGTGTGGGCGACTTCCCCTCTTTCAACAATGACATGGAGGCATAGGGAACTCTCAAATGAAGTCGGGGCTACATGGGTGATGTGCTAACAACTTCTCCCCATTTTAGGCATCTGAGAACCTGAGGAGCAGGAAATGCCCTCAGCTGAGGCTGTGAGTTATGTGGGGTTATGTGGGAGATGTGCGGAAACCTCTCCCCATCAGTACATTCCAGGCATTTTCCTCACACAAGGAGAATTCCCACCATTACAAGGATTCTGGACTCAAATCTTGGAAGATGCAACATCATTTTTCATTGGGAAAACCCTAGGAAGCACTGTAGTTCCCATCAGGACTTGGGTCTGGGCCATTCCACCACCACCTGGACCTCCCATCAAGTCCATCTGAATTCCTCCTGTGGAGATGACAAACCCCAGGAATGAGACAGTCTCCTAGTGGAACTCACATTTCTCAGCTTTAACGAATGACTGGTTCTCAAGGAGCCTTTGGAGCACACAATGGATGTGGTGAATATGTTTAGCAGGGGTCCAGGTCCATTTCCAGGGCCTGGAAGACAGCAGGGGAGTTAGTGAGCCTGAATGACATTACCAAGTATTCGTAGTGTCCAGAAGAGTGCTGAAGGTAGTCTACCATTCATCCTCCGCTTGGATGCGAACCAGGTGGTAGGCATTGCAGAGATCGAGCTTGGAGAACATCACCAGCCCCTACAGAGACTCAAAGGCAGAAGACATGAGTGGGAATCGGTAACAATTCTTTACCGTGATGGTGTTGAGTCCTCAGTAGTGGATGCAGAGGTGGAGGCTACCATCCTTTTTACCCAGGAAGAAGAACTCGGTTGTAGTCAGTGATGAGGAGGAGGAGGTGATGATGCCTGCAGCTAATGACCCATGGATCTATTTATTCATGGCCTCTGTTTTAGGGCCAGAGAGAGAAAACAGGCATACCCTGGGGGCAAAGTGCCTGGCAGGAACTTTATAATGCAGTCATAGGGGCGATGAGGAGGCAGAGAGGAGGCACAGGATTTACTGAACACCTCCTTCAGGTCCAGCAGAGAGGTCAGATACCTCCTTCTCCGGAGAGTCAACTGGGGAAACAGGAACTTGAGCATCACAGAGGCAGTGTGACAGACAGAAAGGGCTCCATTCCAGAACAGCAGGAGCTTGAGGATAATCAATAATTTACACTACAATCTCCTCTCAGTGATCACCAGATAACTGGAGACTCACCGGTGGTGTAATGTCAGTGATGCAGATCAGCAGGGCAACGGTGATGGTGAGCGCCTCAAGGAGGTCCTGGAGTGGGATACATGCGGTGAAGATGGGCAACAAACTGTGTTAATGAAGTTTCTATCAGCACCGGAGTCAACCAGGACAGAGACCACCTGAAGCTGACTGTCAATAAGGAGAGGGAGAGGCAGGCAGCAAAGAACGGGACTTAGAGGACTGAAGAAAGGGCATCACGCTCCCCTGTAATCCCCTAGCTACAAGCATTGGCTTTTAGTGGGCAGAGAGGCAATGAAGTGGCCTAGATCTCCAAAATGTAAGCAGGAGTTGGTCTTCATTCTTGGTCTCGGGCAGCCTCATGTCCATGCCTGGAGTGGTCGAACACCCGCCTCATCTACTCCACGAAGGTGGTGTAGGTGGAGCAGACAGGTGACTAAGCATCCCACACTGCTGCACCCCATTCCCTGGCTCTATGGGTGAGCGGGGTGATGACTTGTAGCCCATGGGAACACTCAAAGGTCTGTGACTTGGTGTAGTGTCTGCAACTTAGAGGTCCTGGGACCTTTAGCAGCTTGAGTGAGTTCAGAGATCTTAAGGAAAATACCTGGCTCTGTATGCAGAGGTCTTGTGACATGTATTCCAAGTATAGCTAAATGCAGTGGTCTGGGACCTGGGGCCCAGTACCTGGGACAAACTAATGGAAGGCCCCTGTGCCTCAGCATCTATAGACTGGCTGCCACTGGGTCACTCACCTAGACAAAATAGGAAACTCTGTCATGGAGCTCTGGATAGGAGACAAGGACACTACAGACTGGAGAGTATTTTTATGAATAAAAATAATTGACACCCACACACTAACAAGACAAGGAGAATAGCTGTATACAACCTCCCAAATGAGTCTGTAGACTCCAGAAATATCTATGCTCATATAGCCTTGCTGAATAGACCGGCCAGATGAAAGTCCTCAAATCAAGCTTCGTTGCATGTAACTTAATGACTTTTAGTAATGCTCAGATGTTAGTGGCTGTGTTACACCCAGGGGAAGATGGGATGGGGAGGACGTATTGTTTTATATTGGAAATAGCGCTCGGTGGGAAAACACAGGCGGGGAAAATGAAATACGGTGCAAAAATGTGTATTTACAAGAGACAACAAGTCAGTTATAAACAAAGTGCACAGTGATTCAATGGTGATACATATATACACAAAACTATATACAAGTATATACAAGTAAATCCAAACAAGACCCGGGGAAAACAGGGTCCCAAAAGCACTGCCAAAGTAAAGAAAAGAACAAAACCAAACTGTACTAGAAAACAAAATAAATTAAACTAACTAAACATTCAAATAATAACACTAGCTATTCTAACAGAAGAATTAAACCGAAGTACAGGGGGTGGCAGCTGCTGCTAAACTGGTGGTCTAGACAATTCAAGAAAACTACGTGCGTGGAAATGTATAAGAGCCCCCGTCTACCCTTGACCAAGTTATTTCCCACGCACACCGCACAAACAGACCACAACGAACAAGAAAAACGCGAAAAACAAGAAACATACAGAGAGCGAAGGCTTTTTTACTCAGAAGTGAACAAGACATGAACTAGGAGCTGAGATGAGCTGGAAACGGCGGGGACTTCGTGGAATATGAAGGGGTATCCACAAACGGGGCAGCACCGGATTGGTTGGGAAGGGACCAAATGACGGTGGTGGTAGAATGAAGATGATTGATGACGGACGGCTGGATTGACGAATGGAAAGTGCGGCACGAGAGGAGACCCATCTGGCGAAAAAAAAAAAAAGAAACGGACATACACACACAGTACACGAACATGGAAACCACAAAACAGAACTAAACGTTTACCGTAACATGCTGATTAAGATGGTGGTTAAGAGCGATATTAAATGAAAAAAAATTAATTTTGTAAAATGAGTTGGCTATCCCTTTAACCCCCTGGATCGAGAGCTTTGCTGACGAAGCTCGAGAAAATTAATAGACGTTTCCTTTACATTCTGATAATTAACTTTGTAAGATTTTATCATACAAATATGGCAAAACATTTCTTTCTAATGTGTCCAGTGGTTAAATATATTTTTTAAATGTGGAGAATTATGCAGAAAAACTTATGCAGTTTATCACATTATTCAGTCATAGCTGAGCTGCAAGTTCAGAGTGCCTGCCCATTCAGTAGCAGCTCCATTTATATAGTAATTACATTATAATCGGTTTAACAGTTTGGGGAGGGGGAATGCCATGAGAAAAAAATACCCACTGTAAACACAATAAAAAGTCATAGTTTGAAGCATCCTTCACTACTTCTGAGGTACAACTTCAGTTTCGTTTTGGAAAATGGCATGACTGTCTGTACAGGAAGCACTTCATGCTATTAGGGAGAGTGGCAATGAAGATAACTCATCAGGTTCTGATTATTGTGTGTAGTTCAATTTCCATACCTTACCATTGCTTGTTTAGTCTGCAAGTATGTTTATGTGAGTTAGCCATGTAACAACTAAGGATGACTACCAGAGGAAACATTCTGCAGTTTTTTTGTAGCTGCCTGTTAGAATGAATGGTGTATTGGATGGATGTATTTTATTAGTATTTTATTCTCAATCTGTATGTTTTTATAAACATACTTATTTAGCCTGCATATATGTGTATGAGTATGTGAATTGATTACTCATAGTTTTCATTGTTGTTAGACTGTGTGTTTGTATGTCTTATGAACATACTGATTTACCATGCATAAATATGAATGGGTGTGTGAATAGATTAGTGATAGTTTTCAGTCTTGTTAGGCTGTCATTTTTACTTTGTGAAAAGGCGTTGGCTAAAGTGGGAAGGGGTGGGCTGTTAACTGAGCTTAGTTGTGAATATTCTGCTACCTAATAAATATTCAAAACTTGTGTTGAAAGATAAGAGTAACAAGTGTAGGTTTTCAGCCATTTATTTATATGTTTCCAGATTTTCAAAAATGTTTTGGTATGTTTACATACCTAGTACCTTAATGAACAAATTTCAGTAATCAAAACAATTCATTGCTATTGTTCAGTGTGTGTTTTCACAACATTTCAGTAGATTATCAAAACCTATGTTTACAGTTTGTTTTCAGAGCAATTTACAAACTGCATATTACCCAGACTGACTTACTGCAGCCATATTATTGTAGCTGAGTGCTGGAAAAAAATATATGAAGCACTTTGAACTCACTGTAAATAAAATTGATTATTTACACAAACGTTACAGCAAAGCACTATCACCAAATTTCCTGAATTTTCCTGATTAACAGTTTGTTTGCTTCAACATTTCACTTACCCCATCCCCTTCACCAGGCCACATCTCTGTGATCCAAACATCATAATTACATTCATCATAAGTTTCACTGAAATATTTCTCATGCTTATATTTTGTGATGTGCAAATTCTTCAAAATGAATGCAACTTTTCAGCAAGCTTGCTATAAAACATTAACTTAGCGTAAGATTGTAACCAGTAACTACACACAAAAGTCTCTCCTTAAACTTTACCTTTTCTAGTTCCTGTGACACAGCTGTGGTGCTGTTGTGGAAACCAATGTCAGCTAATGGTTGCAAACGGATAGCAGGCTCACATTGACTGCATTGAGGTTATCTAGCAAGCGTTAGGAAGCTAGTTGTAAACTGCATAATATTCAGCTGTTTTATTAATTGGTTAAATATAGTTCAGCTGTATTCACGGATAAATCACAATGAATGCCGGCCGATTCACGCTAACAGTGGATGAATTCTTGGGTAACGTTACCATCTCTCCTACGCTCCTTTTTAGCTAGTGATTGTCGAGCTAACGTTAGCTTTCGATTATCCTAGATAGAATACGAGCAAACAAAAGCTTCCTGTGCTAATTTAGGTAGACAGTTCGCCTGCATGGACGTACGGAATAAGGTGTATGTGAATTTCCAGCTCAGTCAAATATTTGTTTAGAAACTGTTATCATTGTATGTCTTATAACCAGGGATAGATACTTGTACTTCTGTCCACATTTTTGGTAGCAGCATGCTAGCCGCTGTTTCAGTGTGGGCTTAGCTAGCTGCTGTCAAATACCTTGGTACTTGGCTGAGCAGCGAAAGAAAGCGAAATAGAATAGCCTGTTTATCCGACTAGTTAGCTTACTGGCCACATTGTAGGATAACGCTAACTCTGATCTGATTAATGTCAGACTCTTGTTTAGCTAAAAATTATCTCAAGCACTACTATTCTCAACCATGTTAACGTTGAACGAAAACGTTTAATGGTAGTATCAGTAACATGTAACGCAATAGTTTAGGCAATCAATTTGGATGCAGTCATTCTACGTTATCTAGCTTTCGGTGTAACCGAAGTACACCGGCTTGTAGATAGATTATTAGTTTATTCACCAATCTGGTTGATAGTCTATCCGGGATGGCTAACATGGGTTCGGCATAACCAGCGAAACAGCCATAACTTGGTTCATAGCACTATAATCCACATGGAGCGGACAAAATAACGGAAACGCATCACATTATTATTTCAAAATGAAGTTATGTTACAAGGAGTTGATCCACCCTTCACCTTAAGAACAGATCCCGTCCTTTTGGAAATGTGCTATCTTTTGAGTTCTGAACTGTATCAACTAGGATTTGCATGAAGAAGGTAAGCATCCAGTGCTCTGTGGAATGAAGTTGATGGAAATGGACCTCACGTTCTGTGCTCCAGAACCTCCCATGAAGGTTAGATGTGGTGATTGTGGAGGCCATGGAAGATGTTGACCTCATCATGGTGCTCAAGAAATCAAGCTTGAGTTTGTGTATGGTGGTGTTATCATCTTGAAGTATTGTGTATTATGAGGGAGCAGTGTTTCATAAAATGACATACGTTGTAGGTTTCATATGATGTAGAGGACCCAATGACTCCCATAAGATAGCTGCCCATTTGGCTCCAGACCTTATATCAGTATAAGTTTTCAAGAGATAAGAACAAAAATTAAAAGTTAGTGAACAATGACTTATCAGACAACTGACTTTTTTTCACCTTTGCTTTTTGGTGCAGGCTTATAGCAGTTTCTGCATGCTGGCCCTGCAATAAATACCTACTTTGTGAAGCTCAAAATGTGGAGTAGTTGTTGAGGCTGCGAAATCGGCATGTTGATTTAATAATGTGGTACATTTGAGGTACAATTCTGTTAAGTTTCTGTCTATCCTTTCATTTATTTTGACTTGCATGGACTATTACTCTTTCTGGTACAGTTTGTTTGTGCTTTGAATGTGTTGTGACAACTTTTGACACTGTTCCCCATGCCAAATGAATTTTCAAATTTTTGTGAACGAAGCCCTGGCGAATCAATTGAAGCACTGACTACTTAAGTCTCTCTAATTGCTGAACAAAGTCGTAATTGACATTCATCTTCGTATGACTCACCTGTTAAGCCACCTTTTTGATGGTGATTTGTTTACTAAAAATTAAAATGTTTACTTAAGTTATTTTCCACATGGTGTTTCCATTCATTTGTCCACCCCCTGTATGTTCATTGGCATGTGCATGTACAAGTGAATTTCAGAATATGTTGCTTACTTTCTGAAAAGCTGCAGCAAAATCAGTTTTGTTGCTTTGCTGATATTTAAAAAAAAAAAAAAAAAAAGAGGTCTGTACAAAGCCAAAATGTTAGCGAATTTAATAGCCACTTAGAGGACAGTGCAAGCAGAAGAACTTCACTTGCACAGGCTGTTATTTGACTGAGTAATAAAATTGTGTTGCCCTTCATAAATATTCTAATATTCTGACCCAGGCTTATTTCATAGACTGTTCAACCATGTGGAGCTGCAAGCTGAGACGGTTTCTTATCCACCAACTAATGTCAGAAGTGCTCTCATTAATTGAACAGGTTTTGAGATCACTTAAACTGTTAGCATACAGTTATTTTCATTCTAAATAACTAAAATATCACTGGTAGAACCAGCAAGTAACAGCTTCTGAGGTGACTCCTCTGATTATCCAGGAGCTGTTTCAATGTATGAAGGTTACAGGGCCTCCAGGTGGTTCATGCAGTAAATATGTTCATTCCAAAAGCTGGTTGGTGAGTCCCAGCCAAGCCAAATGCCACCTATGACCAGATGTCTACATTGGCAAGACACAGTCTCTCTGGGAAATGATAGGGGTAAGCGAGCTGGTTTTTCTGATCTTGTTGCTCTCCAGTGGGCACTTCTGGTCTGTTGGTGCATGTGCTGTGTACATGCTGACCTCATAATCCTCCGATGGCATGGGCATCATATAATTTGTCGTGTGCCTGCTGCGTGGAAAGAAGCAAGATTAGTCATTAGATTAACGTTATTATAGATGAAAGCTTTACTTTCCAGTTTTCAGATCCAATGAGCTACTTTTAAAGGTGACGGGATTAAAATGTATGAAAAGAATCTAGTCCATACATTAAACAGGTCCCTATCGCTGGGGAGTGAATGGACTTCTGGGGCCTGTCTGACTGTGTGTTAGTCTGACAGCCTGTACAGCGACAACTGGAAATGCAACTCTGATGTGTCTGACAGCATCATACAATTTCTTTTGAGCATAACTTAACCGTTTAACCCACTGCAGAAACCTGCTCTGACTGACTTGGGAGGATGAAGCAATGGCATGTGATGACTCATGTATTAGAAGCTAAAAAAGTTTTAACTGACCTACTCCAAGGGGACAGCTTTCAGCTCTCAGCCAAAGCACTGGAAGTTAAAAGTGCCTTCTGATGGTATCTGTAATCTGTTTCTAAAAGCATGGTTTTCTTATTGGACCCCATTTGATAAAAATGTTGCTTTGTGTATGTAGTGCACACAAAAAGAAAGCAATATTTTTATTTCCCAACAAAAGCTCTAATGTCACATCTATGTGTCTGATGACATGCGCAGAGCAGGGGAGTCAAAGTTTCAATTCAATTTCAATTAAATTTTATTTACATAGCAGGTTGTCACAAAGCAGCTTTACAATTGATCCCTGGCCTGAAACCCCTTCAGAGCAAGCCAAGGCAACAGTGGCAAGGAAAAACTTGTGACAAACAAGAAGAAACCTTGAGCAGAACCTGGCACAGAGGGGGAGCCCATCTGCTTCTGGCTGGCGCAGGGTGTACAATGGGTAGACAGGAAAGTGGAGATGGCTGACACATCTCTTACTGATTCAAATTATAATTGAAATGATAACAGGAACAACAAGTACATTAACAGTTTAGGTAGAATAACTACATTTGCAGTATAACAGTAAATATGGTAAGTAAGGTCCAGTTCTTGGCATAGGCAGGGCAGGACAGGCAAGACGGGAAGATGGCTGAGCCAGGGCTGGGCTGTCGGCTTCAGCTTCAGGCAGGCACCCAGAGCAAGGAGAGAAAAACAGAGTAAACTGTTGAGTAGTGGATGGTAAGATTCATGGAGGGAAAATCACAGAAACAGGAAAGGAAATGAGGGGGAAATGTGCAACAAGGGAAAACCCTGGCAGACTGACAGTGTGGCGGCATACCTAAGAGACGTAGGGCATGGGGTCAGCACAGTCGAAAGGGTGATCCTAAGGCAGTCAACACCAGACCTTAGCAGAGCAGCTTAACGCAGAGTCTCTATTCCATGATGTACTGACAGCAATGACCACTCAGTTCCACCAGATGCTGTATGATCCATGCTAACACCAGGCCGTGTCCCTTGACTAAAGAATTTACTGTATAGGTATGTTCTGAGCTTAGTCTTAAAGAAAGACAGAGAGTCTGCTCCCCGAAGTTCAGTGAGTAATTTGTTCCATAGGAGAGGGGCTCTGTAAAGGCTCTGTTGCCTATGGCACTTTTACTCACTCTTGAAGCAATGAGAAATCCTGCGTTTTGGGAGCGATGGGAACGCTGGGGAATATAAGGGTGGAGAAGGTCCTTAAGGTAGGGAGGGCGGAGCCCATTTAGAGTCTTAAATGTGAGAAGTAGTATTTTGAAGTCAGTGAAGAGAAACTAGAACTGGGATGATGTGCTGAAAGAGTTTTATTTTTGTTAGGATTCGTGCAGCTGCATTTTGAACCAGATAGAGTGGCTTTAGGGAGGTATTTGCACATCCTGACAGGAGGACATTGCAATAGTCCAGTCTAGATGTAACAAAGGCATGGACTGACTTTTCTGCATCCTGAGCTGACAGAATTTTCCTGATTTTTGGCTATGTTCCTCAGATGGAAATAACCAATTTTAGAGGTGTTTTTATGCGTTTCAAGGGATAACTCAGGATCAATAATGACGCCAAGATCCCTGGTGACTGTACGTGAAGCCACAGAGACACCATCAAGGTGCAGAGTGATGTTGGAGAGCCTGCTTCTGATGGACTATCAATAACCAACAATTCAGTTTTATCTGAGTTTAGGAGGAGAACGTTTTTGCCTATCCATTCCTTTATTTTTGAGGCAGGTTTCCATTTTTGATAGTCCCAGGAAGGCATGGATCCTTGTGGTATTCTGTATCTTACTCTTGATTGATCATTGTTAATATGCACAAATTAGTGACGTTCTGAGAGGTAGGACTTGAACCAAGAGAGGGCATGTCCATTTTTGCTAACAATATGTTCAGGTTGTTTTAATAGAATATGATGGTTGATGGTATCAAAGGCTGCACTTAAATCTTGTAGCACAAGTAAGGAGACACAGGCATTGTCAGTGGAGAGAAGCAAATCATTAAGTGATTTGAGCAGAGCAGTTTCAGTGCTGTGATGAGGTCTAAACCCAGACTGAAATACTTGTAGGATGTTGTGGGTCTGGAGAAAGGAGCAGAGTTGTTTTGTTACTGCCTTTTCTAAGATCTTTGAGAGAAAAGGAAGATTTGAAATTGGCCTGTAATTAGATTAGGGCTGCCCTTGACTAAAGATTTTTCTAGTCGACTAGTAGTTGTTAGTTCAAGTCATTAGTGAGACTAGTTGCCGCACATTTATGATGTTAATTTAAACTTTTAAATATTTATATTTTTGGGGCATCAGAAAATGTTTTGCGTTCCAGGGCTGAGAAAGAATGCTGTAAGTACTGTTGTTAACACTGTGCTACATTACAATGAAATTCAAAACCGTGATAATGAGCCTTTAAAATATAAATTTTACAAGTGCATGCACAAAGTGAGCCACATTTTAACGACAATGCTAATGGCGAAAGCGGTAATTATCAATTCAAACTAATTTTCAGTTAGCCTATATTAGCAACAAACTGAACAAAGGTGTGTTTATTATATCAGGCAAGGCTACTACCTGACTCACTGTCACCATTTTATTCCTCTGATCTCAGTCTTCTCATATTATGACAAAGGGAAAGGAGTTTTTCCATGTTGTCAGGGAGATGCGCTATAGATGGCATGGATGTGGAAAGGATGGAGTGCATGCACTTAGCTGCTCTGCCAAGCTCAATTGAGTTCCTGTTTTTATTTTTTTTTTCCCCATCATGTCAGTGGCCCCGAATTTTTTCTGTCCTCCAAGTAGATCTTTGTTGTTCTCTCCTTATGTCTGCTGCTCTTTATCAGTAGCCATCAGCATGGAGTCCTACACAGGTCCTGTCTTGTAGACCCACACCACACCCGGCCCGCTACCCGACATTAGCACTAATTTAATGCCGTAACAGACTGACCTGTTTGTCATAAAAACTTTGACCTGACCCGAATTAAAACAACACAACTACATCAGGTTCACCAAAAAACTTTATTTGCTCACTCAAGCAATGTTTATTAACTGACATTAACACTGAGACTGGGCTTCTCTGAATAGCCTGCATTTGTAGTGCATTGTTGGTAACAATCATAAGAAAAAAGAATGTCCATTGTTTTTTCAAATAAAAAAACAGCCCGATCTATTTCACTCACAGCCCACCGGTGCACTACAAATCCCTAACCGCACCCGAACCCGTAAATTACAATGTTAATATTTTGTTTCTCCCATTTTGGATGATTTCCTGCACAACATAGTCTAATAACTTTTTAACGACAAGGTGCAGCTCCTGAGTGGAGTTTGAGGGGTTTTTTTTTCTGTGACTAACTGACCAATGAAAACTTGGTCGACTAAGACTCTGCTCATTGACTGAATGGTTGGTCGACCATTAGGGAGCAGCCCTAAATTAGATAGATCATTTGGGTTTAGATTGGGCTTTTAGAGAATAGGCTTGATAACTGCTACTTTGAAAGACTGAGGTACAAGGCCAGATGTAAGGGAGAGATTGGTAGTATTTAGTAAGGGTTTGCCAATATTAGGTAGCAGCTGTTTCAAGAATCGTGTTTTTTTATATGGTCTAGCATATAAGAGGATCTGTTGCTTGAGTTGACCAAGGAAGATAATTCTTTGAAATCAATGGGTGTGCAGGAATCTATGCATTGGGCTGACCTAAGAGACTGATTCACTGTATCGAAGACTGAAGAAGCTAGTTTGGAGACATCTCTAATCTTTATGATTTTGCTAATGAAGAAAGTAATAGTCATTATGACTGTGAATTTTAGGAATGCAGTGGTCAGCCAATCCACTGCTTTTAGTTAGTCTGGCAGCAGTGTCAAACAGGTATCTGGGATTTCACTTATTTTCCTCTAAGTGCAGACAAATAACAGGCATTTGCAGCTGAGAAGGCACACTTATAGCTGAGGATGCTATCATTCCATGCCAGAAGAAAGACTTGTAATTTAGTTGAAAGCCATTTTCTTTCAAGCTGCTGTGTAGTTTGCTTAAGAGCACGGAGGGAATTTTTTTTTTCTAAGGGGTGCAACAGCGAGCATCTAGCATTTCACGCAGAGTATATTTAATGCCGTGCACGAGTTGGTTAATATTAGCCAGATTTGGGTTAGAGCTTATATTATGGAACTCATTATTGCTCTGAGTGTACAAGCCAGGGAGAGCATGAATAAAGGAGCCAGCAGTATCAGAGGAGGTTGGAGGAGAATTTAACAATCTAATGGCGGATCGAAAGCGATAAGAAAATGATCTGACAGAATAGGATTTTGAGGTATAGTGTCAACATGATTGATTTCAAAGCTATGTCAGAACAAGATCCAAGATGTGAATACTACTCGCCTTTAAGAGCAATGAAATTTAAAGATATAGAGTACTACAGCCGTTACATCAGAACATGCAAACAAGAGCTATCAATCAACAAGTTTAATACAAATGTGCATTTGGGAACCAGCCTCCTCCGAGATCTGATTCAAAGTACATAAAAAATTCATTCATCCTTTGTACTTTTTTTATGAATACATAATCTTCATGGTAGGTGTGGAGATCCCATCTGTAACATTTCATTGGTCAACAGTTACTTCATTGTCTTTTTGCTGCTTCTTTTCGATGAGTCTTCAGTTCTCACAAAGCTTGTTTTCCTCACCATACGATGGCAATCCAATTTCAGTTACTCCCCAATATGATCTTCTATGGTTACAAACAGTTCTTCTTTCTACTCTGAAGGACATCTTATTCTCATGCACTCTTCATGCTCATCAAGGGTCTCGGAGAACACAATGAGGTCGTCGAGGAAGAAAAGGACTTCTTTGAGATTCAAGGAGCCCATGCACTTCTCCATTACTCTCTGGAATGAGCTTGTAAGCATTAGTTACTCCCTGGGGCATCCTATTAAACTCCCAAAATCCCATAGAGGTAGCAAAAGCTATTTTGGATTTATCCTCCTCTTCCATCCCCACTTGATTAAAAACCTGATTTGAAGTCCATGACTGAACCAACAAGCTCCTGTCAGGGCTGAAAAGGTTTCCTCAATGTTTGGTAAGCCATACGCATCCTTGATAGTCTGGGCATTCAATTTTCTACAGCTGAATTTTGCCATTTTTCTTTTTCGCAATGACAGCTGGTGAAGCAAATGGATTTTCAGACTCCCTTATGATGTTAGCATCATATAGCTCTTTCAAGTGGAGCCACACAGCTTCATAATCAGATGGGTGGATAGGTCTTACCCTCTGCTTAAAGGGTGTTGGATCAGAGAGGCAGACCTTGTTTCACTGCAGTTGTGTGGCCATAGTCAAGGTCGCCCTTTGCAAAAACTTCAGGAATTGATCTCAGTGTCTCACAATCCTCTCTTTCCACTGCTCAGACAGTGGAGAATCGCTGTTGAGAATCAGCACTGGATGTTGTGCTCCGGGGGTATTGAACATGCTGTGTAGCACCTACCCATAGTACTAAGTGACAGTGACAATCTGTTTTCAGCTTGACCTTCACCGTTTGAGGGAGGGAGTGGGGAAACAGAACAGAACTGTGAGTTCTGCCAAGGTACGATGTGCAGGCACTGTGATGTTATGTGTGGTTTCATTCTTGAGAAGAATGGGGACTTTAAATGAGGTCAGTTTGGGGCAGGACATGATGTATCCGTATAAAGTTAACCCACTTGGTATGTTCGAACGAGTAGGGGGGTCTACCAACAGAGGAGCTCCAGGAAAATGTAATATTTCTTGCATAACCATTTTAATGCTATTTTCTGGCCTGCTAGAATGACCATGCTCTTCATGTTTTGCAGGCTGACGTTCACCACTCTGTCACTGTGTTGTGTTTCACTCTTGTATAGGTTGCGAAGATGCTGGATGAGTGCAGCATAAGCACAGGTGTCAAGGATAGGCCCAGCGGTCTCCTCGCCAAAACCCTCATGTAAAATATCCAGAGTGTTGGTGCCAGTGAGAACAGGGATTTGAACAGTGGCTCTGGAATCAGGAACAGTTAGAGCTAGTGTGCTGACTGTCTCTGGCTTACCCAAGAAATCCACAAGAAAGAGTATGTCAGCTTCAGTATAGACTAAATAAGGCACAGAATGGCCTGCTGCTCCCTCAATTTCAAGGAGGTTGCCTAAAGGGCAAATTGGATGAGAAGCTAAATGGGCGTCATGAAAAGATTTGGAAACTGTGGTCACTTGTGAGCCCGTGTCAATGAGGCACTTGTGTTGGATTCCTCCAATGGTGACATTAACTGATGCTCGAGATCCAACTAACCCATTCATGAGTTCACCCTTACTACTTCTAGTGGAGTGACAATTGACTGTTTGGCTTTTCCATCTTCACTTTGGACTGCTATGTCTCTCCTTGGCCCTTTACTGGAGCCTGGTCCAGTTTAAAGGCTCCTGCCTTGCTTTCCATTCTTCCTGTTTTGCCTTCAGTTCTTTGTACTTGAGGTCAGCCGTGACTTTGTTGTTTGAGTTTTCACATGTTCTGAGAATTACAATTATTCTAACCAAGTTCATTTTAGATGGGTTACATCTACACAGGGTAAGACATTGTAAGTTAATAGTGTCATTACAAAAATAATGTTTAAAGCTGTGAAACTCAAAGAAATGAATTGTTTCACTGATCAGTGCTGCCAGGTAGTTTAGGTAAAGCAAGTTATGTACATTGGTGCTGACAAAGGGATTGCCAGAGTACTGCTCTCTTCCACGCTGCAGTATTCTGTATGAACTATTTCCGTCGGATTGCATTTTCTATTAATGTGGAGCTGCGATCTTGTGGAATGGATGTGGGCAGCAGCCCGTCTTCTCTCCATTTCTGTTGTCATCATATGTCACCCCATAATGAGTAGCATAGCCTCAAACATTAATTTTTACTCACAGTGATAACCATTAATGTTACTGTACAGTAAAATGTTTCATGAGCGGCCATTTAAGAACATAAGAACATATTATGACGAGGACAGGCCATTTGGCCCAACAAAGCTCGCCATTACATTATTTAAAGAGTATCCAAAACTGCATCAAGCCTGGACTTGAACACAGCAAGGGTCTCTGCCTCAACTACATGACCTGGCAACCTATTCCATGTATTGATAACTCTTTGTGTGAAATAATACTTCCTTACATCAGTGCGGAACTTTCTCTTAACTAGTTTCCATTTATGTCCCCTTGTCCTACAGACTGAATTCACCGTGAAAAATTTATCGTAGTTAACCTTGTTGAGTCCCTTTATAAATTTAAAAACCTCTATTAAATCACCCCTTAGTCTCCTCTTGCTGAGTCTAAATAGGGTAAGTAACTTTAATCTTGCCTCGTAGCTTTTATGTCTCATGCCAGGAACTAATTTAGTTGCCCTCGTTTGTACTTTTTCAAGAGCCTCTATCTTTCTTATAGTGCGGTGTCCAGAACTGCACACAGTATTCCAAGTGTGGTCTAACTAAAGCATTGTATAATTTTAATACAACATCCTTAGATTTATAATCAATACTTTTGGCTATATATCCTAGCATCCTGTTGGCCTTTTTTACTGCTACAGCACACTGCCTAGATCCAGTTAGGCTTTGGTCAACTATTACTCCCAAGTCTTTTTCAAATTGAGCACAATCTAGTTTACTTCCTCCCATGAAGTAGTCTTGTCTAATGTTCTTGTTGCCCACATGCAAGACTTTACATTTAGTTACACTGCCTAGCTTCCAGTTTGTTTTGAAAGTGCAAAAATATTGAAATCACAGTCCATTGTTGACAATATAACATTCAACTGTATCGTTCAGTAGCTTTTCACTGAAAGACACGCCATCTGAAAATTCAGTACCACTGCTATTTTCCACTGTTCCTGCTTAAATGTAGATTTTTTTCAGTGGTATTGAACTGAACATGTTGCTGTTTATAAACAAATGAGAGGAATAAGCAAACATTTACTGCACTGGAATTATTTTTGAGGCTGGCTAAATGGTCTGTTTATTTCAGGCTATATCATGAGAATTCAGACAGCTGAGGCATTTTGACACAAGTTTACTCTGGTAGTAAAAGGTGCATCCCACTACTGAACCAAAATTTCCAAAATTCTTTGCTTCCATGCTTTCAAGCATGAACTGAAGTGCACACTTTGGAGCAGGGTAGTGTAGGTTGTCAAAGCACACAATTTGGGACACAACTATTCTCTTAACTCAAGTGTTGCAGCTGCAGTATCATCTTAATTTTATGTCAATCATAACAACACGGCTTTGCTGTTTCTCCCCACTAGCTGAGAAGAATGTGCTGTTCTACCTGGAAGATGCTGTGAACCAGCTGCTACAACATAAGGAAGAATACATCCAGTTTGGCATAGTTCGATACTTTGCTGAATAGTAAGTTGGCTACTTTTTTTCCACCTGCAATGCAGCACACTCAGTTATGACCAAATATATGTTCCAATGCCAAATCCTGTATAACAAAGTAGTATTTAGGCATGTCTGTGTCTTCTGCTAGCATCAAAACCAGAATAGCAAATGGAACAGCTCTGCCCATGTCTCCAGTGGATTTTAAAATCATACACTCCAAATAGGTCTCTCTGATATGCTAATAAACGCAAACTGCTTGGACAAGAGGCATTCCATGAGTGCTGATATTGAGTATAACAGCACTGGGACATTTTACTATTATGTATCATTGTGCTTTACGGATGTTCCGATTCAATTGTTGATTACACCAATGCGAACTTGACTCACATTTACAGACAGCACAATGGATGTGGATACATTTGGGTATGATAAACAATAGGTAGCTAGCAAGGCTACCGTATTTATAGCCCATCCATGTATGGTAAAAAGTAGCTTGCTAGCCCGTAGTGGGCTAAGATTAAAAGTGGCTTGCCTACCTTTACGTGAATGATAAAAGCAGCTGGCAAGCCTGCTGTTGGGTATGAAAGGAAGTAGTTAGCTAGCCTTTTTGTGTATAATAAAAAGCAGGTTGCTAGCTAGCTCACTAACTTGCAGTCAAGAAACAGTTTGTGTTGCTTGACAACACATGTTAATGTTATCTTGAATTACTATTTTTGTCGGTGGAGCAGAATAAACAAAAATAAACAAAAAACATTACTTGTTGTCTCAAATTATAATTACTTGATAAACAGCCTTGTTTGTTGAAAAGTTTTCTTTTTAAGTTAATTTGATGGAAGATTAACAATACATTTGCATACAAATTCCTAAAAAAAAACCCAAGTGAACACCCTAGTCAAACAAAAATGTCTTCAAATGACATAATACATGTGTGATCCAGCCAACTTCGGCAAGGAAGTATAAATTAGATCTTAGAATAACAAACATACAAGGTTCTTGAAAAGTCATTGAAGAATGTACAGATTGGCTCATATTCCTTTATCACAGACAGAATAGCTAGCAACCACACAAATACCAAGACAACCTTTTAAATCTACAGAGTTTAAAAGGTTGTCTTGCTATTTGCAGTTTTACTGCAGCAATGCTGCATTTAAGCAATGTCACATAAGAGGGAGTGCTGTTATACTGAATATCAGCATGGCTGTAATTTGGTCGTAGGGGGTTTTTTCTGGAATTTGTGTGCAAATTTATTGTAAATCTTCCTACCATGTGTGACGGACAGGCCATTTCTTTTAAGATCAGGATATGTCCAATTTACGAGTGCCAGGAAGATCTTATTGGTCCCCCCAAATGAGACTATTATTATTATTATTGTTATTATTATTTGTGTGTTTTAGAATTAGTGTGTCCATTAAATATTTCGGCTTGCTTGTGGTGCAAAAATAGAAATGTCAATTGACGATGTTTAGTGGTGACAGTGTGTGACAGTGATTTGACCCCTGACCCAGTGATCGTGAAGCCGAGGCTTCTGAAACAGTTGACACAATTGAAGCAATCGCTTTGAAAATGTTTCGATGCTCCGATGCTTCACCCTAATGGGTGTTACAGTCTTGTTTTGAAGCTCAGATTGTTTCAAATGCTGGTACAGCTGATGCCTCAGAACAATTAAAACTGTTTGAAACACTGCACTGTTATCTGACACTTTGAAACAACCTGAGCTTCAAAACAAGACTGTACCACAGCTGACTCTTCCAAACAATTATGACTTGTTTCACTAATGACTGTTTGTGATGATGCAGATGATGCTTAGGAACAATTGAGGCTGTTTGCAAACAGTTTGGAGAGTTGATACTTTTGGATAATTAAAACTGTTTGGAAACAATTCATACTATGATGCTTTGGAACAACCAAGATTGTTTGGAAAGACAAAAAGACATGGGGCTTTCGAACAATTAAGACTGTCTGGAAATAATACAATATATATCAGGATATAAAAGCATCTTGTGGTAGCACAATGTTATCTGCATATTTTACAACCCTCTTAAAAATAAATTATCCTTAATGGTCTGGCAAAAATGACACACATCCTATTTTTTCAGTTCACTAGTATAGCTTCCTACTGCAAGTTACATGCTGCGTAACAACCACAACATTATGAATGTGTGTGGCCTACTTTTAAATTCCCCGTTTCAAAGTCTTTGCTATTTAATAAAACATATTATTGTGACATTTGTGGAAGTATATTATACTGGTTTATGACCCTAAACTAATAACCAATTCTTCAAAGCAGAGTTATTGCCGACATAGTCAGCTACCCAAGCATTTAGAAATAGTCTTAATTGTTCCGAAGAGTGAGCTGTGTCACTGTTCTGAAACAGCCTTAATTGTTTCAAAGCTTCAAATGACATTGCAGTGTTTCGAAGCACTGTTAATTGTTTTGAAACTTCAGGTGACATGGCAGTGTTTAATTGTTCCAAAGCGTCTGATAATGTTTCGAAACAATCTGAGCCAGTCCACAGCAGTAGCTTTGTTAATTTTTTCAGTGCCAATTTTTTGTCCCACATATTGAAGTAGTTTATGTAGTCCAGTGGTTCCGTTTGTGACTAAAAGCAAAGTTATGCTTTTCGAATCCTTGTGTATGTGTATTCACTTTTATCAATAGGATGTAAAATCAGTATTAGCTACCGGTTGGAGAAAATTCAACATGGGGATTTATTTAATTAATTGGTAAAAGGCATGCCAATATCAATTGGTGTAACATTACACACTTTATACTGCATTGCTGAAACTGCATGGAAATAAATTACATATTGCCTGGATATTCCATAATACTTTGCTAGCGGACTATGTACCTTGTGAATGCGTGTATATGCAGTAACTAAAAATAGGGCCCACGTTTCTCCTGGGACAAAGCCTCAAGGCTGGTTTTAAAGTGTCAATTGAGGACATATGTCCACTGATTTCTGTAGGCTACCAGCAGATTTCCTATCACAACTGCTTTGAAACAAGTATAACTTTTGTGACACAACAGCTAAATGATTAAAGGCCTTGAATAGACAGTGTTACAAATTCTTTGGTTTTCTCCGTTTCTTCTCAGGGAAAGCCTATTCGGCCATTTTGGATGTCGGTATTATTCTCATGCTCTGCAATTGTAAATAAATAGATTTCCAAAGAAATGATGCCAGTGAAGTCAAATCTGATAACATTTACCCTTTTAATTGGTAATTCGTTCTTGCGATTGGAAAATGATCATGATGAAACACATGATTTAACTTAGCTTATGCTTGTAGTCTAAATGTTTTGATTCTTTGGCTGCGTTCCAATCCGAAAAAATGCTTGCTTCTTCCTACTCACTTCCCATAAATCAAGGGGGGAATCCCCAAAAAGTCCCGTATGTAAGATGGCTGCCACCATGAGGGAGTTTCTAATCCAGATTTGTTGAGGGAAGGGCGAATTCTCATTTGCTCAAACCCTCGGTTTCACTCATCATTGCCTATATATATCGCAGCATAATTTCGGGTTAATTCTTCTGATATTGATTTTTATTTTTTGCTTCATTATTTTACCTGTCTCTACACATATGTACTTTTAAACCCTGTTACACCTCACACGTATTTATCATTACTCGGTTACTGTTTCAGTTAGTTACTGATCTGTTTTACTATATTTTATCGTTACCGATTTTATTAATTATCTTTACTTGTCTATGCAAAAAACTTCGGTATTCGCCCTGCTCAAAAGGTGCTACACAAATAATTATAGTAACTATTGTTATGATTGTGATAATTATTTAATATGATTATTAAATTGTGCATACAAATAAGTGGCTTCACATCGGAAAAGCTTGGCAACTTTATTGAAAATCACATCTATTAATAGTAAATAAAAACATCGATTTAAAATGATTTTATGCTCATGGAAAATATAAGGATTTTGGCATGGGGAAGTAGCATGTAGGCATATCTAGCTAACATGCATCTTCACTGTCTAACTATATTGCTGGTTAAGTTACATAACATTGCCTAGAGAGAACTCTCTCCGTCTTTAGATTGGTTATGCGGTGGAGAGTTTAACTGGAACAGGTATTGCAGCCTGCAAGGGACAAATCGCGGCAATCCAGTCCTTGTGAAAGAACGCAAAGTGAGGAAGAACAGCGAGGGTCATTCCAATTCAAACAGCCACAACCCCTCCCCTCCATTGCTCCCCACTCGCTAGGGAAGGGCTCCCTCACCTGCTACTTCACTGGAGGGCTCACTCAATTGGAGGGAAGAAGTGAAGGGAGGATTTTATTTCGGATTGGAACGCAGCCATGGTTTGATGTAAACATTGACCTAATTAGCACAGGACACTTCACACAGATAATCACATCACAGCCTATGTTTCTCTTATCTGCATATTCAAGTAAGAAAACGTGTACTAAACAGACGATTTAAGAAAATACATGTGGAAAATGTAATTTCATAAAGCTACCCAGCCAGATTCGCACTTCCTACGTGGCGAATGACAGCCACGGACTCTTCTCAAAGATCCATAGGTAACGTCTGTTATCAGGGTGTATTGTGCGTATTTGATCATGGTGATTTAACACTCATCTGGGTGAAGTGTCGGAGCTTTGATACATTTTTGCAGCAATTGCTTCATTTGTGTGAACTGTTTCAGAAGCCTTGGTTTCACTATCTCTAGCAACAGTCTCCCAGACACAGGTGCAGCATTCAGTGTGCGTTTGTTTTGCGGCAAACGTACACTGCAGCCTCTCGTTTCCACTCGTTTCCTCTGCTACTAGGGGTGCGTTCCAATACTTTTCCTTGTCTCCTCCTTTCCTCCACTCGTTTCCTCTCCTTTCCACCACATATTTCCTGGGTAGGAAATGAGTGGAGGAAAGGAGGAAGTGAAATGAAAATTGGAACAGCTAATCCGATACCCGTCATTAAAGTCGACGTCAGCTATTGATGAAGTAGCCTTATTAACATTGTCTGATTTTGGGGATACCTAAGACAATCGTGCTTCGCGAACGCTGCCAACCCTTTTTAGCATTAAAATATCAGTCAGTTACTCACATTCTGCTCATGATGTAACATAAACATTTGTGCAAGGAATAAATAAACCTGCCGGCTTTATTTACTAAATAAACATGCTACAGGCTCGGTTTACTGGCTGACACGCTGTAAAAACTGAAATGCACTCTTAAACTATATGTCAAAGTACACGTTCACTCTAACTCAAACTCACTCACATCAACACTATTTCATACACACACACACACACAAAACTCATATTTTAGCGGGCTACAGTGCTCACACTACCTGGGAAAATGCGATCTCACATTTCATTTAACTTGCCAAACTGCGATAAAACTCCTATTTACGTAGCAGATAGTTCACTACACATACACATTATACATCTTTATCGCTGCTTTTGTACATGTTTTCACCACTTTTGCACACCTGGAAATAACTAAACACAAGAACATTCGCTCAGCGCTGCTACATGCTGCAGGCTGCCTCCGTGTACTGGCTGAGGCGCCCCCTCGCGCCCTACCTAAAGGACCCCTCAGCTGCCCAGGGTGCCTGTGTGAGTTTTCCTGATAATATCACTGAATAACCCAACTAAAATACTGTAGTTGCTCTTACAGGTGATTAAGTATGAGTGAGGATAATTAGTGAACAACACAAATTAATCAAACTAACCAAAACAATCAAAACAAAGAGTGAGTTGGGGGGTGTCCACTGTCTATTCATATGTCCCACATCACTGTGCATCCCACAATTGCGTCAATGTGGATATGTAAGCAAATTACATCATCGGCTTATCCCCAGTCTTTGGGCCCTTGAGCGTTTTTATAGGACCCTGAAGGATATGATGAGGGCATATAGTGATCAGTTCCCTGGGGTTTGGGGTACTGCTATGCCTTTCCTAATGTTTGCGGGTATGGATAGTGTAAACAAATCCACTGATTTCACTCCCTTTCAGCTGGTTTATGGTCATGAAGTGTGTGGACCCCTGTGCTTACTAAAAGAATGTTTCGTGGGTGAGGACCATCTCTCAGATGTTGCTCGCTTCACTGACCAGTTACAGGTGGCTTGTGAGGTCACCTGGCAGAAGCTTGTGGGGTTGAGGCCCGCATGTAACAGCAGTATGACAAGTGGGTCCAACCACATAGTTTTGAGGCTGGCGACCAGTGATAGTCCTTTTGTCAGTAGCATGTGTTTTGAAGGGCCATGTTTGGTTGTAAAGCAGGCAGGTTCCTGCAGTTACCTGATCAGTATGCCTGATCGCCGTGTTAAGACGCAATTGTGCTCAAACCTTTTGGGGGGCGGGAAGCTGTAGCCCTGGTGTGTTTTAACAGGGTACAGGACCCTGTGGGTAGTGACTCAGAGGAGGGCTATGATCCTTGTGAGCCAGTTAGCGCTCGCCTTCAGAACACCAAAACATTTTGAGATCTCCGGAACCAGCTGCCTCATTTGACAGGGTCCTAGAATGAGGATTTTGTGAGTCTGGTTGAGTCTTACCCAGGGTTGTATAAAGACACCCAGGTTTTATAACACTTGCCGTTGACACTGGGACGGCCGCCCCAATTAAACAACATGCTTATCGGTTGGCTCCTCAAAAGCATGATTTGGTACAGTTGGATTACGTGCTTGAGATTGGTGCTGTCAAACCCACTGTGAGTGAATGGAGCTCTCCAGTTGTTTTGGTTGCTAAGGAAGGTGGTGCACCCTGTTTATGTACAGACTATCAGAAGGTCGATGCTGTCACAAGTAAGGATGCCTATCACATCCCTCAAATAGAGGACTGCATAGATGGTATTTGCAGGGCCCAGCGAGTGTCCAAGTTTGATCTGCTCAAGGGATATTGGCAGGTCCCTCTTACAGATTGTGCCAAGGAGGTGTCACTTTCACTACCCATAATGCCTTGTATGCTTGCCATGTTTTACCATTTGGGATGAAAAATGCTTCCGCCTCTTTTCAGAGATTAATGAATCAGGGGACTAGGGGTCTGGATAATGTGGTTACTGATATCGATGACACTGTTGTGTTTAGCAATTAGTGGGAGTACCACATTGACCACCTTCGAGCATTCTTTTCCCGTCTTGCTGAGGCATCTTTGGTCGTAAACCTACCTAAGTGTGAATTTGGGCAGGGTTAGGTTACATACTTGGGCCACCCTGTGGAACATGGTGTGGTACTCCCACGGTCAGCGAAAGTTCAGGCTATCTTGGGTTTTCTGGCCCACAGAATCGCCGGCAGTTGATGAGGATCTTGGGGACGTGGGAGTTTTACTGTAAATTTGTTCCTAATTTTGCCTCTGTAACAGCTCTGTTCACTGACCTGTTGCAGAAAGGGGACAAGTGGTTGTGGTCCCTGGAGTGTCAGGTAGCTTTGGATGCTGTGAAGGCTATACTCTCATGTGAACCAGTACTGGCTGTGCCTGATTTTTCACAGCCTTTCTACCTTGCGGTGGATGCCTCTGACGTAGGAGTGGGTGGTGTTCTCCTCCAAGCAGGAAGTGATGGTGTGGAGAGGATGGTGGCTTATTTTTCAAAAAAGCTGAACAGTCACTAGAGGAACTACTCCACTATTGAAAAGGAGACATTTGTTTTGATGCTAGTGGTGCAACATTTTGAGGTATACTTATCCAGTGTAGCTGGTAATGTGGTGGTCTACTCTGGTCATAATCCACTTATGTTCCTTGTTAAATTTCAGAGCTCAAATGCCTGAGTTTTTTAGTTGGAGCTTGATTTTGCAACCTTACAGGTTGAGGGTAAAACATATTGCAGGAAAAGACAATTTTATTGCTGATGCCCTTTTCTGGAGCAGAACAAGAATTAAGGTATCGGTGTCTAGGGTTTTTGTAACATTGCTCTGGTCAAATGTGAGTCCTCATTGGGAGCTCCCCAGGGCCTCTGTGCAGAGGGAGTGTCTGCATATTTTTCCTGTAGATATTATTTTAGATGTGATCTTATTACCTACATGTGCTGTGTTAGTCTGTCTGCCTAGCGGTGGTACAGAGAAATGTCTGTCCTTTGTCATCTTTACCAAAAAAAAAGGGTGTTATGGGTATTTTTTTATTTATTTTTGGCGTATTAGAGGGGTACTGTTATGGACAGGCCATTTCTTTTAAGATCAGGATATTACCCCTTTAAGAGTGTCAGGAAGATCTTATTGGTCCCCCCCAAATGAGATTGTTATTATTATTTGTGTGTTTTAGAATTAGTGGGTCCATAAAATATTTCAGCTTGCTTGTGATGCAATAATAGAAATGTCAATTGACGCTGTTTAGTGGTGGTGGTTTAGTGGTTTGACCCCTGACTCTGTGTTGCGGAGGGACAAATCTATTGCCGGTGGGGTTTTGGGTGCCAACGGGGCTGCTGCTGTTGAACGCCGCTCTCCCAACCACTGTTCAGGTACTTTTGTAGTTTGCATCTACCTATTATTCTGAACACAAGTTCTAACTGCATATTACTTCAGTCTACAATTAGGCAAAGTATAGGTACAACAAACGAGTAAACTGCTGCCGAAAGTTTGTGGACCTTTTAGCAAAAAACTGAAGAAGCGTTAAACCATATTTGCAAATCCAAAGCCAGGCTGTTCACCACTGGGTGGCGAAGGAGGACTGGCAGTAGCATGTGAGGAGCTACAGTGGTTCCATCCAGCTTTGGGGTAATGTTGATTCTTTATTTTGTTGTATATACAAGCAAGCTGAAAGCATTTTCATCAGCACGGCCCCCTAGGAACATTTTCACCAGGGATAAGTTCAGTACCCTTGTTGACAATGTTGCCACGATTGGTAGAATTTGAGGGATATCGTTGAGGCTTGCAATATCTCTGCCCAGGGATGCCGTGACACAGGCATATAGTCCATGATGCTGGTGCTTTCAGTGTCCTGCCACCTACTTATCCCATCTTCAGTGAAGCTTGAAGGGCACTGGCATTTACCTTGTCCTGCAGCTTCCTCTAGAAATATGACTTTAACATGGCAAGTTACATTGTTGTCTTTCTACCTGAAATATGCTGTCCCATTGCTGCGTGAAATGCAGATGTCTGTTGTGTTTCTGTACACTGCCTGTGTTAAACATGAAAGCATCTGGAGAAGCAGGAAGCATTCATTGTCGCTGTGTCTTCGGTGCCATGCCTGTGTTGGAGAATGTGAATCTTTGTGTTAAATCTGCAAACCAGCAATTGCAGGAAATCTTGCAGGAGAGTGTCTGTTTGTGGGATTTTGATTTTCTGTATGTGATGAAGTAATATTATTGTTAGATCAGATTAGTTTGCCAAAAAACATCTAAAGCCTGTACAGCTCTGGAATAACACATTATGGACAGATGAGATGAGGATCAACCTGCACCAGAATCATGGGAAGAAAACAGTATGGAGAAGGGAAGGAGCTGCTCATTATCCAAAGCACACGACCTCATCAGTGAAGCATGATGGGGGTTGTGTTATTGCATGGGAATGTGTGGTTGTCAATGGAACTGGCTCTCTTGTATTTATTAATGACGTGGCTACTGAACAAAGGATGAAGATGAACGCTGAAGTGTTTAGGGCTATAATATCTGCTCAGATTCAACCAAATGTTTCAAAACTCATTGGACGAAATAGCCTGTTTCAATGGTTTCTTGCCCTCAGTTCCATCCCCTTTAGTCTGACAATCCCATTTTTAAAATGGCAAAATGTTCCACAGTTGTGGCATCATTCTCTTTGGTGATCTTTACAGAAGTTGTATTTTCTCAATCTGCCATTCTGTAGTGGCTTGTAATGCTCTCTGTCTCCCCCCTTTGACCAACAAGCATTTTTTATGTATACAATTCTGCCACAGTTGTGACTGCTATCCCTATTGAAAGATCTACCCTTCCCCTCATTTGTATGACTACCAGCACTGTTTTTTCTGGTAGCCGTGGTGGTATGTGTTGTTTCATACCAGCTACAGTGAAGGCTGCAAACATCTGTAAATGTCAAGTTACCAGTTTTCTTTTTCTAATTCAATGCTAGCATTGTAGCATCATTGATTATGTCACTATACAGTTGCATAGTTAATGCAAGGAAAGCAGGACCATCTTGCTGTGGATAAGGGATACCTGAATTCCAAGGATAGTTAAATAAGAGATTAAGATAAGCAGCAAGCTCTTCTGCTCTTTAGGTTTTAGTAGCTTTTCTGTTTTTCAGGAATAATTAGCTGAATAATCTGATGACAGTCTTATTGAGGCCATTGGATCTAGCTTGTCAAACCTGAAGTGGAACAGCTTTAACTAATCCAGTATCTTATGTTTCTTGAGACCTATCATTCTCTGCATTAGTATATCCTGTTGTAAATTCATGGCCAATGATGTTGTACACTCTGCGCCAGCCAGAAGCAGATGGGCTCCCCCTTCTGAGCTGGTTCTGCTCAAGGTTTCTTCCTGTTTGTTAGGGAGTTTTTCCTTGCCATTGTTACCTTGGCTTGCTCTGAGGGGGTTTCAGACCAGGGATCAATTCAATCTATTCAATCAAATCAATTGAATTTTATTTGTATAGCGCTTTTTACAACAAATTTCACAAAGCAGCTTTACAATTATTGTAAAGCTGCTTTGTGACAATTTGTTGTAAAAAGCGCTATACAAATAAAATTCAGTTGAATGAAATTTGAATGCCACTTAATATGTACTTTATTTTTTAAAGCATTTTCATTTACAACATCCTTTTTAGCCATGTCTGGATGTTTGGTTCTGTAGCCCAAATTGCCACATTCATTTTGGCTCTTTTATAGTTGTTTTAAAGTAAAACATTAGCCATTTTGACCTCAACCACAATCTGTCTCAAAAAGACACCTTTTGCTGCAAATCATTACTGTGTCTTGCTGCTAGTCTATGTTCTGCTTGACTAGCATATTTCTCACTGTCTAGATCCTCAATACGTTTACCTTACATTTGTATGGTATGCTTCTGTTCTGCACATTCAGCCTGTGATACTGCCAACAAACATTTCAATTCAGACATAAGCATGTTTGTGCTTCTTTTTAGAATACCGTGTGTTCCTTTCTCTGCATTCTTCCTGTAACTAGTTTAGAGGGTCTGTCCTATCTATAACAGGTCCATACAAGGAAGCTGCTGTAGGCAGCTTCAGGCACTTCCACACCACAGAGATTATCCATGGGACCAGGAACTAAAATACAAACTTTTGTCAACACTTCCACTGCAGACATTAAATGGTGACATTTTATTCAGAAATATAGTGCAGGTTCCTGTACCTGATTGGGTAGCAGAGAAAAAAATGTACATTGTTACATATGAATGGTTTTGGAGGACCCACAAAAGCCCCTTTCACACATTCACTGCAACCCTGAACTTTTCCGGACATTAACCAGAGGAGCTGTATGTGTGAACGCAAATGACCAATTCAGTCGCACTGGACATAATGCTGATTTTATCCGGCTATCTCCCTATTACAAAGTACGGATAATGGCCGGTTGAATGAATAGAGCAGGTAATTTTCCGGAAAATTCACTGTGAGTGGGTGTGTTGATGACATTTCATCCATCATGAGATGTATTCTTGTATTCTTCCAGTTTTGGATCAGAGGGTAGCTGCTTTGTACTCTTTTCTTCTTGCCTGTATATTGCTTTCCACTCTTTCGTACATATTGAGGACACATCCATTATACATGTGGTATTGATATCAATGCAAAAACAGTCATCATTACGGATGACTCGGTAGGTTTGTTGCTATCTTCGATGTGCCGTAAACAAAACAATGCAACGATGCAGCTTACTTTTTGCATCATGTCTTGCCTCCTGCATGCTCTTTCTTGTCATTAATGCCATCCACATTAAGTAACATTAGGCTAATATTTCCCAGTGTCTCAGATAAAAGCAGATTAAATGCGATAGCACAATCATTGCTGACCGTCCTTATTCAGTCATGGAAAACACAGTTTACTTTTCTCATAATTACAAGATAATTGCATCTAATTTATTTTTTACTTTTGTGAATGAAATACGCTTCTGTAAAAAAACAGCTGATTGTTGTGGAATGTGTTTTCAGAATGTGGACCGCAGAATGTTTCCTAAAACCGGCATTTGACTGCTATAAAAAATATAAAAGCTTATCACTCTGGCTTTTGTGTCACTGTACAGAGAAGTATATATATATAACGGTGTCTGTGGAAAAAAAACTACTCGATCGGATTCTTTATCTTTGCTTCGATGCAGAATCTTTCTGTTTGGTGTCACAGTGCATCCTAAAAAAAATAATTTTACCCAGCTCTATCAACATGTATGAAAGGGCAACTCTGAAAATGTCCTGACCTGATCTTCTGGACATTTTCCACACTTCATATGTGGAAACCGCATATGAAGTCTCCTCCTTCATCTTCCTCTCAGGAAGGGAATGGGGTATCGCACCTTATTGTGTCAAACTCACTCACACACACACACAGAGAAGCACACATGACAATAGCCCGCTGTCTGGCAAATGGATAGGTGTTGGGCCCCACTGGCAAACAGGCAGTGGAGGCAAAGAACTCAATTAACTGTAAATATGTAGTGTTGAATTCACACCTTATTTTTAAATTCCCAAACATATGGTAGTGTGGTAGGCAATCAGATGGTCATTGTCGCCAAGGCATGACAGTCAAATCCCCTTCTTTCTAATACAATAATTGAGTTAGTTTGATTGTTTGAGGTGCCTGTCCAAGAAAACTGAAGCAAGTACTGCGTTTTTCCTTACTGGTATTGTTTTCAGCTTCTCTATTCCCCAACCTCAGGATTCTATGCAAAAGACTTATTTCCAAAAAGAACACAAATGAATAACGATTTAGCAATATAGTCTAGCAATATAGCATTTATAATTCTATAAATCATAGGAACAGTAATGCAACGTTCAACATTTCTGGATTGAAATTGTAATAACTAAGTATGGAATGCATCTTATCTTCATACTATGAATTCCTGTTACATTTAAGAGAAAAAAGACTACATCAACTTAGCATAATATGCCACTGAAGGATTACTGGGTAATCGTGCTTCTGTAAAAGTATGTTTACTTGAGTCCCAGCATTAGGTAAAAACAAACTATATGAATGCCAAGGTTAATAGCAGAAAGGGTAATTTTGGGGAAACTAACATAATAAAATGTATATTGGCTACAAAAACAGGTTTGTGCAGATGTCGAGTAGTCATGCAACCATTATGCAAACATAGCAATTGCTTTGTTTTGTTATCCTTTTTTAGATAGATAGCTTACAATTGGTATTGATTTGTCAACACATTTTACTGCAAGTGTAAACATTTTCCCCAGAGAAACAGCTCTGAATAATTACAGAATAATTACAGAAGATTGTCACTGTTTTACATTAAATTATTACAGGGATGAAAACATTATATGATTCATTTTAATTTTGAACATTCTCACTTCAGTTTACTCTTAGATAAAATAGCTTGAAAATGAAGGACAAAGAATGTAAGGCAAAGTACCTTGCAACAAAAGGATAGAAAATTTTCTATTTTTAGCATGAAAAGACTGTAATGGAGATTTTAATATGCTTTTATGATAGTGACATGGCTGCCCTTACATTGTTTTGCACAGTTTCAGAAGTGTGAAGAGTGGGAGTCATATCCTCTTCAGGGAGTTTGATTATGTCAAGGCCACAGCACACAACAGAGCTTCCTTCATCCACATCTTCTGGAGGTGTTTCAGACAGATCGGCAAAAATGGAGGTGAGGTCACTGTAGGCTGTTTTAATGTGGGTATCTACATTTCTGTGTGTGTATGTGTGTCTGTCTAGTGTTGATCCCATGTGAATAAGTGTTGAACCTTATGTGAATTAAAAATAACATAGGATTCAAGTTTATTCTTGGAATTCATGTGCACTAAGACATCAAGCATCATCACTTTCACAACAACCACATGATTTGTCCCTACATTTCACTTTGTATGTTATAAATGGACAGATCTGCTGCTCCGATTTGTGCATGCATTGATCCCCTGGTAACTATGTTTCCATTACAAATTATCTCATGACTGCAGGTGAAACAACTACCCATGATGCCCATCTTGCTTTTAGCTTTCCTGGGCAGAGAACCTTTAACTCCCCTAAAACAAGGTTTAAAAACGAGTTGACTGCATTGAAATATCAGACGAATGAAGATTCTTTGTAACAATATCCTTATCTGCTTGACCACTTAGGGGGGAATTCTGACTTTGGAGTGCTCAGTGTTTTTTTCCGTGGAAATAGTTATGCAGAAAATACGTATTTTTTTCCTGACCTGGCTTATGCAGCCATGTCCGGCCAGCGCAGGGCAGAAAAGTAGGAGGACCTATACAGGAACTTGAATAATGCTAATAAATAAAACCTGGAAAATGACACGGCCCCCACAAAAACCTGATGGCCTAGCTATTTTTTCTGGATTTGGATTCATAAAGTGCAAGCAACCAGCTGGGCCTATCTCCATGAAAGTAGGGTGCAGTTTGTTTGGTGCGGTGAATATTAAATTCTGCGTTTAGATATTGATAGCTAGATGTATACACCTTGCAATGAGCAAGTGCTAATTTTTCTCATGCTAACTCAAGCTCTTTTGCTGTTGCTGCCTTGTTACTTTTTACCAAAAGATAGTCGTGGTCTACATAAGAAGACATTAATATTTCTTGAGTGAAAATGCAGAGCAGCCGAAGACATGTACAAAGCTCAGGGATTTTTTGACTCGTTGCCATGGTGCATCCTGTTTGCATGTGTATAAAATTTTTCAACATGCTTTTCATCAGAATATAGAGGGTTGTTGGGTTTGGTTCTCTCAGTTTCTTTACATCTGATGTGCAGTTGTATCAACTCCAATAAGTGCAGGCCTCCAATAAGTCTGTAAAGGTGTGTTTTGTTGTTTAAGCAAATAAATATCCAGACAATTATTGGAAGTTACACTACCTGTGTAGCAGTTTTTTATTGTCCAGGTCTCATGAGATTCAATCTGTTGTTCCCTTTTCCCTCATTTGAAATGATGTCTCCTCTGTACTTTTTTACCTTTTTGTTACACAAGATGAAAACTTCCTTCACTGTTTAGTTTTAGGAAAGCTGCATCCTTTCAAAATCATTTACTGTTGTACAGTAAAGTGCCACTGATCAAGGATTAGCATCAAACCAGATCAGACAACATGTTGACAGAGAGGGGGGAACAACCAACAGTGTTTTGACCAACAGAATTTGAGTAAATTAATGTAATTCCGCTATTTACCATTAGAAATGCAAAATTATCAATTATACCTTCAACAGAGATTTATTTATTTGAAATATTCTACACATAGCTCTTATGTGGTCTTGCAAACCTGTTTTTAAATTCTACAGCACAGAAGAACAGTACTAAGTAAAGTAGTACATATTTTATGTGAGACTGTCTTTCTGTGTGTTTGTATTCCAGACCTCCTCGCCACAATGGAGTACAGCTCTCTTCTGCAGTTGCTCTGTCCAGACTTTCCAGTGGAGATGGTACAAAAGGCAGCAAGGTCAGTCAGAAGATATTTCTACTGTGGTGGCAAACTAAAAACCTAATATTTATCTGTCTTGGTAACTAATGTGGCATGTATTTATGACTCCTTCTACACTTCCAGTACATATATTCATACAGTTTTAGAGGTTTTATTAATGCATAAGGAATTATACAACATCTACATATGTTTTATTTTCCATTAACTTGTTTTAAATTCATTGTGAAGACTAAGTCCCTGTCCTACATATCAATGTAGAATCTTAAAATGAAAATAATTTTCCTGGCGTCTTATTCCTATGCGCACATGTGCTGGGCCTCTTGATGCAGAGTGTTTCATGTCTAAATACTGTGTCAGGTGCCAACTCAAATTTCTCATTTCCCATTTGAATGGCTATTTTTCTCATCTTGATGATAAACATAATTAAATTAGTAAAGGCAAAGTTAGTCATAGTGCAAACATTAAAACAAATATTTAAAACTAATGAACTTCACATCACATGTTTAAAAAGATTGTTGTGTGTTTAGTTTGTTTAGTTAGAATATGTGGCTACACAAAAGGTTAATATCTTCGTATTTTCTTAGATCTTAGTATTTTTTCATGGTTTCAAAATCAGAGAGGGTGAGAGGGATATTTTGTTGAATATTGGACAAAATGACCCATTTATATTTACATTGGGATTAGAAAGTACTGGCAACCTTGATCTAGATAAAAAAAAAAAAAAGCTTGTACAAAATAAACAACATTACTCCTTGTTGTTTACTGTAAAGGCAGGTTGTTAGCAACAGCTGGTCATACTAGAACCGATCATACAAAGTCAAGGGAGTCTTCTGCAGGAATCTATCCAAGAAGTCAATCTAGCCTTGGACACTGTGACATTGTTTCTGACATGCACTCCCCATCACCATTTCTGGCTTTTAGGGTGATACGAGCTGTTTTATGTAAACCCCAAGAAACTGCAATATAAGAGATCCTGATGTAACCCTGTTTCACCTTACTGACCACTATTTTATGTATCTTACCTGCTCTCTCACTGGTCCTGCCAACCTGACATCCAGCCACTTTCCATTACAACTTACATAACCTCTGTCCAGATACTGTCTCTGACATAGTGTGAATCACAAAGCCACACCCTTTGAGACTTATTCACACCTCCCTGTCAGTGCTGCAGTATCCAAGCTACTTTTCTACTTGGTCTGGCACCCTTAATGACCTCTGTGGTCTCACCAAACTGCCAAATCGTCTGCCTCCAGTCCATGGCTGTCTAACAACCTCCAGACACACAGGGCCACTGAGATGTGCCAAAATACAATGGAAAAAATCAAATCTGCCCACTGACTTACTAAAACCTTCTAGCTGATTTTTCATAAGCTATCTCATCTGCAACTATGGCCTACTTCCAAACAAAAATATACTTCCTGGCTATGTCCTTACCCCTGAAGGACCTCTGAATTACCCTTGGTAACACAAGAATGTCTTCATTCCAGACTGCTAAAAACCTGGGCATTATTTTGGAGCAGGAATTTTCTTACTCAGTATACATCGCTTCTGTTGCCCAGTCTTGTTGCTTCTTCTTTCACATTACAGTGAAAACGCAATTTACACGCCCCAATTTAATGCAAATTCAGATATGTTTTTTTTTTCTTTTTTTTTTAACACCTAAAAGTATGCTTGGATATAATAGATATTGTACAGAAGAACTAACGGAACAAAAGGAAATGAGTGTTACAGGATTTTATTTCAGTATCTCAGACAAATTAATTTGATTGGAAAGATATAATTAATGAATAGAGTACATACACGTGGACCAGAATTTGCAGGATTGTTCAGTTCATTCATAGCTCCGTTCATTTAGTCTGTTGGTCCACACAATACACTTGACCACAAGGGCTTGTAACTCAGTCCACCAACCAGTAAACGGATAAGTGCATATGTCATTCCATTCATAAGAAATAACAATCATTTATCTTTCAGCAGTCAATTTTCCTTATATAGACAACCAAAAAAATAACCGTCAAAATTGTTTTACAAAACATTTTTTAGTAAACTAACGTTCTTCATACTACATGATCATGATCAAATAACCATACACGTTACCCCATTCATTTAAGCAATGTGCACAATGCTGTTCATTTTAATCACATCAAACTTTCATCAAACTTTAACAAAAACAGAAACTTTCAGATAAACAATGAGCTGTTGTTAGGAGATTCAGTCTGGTTCGCAGACCCATGCAAACCGCATTTCCAGGATCTCAGTCATCGATTTAATATTTTTAATAGCCAAAGGAGTTGGGATTCGTCTTGCTAGTGTTCCACAAAAATATTAGTTTTTTCAGGGTTTAACTGCCTGTATGCTGCGCCACATTCGTTTTAACTCCAGCTCACAACCAACTCATACCAGGCTAAGAAATTAGAAGGGGTGCGGCTTTCGCGGGTGCAGGCCGGGTACCTGAAGGCGTGTCAGGAGCATCACAATGTGCAAAAAATGGGTCAAATAGGGTGAAAATCGGGGTGTTTTATAGGGGTGTGACAAGATCTCGTGCCACGAGATCTTGCGAGATTAAAACGTGACGATATTTCTCGTTGAGGTGAAAGCAGTCTCGCGAAACTGTGTTCAGCTGCAACCAACATGGAGAGTGATGAAATTGCAATAGAAGATGCCCCCACCACGTTTAAATCATTTGTGTGGCAGCATTTTGGCTTCTCAATGGAAAACATTAGCGGCAACAGAGTGACCGACAAAACACACACTGAATGCAAACACTGCCAAAAAAAATTGTCCCGTACACCGCTGCAAATATGAGCACTATGCAGAGACATCTGCAAAACCACCATAGCTCTCTGATAAAATCCACTGCGCCTGCGAAAAAAATTGTCAAAGGTCAGACAACGATGACTGATGCCTTTGCACCAAAACTTCAACAAACAAGTGCCAGAGCCAACGAAATAACCAAAGACATCTGTGTTTTTATTGCGGCTGATTTGAAACCATTTTAAGTAGTGGAAAATCAGGAATTTCGGTTTTTTCTTCATACACTGGAACCGAAGTACACCATCCTGTCACACGTGCATTTTGCTCACACGATGGTCCCGAACCTCTACAAAGTGTTCATGACCAAGGTTGTACAGACCCTGAAAGAGGCAGAAAGCATCGCCATAATGACCGATGGTTGGACATCTAGAGGTATGCAGAGCTATATCACAATTACAGCCCACATAATCAACAGTGACTAGGAAATGGTAAATGTTGTACTGCAGACTCGCCCACTTCTGGAGTCCCACACAGGGGCCAACATAGCCAAAGTTTTACAAGCAGCTGTCGCTGACTGGGAGCTTAAAAGGCCAAACCATGGAATGGGTATTGTGACTGATAATGCACGTAGTATGGAAGCGGCAGCGCACGAGGCATTGAGCGCGAGGATTGAAGCCGCATATAAAGTGCTTTGCGCACACGATAAACCTGCTACCCAAGTTGGCCTTGGTGTAGTGCGGGTCACTCGTTTGCTCAGACAGGTGAGACGTGTGGCTGCTTTTTTCCATTGGAGTTCAACAGCTACCACGTTATTGATGTCTAAGCAAAAGCCGCTACAGTTACCAGCACACAAGTTAATCATGGACGTTATCACATGATGGAACAGCACCTTGGATGTGCTGGATCATTACCTGGAGCAGCAAGCCGCTGTAGGAGCAGCTCTCACCAGTCCAGAAATAAGACAAAACGCCAGAAACATTGACACACTGGACAGCTGCGATATCAGAGAAGCTGAAGACCTTGTGAAGCTGCTGAATCCTTTAAAGACAGCCACCACAGTCTTGTGTGAGGAGAAGAGCCCCACAGTGTCTCTTACTGTGCCACTGAAGATCATGATTGACCAGAGCATGACGCCAAATGATGGCGATTCCATCACCGTGGCCGACACTAAGAGCACAATCCTCAGAAATATTTTGGGCAGATACAGTGGGGATGCATACAACTACCTGCTGGAGGGTACAGTGCTGGACCCAAGGTTTCAGACTCTACCACAGTTAGCCCATGACCAGCGTGAGGCCGTCTTCCTGAGGGTTTAGGAGAAGGCGCAACAGTTGCAGCAAAATCAGGTAAATGTCACTTTCAGTTGCTTTCCCTTTAAATTGCTTTCCTCGTTTCTGTGTGTATATGTGTGTAACAATATTTCTACCTACTCAATTTTTATTCCACAGCTGAGGAGAGTGAGGAGAGGGGAGAAGAGGCAGCAGTTGTATCGCACTATCCCACACATGGAGGAGAGGGGGCTCTGGGAGCTGAGCCGGAAGTGACTGAACCTGCAGTCCAACAGATCGCAACAGATCGAGAGGGAAATTGAACACAACAGAAGAGAGGCCTCTATCCCACTCAGTAGCAGCCATCTGAAGTGGTGGAAACAAAACTGTCCTCAATATCCTTTGCTGTCTCCACTTGCCGAAGCATACCTTTCCATCCCTGCTACCTCTGTTCCTAGTGAGCGTGTCTTTTCTACTGCAGGAGACAGAGTTAGTGCCCAAAGGTCTCAACTGCTGCCAGAAAATGTAGACATGCTCATATTCTTGAAAAAGAACATATGACCATATCTTAAGCTGGGCTGGGTAGTTGTAATCATCTCATCATAGCTCTGTATCATGCTTGAAGAAAAATTTGGTCAGTCTCTGTTTGAGCTTTGTGTATTGAGTAGTACTTTGATTATGGTTTGCACTTTTTGTTTACAAAGAAAATTTTAGTTCTATTTATTATTGGTATTTATACTGTTTTTATTTTTACGTTAAATTTGTGAAAAGAAGTTGCTAGGTCACACATAGCTTTTGTTAGAAGCTCATCCGTAGTTGACTGCGCTTACATATTGTTCTGTCTTTTAATGTATACAATAATCCATGCTTACAAAAGTAGGCCTGACATTCATCACAAGATTAGTTCAAACATTTCAAAATGCACCTGGATTGTGTTGCATTTTATTACTTTCAGTTAAATAAAAGCCTATTTTCCAGTCATATTTCGTCACTGAAGTTTTCTTAAAAATTGTGTTAAAATATCATTTCGTCTTGTACTCGTGAACCCAATATCATGTATCGTCTCATGAGCTGAGTGTATCGTCACACCCCTAGTGTTTTAGGATGTTAGGTCAACATTGCGTCAGTTTGAATGCTGATTTTTCTTGATGTATTCTTCTTGATGAAACCCTGATTTTACACGACCTCGCTTTTTTCGCGAAAACATTTTATGGACCCCAGCTGTCACGTTATAATGGGTCTACACTGTATTTGTAAAATCTGCCTATTGCAGTACTCACATTTGTCTTATAATGTTCTGACCGATACAATTCTTTCCTTGCTGGTCTCCCTGAGTATGCCGTCAAGCTTCTATAACTCATACAGAATGCTGCTGCTTGACTACAGTCAGCCAAAATACATGCATGTCACAGTTCTTCTCATCTCCCACCACTGGCTTCCTATAGAAGTCCAGATCATGGTATGTGATCTCCATTTTCATTGTCTTTAATTCCACATTTGTGTCCACATACGTCTGAGTTCCGCTCTGACTGCCCAGATCTCAAAATGGAGTAAATTGGATGTATGTTAGCATGGCATGTAGAAGTACACATGTAGAGTGTGGAAGATGTACACAATGCCAGGATATCATCTGATGGTAACTATGATATGCACGCAGCCGTTAGCACTGGTGGGCGTACAACCAAGCGTAATTTTTATATTTATATATATTTTTCCTTTTTTGAAATTCATACAGTAGTTTTTTTTCCAGTCGTACGTACTGATGGTCATAACTTGCATATGTCAGGTGTGCAATTTTCCAGTTGTGTTATGTCGACACTCAATGTTTTGGATTTTGGAGCATTATCGGATTTGGGATTTTCGGATTAGGGTTGCTCAACCTGTATACAGTTTAACAACTGCTATGTATACCAGTTATGTGGGTTGGGGTGATAACTGTAGATGGTTGTGGTTCTGACAAGTTTATTGTGTCTTGGCTGTTGTACTACCTTGTTCTTGTTTCAGCCATTGCATGTGCTTTTCTAATTCACTCACTGGGTAAAAGCATCTGTTAAATGCCTAATTGTGAAGACATACTGACTGCATCAGCACTTGCTGGTGAGGCTGCCTCCATTCATTTTGAAAGGGAACAGGAGAAATGCTTACACAAGGCACAGTGGGTTTGTAGGTGTCAAGCAGCCAACCTGCAGGGTGGCACGAAGAAGTTGAAATCAGTGAAACTCTTGAAAACGTAGCAGCAACCAATTGGATTTCACATTGCATTTTCATTCTGCAGGTACAGTCACATGCATGAAATAAAATAAAAACATGAGGAACTTAACACTGTTGCAAGCTTCCCTAAGATTTGTAACCCTGTTCTGCCACTATACGGTTCTTTTGCAAGATCTCTCAGTACTTTTGCAAGGTCTTGCAAAAGTTATTTTTAGGTTTTTCATTTAGCGAACGTCGTCATGAACTGCTTGTTGGTGATGCGTAAATACAGTGCTACATACTTACAATGTCGAACTACTGTAAAACACGGCTTGTAACTCGAAGAGGGCTCCCTATCCTACATAACAAGGTATAATACGTTGTATCATGGTGATGGACAGACAGGAAATATCAGTGTGTTCGCCGACTGGAGTTATCCTGTGTAAACCAGCGGAGTTGTCCAGAGTTTTCTGAGGTGGCAAGATGGAGACCTTCACTGTTAGCTCGGTCAGGGGCAGGGATGTGGAGGGTCTTGTGCAGAACCACAATGAGGCTTCTCAGCCATGACGCAGTTTCCCTTTCTTTTCTCTCTTTTGTTCTGTATTTCCAAAAGATTTTGAGACACTCAGGGACAGGTGGGTGTAAAACTCATGTGGAATTTCAATACCTGTAGATTTCTTTACCGCAGGTTGTATGCACGTTGGCATCAAGTTTGTGCACAAATATGAAGTATGTTTGGTTTCCTCCATGACTTACAAATTGAGATATGCAGTGCTAAACTGTAGTATTAGCACTGCATATCTCAATTTGTCAAATCTGCATTTTTTTATTTTCTTTTGTATTTTTTGTACATTTGGTTACACTATATGCACATCCTCTGACATAATTTTTTTATGTCTCAAATGTCTACATGGTACAATTCTCTTCTTTATTTTAAGCCCTCAACCATGTGTGTGCAGTAAGTGGTCTTTGAGATATTGACACTTATGTGGGACTAGTAACAACCAGGCAGAAATTGTCTATTTGGGGGGGCGAAGTGGAACAGGTTAATATGATTGGATAAAAAATATAGTTGCAACAGACCATTCAATATTCATATTTTGTATAAGACTGTGTCAGTGGTACATTTTAATGCAATGTCATGGCTCGTGAGTGGTGGAGGCTGGTACAGCAGACTGTAAACCAAGCTGATGTGGATCATTAGGCCTTCTGGATCAAAGTTGTGGCATCCTTGGCCCCGTTAACACATTTTATAAACATAGCCCCCTGAACTTTTGGTATGGAGCGCTGTAGTCTTTAGCCTCCTTCAATGTCTGAAATATGAGAATGGCAACTAATGTCTACTAGCAAATGGGTGTTATTACCATATCACACAAAGCTGCAGATATGTCTGCTAATACAGCGCTGCTTCTCATGGATGCATTTAACAACTACACACTCTTTGTTGTGTTTTCCTTTAATTTGTCACCCTTCTGTAGGATGCTGTGTCGAAACATAATTTTGGTTGTTGATAGCACGATAGCATCTGATTTAATGAGATGAATAAGTGTAATAATCATTCTGAGTATATATGTATATAAATATTAATTTACCACAGCTTTAAGGTGCTGGAAAAGCTTGAAAATGCACCTTGAAAATGTTTGAAAAGTGCTTGAATTTGATTGGAAAAGGTGTAGGAACCCTGATGTCTACTATGAGCCATTATAACTTCATACCCAAAAAGACAAGCCATTGCTAAGGCCGGGCCTTTGACATAACTAATTATGTGTCTGTTTGAAAGGATTGTGCTGATGGAAGATGCAATGGACTGCCCCATGTGCTTTGCTGATTTCCTCTACGCGTTTCAGATCCAGTTCTACTTTGAAGGTAAGTACGGAGCGGAGCGACCACTTACACATTTGGTGTTTCTTAAAGTCCCCCTCCCGGTTAATTTTTTCTTCATTCAAAATTGATCTCCAATTACTATTGTACATTCTATGTGGTACTAAAAAAATGAAAAATAAAACAATTTAAATATAGTCTTTGCAGAAGCCCCACTTTTCTCACAATTCAGGATTTAGGATTTTTAAGTGAACCAACCTTACTTCCTCAACCACCCCCCCCCCCCCCCCAGTATGCGACTATGGTTGACACAGTTAATGATATATTAACTCTCGATATATAATCCCTCAATTCCCCAAGATTTTATCAGAACCATGAATACTTTCACAATGAATATTGCTACACAATTGCATAATTTACATTCTTTGTGCAGAAAAAGTCTTTTGTTCAGCTACTTTTGGCTTTTAGTTGTTTGAGTCTAACTCCTCCACAGCTCAAAAGCATCAAAGATAATGATAAATGAAAATAAAATAAAATTCACACTCACCATCACATTTCAAACCTCCTTTTCTCATCAAAAAATCTTAGAAAAAGCAACAACAAAGCAACTCTGCTCCTTTCTTCAGACCCCTTTATAACAATGGCTGTATCTCCCAAGTTTCTAGATTTATAGTTCATAAAAAAGGGCAGCCTTAGCTCATTCATTTTCTCTTGCGAGCGCCAGATGATGCACGTGATTTAGTGAGTTTAAAATTAAGAAAATCCTGTCATTGTTCTTTAAGTGCACCAAGGAATCCAGAAATTAGTTAGGAGTGAGGTATTGAACCACCATCTGGGGGCCATGACCCTGGTGTTGGAAAATTGAATACTACAAAGTACTGCTGAGAGGTCAGAGAGAAGAATTGGCAGTATAGTAATGAAGGCCTTAGTCAATATTAGATAATAAATATATGAAATATAAGATATAATTGGACAGATCACATAATAAATTATGTGATCTATCCAAGAGAGTGCCTGTTTCAGTAAAATGTATAATCTTTGTGAGTGGTATTCTGGGTTCACCAAAGATCAATGATATTAAGATTCTCAATTTCAGCTTCATGGGGCAATTGGTTTAGGAGCTATGGCCAGGGCTGCAGTTGAGGGGGGATGTGGGGGAATACCATCCACCTTATAAAATTGTCTTCTCCCTTCCCATCCCCTTTGCTTTAATGGAACTGGTTTTGCTATTTCTCGCCTAATTGTGAAAAGATGAAACCTATCAGCGATATTTAAATGTCAATCTTACGTTATTTGTACTCTAGTGTTGTTTTGCATCCTCTGTGCCTTTGTGGCTTTATTACTTATTTGATTGGCTCCTGCAAATGCACATGTTCGTAAACATGTTATATATATATTGATATATTGATATATATTGCTTGGCAGCTAATCTGTTCATTTGTGAACAAACTAACATGTGAGCTGTCTAAGGTATTTATTTGCTTGAAATAACATGACTGTCATGATTAATAGTAATCATGACAGTGTTGGAATCATAAGATATTTGTTTTGATGTAGGGGATGGGAATGAGTAGAACAGAAGTGGTCTACAAGGCCAAGCCTTTTTTAATATATTTTAATGGAATTTTTATTGTGATGAAGACTAACAATAACTGCTATCAATAGCCTCACCAGCCATGATATGCCTCTAGCTTCAAAAAAAATTTTTTATGCTTCCTACCCCTTCATATGGCATCAGCTCCAATATGACCACTGGAATTTCTTGGCACTATTCAGGAGCTTGTCTGTACACTCAGAGGTCTCCAACCTTTGCACCAGGCAGGCAGCAAACAATGCAAGATTCCTTGCTGCCTGAATGCACTATGCCACACATCTACCTATCAAATTACTGAGTCCCTCCTTACTGGGTGTACTAATTGGTTTTTAGAACTTGAGGTAACTGGATTCATTCAGTCAGTCTTTCATTCACCTCCATTGCTTACACTATGCATCATAATGTGTCTGACAAGCCTTCCTGTTGTCCATGTTGAGATCAGATTTCACATTCTCTCACATTATGTAAAATAGGCTGTAGTGGTTTAGAGGTACGGCATTGCTAATGGATAGTCACAATATCAAGATTTTGACTTCAATTCTGATACCAGGTTTATTATTGCAAAACTTGGAACTAAAATGATACTTGATACTAGAATGGTACTGATTTCATATTTGGTAACTAACACTAATGAAAACACCTCAACAGATCAGAAACAGAATTGCTTACAAAGGTCGATCACATTTTTTAATTCACCTTTCAGATGATGCCTGTGTAAGATATTAAGCGTAGGCTTATAATGTTAGAACTATACAATATTTCACTGAATAAATACATATTTCAAAATAAAACAAAAACAAAAGATTTTTTTAAATAGAGCTTTCAACCTTAAAGTTCCTTTCAAAACCTACCATTCTATGAATGCACTGCGCATCATTCTGTTAAAATGAATCTGGCTCAAAGTGTTTCTTCCTTGCCGTGCTTCCCATTGAGAAAGCTGCTCAAGTTTTATGTTGTAAATTCATAGAAACATGGGTACAAAACAACAACAAATGTATTTGTCAGTACAGTACAGTACATTACATTACATTACATGCATTTGGCAGACACTCTTATCCAGAGCAACTTACAACACAGTGCATTTCTTTGGGAACAAGATTATTAAAGTACTAGGGAAGGGTACAGGTCTCAAGTGCCAGTAGGGTTAGAAAGGACTGAACCCTATGGATGACCTGTTGAGGGAAAAAGAAAACATAAGAAACAATTAGTAAACAATAACTGTGGTACAACAATAGTAATAACCCTAAGGTAGCTTCAGCAAAAAACTAAGGCTAAGTAGGAGAGCTAGGGAGAGAAGGAGAGAGGTGCACCCTGAAGAGGTGAGTCTTCAGTCTGCGCTTGAAGGTGGGCAGACTATCTGCTGTTCTGACCACCATAGTCCCCCTGTATCCGTGGTTTCAGCAACCACGGTTTCAGTTTTTTTGCAATTTATCGGTCCGATCCAAAAAATAGGGGCATACCAAAAATTAACAGTTCATAAGTTTCAAACCGCCCGCCAAGTGAACACAGGCTTGTAACATGGTGAAATCCGTCTAGCCCAGTTGTGCCCAGTACAGGTACATGACTCATCTCCCTTTGTCCCCAATTATGCACCAGATTTTAACGCAAAATTCCAACACAAAATAATTTTAATATTCTAAACAAACATCAGTGTACCAAGGTTTTATCCCTAGTAGACTCATGTGGAAATCAGTGTCATTTCATTTGAATAATTATGAACTATAATTATTGACACTCTGATCTATCATTAAAGATACAATAACTATTAATTCATAAGGGTTGAAGGCATTATGTTCAGATTGGTTTGACTACGGCTCATGTTCCAACAATATCAACATAGCACAACGTTTAATAAAATATTTATTAAACAACAGAGAAAATCCTAACTAGACAGTTTAGATTAGTTTATATTGCTCTACAGAAAGTGTGTGTGTGTGTGTGCGCTAGTGTGTGCGTGTGCGTGGGTTGGGAACAATGGGCGCATTCCCATCTGTATGTACACAGGTCAGTAACGTGCAATGGGCTTAATAATGCTCCAAATTCACAGCTATATATATGGTGTTAGTCATTGTGGAGATTCCATACAGAGATCTCAGTTAAGAACATTAAACTATAAATTCCTATTTGTGGAAGATATGCATGTGCCTGATGTGTCCATCTTATATGTAGTTGCTATCTGGGAATAGCAAATACCATAGTGCGTTTGTCCAAGGGGTTTGTATATGGCTTCCACAGATGGTTTGCTATCATCCGCGGTTTCGGCCATCCACATGGGTCTTGGAATGTATCACCTGCAGATATGGAGGAACTACTGAATTTTAAATGTATGATTTGGAATTCAAGCTATCTGACTTGTCTTGTGAATGTATACCTCTCAGCAGTGTAAAGAAATTGCATTTTTAAAAATATGCTACGCTTTTCAAATATACTACTCTGCCTGTGTTATGCACTTTGCAATACAGTAACATTAACATTAGATTCTGGAGATTCTGGCAAATTACACCTTTCATCCTCTCAACACAGGAGACACAGTTAACCAAAAAGTACCAAACATCTGAGAATTCTGATACCATACAGTTTTTGGATTGAAATAGTACAGAAGTTTCGGTATACCATGCAACAGTACTAATGGAATATATGGAGCTTCTATACAATAAATGGTGACCCTTTGGAACCAAGGCAGAGACCATCATCAAAGATAAATATATCCTAGATGACAAATGCATCGACAACAATTGTACTCTTAATGGTGTAAAGGGCACAACAGTGGAGTGAAGCACACAGTGTTGAATATGTTCCATGATAGTGTTTAGCAAGTAAATGTAACATTCATGCAACAACTGCTGTCCCACTCCAAAAGTGTTTCATAGTGGCCTTCTGGTGGTTGGCTATTGGAGCTGGCCATAGAATGATGGCCCATTTAGGACTATTTTGAGTAAGTGAAAGAGTGAAAATCCCTTGTGCTACAGGCTGTCATGGACCATAAACACTGATAAAACTTTTTTTTCCTGACAGTGTCATATATAAAGTTTTGAATGCACAAAATGGTGCAGCTATGTAACATCACTTTGAAAAATGTATTTCTGACAGTTATGACCTACCATGCTGGTCCCAATCAATTGACAGTTGTCCTCTATTCATCATAGATTATCATTAAATAAAGTTTACACAGCCAGTTCCATGTGCTAATAAAGTTGGGGAGAGGAGAGGGATGGCCGTGCAAGATGACATCAGCCCTTAGAGACTGGACTCAGTAACCTGTAACCACTACTACAGCTTGAGGCATTAAACAGCTGAAATGTGGACAACATGCATCCTTATCGACCTCTGAAGGTGGTTTTCTAGATCCGATCAGAATCTGATTTAAATGTGTTCTCTGTGCATTTGCACCTGCCCATTAACTTTGTATCCTAAGATCTGATAAGGACAGATTTTAAAACAAGGTGTAAATGGGTTCAGAATTGGATGTAGAAAAAACTTTACCACAGCTGGAATCAGGACATCATAAAAAAAACTTACTATTAACAACAAAATAAACAAAAAACCTAACCAAACAAACAAAGAATTGACTGGCTAGCTATTTAACAAGGTATAAAAGGATTTTCACCTGAAAGGGGGAGAACAAAACTCCAAAAACCTCTCATCAGATACAATATATGCCAGATTTATTTGATCTGCTACTACTGTCTGAAGGAGGAAAAAAGGGGAAAATTCCTCCTGTCCCCTAATGGCAGCCATATATTTAGGAGCAGATAAATTCTACCTCATATAACAGCTTGAAAGATGATTGCCCAAACAAATATTTTTATCTGATCTTATAAAGAAACACAACTGAAATATGGTACTCTGCTTTTAATACCAATAATCAGAACATTCTTTCATTTGTGACTAAATTACTTCTTCCTTTGCAGAGTTTCTTGACAGCATTGCTGTGATCTATCAAGACTTGCTCTCTGGGAAGAGCCCCAACACGGTGATTGTCCCTACTTCTACCTCGTTAGAAATGCACCCTCAGCTGGCCACAGACGATACTGCAGCACAGGATGGCGTGGACTCCTCCCTCTTCTGCTCTTGCATAGAAGCGCTATGTGAGAGATATAAGCATGAGTAAGACTCATTTTGCTTTGATTACACAAATTTGGTTCCAAATATGGTTTATGCCAAGGGTGGGCAACCCTGGTCCTTGAGTGCCAGATTTGTTTCGGGATTTCGTTCTGCCCGAGTTCTCGAGTACAGTTTGAGTAATTATGAAGTGCCTAATCCTGAATGAAGCTCCTCTTCCAGCTCCAGCACATGGTCAACTGCAGTCATTAAAGCCTGATAATTAACTGTCTGTTAATTAACCCCTGTCTGATTACACTGCCAGGGGTTTGGCTGGAGTGAAAACCAGAAATGTCTCTGGCACTCAATGACCAGGGTTGCCCACCCCTGCTTTATGCCGTCCTCATTTTAAATATGTATTTTATCTAACCTAAATACAGCATTTTTCTGAAATTAAAAATCTCATCTTTTTTATGTGTATTGTAACAAAATGGAAAACCTGCTGCAATGTAATGTCTGCAGCTAAGATTGACTATCATTATATGAGGATAAATATTTTAAATATGCTTGTGACACTGCCACAGACAGGATTTTAGATCACTCTCACACATGCATATACCCCACTACACAGACAAAGTTTTGTTTATCAAGTGAGGTGTAGTGATGTGGTCTAAGTATAATCCTAGTGGGAATCAACACTGTAATTATAAACTGGCAATTGGTGACTTGGAACAATAAGGGAGGCTTTTGTTTTGGGGAAAGGATGTACCTGTTGAAAGGAAACAGGAAGTTTAGGAGACACTTACCTGTGGGACAAAGGAGCAGGTGGCAGGGGAAGCCATTTTGTGAGAATCAAAAGAGCTGGAGGAAACCTGTGTGGGGCCTGTTGCCAGTTGATAGCTGCTATTGAGCAGATTTTTCCCCTCTCTTGACACCATACCCTTTGGATTACTTTTGTATTTTTGAAATTGGACTCTGGTTAGGAGAAGAGGATTCATTGGTGAGACCTTTTTTGTTTGTTTCCTTTAGTAAACTTTTAAGAAGTCTCATGTCAATTACTTCAGTCTCCAAGAAGAACAAGGAAACAAGATTTTGGAAATGGCCTCTACATTAGTCAAAGACAGCTCGTTAAGACAATTGAACGGACATGGAGCTTTCGGGAATGATGCAGCAGCTCGTTGACCTACTAATGGAACGATTACAGCACATGACGACTTTCTAGTAAGCCAAGGAATCACCCAGAGTACTGAGCCAACAGAGTAATAATTCTGACAACGTGAAATAAAATAATTTTCCAGTGGAAATGGAAACTTAAGCCCGTGTAAACAGAACTGGCTTGCTGCCAATGCTGGCATGCTACACAGAACTCTTCTCTTGCTAAATCATTTGCAACATTAAGAATATCTTGTTTTCCTTCTGCCTGTGTGTTACTGCACATTTATTGAGTCTTACACAAGTGATTGTGGACATTATGAAGACATAGAAATCATCACATTTAAAGGTATTTGTGGTACTTTGTGCTTGTTACCTCGAGTAAAACGGTGAACTAAAGTGTAGATGTTGATGTCCTGAAGAGGGTGCCAAAGCCCAGATAAAGACATTAGATGATAAAATAAACAGGCTAAAGAGTAGTAGAAAAGGAAATTTGTCACACCTTACATGCTTGTCAAATGATATTGAGGAAATGATGTTGAATGAAGAAAATTTTAGCAAAGTTGAAAGTATGCTGCATTCGTTTAATCAACTGCTAAGTGAATTCTGAGTTGAATTGGGAATTACTGTGTGATTTACCTGAAGAAGATACTGAAAGACTGGCAAGCAGAAGATGGCGGATTTCCCCGCGGATAGACTGACACCAGATAAGCCACCATTTACGAGCACAGGTGTAGATTACTTTGGGCCATTTCAAGTCAGAAGAGGATGAGCCATGGTCAAGAGATATGGTGTACTGTTTACTTGCTTGACTAAGACATCAGAAGACCCAAATGATCTCGCAGTGCTCACACCCAATCATCCACTATTGAAGACTCAACCTGCTTTGCTACCAGGTGTCTTTGAGAAAGATGATGCTTATGTAAGAAGACACTGGAGACAAATTCAATACATGTCAGATCTCTTCTGGCACAGGTGGTCTTGAGAGTACCTACCACTGCTCCAAGAGCGACAGCGCTGGTCAAAACTGAAGAGAAACTTTGAAGTTGGCGACATTGTCTTGGTTGTAGATCCCTCAGGTCCACGAAGCTCATGGATGATAGGCTGCATTGTCCAGACAATGCCAGATTTCAAAGGGAATGTCAGAAGCGTCGTCGTTCAGACAAAGAGCAGCGTCTTGGAGAGGCCTGTGACAAAGCTGTGCCTATTGCAGGAGCCAATTTAATTGTGATAAGTTTTCAAGGACTGCTATAAATAACAAAGAATGTAAATCGTGTTCAAGATTTGTAAATTGTTACATTTGTGTTATTAATGTGTGGCTCTTTGTTGATATAAATAATTGTAGTTCCCCTGCCTACACAATTAGGAGCAGGGCATGTCAGAGCCACAATGGAAATTTAGTAAATGTTATTTTTTATATGTTATATACAGTACCGGTCAAAAGTTTGGACACACCTTCTCATTCAATGGTTTTTCTTTATTTTTTTTTTATTTTCTACATTGTAGATTAATACTGAAGTCATCATAACTATGAAGGAACACAAATGGAATCATGTGGTAAACAAAAAAGTGTTAACCAAACCAGAATATGGTTTAAATTTTAGATTCTTCAAAGTAGCCACCACTTGCTTTGATGACAGCTTTGCACACTCTTGGTATTCTCATTACATTACATTACATTACATTACAGGCATTTGGCAGACACTCTTATCCAGAGCGACTTACAACACAAAGTGCATTTCTTTGGGGACAAGGTTTATCAAAGTGCTAGTGAAGGGTAAAAGTCTCAAGTGCCAGTAGGGTTAGAAAGGACTGAACCCTATGGATGACCTTTTTGATTCTCTCAATCAGCTTCATGAGGTAGCCACCTGGAATGGTTTTCAATTAACAGGTGTGCCTTGTCAAACCCTAATTTCTGGAATTTCTTGCCTTCTTAATGTGTTTGAGACCATCGGTTGTGTTGTGGAGAGGTAGGGTTGATACAAAGGTCTATACAGTGAATAGCCCTATTTGACGATTGTTCTAATCCATATTATGGCAAGAACCACTCAACTAAGGAAAGAAAAATGACAGTCCATAATTACTTTGAGACATGAAGGTCAGTCAGTCCGCAAAATTAACTTTGAAGGTATGCTCAAGTGCAGTCGCAAAGACCATCAAACGCTATGATGAAACTGGCTCTCATGAGGACCAGCCCAGGAAAGGAAGACTGAGACTTAACTCTGCTGCAGAGGATAAGTTCATCAGCGTAACCAGCCTCAGAAACCGCAAATTAACAGCCCCTCAGATTAGAGCGCACATAAATGCCTTACGTAGCAGTTTGAGTTAAAGTAGCAGACACATCTCAACATCAACTGTTCAGAGGAGGCTGCGTGAATCAGGCCTTCATGGTTGAATTGCTGCAAAGAAGCCACTTCTGAGGAAGAACAAGAGGAAGAGAATTGCTTAGGCCAAGAAACACAAGGAATGGACATTAGACCAGTGGAAATCTGTCCTTTGGTCTGATGAGTCCAAATTTGAGATTTTTGGTTCCACCCGCCATGTCATGAGACGCAGAAAAGGTGAGCAGATGGTTTCTACATGTGTGGTTCCCACAGTGAAGCATGGAGGAGGAGGAGTGATGGTATGGGGGTGCTTTGCTGGTGACACTGTTGGTGATTTATTTAAGATCCAAGGCACACTCAACCAGCATGGCTACCACAGCATTCTGCAGCAACATGCCATCCCGTCTGGTCTGCACATAGTGGGTCCATCATTTGTTTTTCAACAGGACAATGACCCCAAACACACCTCCAGGCTATGTAAGGGCTATTTGACCAAGAAAGAGAGTGACAGAGTGCTGCGTCAGATGACCTGGCCTCCACAATCACTTGATCTAAACCCAACTGAGATGGTTTTGGATGAATTAGACCGCAGAGTGAAGGGAAAGCAGCCAACAAGTGCTCAACAACTCTGGGAACACCTTCAAGACTGTTTGAATACAATCAAACTGTCAGGGTACTGCAAGGACTCAATCACAGACAGACATGAAAATAAACCAAAGTTTATTGAAGCCAAAACCAAGTCCACAATCCAAAAATCAGGGTCAAAAACAGGCAGCATTCAAAACCAGTGAGACACGGCAGAAGTACCAAAACACAATCCAAATGGAAAAAAGGGAAAACAGGCAGATGTCAAAACCAGGAAAACTCAGCAATCAAACCCAAATCAGAATCCAAAAAGGAGAAAACAGGAAAAGTCAAACAAGAGATTAGGCAGGAACAGAATGGCTTGTAGCGCAACAGAAAATGAAAACAAACAGACAAACTCACACAGAACAAAGGGAAAGGCAGGGTATAAAATGCACAGAGGACTAACGAGCAAAGGAAACACAAGTGAACAACAGGGCAGGTGAAACAAATCGGTAATGAGGAAGGTGGGGCAGACACAAGGGCAAATGAAAACAAAAGCACATGGACTGGGGGAAAACGAAGGAAGTGAAAACAAACAAACACAGTCATACAAAACTGAAAAAATGAAAACATGACAAACACAGCAGATACTGTCTTCTCAGTTTTGCGCTTAATTTACCTAGTCTCAGTGGAGTCTTCATCCAAAGATACACATTTCGAAAGACAGCTTTTCCATAGTCATTTGTCATTGACATTGCCATTAATTATTGTTACTAGGTTTAGATATGAAGTCTGATGATTGGTCATAAAATTTAGTTCTTAAGGAGCAAAGAGATTAACTGACTTGGCTGGCTTGTGTAGGTAATGTTTCTCCTGTCACTATAACAGCAGAGAAGGGTCAGCGAGTGAAAAGGGAAGTGATGTAATGGTTCATACTGGTGTACTTTCTTAATTTGCCCTACGGCATGGATTTGACTATACTGTGCTGACCAGTAGAGCCCTCACAGATCTAAAGTGGCAATGATGTAACTACACGAGTGGGATGCAGCAATGCACTAAACCATGGGTGTTTCTAAATTCCAAGAACTTGAGAAGATCGTACTTGCCAGTTGTTCTTGAGAAGAACGGTTTTGCGAGTTTGAAATGACTGAGAATGCATCCACCAAAGTTTTGAGATGGTTTGTGTACTTACTTACTTGCTACTGCGCAACACCCCGAATGCAGCTCATTTCACAAATTACAGAACGACACTGCTTGACAGGACAGTGATAGGACAGCACTGGTAACATTTGGTGAAGTTTCTTTTTGTTGTGCTTGTATTACTTTTTTTCCACATTGGAAATACCCAGCTGCTTGATCCATATAGTAAAGCGTACTGTCAGTAATGCTGGTTAATTTTGTCTGTTTTTGCTTTGTATTTGCTGTTTCTTTTACTTTGGTTTTGTTCTTGTGTGTTTTTGTTTTTTTTCCCCAGTCCATGTGCTTTTGTTTTCATTACCCTTTTGTGTCTGCCCCGCCTTCTTCCTCCATACCTCATTGCTGATTTGTTTCACCTCCCCTGTTATTTACCTGTGTCTCATTAGCTTGGTAGTCTCTGTATATTTATACCCTGCTTTGTCTTCTGTTCGTAGTGAGTTCGTCTCAGTTTGGTCTGCTTTCTGTGTGCGCTAGCCTTTCTGTTCCTGCCTGATTACCTGTTGCGACCTTTGCCTGTTTTCTGTTTTCATGGTTTGGATCCTGATTCTGCCTGATTGGTGTGTTTTATGCTTTTTGACTTGTTTTCCCTTTTTCCCTCTTGATTTGTGTTTTGTACTTTTGCACAGTCTCCCTGGTTTTGATACCTCTGTCTGATAACTGACTTTGATTTTAGATTTGTGGACTTTGAACTGGGCTGCTATTAACTCAGGTTTATTTTCACTTTTGTCTGCGCTTGAGCCCTTACTGAATCCTGACACAACTAACTCAAAACTCGTGTTTGTCATTTTACTCTAAGGACCACATATTTTTAAATGGGTAAAAAGAAATGTACAAAATGTATCTAACAGCACGGTAATCCAATGCAATTCACTGATAAGCGGAAAACACATTCAAGTTTTCTGTAGCCGATGCTAGCAAAAACTACCGTCCCCACTGAATGGAATAATGCTAAAATAGCTAGATAGCATAGCTGTTATTTTAATCGAATAAGCAAATATTGAGGAACTTTAATACCGATTTCCCGTAATTTTTTTTTTCCTGTCATTTTTGTTCTGATGTGAAATATGTTCTAGTAGTACAGTTAAGAGGACAGTAATAGCTGCCATACCAATGCTTTACCCCTTCAGAAGCATTTACATTAAACTTTTAAGGAAAATGAATATACCGTGATATATACTGTTGCCGTCTGTGCTTCAAATTATACCGTGATATAAATTTTAGGCCATAGCCCCCAGTCCTAACCACTGTATATACCATATATTCTTAAATAAAAGCCGGGACTCAAGTAATTAGAGGAAGGCTCAGGTGGTAAGTTCATATTTTCACAGCATTATTTACATCATTACCACTACATACGGTAATTATGCTCAGCACTCTGTTGCTATTAGTTTCACTTTTTAATAGAAATACCATACAGATAGTGTTCTAACTCACATGGAATGTGGTCGCAGTAGGACTATTTTTTGTTCATGGCCCATTATTAGTATTCAGGGACATCACTGATAAAACTCTCTCCTTCCTATTTCCTATGGGTTATTTCATCATTCCCGTGAGTTCTTTCTTATAAAATCAGGTGCTAACGGTACTTTGAAAAAGTTACGGGAGGGAAAAAATGTCCGAAAGATTCGTAGGTACCTATGCCATGTCTGGTAGATGGCGTAGGTACGGTAAGGACATGTCGGCTGGTGAGCTGGAAACAGGAGCAAATTTTACCTCTGCACCTGTCGTTATTTCAACCTATTCCCATTTATCATCCTTGACTAACAATAAAACAGATATTTTACAGAATGATCAACATTCATCAATGTAAATATAGTAAATGATTACCAATTTCATTTTCCACAAATGGTTTTAACACGTCGATAATTGTGCTCTTTGCTTTCTCTCCAATTTCAGGTAATATTGGTGCATTAAAATGATCTGCGAAAATTGTGCAGTTTGAATGCTCATGAAACATCCGCGTTTGTTCGCTCTGTGTGGTAAACTTTTATTTTGCTTTGCACACAAGCTGTTGCAAAATACAGCTCTTGATATTGCTGCAAAGCTCTCATTTCTTCTTCCTGCTATAATTGTGCCATTACACACCAAGGTAAAAAATACACCAAAGTAAAAAACTCTGATTGGTCTATTGTATGGAACCACACCCATGAGACTTAAGTACAATCCTGTTAGACCATGCACCTCACTTTGCACCCACCACAAGTTGGCCATGATCCAGCAAAAGTGGACATGGACATGTGCTGATGCACTTCAGACCATTTGCTTAGATCAGTGAGACATAGCCCAAGGGATGTCTTGTCATAATTCAACAATCTTATGTATGTGCTCTTAAGGTCAAACTCCATACATTACACAGTGTAGTGACATAGTTTTGTGTTGTGAATGTACCGAAAAGAGTACCATCCATTAGTTACAAGAAACGCACATGGAATTTAAATGGCTGTGCCAATGTGAGGTATGAACTCTCACAGTTCTCAGTAACATGTAGTAAATACAGTGATAAATTAGTCAGGAGTTGTAACAACTGAAGATTATCTGTTTGGCTGTTTGAGAGTTTACCAACACAGCTAAATCATCATAGTTCAAAAGGAAAATAACAGGAAAGTCTGTAAAATGGAGGCAATTTCACAAATTTTTCAGGCTTTTTTCAGCTTTCAAAATCAACTTAAATCTATTTTCATAGGAATTTCAGTATGGTTTCTCAGTGAAGTGCATGGTATACGATTGGATGGCATGTAGTAATCTTTTCTTCTTTACATGTTTCCACTAGGCACCCTGCCAAATATGCCATTAAAGAGATTCTTCAGCACTCAAAATGCATGTCTTTCTATGGCTTCCTGATGGCCCTGGCCAAGCACGAAGGGATCAGTCATAATATTGGTGAGTATTGGATAACCATGCTGCTAGTATTTGCTATTGACCCTGAGGGCATGGGGTCAGCACAGTCATGAGGGTTATCCTAAAGCAGTCAACACAACACCATGGCAGAGCAGCTTAACACAGAGTCTCTATTCCATGATGTAGAGACGGCAATGACCACTCAGTCCACCAGAGACTGTAAAATAATACTAATACTAATAATAATTAAATACATACATACATATATATATATATATATATATTAGACAATATTGTCAGAGACAGATGAATGGACAAGTAATTTAGCTACCATAGGCTTATATTTTTTTCATCCAATTGCATGCATGCACTCAATTTGCAAGATATGCACAGTCATGTATTGCATGCTTGTGATTGGTTGATACATACTGGTAGTGCTGCCCCACCAATATCCCCCCTCCTCTGGTAACTGAATGTTAAACATTTGAACTAACATTAATTTGGCAACTGAAATCATGTGCACTCTCAGCTAAAATATGTCCACAAATCCATTCTTTTTCTAACATACAACTGAAAATAAAATGTACTGCAAACAATGTGGGTGCAAAATTAGTGGGAAAAATACAAACCTTAGGAGGCATTTGAAGGTGCACCACCAAGAAATAAGGTAAGTTAGACTATCAAAATCAACTTTAAGGCTTGACCTTGTTAGGTCCTAGCAGAAAGCCATCTTTTCTTGTTCGCTTGACTTGTTCATGTTAATTGTGCATACCAATAGGTTAGTTATCTGGGTGCAAGATGAATGTAAACATTACATCAAAAATGAAGTCAATTTTCCCTCTAATTAATGACAGCTCATTAATTCATGCTGCCCTTCACTTCCCTACCATTGGCAGCATAGTTAGATATGAGCTGGGGTCACTCTCACCCTTGCTTGTATTAGCAATTTAGAATGCTTATAACTAGGGTATGCAATAATATGACTTACTATTTTAAAACATTAAAACTTAACCATGGACGATGACAGATTGAGCAATCTGGATGTTTTGAGTTTGGAGTCTAGACCAGTGATTCCCAATGTCGGTCCCTGGGGCACACTGTGTATGCTGGTTTTTATTCCAACCACAACTGCAATCCCAAAATCTTAACAAGCTGTTAATTGTTCATAATTGTTCACGCTTTTTCATGACTAGAGAGATAATTGGCCATTATAGCTATGCATTTCATGAAGAAAAAGCTCCTATGTTCACATTGTGTTTATGTGATTTTGCAAACAAATACACAAAAAGAGTACGTTTTTATACCTGATCAAATTAAAGAGTGGGGTGAATCAGTACACTCCTTAAATCATTGAACGTATGATTAAGCTCCAGATTTTTTTCCTTATGCTTCATAACACAATGCAGGTTTGGCTCATTATAATTGGCTTTGTCTTTGAATTTTTCATTATCTACCAACTGGATAGTTTTTGTGGTTGTGTGTCCAGAATCACCATGGTCTTAAATATGAGTTCAAACATTTTACTTGTCTTTATGCAATTGCCTGCAATATGGCACAACGTGAATATTGGAACTTATATGTAAAATAATATAACATATTTCTGATGAGATATGATCAGTCCAGCATTAAGTGTTTTGCTGTAGCTTTTGTATTTGTTGAGATACACAGTATAGGCATTAAGATATGTCTATACATTAGCATACAGAAAATAGTTGCTTTTTTGTGATTGATTAGGTGGCTATTAGAAGAGCCTTTGGTTTGTTGCACAGGCATTCAAATATGACCATTTTGCCATAGGACAGCACCAACGGGAGAGTTAAAGTACTTGGTGAAGAGCTGCCTCATTGCCAATGCTTCCTGTGAGCTGGTGTTGCTCCCAAGCCTGCCACATGGCTGGATAGCATGAGGATCAGGGTGCTCTGATGCAGACGAGTATGGTGCCATGTCCCATCGCATGAAGTTGTAGAGGATGGTTGGTTGTATTCACTACCTTCTCTGCATTCTCAGGGCTTAGCGCAATCACCCTGTGAAATACCCGTGCCTGTGCTGCCATTATGCCAAACGCATTCTCTACCACAGTCCGTGCATGAGACAGGCGGTAGTTAAATATGCGCTGGCTGTGAGGGTTACTTCTTCCAGGACAGGGGCACAGAATGTTGCGCTGCAGGGGGAAAGCCTGCTATGAAGCCATATGGTGCCAGCCCAGGGTGTGCAGATTCAGGGAGAGGTGCATCTGCAGGCAGATCCAAGGTGCAGAGAGCTTTTCCAAATACAGATGAAGACAACATTCCGCCATCACTGCTCCTACCAGAAGCCCCAATATCCACAACATGGAACCTATACCTTGCATCCATGAACGCCAGGAGAAAAAATAGAGAAATGGCCTTTGTATTTGTAGAATGTAGAGCCAGAGTTGGCAGGTGCCTGAATGTTCTTTCCAGCTATTGCACCTTTGCAGTGAGGGGAGGACCACCTCTGTTCATGTGAGCATTTGAGACAGGATGGAAAGCTATTTTTTGTTCTATTTTTATGTTCTATCACCAATGCTAATAATCCTTGCTAACCAACTAAGATCGGGGGGGATATGTCCCCCCCAGTTTCACAGGGACCCCGGTCCCCCACTTTTGAGGAAAAAAAAAATATATTGTATAAGTTTAAAAGTTGAGACCTTCTGGTCACAGTTTCGTCCCCCCACTTCAAAAATCTCTCCTGCACTGCTGGTTAAGGTAACACTAGCTACCTAGAACCTATTTTGTACTAGCCTTCACAACTGCCTAGCTTTCACTAGCCTTGCACTAATTCAAACATGCAAGTCGTAGCATTACATATGTAGCATTAAATATAACTTAAATGACAAAAAAAAAAAATAGACTCACCTCAGATAAATCGCCAGATATTCGGATGCAGACGCAGCCTCCTGACAGAAGGAGTTATGTCTGCATACTCATGCCTGGACTCGGCTGAGCAGGTTGTCATACAGAGCAACCATCAGCCTTAAGTATTTGTTGAAGCAGTCTTCGTCAAGGCGCAAATCCGCAGCAAGCCTGTGGAACTCCCCTAAATCCCTCCTTGCAAGAAGGATGGGATGCACCCACAACCAAGCCTGTCTTCTGCTCCTTTTCCTCCACAACAAAGCAAGGGCTAAAGCCCGTTTTTGTTCAACGCTCGTCCATTTTTACCATCTGCTGATGAAAACTACAATTGAATTGCACATGTCCGAATTAACTGAATGAACGGAATCCGAGTCTCTACCCACAATCCGTGATGCTAGGCAGGTTTTAGAAGCCAAGTGTGACCGTACCATCAGTCCAAGCTTTTTTGGAGGTTGTTTTTTTTTTCTTTTTAAGGGGTGCAACAGCATCTAGAGTTTTATGCAGAGTAAAATTAATGCTGTCTCCAAGTTGATTAATATTAGCCAGATTAGAGCTAACATTGTCAGAGGGTTTGAGTTTACATTATGGAACATATTATACTGATTGAACGAGCCAGGGAAAGCATATCGAAAGTGATAAGATAATGATCTGACAGACTATGATTGTGAGGCATAGGTTCAATATGGTTGATTTCAATACCATATGTGAGAACAAGATCCAAGATGTGGTTGCAACAATATGTTGACTGGTCTACAAATTAAAGTAATCCAATGGATTCAGCAATATTCAAAAAGGCTGCACTGAAAGGGTCGCGTTCTTTGTCCAAATGAATATTAAAATCTCCAACTATCACAGCCTCATCAGTACTGACAGTGAAGCTGGAAAAAAGTCTGCGGATTGTGATAAGAAAAGGGTATAAGGCCATGGTAGTCTATAAACAATCACAAGGGTAAAAAGATTAATTGCTGTCTTGTCAGAATGTGCAAAGCTAATTCGTTCAAATTAATTGAAGGTGAAGTCAGGTTTAAAGGTAGCACAGAGCTTAGAACTATGCACAGAAGCAACACCACCACCTCTACCAGCAGATCTAGGGACACGAGTGTTATTGTAGGTAGGAGGGGTTGATTTATTTATGGCAATAAAACCATTTGTCTTAAACTAAGTTTTGGTTAAACATAAGATATCAAATTGGTGATCAGTAATTAACTCATTCACTAGTGTAGCCTCAGGTGGTCGTGACCTTATATTTATTAACCCAATCTTAAGGACTGTTTGTCCGCAGGTATTCCATACTGGCTTTTTCAGTTTAATTTTTATAAAATTTTCGGAGCAAGTGCCTCTAGTAGAGCGCTTAAAGGAATTTTTAACTGAAGTTCTGGGAAAAGACACTGGGCCTCATTTATCAATATTTTCGCAAAGCTGTGTGTAAATTTATGTGTCAATGGCTACAAACTAACAAATTCCGCCGGATTTATCAAACGTGTAAACACAGCATTTGTTCGTATTTTGTGTGTATGTTGATAAATACCAATCAATCGTAAATGAGAAGCGCGTTCACAAAAATTTCGATTAGCATAAATTGATGCCCCTGATATACCATTTAAGGAGTTTGAAATCCCATTGCTGGCAATGTGAAGAGATGGCAGAGAAAAGGCAGAAGAAAAAAACAGTTTTGAAGTGGCAAATGAAGTTTTGTTAAGGAGACACAGGAGAAAATTAGATTGCAAATTCCACAGTAAATAGGACAATCAGCTGGCTATATTAGTCCAATCGCATAAGAACGTATGTTTATTAAATAAGAACGTAAATGCATGATGACAGTCCTATTTCTTTGCTGTTTCGGAGACGTGTTGACTGTTTAAGTTTTTCTTAGAGCTAAAAGAGCGAGGTCAGCCATAGCAATGAAGACCTTAGCAATGGTTTATGCTCCTTATTTACAGCAAACGTGTTTTATGGAATTTACGTAAAATTCCAAACAACTCTGTTTGCTTGCCGAGGGTTTGAAGAGTATGTAGGCTACCTACTAGAAGTTTTAATATAGTAATATACTAATTATTAGTATATTAAAACTTTTAGTAGGTACAGTAAACACTGAAGAAGTAGCAGCAGAAGTACGAGAAGCAGTCAAAGAACAGCAGAACTTTATGTTCAAAACCTGATATTGTCATTTAAGATCATTAAACCTGAACAGCATTGCAGTGTCATTATATCCAGAAAGTTATTTCAAAATGTCAAGTCTGGTAGGGTAGCTAACTGGCAAGCATGCTGTATTCTTTGGATAATCTTTCAACTACCTTAAAATTGCAGCGGCAGTTATAATTGTTGTTTAGTAACGTTAGCCACATTAACACGCTCAACATTCCACCAATGTGAAGTCAATGGAGGCCATTTTTTAAAGCGTTATAGTTTATAAAGTATGAATCTATAGCTCAGAAAAATACAAGCAACCTGACCAGTATATTCACGTCAAGTTGGGTATGTCTACCTTGAAAACTGTTGGAGAAGATACATCTGGAAGAACCAGGAATAATAATAATAATAAGAAGAAGTAAAGATTCTATAGAAGAACAGTAGCTTGCGCCTTTGGCAAGCAAACTAATTTTATTTATATAAAGTTTATTAATCAGTCTTACACAAATGAAACGTCACCTGTTTTAATGTTGAATTCAATAGTGATTTTATATAACACTTTGAACCGTTATGTTACTATATTACTGCCAAATAATTTGCTACTCATTTTTAATCAAACAAAAAATGAGTGAATGGAAAAATAAAAGCAACAACACTAAAAACAAGCTTTACAGCCACGTTTTTTCATTTACGCACACAATAGGAAAAGTTTAGAGCACTCGTGAAATTTGTTTGGATCTTACGAACAAACTGATATGCGAAAACTTTGATAAATCCCACATTTTTTGCATAAATGCATTTACGAGCGATTTACGATCAAATTCGTTCGGCTCATGTGTGATAAATGAGGCCCATTGTCTCTTAATCTTAATCTTAAAATCTTAATTTGAGCAGTTTTTCAGGGAAAAAAGCAAAACTCTGTGTGGGGCAGAAAATCTGCTCCTTGGCCTTGGCCCTAGTAGTCATGGTGTAGGGTGTTTAAGGCTATGAGTCGACATTTTAGAAAGAAGAGCTGCAGCCTCCTGCATTGGGTGGGTGCCATCTTTTTTTATAAAGACCAGGCCTCCCCCAAAAGTTTTGCCTATAGTTGTCTATATAGCCCACTTTGTTGGTCTCGTCACCTCGCCACGTAGGGATGGAACCAGAGAAACTTACAGAATCCTACAAACATTTTGCAAGCTTACACACCGACTTAATATCTATCTTTGTTATTTCTGATTGCTGCATACGGACATTTTCTGCTTTGTCTATTTTAAATATTGCAGCATCGTTTGACTGTTGTTGGAAAATCCGTGGTCATGTATTTGTGTATTAACTGAGCTGGACTTTTGCTTTTTTGTGTTTTGGACATATGCTTTGATGCTGGTGAAAACACTCGCTGGTGATGTTGACTGTAGTAAACGGGAATGAGCTTTTGTGCAAGTCTGGAATGCTGTTTTGTGTTGTGGTACAGTGGACCCTTGAGAAACGATTGCCCTAACATACGTATGTTTTGAGTTATGTTTTGAAATTTCGCAGAAGTTTTGTTTTTAAATACGACGGGAATTTTGAGATACGACCCGAATCATCCTTTGGAATTGTCCGCGCACAGGCTGCCAGGGGGAAATCAGGCTGCCAACCTGCGCGCAAACCCTCTTTCGCCCGTACGCGCTGCTTCACATACAGCCCCGCAAACTTGTTGCTTCTCAGGCCACTTGCGTGTGTTTGTAGCAGCATCCGTTCGTACGTGTACTGTCTGTCACTGAGTTGTGCTTTTTTTGGTATTAATACCGCAATTTCCTTAACTTTTCCTTTTCCTTAAAAGTTTAGTTTTGTTGTATTTTGTTTGTTTTAGTTAAGTTCAGTGAAGTAAAAATGAAAAAAAGCAGAAAAAATATTAAGTGTTTAAGTACGGTAGGTACCGTACCGTACGTATAGTAGCAAGTTCCGCAACCTACCTCCGTTCGCCAGCCACATCCATTAGCCGCTGACGTTTGTTTCCAAGGTAAGAATTCTTCATAAAAGACCATTTTCGTTTATCATATTTTTGTTTTCATACATTTTGATATATATATATAGTGTTATTGTCATCAAGGCTGAAAGGTTTAAAAAAATCATAAATTTTGATATATTGTGTTATTGTCATCAAGGCGGAACGGATTCAATTTTTTTCCATTATTTTAAATGGGGAAAATTATTTTGATTTGGGTGTTGGAACAAATAAAATTCGTATGTCGAGGTTCCACTGTAATTGCAATTAATACACAATGTCGGGAGAAACACTACTCCCTAATAGTGAAACAGTTGCTGGAACTGAAAATCATACCTTGTGTGACATTTATTCAAATGTCATCAAATGAAAGGAAAATAAGTGACAAAGGCATCAACCTTCTTATAGAAAGCTTTCAAAGAAAATGAAAATTAAGCAAGCTTGTTCAATCAAACGAACAACAGAGTGCTTGTTGTCCCTCAAAGCAATGGCTGAAACAATGTCTGAGGTTGAAAATCTTTTTAAGATATTTAACAAGCTCAAAAACAACTCAACTGAAAGCCATGACTCATTGATGGAAATGTCACTGCCTCAGGATGAACATGAAAAACAATAAACTTGTTACTTGTTTAAACTTGCAAAATGGTAGAAAATTAAAATTTACTCTGACACACGAATGGTTGAAAATGAATTAAAATGGAGGATATTGGAGATGATGCTTCATTTACAAGCGATGACATAGAATCTGATGACAGCATATCCAATGTCTACTAAATATAAAGGCCAGGGCTACCAGCTCTAAGACAAAGGCTGAAGGGCAGCACTTCAACAACTCATTGTGGAGGAAAGGCATGCAATAGAGACAAAGGAGATATGTGTATGGAGAAACAGAAACTTAGAAGAAGGAGGGAACAGTTGGCAATGGGAAGTGAATTGGCAGCCACCAGTGTAAAGCTAGCCATACTGCAAACTAGAAAAGTGGGACATGCCAAAAGGGTGCCATCTGATGGAATGAATTCATATTGCAGCAGGAAATTGAAGATGCAGCAATTCACAGGCAGTTCATCTCAGCCAGACCCACTGTCTCAGAAATCCCTTTCAGCCTTCAAGGTTGTCCGTCCTGAAGAAAGGCAATATACAGAGCATCAATGACTTGAAGGAGGAATAATGTCTGTCAAAATTGTGTTTGATATATTTAGATAGGCCTACACTTACAGTGTGTTTCTCTAAGCAAACATTTTTATTGAAATTCATATTAATAAAAGACCAAATGTAGAAATTTCATGTGATCAAACTATACAATATCAAAATAATTTTAGGGTGTGTTACTCAGTAAAAATGCTAGGACAAAACACGGTTGGATATAGTCATGTAGTGTCAGTCGTTATCTATTGGTAGTTTTAATGAAGTTCATACAAATCAATGTTTTATTCATTTCAGAATCGGTTTTCCCATGTTGTTGTTTTTTTTGTATTTTAAGTTGTGGGGAAGGAGGAAGGACTTTGACATAGTCTGTTCAACACGTCATGCTCTGCATTTTCCTCTTTGCGCCTGGACGCAGGACAGAACTTAGTATGTCTGGTAGGCACAAATATTACCCTGCCTGGTTCTGTACTTATTCCCATTGTTGGAGTCACTGTCTCTACATAATACATGTTACATAAGGGTTAACCCCTGTTAAAAAAAACCATGCGTCTGCTCCTGTATGTAGTTACAGTCATGACGGTTTTTTTTTCACTGTTCAAAATCAATAATCTGGCTGCTTTGTCTTTTACATAGCCAGATGCTAGATTCCTCTCTGGCTCTTTCTTTTACAAATTTTCACCAAAAGCAGTGGTTGATTAAAGAAAATTAAGGCAAATACTTCTATTTGTTATATAAAAGCTGTAACTTGCAAATTTGCTGAATAGACATACATTATTTCACAATTTTTAAACTTTTCTGAACTAACTTCTAACATCATCAACTAGTAGTATTAGAAAACAATAAAGCAATAATGGGTTAATCCCACCTGAAACAGGTTTGGATGGATTATTGCAAAATAGATTGCAACATACACAGAAGTATACAAAAGAGTGCAATAATAATACATTTCAGCATTAAGCAGTTTGATGTGATATAGTGGAGCTCATGGAGCCCTGCTCTATTGGAAAAAGCCTAGAAGAAGAAGCCAACTGTCACAAGACAGCATACACTAATGGAGAAGTTGATCTTTCAAGTTTGGCTGAGTTGGGAACAGACAAGAAACTACTGAAGTAGAGAGGTGGGTGTTCTGACTTGACAGATGATGCCATGGTATGTTTCCATCACCAGAAGTTCCATCACTTCAGAAACAGTGTTGTAATTTCTTCAACTTGCATCCCAACACCAAACAGGGTCGCTCATTGAGGATCATAAATAGAGAGAAAGCAAGGGAGCTGACAACACTCACAGGAAGGTCTATTGAGCCTGGACAGAAATGGTGTTCCCCTTGTGTGAATGTGTGTTCCTCCATGTTCATCTAGTATGCAACAAATTAAGCCATTAAAAGCTGCAATTTGCATCAATTTGCAACCAGCATCAATTCTTGTAGTTACACTTTCACAAAGTCAGGGATTTTGTAAGATTGTAGTCAGATATATGATCAACCAGTTATACCAAACAGGTGCTAATGATCATCAATTTCACATGTAGGTTGAAACACAGTCATGAACTGAAACAGAAACAGCTGTGTAGGAGGCTTAAAACTGGGTGAGGAACAGCCAGACTCTGCTACCAAGGTGAGGTTGGGGAAGACAGTTTCATGTCACAGGTCATACACCATGGCAAGACTGAGCACAACAGCAAGACACAAGGTAGTTATTGTGCATCAGCAAGGTCTCTCCCAGACAAAGATTTCAAAGCAGACTGGGGTTTAAAGATGTGCTGTTCAAGCTCTTTTGAAGAAGCACAAAGAAACCGGCAACATTGAGGAGTGTAGACGTAGTGGTTGGCCAAGGAAACTTAGTGCAGCAGATGAAAAACACATCAAGTTTATTTCCCTTTGAAAATGGAAGATATCCAGCAGTGCCATCAGCTCAGAACTGGCAGAAACCAGTGGGACCCAGGTATACCCATCTATTGTCAGGAGAAGTCTGGCGAGACGTGGTCTTCATGGAAGAGTTGCAGCCAAAAAGCCATACCTCTAACATGGAAACAAGGCCACGTGACTCAACTATGCATGAAAAAATAGGAACTGGGGTACAGAAAAATGGCAGCAGGTGCTCTGGACTGATGAGTCAAAATTTGAAATATTTTGCTGTACCAGAAGGCAGTTTGTTCGCTGAAGGGCTGGAAAGTGGTACAATGAGTGTCTGTGGGCAGCAGTGAAGAATGGTGGAAGTTCCTTGCAAGTTTGGGGCTGCATTTCTGCAAATGGAGTTGGAGATTTGGTCAGGATTAATGGTGTCCTCAATGCTGAGAAATACAGGCAGATGGTTTTCCATCATGCAATACCATCAGGGAGGTGTATGATTGGCCCCAGACTTATTCTGCAGCAGGACAATGACCCCAAACATACAGCCAATGTCATTAAGAACTATCTTCAGCATAAAGAAGACCAAGAAGTCCTGGAAGAGATGGTATGGCCCCCACAGAGCCCTGATCTCAACATCGAGTCTGTCTGGGGTTACATGAAGAGACAGAAGGATCTGAGGAAGCCTACATCCACAGAAGATCCATGGCTATTTCTCCAAGATGTTTGGAACAACCTACCAGCCGAGTTCCTTCAAAAACTGTGTGCAAGTGTACCCAGAAGAATTGATGCTGTTTTGAAGGCAAAGAGTGGTCGCACCAAATATTGATTTGGTTTGGATTTCTCTTCTGTTCATTCACTGCATTTTGTTAATTGATGAAAATAAACTTAACACTTCCATTTTTGAAAGCATTCTTAATTTACAGCATTTTTTTCACACCTGCCTAAAACTTTTGCACAGTACTGTATCTGGAATGAATATTAACACTTTCCCATTGAAAAGTTTCAAGGTAATTACAATAATCCTTCTTGGTAAACCATATAGTTAAAAAGTGAGTTTTGCAGTTCTGAAGCTATATTTAGCAAGATCTGTGGCACTCAACTTTTTATGCAGAACCAAATAACTTCTAGATGTATTATAACTATATTAATACTACACAGAATCAAAATGTGGTTGCAAGAAAGTGAAAACTAGTGGAGATAATTTTTGAAAATGAAAGATTCTTTGTTCAGGTATGTTTAATTTGATTACTGTAAAACATTCATCAACAACTATGTACATGAATACATGTTGCAAATTATCCTTAGGGTTTCTTGGATGTTCAGCACAAATTTGAACCCAATCCACTGAAAAATAAGTAATTGGTGAAGCTTAGAATACACACACAAAGAACTACAAAAATGCTCTGAGGGCCAAACTTCAAAAATTCCTAACTTAAAAAGTATTTGGAGTGGGGCTACATGATTTTGCAAGGTTCCATGAATTTAATGGAAGTTCTTAAATGAATTATTTCAACAAAATCCATGACATGAACTGGGGGTCCTGGTTGAGTTGGCATGGAGTGACCCATCTATGATGCAGTATGTAAGATTGGGATTACAAAGTAGTTTATCAACATACCAACTACGTACCAAAGTAATATTACCTCACAAAACCAGTAGGCTTAAATTTGTAAATTTGTTTTGTCAGAACTAGTTACAGCAAGTTGTGTGGTTGGGCTTGATGGTAGAGAATTTATTAAGTTAGTAGCTAGCTAAATAGTCAAGATACAGGTAGGTTTATGCAACAAGTGTGGATTAGAATGTTCAGCACAACGCGTTAAACTACCTAGAACATATACTTGAGCTAGATTTACTTCAGCCAAGCTACCAAACTGTTAGCCAGGAACCAGGAAGCAAAAAGCTATGGTAACATACACTACATGACTAACCTGCCCTGTGGTAGGTTAAATTGAAGCTAGAAAATCCAATCACACGTAAACATGGCATGATGACCAATCAGACCTCAAGGACTAATGGCATCACAGCTCCTGGAAAACCACTTACGTCTTGGCGCTGGCTTGGTGGGAGGTTAAGAAAAGAGATGGGGCAAATCTCTGGTAAAATACATTGATTCGCAAAGTGTACCTGTCAATGGAAAAAAATGCAGGTGTGTCTATAGGAATTGTAAATACCATTCTTTTTCAAAATAAAATTTCCATGTCAACGCTCTCTGGTTAACGTTTACTTGTCAATGTTAAATAAATAATTTATTTGGGACAGTAAAATAAGTGATTGAAATTTAAATAATTACAAATGGTTATTACACTTCATGTCATAAAGAATGTACACAATGAAATTACAACAATTTATGCCATTTTAAAACCATGGTATATTACTTATCACTGTATGCAAAAATGCTATATGTATTGAGTAGTTATATTCAGGTTCAACTAAAGGAAAAGATGTTATTTCTGTTAAACCAATGAGTACGCTTGAGTTGTGTCGCAGTTAACAAAATTAATGGTGGGGACTCATTCAGCTTATTACATTTAATAAGGTTATTCCCTACTTGTCCTAATATTACACAGGGTTTACTGTATTACTTAGAATCAGAATGATCAAACTTCATTCATATGCATTTATTGGGTCAACAAATTTTTTTTGCCACACTGCTTCGCGACTGTATTACTTTTGTAATTTATCATCAATTTCCTCATACTCTTTTTCTTGGTCATTTTCTTCCTCATCATCTATATCTTCAAATGGTTCATTATTCTATTCATTATACTGTACATATTCATGTAACCAGTCCATCTCTTCAATGAAATGTATTGTATTGAACTTCAGATTTAAAAAGCTGATTTGTGGGCCTCTGAGTGGGAAAAATCAGGTGGGGAAAAATCGGGGTAAAAATAAAAAAATATTTAAAAAATGAAAAACTGATTTGTATTTCAATACTTGCTTATCAGCCTACTTCTAATCAGTCCATCATTAGCTTTTACACCAGCTATGAATGAATAGGTGACACCTGGTCCACCTATTCATTTCTGCAGCATAGCAATCTCATATCTCCCTGTATTCTTAATTGTATGTGAAAGGTCTGGATGGATCACTACTGTGATGGCAGTTTTCTTCTGAATTCAGCTAATCTTTTATTTGTTTGCATGAGGAGAACAGCCTTGGTTTAGAAACAATTAAGGCTGTATAGCAATCTACCAATCAAGATACCAATCAAGTCCTCTAAGGTTAGTTGGAATAGCCAAAGGGAAGGTCTAGGGGTTGAAACAGGGCCACACACACTTTTGGTCTTCATTTCAACCAAACACCATACAGGTGATTTTCTAATTAGCTCTTCCACACCCTCACTGAAGAGGTGGTAAGAGGAGGTTTCAATATGAATTACCATCTTTTCACTGAGGATGTGCCATAAGGTGGAGCATACACTACTTCGCCAATCCAAAGACAGTTCTTTAATTATCAAATGTGTAAATCCTGCTCAACAATACTGCCTACACTGAAACAGAACATTAATAGCAGTTGCTTGGTTTATGAATGTGCAAATGTATGTCATATGAGACGCACAATTTGACAATGTCAAGAAAGGTTGCAGTTAAAGGAGTGTTTTAGGAAAAATGGCTTCCACGACGGCAACTTCTCAAGGTAAGCTGATTTTACTTTATTAACTGTATAAAAACTAGTCTCAAAAGATTTTAAACAAAAATGACATCTGCTGTAATATGATATTGTCATAATTTTTACTTTGGAAAAAGGGATGAATAATCCATATTCCAAAAAAGATACCTTTTTCCAAACAATAAAGTAAAAATGATAACAATATTATAATACAGCAGATATGACAATCTACAAGTGTGACTGTCATGTTATGAACAAACTATATCCATGCTATATTCACATTCTTGTCTTTCTTATTTTGACTTCTCCTTTCACAGAAAAAACTGACCTTGCAAGAGAAGTTGCAAGGGTGGAGGCCCATGTGCAGAAAAAGCACAAGTATGTGTTTGACATTGTTGGGTTTTGAATTGTCAGCATGTGGTTTTAGCAGTGTGTAATTCATGTCTGCTTTAGTAGATGTCGGAAGAAGAGTCCTCTCAAGTCTCCTCACTAGAGCCCACAATTAGGGAAGGATTCCAGGGAATCCATGACAGGCTGGACTCCATACATACCACCATAAAACAAGCAGTGAGTGTGATATGTCAACAACATGGAAATGTATAGGGTTAGCCTGAGTGTTTGGATGGTGAATAATTTTGAAATGTAAATCTGATGGTCTAAATATGAATCAGTAATCAGAAACCCTGATTTGAAGCTATGATGTACTTTACACACAAAATGGTATACATGTAGAGTATCCCTTATCCGGAATGCCTGGGACCAGAAGTGTTTCAGATTTTAGATTTTTCAGATTTTGGAATATTTGCACATAATGCCATTCCCCGACGTTCGTCTGAGTTCCGTTCTGACTGACAAGTAGTATCTCGAAATGGACATAAGTCGGACGTATGTTAGCATGGCATGTACAAGTACATGTCCCATAATGTCCATGATACGTTCTGTAAAACAGGGTGTTATGTGATTTGGATGTCCGAAAACCATATTATATAGGCCTACGTACTTAGCAAGCTATATGGGATACTGTAGTCTACCTGTATTGACTAAATAGCCAAGATACTGTACACATACTGTACTGTATTGTAATGTATCTGGGAAGGTAACCTATTTACCCCATATATCACCTTCCCAGATACATTAGAAGTCTGTTACATCCCATTCTCTGACCAGGATTTCGAAACCTTATTGTTTAAACTTGAAAGTGTAAGAACAAAAATAGACTCCCCACAATTACAAACATGGCCAGTAAAAATTATTGGGAAAGAGCAGAAACAACTGGGATGTATATATAAAATGCAGGTGAAACAAAAAGCCCAACAAATTGTGTCTGATCGTGTTCATCCCCTTTAAAAAGAATTCATAAAACTGCCCTCGGGAAGACGCTATAGAGCCGCTACAGCAACTAAGAACATTTACAAAAAGTTTTTCGCTATAGAGCCGCTACAGCAACTAAGAACATTTACAAAAAGTTTTTCGTACCAAATGCAACTTTGCTAAATTCATAAACACTGGAACCATGTTCATTGTTGTTGTGTGTACTGTGCATGTTGTGTTATTTATTACTGTATTTACTGTGAAGCCGAAGGCAACTTTCCACATTTGTTTTCCACATTTATTGTAGGACCACGGACGTATGTGTGGTTGAACGTTGTCTGAATGAACGTTATGCAGCGCATGCACATACACATGTACACAATGCTGGGATATCATCTGACGGTCACTATTTTATGCACGCAGCCATTAGCACTGGCAGACGTAGGACCAAGCGTAATTTTAAATGTACATATATTTTTTTCTTTTTTTTTGTTATTTATACAGTACAATTTTGTTTCGGTCACATGTGGAATTTTCCACTTGTGGCATCATGTAGACACTCAAAAAGTTTGGGATTTTTGGAGCATTTTGGATTTTCGAATTAGGGATACCCAACCTGTATCTGCATTTTGTAATGTTTATATTCTTTCTAAATTGAACTTGAATTTTCAAAGTACACACCACCTCCAAGAGAGAGGAAAAGAATCATCTCAACAGTGGTTTAAAGAAAAATGGTCTTAGATGAGGTCATTGAAAAGACTGTAATACAAACATCACTGATTTATGAGTACCAAATCAAAATGTAAAGTTTCCTCTTATGCTAATACAATGTGCTGGCCTTTGCACAAATGAAGAGGCCAGTGAAGATGTTTTCCTTTCCTTTTCCTGGTGCTAATCTTTAACAGTCTCAGTTTATATCTGACATTTCTGAATCCTTTGAAATACAGAGGGAGTTGATCTAGTAGACCTGGGGAAAAGGCACCAGTCTGCCTTGTATGCTACTCTTCTCTCCATCTTTACAGAGGAGCAGTGGTTGGGTGGAGCCCACAGGGAAATCCCAAAAGGTTCTGTGTGATATGGGGAAAATAATCTCATTAAGGCTAATCAGCAAATTCCCATTTGGTTTGAATACTGTATCTTTACTACTGTCTGTATTTATATTAATGTTCTATTCCAGAATGCTTGGGCAGAAGATTTGGGCTGAAGACTGTGATGAACAACTTGAACCACTGCAGGATGAGTTCAAATAAAAAAATGCTTAGACAACATCAAACACTGGAGCAAGAGCCGAGTGATGTTTAATTTGCTTATGTCGCTATTGTTTCAATTGTGATGCTATTTTCAGTTCAATTGAATTTCATTTAATTTTCTAATGTTCCAATTTTTTTCAATTAATGTACATTATATTAAAAATATAAAATAAATTTACCCCGGACAGTGACTTTTTTGGAGTTTGAATTTTAATGGAGGTTCTGTGCAGTGGAATGTTATAAACCATACATTTGACTTTGAAGGGCTGCATCATATAAAAATCCTGAACAGAGCTTTAAAGATCGTAAACAAGATCTTTAAGGATTCTGTCAAGATCCTGGCAAGATTGTCACTATGGATCCTGGCAAGATCCATGTTAAGATTTTAATCAGGTACAAAGTAAAAGGTACAAGGCATGAGGCATAAAATATAAAAGCTCAAGTTACTTACTTGTGAAAGGAGGTGATTTAATAGGTTTTTTACATTTTATAAAAGGGATAAATATGCTATAATGCATTTTAGGGTGAGTTCAGTAAGTGTAGAGTAAGTTCTGCACTGATAGAAGGACATATTATGGCAGGTCATGTAGTTGTAGCAGAGACGCTTGCTGTGTTCAGGATTTGATGATGTCTTGGATATTCTTTAGTTGAAATTGCAAGCTTAGTTGGGCTCAATGGCCTGTTCTCATCATAACATGTTCTTATGCTCTTAACTAGGTTCCCTGCCAAAGAAAGGAGACCTACTCTTTGATCCTCTTATGGACCAGGAGCTGGAGAAATTGTAAGTGATTGGGCAGTTCTTACAAGACCAACATACTATGTTATGTGTGTATATATATCTGTACACACAAACTATTAATAATGCATTTACAATTATTTCAACCATATTAAAAAAGTATAACGCCACCTTTGATGGATCACAAGTACTGCTTGAATCTTCTGTTGTAAGACTGACAAAACCATTGTTATTAAATAAGTAAATGACCCAATGAACCATGTTGATAATGAAGAGACAGACCCCATGCTCGCAGTTGATGACATAAGTCTTCAGGAAACAGAAGCATGGAGCAAAATGTTCAAAGAATACAATGTGTGGTCAATATTTATACAGTTTAAACTGTATAAGTATATAGATATGCAGATAGATATACAGATGGCCAGGTAACCCCAGGAAGTGAGGCCCATACATGGTAATAGGGAACCCGGGTTCCCCCGATGGAAGGTAGCAGGTTGTTAACAGGAGGCGCCGTTTGGCTCTTGTCTGATGCAGCGACATGCCTTTATTCTAATACATGCTCTCAAGAACTCCCAACACCACGTCATAAAAATTTCATGATAGATGTGATTAGCTGTTGTGAGTTTCATGTCAGTTTAATGCAAGTACTAATGCATTGTCACTTTACCACTATTATTAAATGTCATGACCACAAACACCTTTTTACAGGGTTGGATTGGGACAAAAAAATTTACTGGGAATTTCAGGATTTAATCAACCCACTGGACAAAGGCTCCATCAGTTACATTTTGTGGAAATAGATCTGATCACACAATAATTCAACAGTCAACACAAATAACATCAAGTATCATAAGAGCTCATGATTGCACTGTAACATGAATTCACACACTGTAGAGACCTACTATCAACCTAGAGCATTACAACAAGACAATAGGAAAAAATAATTGATATACGTGCTACAGTGGGATGAAAATATGCAATCGTACATCCTTGTAAAGAGCTGCCACAGTGCGTACAATCGCATAAACAGTCAAAGCTCTGTGTATACTGATTTTTTTTAATTCTGTAATACTGCTCTGGTGCAAAAGAGGCCTAGTTTGTACCACAAACTGAAAATATACAATATAATAATACTTTTAGACCCCTTTTATGTTTACATAAATTCATAGATGGGTGCACATACTGGTGGCAAAATATGAATTAAGACGAGTGGGAATTTAAATAAGCTAGATTTTTTATACTTTAATAATATTATGTTCTTGAGTACATCTCAAAAACCTTCAAGTAACACACAAACCTAGCTAATACATAGAGTCGGTTATAGATTGTAAAAGCAATCTCAAAGATTGGACAGGTAACACTTTACAGGAAAAGCGTGCAATGATTAAAACTGCATATAGATTTTCTAAATCTTGTCTAATGTGGTCTTGTGTCCATGTCACTTCTTTGGAAGAACCTCCATCCACAGCACACAGAGATCATCTCTTTTTATATTATATTTTATTTTATATCCTCTGACATGACTGCATAATTGTGGGCCTTTACTGATTTGTATGCCTTGAGTTTTTTCTTTTGTGTATATGCTGGGTTTCTCAACAAAATATACTGTAGCTGTCCCTCCACTGGGGACAGCTTTCTGTGTTAAGAACACAGATGTGTCTGATATGTCTATGTACAAACATAAAAAAATAAACCAGTAAATCCACATTCAAAAGTAGCAGCTGAGTCAGCTGAAGTTTCTGCCTAACCTTGCTGAGAACACAATTGTGAGGGCGGAATAATATATATTAAAATATAATTTTTCTGTTAATTGGATATTTTCAATGTATTTTTATATCATACATTGCAATGGCAGCACCAAGCAGCACACCAGGAAAAATCCTGCCCTTCCCAGAAATGGCCAATCCAACCCTGCCTTGTCACATGATAAATGTGACCAATTATACCCTAGTTGTCATATTGACAGATGTCATGATAGATCCTTCATGATGTTGTCATAGTCCCGGCAAAATCTCTAATGACAATTGAGTAATTTATTACAACGTCATAGAAATTGTTATAATATGCTGAAATGACAATACTGAGATGACAGCTAATAACGTTAGTATGACGTGCCCCTCCTAAAGATGAACAAAAAAGTCTCACAGACCACAAAGATTTGCCATGCTGAATTTTCCGCCATTTTGAATTATATGGCTGCTCATACTGTACATATATGTATTGCTGTTGTTTTGTAGGTGTTATAAGTGGCAGTGCCTTACACTGCAATATAGCTTGAATTGTTACCGGCGTGTTCTGTTACAGAATCTCCCAGCTCACCATCAGCCCTGCCTCCAACAGCAGCAGCAGCGGCCCTGGACAGAAGGAACCATTGAGAAAAGCATCCCCACGCAAATCCCTTCAGCACCGTAAAAGGATTGAGATTGAGAGTGATGGATCCACTGAAGAGACGGATTCATCTGAAAACTAGGCGTTGTGAGGACTGCCATCCTCCCATACTGGCAACAACTACTGCTTTCCAACTGTGTCAGGCCACACCAACCCTCTTATTTCGAACAGGCATGATAAAACAGCTTCAGATTTGTAGTTTACATTTAGTACATAGGTTTGAGGTTGAACACTTTAAGAAGGCTATTACAAAGCTTTGAAAATACCACCTCTGATAGAAAATAATCAGAGGTCTGTGAGCATACACATTTATTTTTTACCACAATACCTATTGTTCTTATAATTAGATGTAAATATTGTTCTTATTCTTCTTGTTCTTCTATGTCAATATACAAACATATATAAATACCCCAAGGCACACAACTTTTCTGTACATGTTATGTATAGATGGGGAATTTTGTGTTTTCAGCTACATGAAATGATTCATCTTATATCTGAAATAAAACAGTCAAAAAGGTAAAATGTATTGTACATTTAGTATTGGCAAGTTTTACAATTCAGTTATTCTATTTACAGAATTCTGTCTTGACAGATTTTGATATGTCTGTCCATTGTGATGTGTCACTTTTGCTGTTAGCTAAAAAACAAATTGAGGAATCTGTGAATTAATACATGTGTAATACGAAGTGAGATGTGGTCAACAGAATAACAGGCCAACATTGATAACAAACCTTGGTGCTGATATCTCCCTAATGTCTGGCGCACATTCACCAAGTCAGTAGTTGTGGATTGAAGGTTTGTTTTACAACATAAGAAAATATTATGACGAGGACAGGCCATTCGACCCAACAAAGCTCGCCATTACATTATTTAAAGAGTATCCAACACTTCATCAAGTCTGGACTTGAACACAGCAAGGGTCTCTGCCTCAACTACATGACCTGGCAACCTATTCCATGTATTGATATCTCTTTGTGTTAAATAATACTTCCTTACATCAGTGCGGAACTTACGCTTAACTAGTTCCCATTTATGTCCCCTTGTCCTACAGTCTGAACTCACCTAAAAAAATGTATTGTAGTTAACCTTGTTGAGTCCCTTAATAAATTTAAAAACCTCTATTAAATCACCCCTTAGTCTCCTCTTGCTGAGTCTAAATAGGTAAAGTAACTTTAGTCTTTCCTCGTGGCTTTTATATTTCATGCCAGGAACTAATTTAGTTGCCCTCCTTTGTACTTTTTCAAGAGCCTCGATATCTTTCTTATAGTGCGGTGCCCAGAACTGCACAAAGTAGTCCAAGTGCGGTCTAACTAAAGCATTGTATAATTTTAATATAACCTCCTTAGATTTATAATCAATACTTTTGGCTATATATCCCAGCATCCTGTTGGCCTTTTTCACTGCTACAGCACACTGCCTAGATCCTGTTAAGCTTTGGTCAACTATTACTCCCAAGTCTTTTTCAAATTGAGCACATTCTTGTTTACTTCCTCCCATGAAGTAGTCTTGTCTAAGGTTCTTGTTTCCCACATGCAAGACTTTACATTTAGCTAAGTTGAATGCCATCTGCCAGGTATCTGCCCACATATGGATGCTGTTTAGATCTTCTTGTATTACCTTAGTTGATTCTATACTGTTGTCTAGACCCCCTAGTTTTGTGTCATCTGCAAATTTTACTATTTTACTACTAACCCCCGCATCAAGATTGTTTATGTAAATAAGGAAAAGCAAAGGGCCCAACACAGATCCCTGCGGGACTCCACGTCTTACAGGACCCTGCTCTGAAACAATTCCTCCAACACTTACACTCTGCTTTCTACCAGACAGCCAACTTCAAACCCATTCAGTGATAGCTCCTGAAATTCCTGCAGATTTCATTTTCATTATGAGCCTCTCATGCGGAACTTTGTCAAATGCCTTTTGAAAGTGTAAATAGATAATATCATAAGCTTGGTTTGCATCTAAACATGCAGTAGCTTCCTCAAAAAAGTGCAGGAGGTTTGTTAAGCATGACCTCCCTCTGCGAAAACCATGCTGGCTATCGTTTAAGATACCATTTTGTTCTAGGAATAATTCCAAATTGTCCCTAATGATGGCTTCCAGTAATTTACAAGTGATACAAGTTAAGCTGACAGGCCTATAATTTCCTGGATCAGTCCGGTCTCCTTTCTTGTAGATAGGTACTATACTGCCTAGCTTCCAGTCATCTGGTATTTCTCCAGTTTTAAGGGATTGCTTAAAAATAACTGCCAGAGGCTTGTAGACCTCTTCCGCTAGTTCTGCGGACTCTTGGAAATATTCCATCGGGACATGCTGCCTTATTTGTTTTAAGTTTTTGAAGTTTATCAAGTACTTCTGTATGATTTAAATCAATTTCCCCCATAAGACTCTGAGAACTGAATGCTCCTGGAGGCATATGAGCGATCACAAGTGAAACTCTCCACAAAGTAGTTGTTTAGGGTATCAGCAATAGCCTTGCTATCATAAACCATAAGTCCCTCCTTGTTTTTTAAACCTCTTATATCATCTTTAAGTATCCTTTTTTGACTGTAGTATTGGAAAAAGCATTTAGGGTTGCTCTTTGCATCCAGTGCAATCTGTCTTTCCAAATGCCTTTTAGCTCCCCTTATTTCTTTCTTAACTTGAGCTCGCATTTTACTGTATTTAATCTTGTTTGTCTCTGAGCTGTGTAACTTGAATTTTCTAAATAGTTTCCTTTTATGTTGCAAACTATCATGTAGCGCCTTATTCATCCACCGCGGATGCTTATTTTTCAGCTTCCCTTTTCGCACTTGCGGAATGAATTTACGCTGTACACCCAGAATAATCGTTTTAAATATGTTCCACATTTCTTTCACAGTTCTACCATCTAGAAGAGGTACCCAGTTTATATTTCTTGCATAATCATGCATTTTAACAAAGTCAGCTTGTCTGAAGTTGAAAATTCTAGCATTAGAGGATGTAGTCTTAACTCGCCAAAAAACTTAAAACTGCACTATGGTCACTTTTTCCAAGTGGCTCCCCTACCTCAGTACTGCAGATTCTATCAGGATTATTACATAGAACCAGGTCTAGAATTTTGTTCTCTCTTGTAGGTTGAGTAACAGACTGTATCAGAGTACAATCATTTACAACATCCAGCAACTCTTCCTCACATTTGTGACCGAACGTATAATTGAGGGGCACATTCGCAAAATTCACATTTTTATTTTATCACTTGATGCTAAAGTACAGATTCAGAGCTACAAAATGAGGTATCACTTGCCGAGATTGAAGAAATACTTTGGCCGTAATGTTCAATAGAACATTACACTTTTGCAAACTGCAGTTCTGAGAAAACAGCATTTTTCATTTTTGCATACTTTTTACTCTTCTCATTCTCAGCCTATCTTTGCATGTCTCTTAATCATTCTGTGACTTCAGTACATTAACAGTTGCTCTCCTTATTGTTTTATATTAAAGACAGTATTAATGTGTGTTCAAAGTGACATTGCTCTCATTCTCACCTACTCAGCTCTGATCAAAAAGCTATCCCAGGATGCTGCCACTCTTATCGCAGTCCATGATTCTAACGACACTCAAATAAACTTTTCCTAAAAGTAAACAAGTAGGCGACAAACTGTTGGCACACGGCACGTTGGTGTGAACCAATGAACATCAGCGCTACACTTACTATAACACTAGAAGAAGAAAAGCAAGCAGAACTACGCACCATAGAAAGAAAAAACGCTGGTTTTAGTCATAAATCAAACATTATTTCAATTACTTTTTTATCAAAATTGTTTAGTATTGCGAATTGACATCACAGCTAATGTGACCAGGAGATCTTAAGCTGCATAACTGTATCAGAAGACGAACCCATATGATGCACGATCGCTTGGTTTGATTTGTACAATATAATGCTGAGTTGATGATGTTTTCTCCCTTGCCAGTTCTTGGAGGACCAACTTGCCTTGATATTTCATTAAATTTTTTATACTTACAAGTAATTTTAACTTTCAACAAAAAGGGAGATGATACATAAGCACTTCAGGAATTCGAATCCACCATTATCTCATTTTTGTCAAAATACTGCCCGCCTGCAGTTTTTGTGCTCCCCTGTAAAATTGACGTGGCCGAAATGTGAAGGGGTTTGCTCGCGTCGGGTCACATTTACCCTGACCAGACACAGCTTCCCAATTAATTGAAGGGAAATTGAAGTCCCCCATTACTATTGTCTCACCCTCCTGACATGCTCGTGTAATGTTATCAAAGAGCACCCTGTTGACACTGCTGTCAGAGGCTGGTGGCCTATAACATACTCCAACATTTCAACCTTTTTCCATTTTCCCACAGTACTTTAACCCATATGTCTTCACTAACAACTAGGGGCTACATACCTGGAATTTCCTGGATATTAAGATAATCCTTTACACTATGCACTATGCCCCCTCCTATTCTATTGGTTGTATCTTTTCTAAGCACTTTGTATCCCTCTATGTTATACTCATCCCCATCCGCTGCACCAAGCCACATCTCTGTGATCCCAGCAACATCATTGTTACTATTTTAAACACAAAGCCTTACCAACTGGAATGCAAGTATGTTACTTTCAATAACTTTCAACCACTCACTTCCCTAACCTATGAACAACAAATAAATTATTTTACGAAGTGCCTCTCCTATGTGGAATGTGCGGCACACATAGGAGTTTCACAGGAGCAGTTCTGTCCAGCTTGTGGTGCCACACCAGGTTCCTCTGCATCCCCAGGTTAGTGATAACATACAGCAGGGTTGTGGCAATTGCTGGAGTCTGTGGGTGTGGCCTTCACACTTCTCTCAGTCAGTCTTAATCTGGCTTAACCTCTTAATATGAAATTCTGCCTTCACAGTCTGCCTGTTCATTTCTTAACCAAGAAATAAAAAGGCACACTGTGATGGCAGAATTTCAGAAATGTACAAAATGACCAAAAAAGGGTCTATAGGTAGTTGAATTACATTAGAATCTACAATTAGTTGAAATGTAATATATCTTTTCAAACTCTGCTACTGCCAATGTCTTGGAAGGTCTGACCAACAGGGAAAAACTGAGCGGGCTGTAAAATAAATGCTGTAGACTGTTTATTTAGGGAAGAATTCTGACTTGAGGGCGCTAAAATAAATAATAAATAGTTATGTGGAAAATACTTATTCATATTCTGACCTGGTTTATGGGGCCACGCCCAGCCCGCGCAGGGCAGAAAAGTAGGAGGATCCATATAGGAGCTTGAATAATGCTAATTCTGCCTGGAAAATGACACGCCCCCCACAACAACTTGATGGCCCACTAATGTTTTTCTTGGAGATACGTTATCTAGTAGTAAGAGTCTGCAACGTAGCAGAGAAAACTCAACTAATTTTGAAAGTTAATCAGACAATCGAGTGACACAGCCATGCGCAAACTCTACATGATTCTCGAACTTCAACCGTGTCTGCTAAAATAAGCGGTTTTAACGTATGTTACCAAATGCTGTAATAATTCTAAACATCATGCAGTGCAATCCAAATGTAAGAGCTGAGTAGTTATATGTAGTTGTTTCTTTATACTTTTAATTCAATTGGATTTCATTGTTTCATTGATCTGATTGTACTTATACATAATTTGTCAAGGCCAGAAACTAGTTGTACTTCTAATGGGCAATACAATTAAAACCTTAATATGCACTTTTGTGAAGTAGCAGTACCACTAACGAACATGACTTACCACAAATTGCAATGCTGGATATATAATGTAAGGTGAACACAGTATTGGCTTCTCACATGTAGCTGTCATCAGCCTCTCAGTCCGTTATGTCAATCTATCCAATAAACAAACAGTTAGTCGTGCTGAAAGATTATACTCATTCATTTCAGTGGAATCAGCAACGACCCATTTCATGTATGCATCTGTCCTGTCGAGACCACCTGGGTAATTTTGCTTGGCGAATCAGATTGTGGCAGTGGGAAACGTGGATGAGGTAAAACACGGATGTCAGCGTAACACTCCTGACCGTCTTTAAGCGATGTATATTTGCACTGCAAAGTCGCCGGTGTTTTAACTGAACAACTTGCGTAACCCCATTGATTTCTGTTTTGTGTCACCTTCCTTGATTTAAGTGTCAAGTGTCAATCAAGATCTACATTGATTAAAGTTTATATTTTCCGTTCAACTATTTACGCAGGAAAAACGCTGAGCACCCTCAAGTCAGAATTCCCCCCTAATTGTACAGTACCTAGAGGCTTGCATTTACCACTGTAAGTTGTGATTTTAATGTTTTATCGTGCATCTTTTTTGAGTTTGTATTTTGCCTACAAGTAGCCTAACGGTATATCTGGAATTCTCTTTATTTTTCCTAATAATTAAAACATTTGTTACCGTGATAACCATCAGTATGTTATTATTTGAGAATTTGCGGCTCAAGACATTTCTATATGATATTGAAGCTTGATTGTTTTGCATGACTTCCATCAGATATCTCGTAGATATTACCATATGTTGTACTATTTGAGAATTTACGGTAGTTAAAAACCAGGCATTGTGCTGTTCGTAGATGTTGATGCCAGTGTTCAATGTATGAATAAATGTGTATTAATGAAAGTGTTGCTAAGCAGGTAAACTGAAACAGCTTCCACGTGCACGTACTTTAGCCTCTGTCCTGAGTAAAACATTCACAGAAATAATGACTTATCACACCTATTGGTGGCTATTGCTGGCTGCACAGGAAATCATCATACACAGACATTGACCTACAGCCATGAATCTGTATTGAGGCTGCATTAGCAGTGACAAACAGGTTACCCTGACATAAACTAGATGAAGCATCAGAGTTGAAGGGAGCAATGCAACAACTCCATTCTCCATTTTGCGCAGTAATGTGTGTATAGGTTGATTCAGAGCCGTACAAGTCACTTCAATGATAAGAGATCACACAGTAGCTCAATTTTCATTTTAACAGTTTGAAGCTGTAAGCTTTCTATAAGAGAAAGCTGTAAGCTTTCTCTAATAATGTAAAGCATTCCACGATAGTGAACTTTGTCCACTTTGTGTGTGTGGGTTTATGCCTGTGTGTGTTTGTGTACTATAGGATCACTCTCCCCTTCTATACCCCAATAATATTAACCTTCTTCATATTAATAAAGTCACGTTACAACAGGAATGTGTCTCAATACAACCGCAAAGCCATTCATGTGCAGAACGGCCTGTTCCTCTCTGTGAACTCTCCTCCCTAAACCCACACATGTTCATTTTTGGTGTCGTTGTGATGCTCTAAAGAGCTGATCACAGAAACATTAACTCTGAGGGGATGCCTTGTGTTTTCTAGTTGTTTCAATGTAAGATTAAGTCCTGGATAAACCTTAAGGCATCCCCCCACCATAAAATTAGATATGTGAGGACCAGGGAGGAGGGGGAAAGACCCTTCTTAAGTTGGGCTTGGAACAGGCCTCATTGCTCAGTACTTCTGATTCATCTTCCTGTTTCATCATTGCTCAAGTCTTCTACTGCCACCGCTGGACATTACACATCAGGGATTTACTTTGCTTTTTGGTTTGGCTGTATTCTTCAGGAGCGACAAGCATCAGTGGGTAATATTCATTTCATTCATCTTTGATCCTAAATTTTCCTGTTTGTTCTTGCCAAGTGTTTTAATTATCAAATAAACGTTTCATTAATAATTAAACTATTTCATTTGCAAGGGTATACATATTTCTAATAATAGTTGATCCACCAGACTGCTCATTTTTTAAACGATCTTGGTTATTTAATTAATAGTTATTATTTTTAATAGTAATTATTTAAGTAAACCAATTTTAACTAATTACCTGTTGGTTAGGTGAAGAGTTTTAGTAGTTAGTGTCACTTGTGTTCGGTATTCAGAGTGCCAGACATTAAACGAGGGCTTTAATTATTAGAACACCCTGGGCTCAGAGAATTGTTATTTTTTTCTTAAATCCTCACTTCCCCAACAGTTTGAAACATAAAAAAACTGAGCAATGAGGCTTGTTCCAGGCATTACTTAAGGGCGTCTCCTCTTCTCCCTGCATAATTAATTACCTAGTGGAGGAGTGACTGAAAATTTAATTAGGGCTTATTTTTGCAAATATGAGCCAAACCTATGGAAACACAAGTTATTTTTTCAAAATTTTCATTTTGATAATCTACTCATTATCTGCTTCACAACAACACCTACCATTATTTGAGTTTGGGGAGGAGGGTAGCAGGTAATTCTGAAAATTAATAGTTTAGCCGCTTTGTTGAGGAACAAATTACTATGTTCTCTATGAGATTGTTTGTTTTTTTTTCCCTCCACATTTGTGTAGGCCCACTTTGTGGCAAAAGGAAAAGGTAAGACCAAAAATTTTCTGTCAACTTGAAAAAGTTGACTTTAAAATATTATTTTGACATGTGCAGCACTGGGATCTTTGGGACCCTAAATAATAAGTAAGTAAAGCCAATTTCAACATAACACAAAGGTTATGGGGTTGAAATCCCAAATTCATTAATAGTAGGAACTGTAGATATACCAAATTCACTCATACAGCTTATATGCGGTAACAAGTTAGGTGGATAACAAGCAAAGAAAAAGTGACAGTTTACTTTCAGGTTACCCTGGTAACCAAATATACTGCTCAACAGACCCAGTACCCCTTTAAGTTGAAATTTTAAAAGGTTAAAAACATTTTTTTACCCCACTTGAACTCAACTAAACCTTTTGACCTCACTGCAGAAACCGATCTGCTAGCTTTGGGAGGGGAGACTGAATATGTGACAATCTCGCTTCCATTCACACTGCAGCCACATCTTTAATCATGCACTGCTCATGATGATGAAGAGTCAGCATACCCTAAATTTGTGCCACCATAGGTGCCCAGCATGACCATGGGCACTAAAGTGATGAGACCAACAAACTTAGCTGGCTTGCCCCCTATCATCCCTGGCAAGGCTGGCAAGGCTGGCAAGGCTGGGCTATTGGGATTCAAACCCCCTAATATCAGGGCTCCCAGGCAAACATCTTACCCTGTGACCCACCCAGAGGCCCAGAAAAAGCATTTTTATAAACAACACCAAAGCAGGGAACAAGATTATCTGCAAACATTACCCTCATTTCCAGAGAGTGGGAATAGAAAAGTGGAGCAAAATAACTGTCTATGATGACAAACATTTTCACAATATCATGAGTATTGAGCCAATTCATCTTTGAAAAAGGACAAGGAAGACAGAGGCTGAGGATTCAGACAAAGGAAATAGTACCCACTGTAGTATCCAGTCAGCTGAACCCCTCCCCAGAGTGACGTCCACAACATCAGAGAGACCCTGGCCCTGTTGGGAGTCAGTTTAGAGCAATAACTCTGACTAGATTTTCTGACACACATGCCCCCTGCAGCTACCAGACAATCACAGCCCACAGTGTAAGCAGAATGAACTAAGAAAGGAGGCTGCCATTTTTGAGGCAGAGCCCAGCTTCCCACTGTAAAAGAAGACAGTGCAGATCTTTCATGAAGGAGATGCAACATATAAGGGAGCAGCTCCAGGAACTTGAAACACACACACACATTGACACAGAAACCTACCTCTATTCAGCCAAAATACTGGTCCAGAGTGACAAAGCCCCTCAACCTGACTCACAGCAGCCAACAGTGCCCAAAGGCCCTGCACCTCGTATATCCCGGATTCACAGCCTTCCCCAGACACAGCCAATTTCTTCAATACCACCTGTTACAACCCGTAAACCCACCAGTGTTGCAATAACAAAGAGGATGAAGTTGGTCATAACGCTCAGCCACGACGATCATATAGATCACAATCTAAACACATCCAGATGAGCCACACAGTGAACAAGCTAATTTGCATTTATTATTACAGGTTGAATATAAAAATTATGCATATATCAGTATACATAGTTCTAAATGTACTAGATATTAAACTGGTTGCAGGGTGGGTGTGGGAGGAGGGGCGCAGATCGGCAGTGCCACCGTGACAACAAGCTTGGCCCCCCAATGCGCAACGCATTGATATTCACTCTGCCCCTCCTTGCCCCACTATCGCTCTCTCAAAAACACATTGACAACGGTCTCCAATATAGAATGCATCCTCGGGGCGTGCTGTACACCTCCATCCTTGCGCTGCATGTTCTGCCTTGGAGGCAACCAAGTCTTCTTAACATTTTTCTTGTTGTGAAACGCCACAGAGAACTGATGCTTGAATTTGTCTCTACCTTGTTTTACTTAAATTGTTTTGACATGTTTAACTTAAATTGCAGAAACGACGTTTTTTGTTACCGTTGTATTCCCTTTTGCTAATTTACATTGGAACATGGAGGAGTGTCAACTCGCTGTCTCCCATGGCAACGAATGGAAAAGGTGGCTTTAAAACTTCCATAACCGTGCAAGTGATCACTGTAGTCTAATAGCTGAAGCCTTATGATCTGACACCTGAGAAATAAAAAGTTTGCAACAGTGTCTTTATCTAGCTACCTTGCTAGCTAGGCTACTTCGACTAATAAACCCAAGTGATTACAATTGTTCCAGTACAACACGATCACTTTCCTCAATCAATGTAACCAGCATAATTAGGCTCAATTAGGCTGTCTTGTGGTGATATCTGGTTGTTTTTCCGTTTTGTATTATCAAATCAAAACACAGAAAAACGACCTGATATCACAAGATATTCCATTTGTTCTGTTTTCTGCAACAATGCCTGCATATTCGCGCAAAGACATGGTGTATCATGGATGTCCGACTCCAAATCAAATCAAATACGTCAACCAGTGCTACTGAATTTTGGGTCACAGCAAAAAATATCAATGCAAAATTGAGAAAAGTTTTCCACACATAGCCTATTTTAATTCCAGAATTCTGTTTATAAGCACATCAAAGAAAATCAGATAAAGGGTCATTTTTTTGTTTTCCATTTCTATTATTAAATGTTTTATACCATTAATACAAAAAAATACATTTTGTTTCCCCATTTCTAAATGGTAGTTAGGAAACAGCTCGTTTCTCGATTTTGGTTTTTTCATTTAAAAACGAAAATCCGTTGGCCACCAAGTACACGGACCGGGTCATACTACTGCCACTACTGCTACTGGCTCGTTCTACAGAGGTTCTACTAGGTCCAGACTACGGCGGCCTTAAAATATTTAAATACAATATATTTATTGCCCACTTAAGACCAGACAATTGCGCACGCACACACACACCTCTGCAGCTTTCTATTTCTCATCCTGGTTGGAACCTAACCTTGTAATATTGTTACATTACTTTCAGGTACAACATCATAGGGCCAAATCAACAAAGTAGCTCTCATCTTGTATAAGCAACCTCTCAATTTAGGTGAGTATATGTGATTGCATCGAGTCTATATTAACTAAGACATAGTTTTAAAAATGTTAACTACATCTTAGCTACATGTGACCAATAGGAGGTGCTGGCACTCCTTGAGTATAATTAGGTTATGACTACGCCACTCCCAGGTGCCGGGTGGGAGACCCAAGAAATATTGCACCAAATAAACACAGGTTCAAAAACATCAATTGAATTTTATTCTAATACACAGGGTAGGAGAACATAACATCCACTTCCATAAAAATCACACACATTTACAGCAATACTTATATAAGTCAATACAACTACCTTGGCATGAAAAGTAAATGGTTATAAGCAAAGTGGGTACATTTTACACACTCTTGGTGTTCACAAAGAAAAAAGCACATCAAAGTTAAAGAGGCTCAAGCCTTACAAAAATAGGGTGCCCAAAATCACTGTAAACATTTGTACAAGTACTCACACCTTGCACAGATCAGCAATCAATTAGTGAATTCTCAGCATTAACATACCAGATAGTCATAACAACAAATACAAGTTAAAAAAAACAAGGAATAGAGAAAAGCTGAGTGGCAAAAGAATAAAAAAAAATTGGTCAATATAAACTAGTTAGCTCACCCCAGTAGTTGTACAGAAAACTCCATATACATATGGCTGGCTAACAACATCGAAAGTAGTTAAAATCAGAAGCAGCACATATACCACAGAACTCGGCCAGTCTGGACAACTGTGCATATCCCTTTAACCAGGGGGCAATCATTTACCCAAGTTATGCACTTCTCTCGTTACTAGCTCTACCTTGGTTTCCAATTCTTGCATATACCGCTCATGAAACGTCCAACTTTTCCAGTCAATCAGAGATTCTGGAACTTTGGTGTACCTCTGTTTCAACCAGCCAATGCGGACGTGCTTGACAACTGGACCCGAGAGATAGCAGTCTACTGAGATGCCTGCCACGGTGACTTTTATACCCTGGTTACTAGGTGGAGCTACATAATTATTTTCAATTAGTTAATCGATTAGCTTCACAACCAGTCCCGCGGGCTACATATATCTTGCCAAAGCCATCTGAGTTATCTACATTTTCTCGTCAGTTGTGTATGTCATGAGCTTTCAAATGAACGAGATTACTTCAGTCATGTAAACACACATTTATGGAGACATGAAACTGTAACATGCATGTTTAAAGGTTGTGTGTTTGAAATTAACATCTACAACACATTTCATAACCATAAAAACAGGAAACATAATCCCCATACTTTAAGTGATTTTGAAGCTGAGGTTGTCACTGTAGTTTCTGGGTTACAAGAATCAGACAGTTTTGTTGTTGATGATGTTGCTTCTTGTGCTGCAGACACAGATCTAGAATCTGAAACTGATTTAGATGCACATAGTAATTCCAGTATTGAAGATCTTCCCAACGTTACTGAGCAGAGCATTGCCTCAGTTATATTGAAGTTGGAACATATTCTGTTTGTGCCGGCCACAGCTATAGATGAGTTACTGCATGAATTGCACTTGTTAAGCTCCCCATCTGTTCCAATTACCTTTAACAGCCTGTTTAACATTGATGAGTCAATTGTCAAATAGCTTGCTCAAGTAGTGTGCAAGTCCAATCCTTTGGCCAAAGCCTTTGCAAAAGATGGCCCCCTGGCTACAGCTTGCAAAAGGAAACAGTATTATAAAGAACATTTCAATGTGGTGAACCCAGTTTAGTGCATCCTTGATCCTAAGACCAGCAGGATATTTTAGTATTTTCCTGCTTTGCGTTCTCTGCAGCATCTCTTACGTAACAGTGACATTCTAGAAAGTGTAATCCATACCCACAAGACACAGGAAAATAGGTGTAGTGCAGTAAAAGTCAATAAAAGATGGAAGTTGCTTGAAAGAAAATAGTCTTTTACGCTGGGGTGGATTTGAAATTATCAGTATACATTACTATACATTGATGACTTTGAGGTTTACAATCTCTTAGGCAGATCCAGAAAAACTCAAACTTTGTGATGTGTTCTGGATTTTGAATAATTTACCACCTGGATCTCATTCAGCTCTTTCTTCCATCTATTTGGTTGTATTATACAAGACTACTGATGTAAAGCTGTATGGGTATGGACAAATTTTAGAGCCCCTTTTACAGGATTTGGTTATTGTAGAGAAGCATGGTGTTTTTATTTCATGTCTTTGAGAGTTTGTGAAAGGTACAGTCCATTCGGTCATTGCAGATAATTTAGGGGCCCATGGGATAGCAGGCTTCATTGAAAGCTTGTCTGGTGTCTACTTCTGCAGATTTTGTACAGGTCAGAGGTCAGACATTCAGGCTAAGTCTGTTCAGTTGGGTCATTTAAACCTTCGAACAAAAGACATACATGACACACACATTATATTTGCAAGGGAGAACTCAACCATCTGTTGTAAAATAAAAAGAGTGTGTTTTCCATATAAGTGGTGGGATAGAACTAATAAACCTCATATTATACCACACACTTACACGTCTACAAGGACCATTGGAGGTAATGCCCATGCAAATTGGAATTTATTGAGGTTGCTCCCATTTATAATTGGAGACTTTTTTAGAATTGGTACCAGAGGCAGAGCCTGCTTGGCTTGTGTTGTTTGATTTAAAAGAAATAGTTGAATTCGCTGTTGCCCCTCTTCATAATAAAGAGACCATTGCCTACATGGACTGCAAAATCACAGAACACAGAGATAGATTCTTTGAGCTTTTTCCAGCACAACTCTTACCAAAACATCACTTCTTCAACATTACCTTGAAATGCTCGAATGATTTGGGCCTTTTGTAGGGCAATGAACCATGAGGTTTGAGGCAAAGCATAGCAAGTTGCTATGCTTCGCCTCAAACTTGCGAAGAATTGTTTCAAGAATATACCACTCACATTACCAGCCAAACATCAGCAAATGATTGCATATCATATCAATGCATCCCACCTCAAATCCACATTGGAATTTGCAAATGTTTCCATGCTTCCTGTGGATGTACTAAACAAGGAAGTAGTGGAAAGCCTCAAGCAGAAATACCCCAAGATGAATGAGGGACATCTTGCCAAAAATGCAACCATCAAAGAAACATCCTACAGAATTGGCAAGCTAATTCCTTACGGTTCAACTAATGGTATGCCTGAATTTGCATTAATTCTTCAAATGTGCATTGTTAAAAACTGTTTGAAATTTGTTATTAGAATATTGTGTGCGTGGTATCATGAACACAAAGCTGATGAGTGGACCATATCTCCTAATAGAGAGGTTGCCCTGGTTTATCTTGAAGACCTGGCCAATGCTTATCCACTCTGTGACTACACTGTAAGTGTGAGACGGATGGATACTTTGAAAAGGCATATCATTGTTTAAGGTAGGTTTATAATGTGACTTCTTTCTCATTAATCTTATAAGGTAGGGGTGGAACAAATAATCGCATGATCAATTAGTCAATCATGTGAAAAATTATTGAATTACATTGTATGAATCAAACATTCAAACAATCAACATGTAAATTTTAGAGGTTTTTTTTAGAAATTCGATGAATCATAAAACAAAAAGATGACAGTATATACTGTGTGGTCAGTGTAATTTCAGTTAATTCACAATCCATTGAATTTTAATTTGACTAAATACCTACTCTTTGTAATAAGAAATATTTGCACTTTAGTAAAAACAAGGACACACAGTGTCATTGATGCAAAGCCTCACTCTTTTTGCATCCGTATTCTGCATGATTTACATGTAAAACTTATCAAACTGTATCAAGTTCTCACCCTGTGCTACCTTAAATCCCTGACAAATTGTTTGTTTTTATTTTTAAAAATCCAGTGGAAAAAACAGTCCATTCTTTTACAACAACAAAATGATATCAGAAGTTCTGTTTAAAAAGCTGAAGCTGGAGGCATGGAAGGGGCTTCCCTCCCTCTGCTATCCTTCCCAAGATTTCGTCCATTTATCTTGCCTGCTATGAGGATTCAGGTCAGGGGGTGCAGTTTCTGTTTACTTTCAGCTGTAGTCCTGGAATACCCTTTCAGACTGTAACTGTGATTAAGGGCTCTAAAAAAACATGAACTTCAACTATATGCATGTTGTCGTTGGCTTATTCTTCTGGAATGATGCAGCTAACCATGATTCTGTGAATGTGTTACATTAGAGCTCAGATGTGCTTCGCATCAAAAAAAAAATGTATTCAGACATTTATGAGAAATATTTTTGGCACTTTTACATTTATGGTTACGTGTCAAATTAAAGGCGGTGTTAGAAGCTAAGAATTACAGCTAAAAATGTACCCTTCAGGCTGCACCGACTGCAGGATACACAGCCATCGTGAAGTATCAAGGGAGTCCTAGGCTCAAGTTCTACAGTAGGAATGACCCAATGGGAATCCACAGTTTAACTGATGATGATAATAACCATTAGTTGAAGTTCTAATATAAAGCTGCAGAAATGGTTGAGTACTTTTGCTAACTTTTGTTTCCTGTATTTGTTCCCTAGAATACATTAAGTGAAAGATGTCAAGTCCTGTCCACCTGAGAGTCGTAATTTGTGGCGATGACACCAGAAAACTTACCCTCAGGTAAGGGATACCAGCGTCTGTGGATCAACTTGTCCTTGAGATAAAGACTGTTTTGCACTTAAACAGCAGTTCAGGCTTCAATACAAGGACACTCACTTTGGAAATTAATATGTAAATCTTATGTCAAGCAGTGAAATGGAGAGAGGGATACTCTGAAAGTGATAAGTGATAACCTACCTCCAGAATTCCAGGGACTCGACCACCTTGTAGCACCAGCACGCCAATAACTTCACCCACTACACTCCTCAGCACTGTCACCCCAGGAAGGACTTCTGCAAACCCCTTCAGCTCTCCATCCCTTGACTGAGACAGTATGTCTTCTGATCACTCAACTGGCAGTGAAGACTCCACCAAAGCTAAGAATGGAAATCCTTGAAGGCATGGCTGAAGAGATCTTCAAACACATGGCATGTGATTCCCAGTGATTCCCAAACTGAAGAGGCTGCTGAGGTCTTGGTGCATGCCCATCCATGCTTGAGGGAAAGAGGAACTGGTGCCAGCCATGAGGGGTGGAAACAGTGTCCAAAGACAAAGGTTGCCAATTTTTGCACAAAACAAGATTGGACACCCTGAGGTCAGTGTAAACTCTCTCAAGAACAAGCGCAAAGGTCAAGAAAATTCAGCTGCAAACATCAAAAAAACCAAGAAAGCAGAGGTCAACTTCCTCCCATCCCTCTCTATAGTGAAACAAGAGAGAGTCTTGAGGATGAAAGGGTAGCTCTCTTGACAGAGGTGAAAAAGAGAAACGACAAGGCTGTGGTCAAGGAGAAAATGCAGAAGAGCTTCTCCTACAGACGTCAGGAGGTTGTCCAGGACGCACCTGTTATCTCTGAATTTGTAAACAGATCGCCTGCTTTGTTCACAGTAAGAGAAGTGAGTATTGATGATATTGATATTTAGCACACTGCTCTGCTGATGTCGAACTGCTTGCCCCAATTATGTACAGATACTATTTTTCCCCCGGGGAAAAGGTTATTCTGTTCTGTATTAACATTTTTTGTAGTCTAAATCCATTGTTATTTACCACTGTTTTGCATGTGGATAGCATTTCTTGAGAACACGTTTGTCAGAGACTGATTATAAAAGGAGATTGTGCACTCACTTTTACGATGGGAAATTTTGAAACACTAAAGGTGGTGGCATATCAGTGTAGTGACATGCTATCAGCTAATCACATGCTCAGATTTTGTGTTGCTGCACAACTTTGGTATTGATGGATTGTACAAGTAGGGCGCAACAGCTCAACAACAATGGTGCAAGCCCAGGTCAGACAAGTGATGGCCTGTTCAACACCGCTGAATATATATCTCTTTTCTTTCACTGTTTCTCTCATAGATAAATGCAGAATTCATGTGTATAACAACTTTGCTGCTTCAAGCCAAGTTCCTGGCACAACTTGACAAAAACACAGCTTACTTAATTAAGGTCTTCAGCAATAGAGGAGGAGGAAGGAAGATCAAATTCCTCATGGCTCCAACAGCTAAGGCAAGTGCATTAAACTGTTGCATTATTTAGCCAAGTAAAATCTTTTTTTTCCACGTAACACTGGTTTTAATAGGGTTCCCACATCCTTGAAAACCTAGAATTTTTTATGCAGTTCCACAAAGTTTTATACAAATCTGTACTTAACTTTCAGAGATCCTGCAAAAAAAAACAGACAAATGGGGAAAAAACATCATTTTCGTGCAACTCTGTGGGAGATTGATTTGACAGTAAACATTTGGTTACTTTTCAAAAGTTTTTGCTCTAACCTTTCAGTAAGCCCTGGGCTAAGAGTGGGGATATCCTACATTCTAAGTTACAAGTGTATTACATTTGTTTGCCCAGGGATAAGTGTAATGTGAAAAGGACTTTTATGACTGGCTCCTAGCAGTATTAAAGTAACAGGTGATAGATAGCAGGCCAGTAGGCAATGCTCCTTTTGTTACAATGCTCCTACTAGGACAACTAGGTAATACCGATTTCTGCTGCAGATTTCTAAATCTGATACCTCAAGTAGGATACCTTGTGCATGCTGCTGTGTCTTTAGTCAAGTGTCAATAAAGTAACCACTGGGGTGAGAATAAGAGGGTTATAAACAATGTCCTGGAAAATGTCTTGAAAAGTTGACTCATACTGTTTAATATGCTTTCTTTTGCAGAGTGAGGACATTGACCTCAAGAGAGACTGTGTCCTTACAAGTCTATGTGTCTACCTCAATGAGGACAGCAACACTCTCATCAAGGAGTGCTTTGTTAGTAATGGCATTTTATTGTCCGCTTTCAGTATAAACTTGCAATATTTACTTTATTTCAAAATGGTCAAATTGTTTTTCACCATTAGAATGTCAACAGAGAGGAAGCTGAGAGATAGGTTGCACGGAGCACCATGGGGCTTTACATGATCCGCAAAGATGGCTCTGGTGACGAGGATGAGCAAGAGAATGTTGGAGTGGTGATTGAGCATGTGGTAGTGCTATGCAAGCTGAGAAGTATTTCCTTTGGATGGGCCATGCTTTTTGGACTGATTTACACACTCAACTTGAGCTGTCCCCAGGAACTCAAATTCACATTTGAGTTATTCCAGAAAGTGTTGATGAACTTGGATAGTAAGAAACTTTCCCGAGAGGTCCAAACACTGAAAATTAAAATGCTTCTGTGAGCTCACAAGTACAGCGCTGGACAGTTGAGCTAGCCACATTTTGGCTGGTTGGACACTTGATAACCTAGTAAATCACTGGAATGAAGGCCTCTTACTAGTTCATGTGGTTAAAAAAAAACAGAACAAACACTGGAACAGCTTGTTTTTCTTTGATTTTTTTTTTTGGCATCTTATTTTGCCACTTTCATTATGTGTGAACTTGCTGATACTTAAGATCTGCTGTTGGAGGAATGGAGCATATGGTGGCGGAAACTGCGCTTGGTCCCTGTGGCTATTTTTTTGCATTGAGATCGCATACTATTCATTTGGTTCATGTGTAAATGGAGAGGAATAAGCAAAACCAACAGCTTTCATGAACTGACTGAAAGTCAGTCTGTCAGGAAACTGTGAAGGATGTTTACAATGGACAAATGTAATGTCATCAGGGGTTATTTGATAATGTCATGTCAGGAGGGTGTTAAGATGAAGTGTTGCCAATGTCCATTCTTCTCTTGTTGTTTAATTTGTACTTATTAATCGCTCTGGCCTCTCTCCTGGTGGTGCCATTAAGAGTGTGTCTTTGGAATTACCACTCATTAGTTCATTTGCTTACCCTAGAATAATTTCTAGATTTACAACTGTCAAAAGGGTTCGCTGTTTTATTTGGTTTGACCTTTTTCCAGTTAGTTTTGAGAAGAATAGTGCAACCCCTATAACTGCATTGAACTGGTGAAATGGTGTTTTGTTTGCTTATTAGTGATGAGATGTAGTCTTTGGTGGAATCCATGTATATATCCATGATATAAGTCTTCAGCGTTCATTCTCATCTGTGGTATTAACACCTTGGAAAGCCCTGTATCTTTATTATGTAATGATAATGTATGATAATGATACATTGGTACAAATGGTACAACACATAACTGAGCCTTGTGCCTTTATTCCAGATTAGGTAATGTCAGAGAAAATGTACTCGAAAGCCTTTTTAATTTTTTCCTAATTGTAAAATGTCAAATGTAACTCATGTTGTAAGGTGTGGAATTTTAAACATTTGCATTTTTCATTGTTAATGTTACTACATTTCTCAGTTTAAGATGGAAAGCATTATGCCTTTATTCTCCTTAAGTACTGTTGGGTTTACTGTACACTGGGAAACCTTGTGCACTTTGTAGTTTGGATATTATGTGTAATTTTTGCCATTACCCAGGTTTCTGGGCAATTGCTGGTCATGCTGATGTATCCCTTTGTCTTTTGAATTGCTGATGGAACAAATACATTTAAAGATTCTGTCACTTTGAGGCTGTTACTATTGGCCTATCCATGTTTGTAATTCATTTTAATGGACCTGGCAATAATGTTTTCAGAAGTTTGTGCTTGTGGGTGTGTTGCTTTGTGATTTATCACAGGAGATAGAATAACCATTGAAATGCATTACTTTTATGTATAATACGTGAATAAACACATTATGTTTATGTAGAAGTTCCCCTTAACTTGATAGGTAATAATTGAATAAACATTCAAGGTTTATGTATAAGTTTGCAATAATTTAATTTAATCAAATCAAGTTATTCAATTTATTCACACCCATTCAACATGATACAAAAACATTGCATTAATTTTGTGTTTTACGTTGAACTTATGTCATAAAATTAGATGCAAAATTTACATGTAATTGAAATACTTAAAGTCAATGTTTTAGGCATAATTTTTTTTGACTGTGTGTTAGTTATTCAGAGTGCTAGGCGTTAAACGAGAGCATTGATTGCTAGAACTAACTGGAATCAGAAACTGTAGGTTTTTATTAAATTCTCACTTCCCAGCCACAGAAGAAATGTTTTCTATGCAGTTGACAAACGCACACTGAAATTGAACGCATACTGTTAAGTGTCTCATCATTGCAGCGAGCTGTACTGCGCAAAGAATCAACCTGCCAAAAAAACACCAATATCCATCTGTACAAACATTTGGTGTAGTTGATGTGAACTGACAAATACAAATTTCTCCCTTTCACTTCTTTGGCTTACTGAATGTATGTACATCGCAGAACCAAGAAAAGTCTGGGAAATGTATGGTGTGTGCTGACAAGAGAAAGTTTTTTATTTCTCTTCCTTTCACTTTTCTGGCTTAGTGAACACCTGTACAGCATAGTACTGAGCAAGTGTGTTTTACATGCAGCTGACAAATATGCAACTGCCATATGACATTTCAAATGACACTTCCTTTCATTGGCTTCATTGTTTCATCATATAATCTTGGTAAGTTATGAGGAAAGAGACCCTGAAAAAGTTGCATATCATGGAATTCTTCACACAAGCATGTAATTTGTTAGATCTCTCGTAACTGAAATGGATCACACACTGTCAGAAGATTGAGCTACTGTGTAATTTATTTTCATTGATGTTACTGTTACAGCTCTTAGAATCAACATTTCCACTGCGCAAAATGAGGTGTTGTATTGCTCTCTTCAGCTCTCATGCTTCATCTCGTTTATTATGTCAGGATAAACTGTTTGTCACTACTAATGCAGCCTCATGACAGTTTCATGGCTGTAGGCAAGATGATTTCCAGAAATGCATGCAACCAGAAATAGCCAGCGAGAGGAGTGATTCCAGTTAAGCAATGCCATTAAGTAATTATTTCCATGAATGTTTCATTCAGGACAGACACAAAAAAAGTGTATGTGCAGTTGATGCAGTATGATGCAGTTTGAGTTAAACTGCTTAGCAACACTATCTAGCAATGTTTTGTTGTATTGCTGTTTGTTAATACATTGAACTCTGTTTGACATCAACACCTAAAAAAGCACAATACCTAGTTTTTAAATAATCACCGCAGAGTAATATACTGGTAGGTTAAAAGAAAAGTTCAGATAGGATCATACATGATTGTTCATTCTGAGCAATATTTGGAATTCTTGTTTTGTGTTGTTCTACTAATGCACATAGGAACTGTCTCTCGCAGAGCTACAGATATCTTTAATATGTGTCTCTCTCTCCATGCTACATGAATAAACAATATTGCATTCCCAAACAGAGAGTGGTTGATTTCTATAGCTCACATACTCACAAGTACACCTGCCCGGAGAGACAAATCTGGTTGATGGAACTATTTCACAATGATGCTTGTCCAATTCTCCCACAACATTCTCCCAAAGTGCTAGATTTAGGCTTGTTAAATGCTTAGAAACAATTGAGACTGTTTCAGATGCTGACACAGCTGACTGTAAGGAACATTAACACTGCTTGGAGACGCTGCCACATTGTTTGATGCTTTGAATCAATTAAGACTGTTTCAGAACTGTACCACAGCTGACTCTAAGGAACAATCAAGACTGTTTCCAAACGCTTTGGCAGCTGACTCTCAGGAACAAGGAACTGTTTCGAAACATTTGTGATGGGGACATCTGCTGGTGACATACATGTATGTCATAACAAGTAATCTGCAATAAATCTGCTTTGAAGATTTGGACACAAAACGGAATATATCAAGCAGTAGAACAGTTCAAGCATCTTGTAGTTGCATAATATCATCTGCACATATTTTACGACCCTCTTAAAAACAAATGATCCACAATTGTCTGGAAAAAATGACATATAACGTATGTTTTCATTTCACTAACTAGCTTCCTCCCACAAGTTACATGCTGCATAACAACCATTATGAAGCTGTGTAGCTGTGTACTTTAAAATACCCTATTTCAAAGTTGTTGTTATGGTGTATTATAGTATTATGTATTATTGTGACATTTGAGGAAGTACACTATACTGGTTTATAACCCTAAACCAATATCCAATTCTTCAAAGCAGACTTATTGCAGACTTAGTATCAGCTACCAAAGCATTTGGAAACAGCCTTGTTTGTTGCTAAGAATGAGCTGTGTCAGTGTTCCAAAACAGTCTTAATTGTTTCAAAGCATCAAATGACGTGGCAGTGTTTCGAACCACTCTTAATTGTTCTGAAGATTCAGGTGTCATGGCAGTTTTAAATGTCAAATTCCAAATCATCTGATAATGTTTCAAAACAACCTGAGCCAGTCCAATGCATTAGTGTTGTCAATTGTTTTAATGCCTTGTCTTCATATTGAAGTGATCTGTTAAAGTAGTCCAATGGCTAACGCTCTGAGCTTCCATTTGTGACTAAAAGCAAAGTTGTGCCTCTCAAATCCAAACTACAATGTCTGTTCACTTTTATCAATAGGATGTAAAATCAGTATTAGCAGTGGTTGATTGAAAAAAAAATCAAAGGGGTGGTCAGCCTCCGAGTGGAAGGATGGTGGTATATACCAACATTTTTTTATATTCATGCATAATCATAAGAAAAAAAACACAGAAAATGTACTTGTAATATACTATATATTAAACATACTAAATATACTATAAATACAAAAACTACCTTAAATTCTTGAATAAAAGCCGGGACTCAAATAATAGCCAGGTTTCAAATTAGAGCTGGGTGTTTCGCCTGTTTGGGCCAATAAAGGCCAGTTCCAAATACAGGCCAGGTAAAAAAAAAAAAGAAAAAGCATAAATTACAGAAAGGCTCAGGTGGTAAATTCATTATATTTATACAGGATTATTTACATCAGTTCAGCAACATACGGTAATTATGCTCACCACTCTGTTGCTATTAGTTTCACTTTTTAATAGAAATACCATACAGATAGTGTTCTAACTCAAGTGGATTGTGGTCGCTGTAGTACTATGTGCAATTAATGGGCTCATTATTAGTATTCAGGGACATCACTGACAAAACTCTCCCCTTCCTCTTTCCTACAGGTTATTTCATTATTTCTAGGAGTTATTTTTTATATAAAACAGCATGTCTTAACGGTACTTGTAAAAGGTCACGGAAGGGAAAAAATGTCTGATTTTATCTAGATGGCGTAGGGACATATCAGCCGGGGAACTGGAAACAGAGGACCAAATTTTACCTCTACACCTACAGTATATGTCATTATTTCAACCTGTTCCCATGTATTGATTAACAATAAAACAAATAATTCAGACAATAATCAACACTAATCAACATAAATATAGTACATGATTACCATTTTCATTTTGTGATAGAATTAGTTATTTGCAACCTATTGCATAATTTGCAGTATCCATAGATGGTTTTAACCGTCGTTCTCTCTCCAATTTCAGGTAATATTCTACATTAAAATTATCAGCGAAAATTGCAGTTTGAATGCTCATGAAACATCCGCTTTTGTGCGGTGTATGTGCTAAACTTTATTGTGCATTGCACACAAGCTGATGCAAAATACAGATATGTATTTTTGCTTAATTAAACAATCTCACATTGTAGCTTTCACAATAACACACAAACTTAAAACAATTAGCGCTGTTTCGTTTGCATTATGATTTTACAGATCATAGTAACGCATAAATATTCCCTGACTTCAGATATAGAACAAGGAGTACAGTTATCGACAGATTTAAACCATCTGTTGATATAACAAATGCCGCACGGTGACGATGATGATGGTGGTGGTGAGGAAGATTAGTGATTAATTGTACAGTACCTAGAGGCTAGCATTTACCACGGTAAACTGTGATTTTAATGTTTTACCGTGCATCTTTATTGAGTTTGTATTTTGCCTACAAGTAGCTGACATTGTCTTTATGTTCCCCAATAATTCAAACATTTGTTACCGAGATACAATGTGTGATTATTTGAGAATCTGTGGACCAATACATTTCTGTATGATATGGAAGCTTGATTGTTTTGCATGACTTTTTTCCATCAGATTTCTCGAAGATATTAGCATATGTTGTTTTTATTTGCCTGCTGTTATTGTCTTCACCATATCATTATAATCTGACACGAACTGCCTGTAGTAGACGTAATATTTTTTTTATTCTTTAATTACAGTACAGTATAGGCTATATTCGAGTAGTAGGTTGTAAGATTCTGGTCCAAATCCCTAAAACCAGTACACCCAGTACAGCATAAGAGAGCACAGATCATCCCGCCAAAGGTATGCAAATACCTGTATTCATTTGTCTAGATGGCCTTATTGTAGCCACAGCTTTGCTCACAGACGTCAATTGTCACTTTGGCCGCAGCTAGATGTAGGCAATTGATACTTCTAAAGAAACCGGCGATGGGTGATTGAGAGCTGTTCTGGTCAGGGAAGATAATCCAATTATCACACCTACTGTATTCAACCACAGGAACTACCCTCACTAGACCAGTGATGGGAAGTTGATGGTTATTTCATTATCGTCTAATCCTGATCAAAGCTACGTATCTGTATAAAGAAGGCTTTCACTGAGGGCTCAGGGTTCATTTTGACTCCGATGAACCCAGAGTGCGTTTCAAGTATTTCTGACGACTGCCGTTTCTGTAAATAAAGAAGTCTTTACCAAGAAGATCGGAATTGCGCCTTTTTTTTCCTTACAAGGTATACAGCTTGTCCCAGTCTTTAAGTCAAATTTGTATGGAAGTCGGAAAAGGTACATATACTTTTAGTATTTAGCGTCAGTTGTTTGTCTTGGATGAAATATATAGCTATTATATATTTTGTATTTATATAAAACACTTCCAAATACAGTAAAACATCCTAAACACAACAATACTAACAGTACATACTATTAATAAAGTGTCTACCTTCTTTATTCAAACATTTTACCAAAAGTGTGCTTACAACTGCTCATTTGAGGAAGTATGGATTTATTTGAATACTTTCATTTCCCCAGAGCAATTTCCTCAATGAATGGAGGCGGAAAGCTTTCATGAGCGTGAAAAAAATAGTGTTTAATCTTTTATTTCTGACAGATTTTTAATGTGCTCATCCACAGTTTAAAATACATCCAATGAGGTAAGCCATCAAATTTGACCTAGATGATTAAAAAAAAGGTTTAAATGAAACAGTTGTTACACACTAGTTTTCTATCTCTCTCTGTCTTTCAATGTTATTTTTTTCTTTGTCTTAAATTTGTTCTATCTTGTTATTCAATCAGTTCTAGTGTGTTCTTCAATTAGTTTTTCCAATTAGATATAGTTTGATAGTTCATTCATTATTAGTTAAGTATGGCTTTCAATATGCCCTCCTACTGGAGGCACAAGTCTAGGGCAAGGGTTGACAAGCAACTTGAATCCTCTCAAGTATGGGTTGGAGGCTCTGTCACTATAGATCACATAGAGGATGAATGTGATTTAGAGTTTGCTGACTGTCAGTCAAGTGCTGGTGACTTTGTGGACTGTCAGTGAAGTCCTGACTTTTTCAATTACGCTGGAAACCTAGACTCAGACACTGAATTTGACCCATATTCAGAATTTTCTCTTGAATTTGGCAACATGGGCTATACAGAATGAGATTACACAAACGGCAATCAATGGCCTACTAAAAATGCTAGCACAACATCATCCAAATCTGCCATAGGATGCAAGGACATTGCTTGGGACAATTAGGTCAGAGAAGGTCGAAGTACAGAATAAGTACGCTTTTACTGTGAGGAGGCTCTAACAAATGCTTGTCGATGCTTGACAAAATGTCCCTGTTGAGTTTTCAAGGAGATCAAGAACTCAAGGCAGAGGTTGATCGGTGGTGTCATGCAGAGAGACATTCTGAGCACTACTTCCTACCCAAACTTTCTACTGCTTTTTGTGGGAGTGTTCATACTCTAAAACAAAAATCTAATAGAGGGCTATCTGGACTTTGCATATTAACTACTACATTCATTTGTTTGGACAGTTGTATAGGGAGCAGTTCCTGGCCTATAATGTCCACAATATTGTGCAGTTAGCACAAGATGTTGGAGTCCATGGGGTGCTAGATAACTTTAGTGCATTTCAATTTGAAAATTTCCTGAAAAGGCTTAAGAGGCTTCTCTGAAAACCTCCACTCAGTCAAATTGTAAGGAGACTCTCTGAGAGGCCCCCTACAAGTGAAAAAAAGGAAAAATTTTGGTTCAGGCATCAGCATATCTCAGGTCCCCTTCCCGATCATTTCATGGTGCCCTTCAATTTAAGGAAATGAAAACTGAGCGCTCCAGTCTAAAACTAGACAGGGCAAACGGTTTTGTTCATATAAAGGGTACAGTAGCTAAGGTCAAAAACATAATAACATACAGGGATGAAATATACACTTCTTTCACACACCAAGAATCCTTTTTTGACTATCTACTACCATCAGATACAGTTGGTATAAATTTGGTAGATGGTCTTTCAGAGTCACTTAATTTTTGCAAGTTTGACCAGATAGAAGGAAAGGTGTTCCTTGTGTCACATGGGACAAAGTCTGTGGCTAATTCCTCTTCTGCATGTCTATTAAATCAGACATTTAAAAAATAATTAAATAATCATCCACCTACCATCACTGGTCTAGTGAGGGTAGTTCATGTGGTTGAATACAGTCAGTGTGATAATTGGATTATTTTCCCTAGCCAGTTCTCAATCACCAATCACCGGTTTCTTTAGAAGTACCAATTGCCTACGTCTAGCTGCGGCCAAAGTGACAATTTACATCTGTGAGCAGAACTGTGGCTACAATGAGGCCATCTAGAGAAATGAATACAGGTATTTGCATACCTTTGGTGGGATGATCTGTGCTCTCTTATGCTGTACTGGGTGTGCTGGTTTTAAGGGTTTGGACCAGAATCTTACACAGTTTTACACATATTTTTCTTGTGGTTTTGAGATGCAATTGTGGTCCATTTAATAGCCAGTCATATAACACGATTAACATAATTAATTTTAACAGTACAACTTTATTCTACTGAATTAACATCCCCACTATAACCCTACATATCAACCACATTAGTAAAGGAAAGGTGGGAGCTCCCGCATTTGAAAACGTTTTAATTCCCCTACCACAACTGAGACATTCTTCGCTAGCTGAAGCTGAATGGTTACACGACACTACCCAAACGTTTGTAGTTCATAACTATCCAAAAATATAAATATGAAAATATGTCGCATGCATTCCCGTCCACTCGAAGATATGAGGTAAAATAAAGCACTAAACAATAGTCACATACTATTACTTGACTCATACTTACTTGATTCTCTTTCTTCACCTACTGCTTACTATTGTTTCAGCCACTTAGTTCAGTGAAAATAACTGTTGATGAGAGACCAATTCACTGAGTTGCTGCTTCGTTTTCCATTTCTGATTATAAGGACCGTTGATTCCCGTTGCCTTAATTGGGTTGGCGTCCATACCCAAAATCCAGCATGCGCAGGCGATCAGCCAATCAACACACACCTTTTGAAATTTCATATAAAATTGTTTAATACATACTGAGGGGGAAAATAAATGCAAAATATTGGACTGGCCTATGCCAGTCCAACAGCATAGGGCCTGGTCTTCATTGTCTTGCCACTAGCCACGTTTACATGCATTATATTTCTTTATTCTGAAGACATTTGTTCCGATTAAGATTCCAAATGAACTGTTTACATGTATGCTGAATCAATTGATCTGATAATGTGTTTACATGCCCGAAGCATGAGCAAAAAGATCTTGAATAGCACGAGTAGGCTATACAATCAAAGTTTTTTTTCCATAACTCCAAATGTGTTGTGGCGGATATTTGTATTTCTGCTACTTCTCCTGAATATGATTCTCTTGCATCTATTATATAGGAGAAGCAAAATGTAAAATAGGCTGGGTCAGAACCACTTTTTTATTTTGACTTGTAGTTTGTAATATGCAGTCTTCAAATGTTTCCAACGGTTTTTCATTTCGTCAGTATTTCTTCTGATTCCGCTTTTGTTCGTTTTTTCAAGCACCTGCTTAAACTACTCATTTTTAAAGGCTTTAGACCATCGAGGCGTTCCATAATGTTTTATTCTGTTTCCAGAAGAAAAAGTGGGTCACCCACTACATCAGGCAGTATATTCCATGGAGAGGGGTCATGGAGTAAGATGATTAACCTTCGTAAATATTTAGAATTTGATGACATCAGATTGTATGAAATCTTTTGTTACTTGAAACAAATTGCAGAAGTTAGCCAGCTGACTCACTGATCCTGCTTCGTGGAATACACCCCAGTTGTGGCCTCTACCTCCCGACCCCCTATGGCTTTGGGATAGATATGCGCTGCAACTACAGTGTTGAATTACAGCAAGAGTCACTGTAAAGTATTTCCACAGTAAAAAGGGAATCGCTTGTCAGCCGTTTTAGTGTTGTAGTGACATTGTCTTGAAAGAGATGAGTTACATTATTAATCTGTTATGCTTGTTCATTACTTGCTTGCTTTTCAAACAGTATTAGCTAGCTAACGATCTGCTTGCTTGTGTTTAGATTCCTAAATTGTAATCAGTTGTGAGGCTGCTGGATGAGCTGTATCATTCAATTCTTTTCTCTTACAGCAAACAACCCCCACAGGGGTGTAGGGAATGTTTTGGCACAGAGGGGGCGTAAATTCTCGAGTGGGCCCTTAATTTGTCTCCTCCTTTCCTCCCGTCCTTTCCTCCGTGCCCCGGAAACTGATTATGGCTGCGTTCCAATACTCAAATTCGTCATCTCCTCCTTTCCTCCAAACAAAGGATATATCAATGTTTCCTACCGCGGAAGTCTTTTCACATTTCTAGGTGACATCAATGTGCTCACGACCAGTCAGATTAAAAGACCATCCCACTGAATATTTCACCATTGAAAGTTTCTAAAACATGACAAGGGATTTACCAATACTAATGGATAAGTGCCAGAACAGTAAACAGTAATCCGGTAATTTTCAATAATGGGAAAACTTGTTTTGCATTTTCAAACATATCCACATTGATGCGATATATTCACATTTTTGAGATAGGAATGGTAATTTTACCAATGTAAAATTGAGTGAGTTTATGTTGCAGTAAGTTTAATTATTCCTTATATAAATTTTACATCATGAGCAGAATGGAAGAAACTGACATTTATATTTTAGTACATGAAAAGGGCTGGCAGCGTTAAAGAAGTGTGATTGGCTTTGGTATTCTTGGAGTCTGTTGAAATTATTACTTCATCAATAGCCGACATCGACTTTGATGTCGGGCGAATCGGATTAGCTGTTCCAATTTTCGATTCATCTCCATTTGCTGGTGGACATCTCCTCCTTTCCTCCACTCGTTTCCTCCCCTCCTTTCCTACCCCGGAAATATGCCGGAAATATGTGGAGGAAAGGAGGGGAGGAAACGAGTGGAGGAAAGGAGGAGATGGCCACCAGCAACTTTCCCCACTTTTTTTGAAACAGTTCCTTGTTCCTGATAGTCAGCTGCCAAAGCGTTTGGAAACAGTCATGATTGTTCCTTAGAGTCAGCTGTGGTCGTGCTCCAAAACAGTCTTAATTGATTCAAAGTGTCAGATAAAGGTGCAGTGTTTCGAAACAGTCTTATATGTTCTGGGGCACCAGCTGTGCCAGCATTTGAAACAATCTGTGCTTCAAAACAACACTGTTTGGAAACTGTACCACAGCTGACTCTTCCAAAAAATTATGATTTATTTCAGTTATGACTAAGTAATGATGCTTAGGAACAATTACGGCCGTTTGTAAATAGTTGGCACAGTTGATACTTTTGATATGAAAAATGAACACTGTTTGGAAACAACTCATACTATGATGCTTTGGAACAATTAAGATTTTCTGGGAAAAACATGTGGCTTTGGAATAATTAAGACTGTCTGGAAACTGTAAAGCAGCTGACTCTTAGGATTATTAAGAGTGCCTTGAAATATTGCCACATCATCTGAAACTTTGAAACAATTAAGGCTGTCTTGAAATACTGCACCATTAATTGACACTTTGAAACAATTAGAACTGTTTCGAAACATTGTCACATCACCTGACGCTTTCAAATAAATTAAGTTCAAACACTACCACAGCTGACACTTAGGAACAATTAAACACTATTGTTTACTTTATGTTGCAGTCCAGCTTTTCCTGATTGTTCACAACCAAGAGAAGAGCTTGTGTTCCAATTATAAACACAAACATTTACTTGGGCCACCTCTCGAATGCTCAGCAGGGTGTACTACAGCAGATTCACTGATTCTGGCTAACTTTGGTAATATTATACATAATTAGGCCCTTTTGTAAATGAAAATAGCTCTTAAGCAATTTATTGTGCTCAAAATAAACATGTGGGGTATTCCATGAAGCAAGCTTTGTGGAAAACCCCCCCAGCTCTCAGCCTTTTCCTTATGCTGGAAGGACCAACTCAATCTTGAGATGTTAATGTTCCTGGCAGCTTCTCCCCCAGATTAACAATAATAATAATAATAATAAATGTTTATTAAAATGTAAGTCGTTACATAAAGGAACGAAATAGCATCCCATTTTTCCCTGAGTTGCAAATAAGAGGCTCCGTTATAAGACAAATAATAAAGCAAAGGATACAAAAGTAAGCCCTGTTGTTTGCACTCGTGAAACTGCAAAGGTAACTACCAATGTCTTCCACCTTTTCAATTCCTGTGGTTTCTCCAAATGAAAATTGGCCTTCACGGAGGATGTCACCAATTTCAGGTAAATAGCCTATATTTTTTGAAAACAATATAAAGTCAAAAGCTGTATGCTATTGTACAACACCACCCTTCTTATTAATATTAAAACTGTTTGTTGTTATACACACTTCACAGTAAATACAGTTGGCAAACGGTAACTTAGCTAGTAATAGACAGATACCTATGCAAAATGTTTAGGTATTTAGCAACATTTTGGCTTCATTTGGGAAAATGTATACTTTAGCTTTAAAGTTTGTAAGGTAATGTTGTGTTTTTACATGAAACCGAAGCATTTTCCATAAATGTTCGCTTAAAACAAGACCTATCATAGTAGGATGTATGTTTGTTTTGTTTACTAACGGTAAAATTATTTTAGCTACAGCTAGTGATAATCTATTCTCAGTATTCTAAATATCCTTGTTAATCCGTTGCCTTTTATTTGAATGCTCTGAAAGTGTATTTAGTTTGGTTACCAAAGGCGCACCAGCTCCTTCTTCTTATTCTTTTTCTTCTTCAAAGAACAGTAGTTTGTGCCTTCGGCAAGCAAATTAAACAATAATAATAATAACAGGCTATTATTATTAGTTTGCTTGCTGAAGGCGCAAACTACTGTTCTTGAATCTTCACATCTTATTAGTTTTCTTGGCGAAGGTATTCTTCTAAGCTATAGGCCTACGCTTCATACTTTTTAACCTATTAAGGTTTAAAAAAAACGGCTTCCATTGACTTAACATTGGTGAAATTTTGAGCATGCTAATGTGGCTAACGTTACCTAGCAACAATTATAACGGCCACTGCTAGGCTCACTAATGGATTTCATGTATCTGAATTATATGAACTCCTTTTTAAACTAGGCATAGCAAATGTGGTCACTTGAATAACACTGGCCAGGTTGCTTGTATTTTTCTAAACTATACGATTTTACTTTAAGAAATTATACTGTAGAAGTATAATTTTTAAGATCAGTCCTACTTTTGAACTAACATAGCACAGGATGATATACTCATAATGATGCATGTTGTGATACTAGTAAAATACCATCATAGAAATAGTGAAGCCAACCCAACTTGGATGTAGTAACCTAATAGACACTCTAGGGGTCAGTCTGTCGTGGGTGTAATTCACTGCCAGACACACTAGGTGGCAGTATATTTTTTAATAAATTGATGACCATTAGCAATAAATATTGGTGTCAAGGATTAAGCTAATGCTAACAAAAGGAAAAGGAGGAGGGCCTAAGTGCTTATTCCCAGGCAACATCCACTTCAGCTACAGTAGAGCCACGCCTTCCCTCTCCGGAACCCTATGCCGGGGATCCATGAACCTGCCGCTCATTCCTGTCTCAGTGCGCCTTGGTATTTGAACTGCAGCCCGCCACCTTCTCTTCCGACCGAGCCAAGGTGGCATATATCATTACACTCCTCACTGGCCGAGCCAGGGGGTGGGGCACAGCAGTATGGGACGCCCAGTCTCCAGTCTGCTCTATCCTGGAAGCCTTCAGGGAGGAGATGAAGAAGGTTTTCGACCACTCTCGCTACGGAAGGGAGGCTGCCCGGGAGATGCTACAGATGCGACAGGGCAATAACACGGTCTCTGACTATGCTATAGACTTCCGCACTCTGGCTGCTACCAGTGGTTGGAACCAGGATGCCCAGTTTCACGTCTTCCTCCATGGGCTCTCGGATGACATTAAGGACAAGCTGATAACCCACGACCTGCCGGACAGCTTCGACACCCTTGTGGAGATGGCTATTCGCATCGACTAGCGCCTGTCCATTCATCGCTGGGAGAGGCTGGAGAGGAGACGCCTCGGCTACAGATTCTCCGGGGCCAGCGCTTCCGAGCCAAGGCAGAAGGACCGCACTCGACTGACCCCCACTGAACGCCAGCGTCGCATCAGATCCGGTGCATGCCTCCACTGTGGGAGACTTGGTCACCACCTGCCCACTAAGAAACCAGCGCTCACGAGTAGCCGGGGGATAACAGGTGAGCGTTACTCCAGTTCAGCCTGCTAACTCCCGGTCTGTGCTGTCTGCTTCTCTCCTTATCAACGGTGATTCTCGGGTCGTCTCTGTCCTTGTGGATTCGGGAGCGGAAGGGAACTTCATGGACGCCCAATTCGCCGCTCATCTCCAGTTACCCAGCACACCTCTCAAGACCCCACTGGAGGCCCTCGCCATCACCGGCGCCCCTCTAGTCTGCATCACCCATGTCACTCCCCCGCTGAGCCTGTGGCTGTCTGGAAATCATCGAGAAGAGGTAGTATTTTTCCTTATTGACTCTCCTCAAGCTTCTGTGGTTCTGGGACACCCCTGGCTTGCTAAACACAATCCCTGGGTGGACTGGGCCACCAATCGCATTTTGCAATGGAGTCCCTATTGTATGTCACACTGTCTTCGAGATGCCCCGGTACCCATGTCGCCAACCAGACCCACTGCGGAGGAGACCACTGACCTGTCTACAGTTCTGCCTGAGTATCTTGACCTGAGGGAGGTGTTCAGTAAGACCCGCGCCACTTCCCTGCCACCTCACCATCCTTATGACTGTGCCATCAATCTCCTGCCAGGTACGTCGCCTCCCAGGGGCCGCCTGTTCTCCCTCTCGCGTCCAGAAACTGAGGCGATGAACAAGTACATCCAGGAATCGCTGGCTGCGAGAATCATCAGACCCTCCTCGTCTCCTGCCGGTGCTGGATTCTTCTTCATGGCCAAGAAGGACGGCAGGTTGCGCCCCTGCATCAACTATCGGGGACTCAATGCAATCACAGTCAAGACTCGCTACCCTCTGCCACTAATGTCTTCTGCTTTCGAGTCCCTGCAGGGTGCAGTCATTTTTACTAAATTGGATCTCCACAACGCCTACCATCTGGTCCGAATACAGGAGGGAGATGAGTGGAAGACTGCGTTTAACACCCGAACAGGACATTATGAATGTTTGGTTATGCTGTTTGGACTTACTAATGCCCCAGGGGTCTTCCAGGCTCTAGTCAACGATGTGCTGCGGGATATGATCGGCCAGTTCGTCTATGTGTACCTGGACGATATCTTGATCTTCTCCCGTTCCAGTACCGAGCACTCCCAACACGTATAACGTGTGCTCCAGAGACTCCTTGAGAATCAGCTGTTTGTCAAAGCGGAGAAATGTGACTTCCATTGCAAATCTGTCTCTTTTTTGGGGTTCGTTGTTTCCACAGAGGACGTCCAGATGGATCAACGGAAGGTACGGGCGGTGGTGGAGTCGCCAAAACCTGACTCCAGACGAGAGTTACAGCGGTTCCTGGGGTTCGCAAACTTTTACAATGCTTCATCCGGAACTATGGTTCTGTAGTGGCTCCTCTCACCACGCTAACATCAGCCACCCGAAGATTCACCTGGACATCCGATGCAGAGCAAGCCTTCCGGGATCTCAAGGTGCATTTCTCCTCTGCTCCTGTTCTGATCCAGCCGGATCCGTCACGGCAGTTTGTGGTGGGGATGGATGCCTCAGATGTGGGAGTGGGGGCTGTTCTCTCTCAAGTCTCTGCAGCCGATGGCAAGTTGCACCCTTGTGCCTTTTTCTCTCACTGTCTTACCCCTACAGAGCGGAATTATGACATCGGAGACAGGGAGCTGTTGGCAGTAAAGTTTGCGCTCGAGGAATGGAGGCACTGGTTGGAGGGTTCGGAGGTTCCATTCCTGTTATGGACTGACCACAAAAACCTGGAGTACTTGCGGTCGGCTAAACGCCTCAACCCTCGTCAAGCCCGCTGGTCCTTGTTTTTCGCTCGTTTTAATTTTGTCCTCTCTTTTCATCCTGGCTCTAAGAACGGGAAACCTGATGCCTTGTCCAGGCAGTTTGCAGCCGCGGAGGAGCCCACTGAGGGGGATTCTATCCTGCCATCCCGCTGCTGGCTGGCGGCGGCACTGTGGGACATTGAAGCAGTGGTTCGCGCTGCCCATTGGGTAGGTCCTGCACCCAGTGCCTGTCCTGATAACTCGCTCTTTATTCCGCAGTCTGTTCGCTCGCAGGTCTTGCAGTGGGGGCACTCCTCCCGGTTAGCGTGACACCCAGGGGCCCGTCGCACAAAGGCTTTCATCGGCAAGAGATTCTGGTGGCCTTCCATGGATGAGGATGTCCGGGACTTTGTGGCTTCCTGATCTGTCTGTGCCCGGAACAAACCCTCCACTGCCCCTCCTGCTGGTTTGCTGCGCCCTCTGCCGGTTCCCAGGAGGCCCTGGTCACACATCGCACTGGACTTTGTGACAGGATTACCCCTGTCTGATGGTAACACAAATATTCTCACTATTGTCGACAGGTTTTCCAAGGCTGTTCACCTCCTAGCCTTACCCAAGCTACCCTCGTCGAAGGAGACAGCTGAACTTCTGATCTAGCATGTTTTTAAGTTACACGGATTACCTGTTGATGTGGTGTCAGATTGGGGACCTCAGTTTCCGTCCCATTTCTGGGGGGCTTTTTGTAAATTGCTCGGTGCTTCTGTTAGCCTCTCCTCAGGGTTTCACCCACAGTCCAATGGACAGACGAAGAGGGCCAATCAGCAGATGGAGACCGTCCTGCGGTGTCTCACCTCGCAAGAGCCGGGATCTTGGAGCCGCCAGCTGCCGTGGGTAGAGTACTCTATCAACTCCCTGCCTTCCTCTTCCATCGGACTGTCCCGGTTCCAGTGCTGCTTGGGGTACCAACTCCCGCTGTTCCCCGCCCAGGCGGAGGTGGGGGTACCTTCGGCAGTGCCGTTTGTCCGACGCTGTCACCGCACCTGGAGACGCACCAGATCAGCGTTGTTACGCGCTTCGCGCAGGATCAAGAGGACAGTGGGTAGTCGTCGCTCCAAGGCCCCTCGCTACTTGCAGGGGCAAAGGGTATGGCTCTCCACAAAGGATATCCCTCTGAGGATCGAGTCTCGGAAGCTGGCTCCTCACTTCTTCGGCCCCTTCCCAATCACTAAAGTCATCAGCCCCGCTGCTGTCCGGCTCCAACTTCCCCATTCCCTTTGTCGCATTCACCCTACCTTCCATGTGTCCCGAGTCAAGCCTGTCCATTGCAGCCCACTGTGCCCCGTGTCCAAGGCTCCTCCACCCCCCCCCCGCCTCATCGACGGGTCGGAAGCGTATACTGTTCGCCGTCTGCTGGGGCAACATCCTGAGTTGTCGGTTAGGACGCCTGGTGGCGTTCCTAGAGGGGGGGGTTCTGTCAGTATTCCTGTCTGATCTGTTTTATTGTTTCTGTTTTCTCTGTCAGTTCTGTTTGGTTGTTTCCGTGTTTTTGTTTTCTTTTACCTGTCCATGTGCTTTTGTTTTTTGACTATTCTTGTGGATTGTGTTTTTGTGCTTTTGCTGTGCCTCCTCGGTCATGACCATTGCCTGTTTTTCGATTACGATTCTGGATTTTGGACTTTGGCTTCTATTAATAAATCTCTTAAGAATAATGTCCGCATCTGCGTCCTTCCTGAGCCCTGACAATAATGGACATGTTTTTTGTCAAGCAATGTCTGTGAATTTATTTTTGTTCCATTCAGTGATGCAGGCATGTATTTTAATGCACTATTAAAGTTTGATAATTGTAAAGCAGTCTGCCTTGAGTCCATATGTATAACATAATGCAACGTGTTTCATCAGTGACCTATATATGCAGTGGTGCATCAGACAAGTGGCAAGATGAAAGCTAATTTAAAAGTTAATACTGAATTTAAGTGGATTGTGTTATGTAAGTAATATATTCAACCTAAGACGACAACAGATTGATACATCAGTTTAAAAAAATGTAACAGAAATTTTCTGTTTGTTAATCTGGCAAATGTTTATAACTGTTTATAATCAATCTGTTATATCTACCAAATCCATGTAGTATAACGTAATTCAGCACTATGTGTTGGCGTTTCAATTCAATTTTCAAATGTGCGGCCCTTCGCTTGCTTGATCTCTGTCCATGTGGCCCTCTGGAAAAAACTGTTGCCCACCTCTGACCTAGGTGAACCTTTGCTGCTCTGCGCAGACCAGCATGGCTTATTGTGTAATGCTTCCAGGTACTATACAATAAATCATTTAGCATCAGACTCAGAAGATTTTGTTTTTGTTTGTATAAGAAGTTTGTGAAGTCCTAAGGAGCATTAAAGTGTGGTGAGGGCCTCCAGCTGATTAGCCCAGGCTGGAGCCCAGGCTCCACAACTAGTTTTAAACTACAAAGCTTTAAAAAAAAAAAAAAAGGTGTCCGTTGATTTAATATTGGTATAATACTGAGCATGCTGACAAGCTAACATTAGTGACACTAAGCGATAATGATCACATGTAACGTTACTTTTAATTTAACTCATACCACTTCACCACTAGTAGTCCTGAGTAGTACCTACTTTCCGATAATTTTACGGTAGTTGACAAAAGAACATAATCCAAAGAATACAGCATGCTTGCTGGTTAGCTACCTTACCGGACTTGACATTTTGAAATTATCATGTATGTAAGTGTACAGTTAGCTCGCTAATGTTTTTGTTAGAATTCAGGTTAGCTAGCTGCTTTTCCTTTTTGCTAGCAAACAACTAATGCATACCTGTAGTGCTGACTGCACAAGTGTAACGATAAACACTGCTGTTTATATTAGTACTGCCTTGTTGCGTACAGATAATTATAACGTATTGTGTACAAGTATGCTACTATAGCCAAGCAGATATAATTAAACTGCAGTGCCGTTCAGGTATAATGATCTTAAAAGAATAATTCATGTTTTTAACAGAAAATTCTCCTGTTCTTTGACTGCTGTACCTACAAGAAGTTTCAATATACTAACAAGTAGCAGTCTTATTATATTATGATGATATAAATAAATATATATGTATATATATATATATATTACTATATAATAATACTATTATTATATAGTACTCTTATTATTAACTTCTAATAGGTAGCCTAAGGTTTTACACATACTCTAAAAAGCCTTCAGCAAGCAAACAGTTTCTTCTGGAACTGTATATCTATTTTGGATTTATAGTTTTACTGTAACATGTCTTAAAACGAGGACAGTTTAATTAAAAAATGTCATTGCTATCAATCCCTCATCACCATTAGGCCATTCATATTAATATATCTCTTAGGAGACAAAGTGAAAGCAATGCTTTATTGCTTTTAAAATATTGGAGATATTGAATAGAGTATAGATTAACTGCAAAAATATGTGAATTCAGTTCTTGTTGCTGCTACGCAATTGAAAGCTGGGCTACATTTTAACAAGTCAACATTAAAAACGTTGATACAAAATGAACAAAAAAAAGCTAGCTATATTTCTGCTTGCCATTGGGGAAGAAGATGTGGAGCCTATTCCAAAATGGAGGATTTGGGAGCATGACATCTTCTGTGGGAGGAAAGAGCATGGAGAATTTTACCACCAAATCCCAGAGCTTCGTCAAGATAGTGCCCGTTTCAAAACTTCCACTATGTTTTGTTACACTTTTCAATTAAGGATAGGACATTAACGGAAAACACTTTGGTTTAACTTAATTTAAAGCTTTACATTAGTTACCAGTGACATGAATTTATCTGTATCAGTGACCATGGCTATTCATTCACCATATGAAAATTAAAAAAAATGTTTTGGTTATAATGTTGTTAACCATGACCATTCTTACTCCAGGTAAAATTACATAAATAATAATATTTGTATAATTACTTCATATAATTTCAGGTTTCTTAGTAAGTGGAGATGCCTACAACAATTGTGTATGACTACCGGGTTGGCTTTTCTACCATTCCGTAGGAAATGTGAAAGAGGTTTGTGAGGTCATCTGGGAGGATGGTGTCTAGTGAATGAGTACATGCCCCCACCAAGAGAGGAGGATTGGAGAGCCATAGCCAAAGATTATCAGAAGCTGTGGAATTTTCCCAACTGCCTGGGTGCAATTGATGGCAAACATGTCACCATCCGGGCTCCACCCTGTAGTGGTTCCCTGTACCACAATTATAAGGGACACTTTTGGTGATGGAGGAGAGTTAGCTGCCTCCCATTTTGGCCAGGCTCTTAGCTAAGGAACCCTCAGTATCCCCAAGGACATGTCACTCCCTGATGCTGAACACCTTGGGTCGATACCAAATGTTTTTATTGGAGACGATGCCTTTCCCTTGAGGAAGAATTTGATGAGGCCCTGTTACAACCCTGGCAGTCTAGGGGTATGGGAAAGGGAACCGAACATATATACGGGATGAAAAAAATAACTGCAGTGAAACAGGTAGGGGGAACAACAGCACAATATACAAGTATGGTGAAGAGTGTTTATTACATGACAAAGTGAGGAAGGTGCATGGGTGAGAACAATATTTACAGTTTAGTATGTACAGTATATACACAAAGACACACATGACCAAGAGGTTGGAACTGTGAGTGGTGCCAAAGGAATGAAAAGAACAAAACCAAACGTATCTAGCTAAAACAAAAGCAGGCTAACTAACTACTGAAAACCAAAGCAAAACCTACCTAACTACTCTAGCTAACAAACCAAAGATACAAGGGGTGGCACTCACTTCTACCCTAGTGCGTCTCTACAACAGTATCCCACTGTGTGCGGTGTATAGGGGCCCCTATCTATGCTGTTCCTTGCCCTGGGGTGGCCAACAAAAGAGCACAACAGGAGATACACAAAAACAGGATGTCACTACACCAGAACCACACACAATACACACACAGCAGGGATAACAAAGGCAAAAGGGGAAAAAAAAAACCTGCACGAGCACACACAACCAGCAAGACATGAAGTCATCATCACTTTTCTTCACGGTGAATAAGGGGTATTTAAAAGTCACGTTGCCCTCTGATTGGTTGAGACTGTGCAGGATGTGGATGAGCGACAGCAAGGAAGGGTGAATGACGGAAAGACGAATGGCAGGGGCGAGATGATAGCAACGAGAATGACAGCAGCGGACCTCTGGGGGGGGGAGGATAGCGGCAAACTTTTGGTGGGAGAAAACTGAGAAACACGCAGCAACACAACAATAACAAACACACGGAGACGTAACACTTCCACCCACAAGAACGAACTTTACCCAACTCAAAACAAATAGAATGCACTTACCAAGATATCTGGCGCATCCTATGCTCGAGACAAAGCATCAGCTAATACATTGTCAGCGCCTTTCTTATGAACAATGTTAAGGTTATAATTTTTAACAATCAAAGCCCAGCACATCAACCGCTGGTTATGATTGTACATGCGCAAAAGGAAAATGGGTTATGGTCTGTGTACACCACGATAGGAGCAGCACTGGACCCCACATAGACTTCAAAATGCTGTAAAGCTAGCAATAAGGCTCGCGCCTCCTTCTCTCTGGTGGAATACTTCAGCTGGTGCTTGTTGAACTTACGGGAAAAGAAACAAACAGGGTGATCAATTCTGTCTGCACCTTCCTGCAGCAGAACAGCACCAGCTCCCAAGGCACTCGCGTCTACCTCCAGTTTAAACAAAAGCGCGAAGTCGGGGGCAGCAAGAACACGAGAATTATACAACAGAGCTTTCACATTCTCAAAGGCATGCTGACAGTCGGGGGACCAAACGAACGGCCTAGTAGGACTGAGTAGGCTTGTAAGAGGGGTAACCACAACAGAAAAGTTCCTGCAGAAACTACGGTAATAGCCAGCCATACCCAGGAATCTCTGCAACTCCCGTTTAGTAGTGGGTGCGAGAAAACCGGTAATGGCTATGACTTTAACTTCCACAGGGCACACCTTTCCCTGCCCAACCTGCTTACCCAAAGAAGTAACCATGGCCTTTCTGAACTGGCACTTGGTGAGATTCAGTGTCAAAGAGGCCTTAGCTAATCTTCCGAACACGGTTCTCAGGACCCACTCATGTTCGGTCCACGTACTGGAGTACACAACTAAATCATCCAAATAGGCCTTACAGTTAGGGACATTTGCCATAACAACATTTACTAACCTCTGAAAGTAGCTGGGGCATTTCGCATACCGAACGCGAATTACGAATACAGAGATCTCAGAGGCATGCGGAGTTAAGGGGACCTGCCAATAGCCTTTAAACAGGTCCAGCTTACTCACATACGTAGCTGACACAATATCGTCAATGCAATCTTCCATTCGCGGAAGTGGGTAGGAATTGGGTACAGTAACCGCATTCACTTTTCTAAAGTCGGTACAAAACCTGAAGGTACCATCTGGTTTAGGAACCAGCAAGCAGGGGGAACTCCAGGGACTAGAGCTAGGCTTGGCTAGGCGATTGTCTAAAAGATATTTTACCTCCTCTTTCATAACAGCCCGTTTCATGACATTGACACGTTATGGACGCTGTCTAACCGGCGCTGCATTATTCACGACTATGTCATGCTGTAAAACCGTGGTTTGAGTAGGTGTGCCATTAAAAAGAGACGGGTGATCCGCAATTAACTGGAGAATATCGCAACACTGCTCTTCTGGCAAGTGGTTAAGGTAGGAAGGCAGGTTGGATAAAGTCTCCGAGTTAGACAACCTAGCACACTGCTGGGGAGCGTTCCTAAGGACCAGACCATCTTCATCCTCAACAACCTCCACATGAACTGTATCAGCCACCACAGAGACTGAGGCTACAGAGACAGGTAAAATCTTCTCCTTACCAGGCAACTGAGCAGGTTCTCTAGCGTGGTACATTTTGAGCATGTTAATGTGACAAACACGGGACTGACATTTACGGTCAGGAGTTTGTATGACATAGTTACTGTCACTAAGTTTATCCTCCACAGTATATGGACTGGAAAAACGAGCAGACAGTGCAGAACCAGGAATGGGCAGCAAAACTAGGACTTGATCTCCTGGCTAAAAAGAACGAGCGACAGCGTTCTTGTCATAGCAACTTTTCATCGCACTCTGAGAGGTGGATAGCACTTCCTTAGTGACAGAGCAAGCATGATGTAAATGCTCTTTGAACTGACTAACGTAGTCCAGCACATTAGACCTGGGAGGCAAATCAGACATGAGGCGCTCTTTCAGCACTTTTAGAGGACCCCCCACAGTATGTCCAAAAACCAACTCGGCGGGACTAAACCCAAGCGATTCCTGTACTGTTTCTGTAAGGGCAAATAGAGCCATTGGAACCCCCTCGTCCCAACATTTCCCTGTATCCAAACAGTACTTACATAGGACTGACTTGAACGTCTGATGCCAGTGCTCCAGGACACCTTGTGTTTCAGGGTGATAAGCACAGGATGTGCATAAGGATATGCACATAACATATCCTCATGCACATCCTCCTGAAAAATATATCTCACAAAAACAAGCCTTGATGTCAACATCGGTAGACTCGTCAACCTGGATTGCTTACCACGGTGACACATTAATCCTCTCCAACAATTGTACCTCAATGTCCTCTGCTATTTCACCAATTCTTCTAGCTATGGTGCTAGCCAAAAGAGGAATCTGTGCTACCTTTTTAACTGCGGCCTCTCCTAAAAGTTTGCGGCAAATGTCTTTAGCAGCAGGCAGGATCAACTCTTCACCAACAGTAAAGGGCTTCTTAGCTTTAGCAATGCGGTTAGCCACTAAGAAAAATGCTCTCATTGCAGACACATTTGATGAAGTTGTGGCCTTCAAAAATTACTTCTGTCCTTCGTGTTGAAGTTTTTTTCTTTCAAAAAACTCCAAAGGCTTGTCTTTTAATGCTGGATGCTTGGTCTCTATGTGGTGAAGCAGTTTTGAAGGTTTCATGGCTTCATTGGATAGCCGGTCGCCACATATTATACAGAGCGGGCTTGACGCATGCAAATTACCTGTTGAGATGAACCCGTAATTCAAGTAGGACTCTTCGTATTTTATTTTAAATGCCCCTTTCTTTTTGTTAGTACTCTTGGAGTCTTCTGCTGTCTCATCACTGGGCCTTTCCCTCTTTTCAAAGAAGCTCCTCAGCAACATTTGTTTTTTACTTATTTTTGCTAGCTTGTGGGCTTCGAGGTGCATGAAAAAACAGCGACTGAGACAAGCATGGGAAAGAGGCGCTGACAGCATTGGTCATTTTTCAAAATAACATACCTTACGGACCAATGTAAATAAATAAATTTAAAAAAACTAATTTAATTTTTTTTTTAAATTTTAATTCTGTTTTTTTGTGGCCCGGTACTAAATGACCCACGGCCTGGCACTGGTCCGCGGCCCGGTGGTTGGGGAGCCCTGTTGTAAATGACTATTTTAGCACTTTGGTTCAGGAATGCGTTGGGCTTAAGGAGGACATTAGTTAATTGATAAACTGTGCCCCCGGAATGCGGAGCGAGGTAACCTAATCTTGCTCAATATCTACAGTGTACACCTTGGTTACTGGTATATTGTCACTGTTGTATTTTTCATTTGTTTATTGAACCTTTGCTGTCATAAAATGCTGGTGAGCTCTGTGTTAATTCCAATTAGCTGTTTCATTGTGCATGTGAGACTGTGAGAATGCCCCTTTTATTTCTTGTAGTTTTCACGGTGCACGTGGTGTTCACGATTGACAAGACAATAAAAGAAAACTGAAGCACCCGTCGAACTCCTTGCATCAATTTTATTAAACCAAGGAATGCTACACCAGTATCATCGTGTCAAAAGGAAAGTTATTTCAAAATGTCAGGTCTGGTAAGGTAACTAACCAGCAAGCATACTGTATTCTTTGGATGATGTTATTTTATCAACTTTTTTACCTTATAGTTATCAAAAAGTAGGTAGTACTCACGACTATTAGTGGTGAAGTGGCATTAGTTAAATTAAAAGTAACGTTACAAATGATCATTGTCACTTAGTGTCACTACCATCAGCTTGTTAGCATGCTCAGTATTACACAAATATTAAGTCAACGGACAGTGTTTTTTTGAAGCTTTATAGTTTAAAACAAGTATAAATCGTATAGCGTAGAAAAATACAAGCAATCTGGCCAGTATTATTCAAGTAAACAAATTTGGTATGTCTAGTATAAGAGGTAGATAATGTTTAGGACTGCAAATCCTTACCGCTGAAGTAGTATATATAATTAAGATACTGATACATTAAATCCATTAGTGAACCGAGCAGCTGTAAATAATTTTTAATAATTGTATAACTTGTTTAGTAACGTTAGCCACATTAGCATGCTCAACATTCCACCAATGGTAGTCAATGGAGGCCGGTTTTTAAAGCGTAATAGTTTAAAAAGTATTAATTGTACAGCAGAAAAATACAGTCATTTGTAGAAAAATACAAGCAAACTAATAATTTGCCTTCGGCAAGCAGACTAATAATTGGATAACAGAAACAGTGAGTACTTGAGTCCACGTTGTTCCAAAGCTTTTATTTTGTTTCAATCACAATTAGACAATGCGTTTCGAGCGGCAAGTTTCTTTGAAACTACGCAACACTCATCACTGTCACTTTGTATTCACCTGTCCAGTCACGTTGAAGAAGGTGTGGGACATACTGTGCACAGGCTGGTTGTTCTGTTTTTGCCTGTATTGATAGCGAAAAATAGTTAACAAGTTTGCAATACAGTTCATAGTAAAAGGTGATATAGTAAATGCATTTGTTGTCTTTTTTGCTGGTAAAATACTTCTGGCTTGGCACTGAGTCATGTTAGATAGCAACATAGGGTAGCTATTGCTACGTCTAATGTTAAGATCGTATCGATAGTCATGCTTGCTATGCTGATATATTTACAATAACCACCCAGCTAACACAGAACGTCGCAGCGACATTACCTTGTGACGATGTCGTGAGTTCTGATTTTTCTGATGTATACGTGACGTTGTGACGACTTTCGTAATAATGTTATTTAATAACGTCCCCTATAAGTCATTCGACAGCCTACTCAGGACTTTGCAAGCAATGTCATGGTGAGGTCGCTGGTCCCACTCCATATCCACTGTTGCTACATTCTGTTGTTCTTGCATACTGTTGTAACATGCTCAAATTGCTGTTGATGGGTACAGAATTTCAAAAATGCTTCTTTAAGAAAACCCGGTGAACTCTTTGCAGTACAATCAGGCCAGCCTATTTATACCTTAAATTGAAAGGTTTTGTTTCCACAGAGCGCCTGCTGTTACTCACAACATTCCAACAATAATAGTGGTTATTGTTTTTGCCAATCACTGGCTACATTACGATGGTTGAACACCAGTATAAGATTTACGATTATTTATACATTGATCAATGTTTGAAAAAGGTGCTGGATAAATTATAGCCTAGTTCAGTAGAAACGTTTTTGGACAATAGAATGGTTTGGAAACATTTATTGAGGGTGGTTATATACTGGTTTGGTCTGGAGTCCTAAGAGGAGCGGTGTGAGCTGTTCTCGAGGAGAAGGGCACCCCCAAAAGACTGCCAGCCCAGGACTGCAAAATCAGAGCTTAACTAACCAGTGCAAGGTCGGCGGAGCGGATGTCTGATGTGTGCAACCTGATGTATAACTGGAAGGCATAAGAGGACCATTAACCCAAGCGTTTAATTAAGTTGTCTGAAAGTCCGTTTTGTGCGGCGGTGGTGGCTGCTCCGATTCTAAAAGAATGGGAAGAAAAATTTTTAGAGAGAAAACAACAGATGGAAAAAATGTTTTTTCAGATGTTTCTGAAACCAGTGAGGTGTGATAATTCTGCCAGATTCATCTATGAACAGTGGTGAATTAGGGGAATGAGAGAGACTTGAATGGTATTGTATGTAAGATGAGAGGAATTCGTATGGGCTGACTGGGGATGCTAATTTGAAGTAAGGAATGAGACATCCTTTACCGGTTTGGTCTTGTCTCTAAAAATTTAATGATTTTGTGGTTGACTATGGTTAAATCTGATAGGCAAGGATGAACGCGAGGATCAGAAGGGGATGAAGGAGTGGTAAATTCGGAGCAGCGGAGGAAGCCAAAAAAAGCGAGGGAAAAAACAACTGTAAAGGTAATGTCTACGTGGGGGTTGAAATAACCGGAACGGAGGAGGTGAATACAACGAGTGAGGATGGGCAACATTATTGGATGTCTAATAGTTTGAACGCCTGGGCCTAGTTTCTGGAAACCCTTCAGAAGGAGTTGGATCTGGGGGTTGTGAATGAGTGGGCATTCGGAACCAAATATGAGTTTATGGAAAAATTGAATGCCGCTTAGGTATACCTTAATGGTTGATGGTTTGATGCGAAGCCGTGAATTTGCATAGGTAATGAATGAGGAGTATGTGAGTAGGTCAAAGATGGAAAAGGGAGGTTGAGGTGGGCGTGGAATGACTGATAACATTTCCAAGCTGTGTGGTAAGACTGTAAGGTACGGGGGGATAGGGCTAGCAAAATTGAGTCGAGGGTGCGTAGGTGCAGGTGACGGAGAGGATGAGTCACGGGAACGTTAACTGAGAATAAGGAGGAACTGGAACTGGGGTCTTGACTGCACCTGGAGCCAGTCTGAAGAAATTCTGTAATTGAAAATGAGAGAGACTGTCAGCAATTTCGTTATGGTGACCAGGAACGTGAGCAGCACGGACAAGGAACTGATTACAAACAGAAACCCAGGTGAGACGGCGGAGGAGTGGCATGATCGTATTGGAACGGGAACGCCCTTTGTTATTGGCGTGGACTGTGGCCAGATTATTAGAATGGATCAGAACAGTTTTCTGCTTTCTGCGACCACCGGGTATAGTTTGAACAGGGTGGAGGAAGCGTCGGACGGAGGCAGGGAGGACAATTTATACCGGCCAAGATGCTGAAAAGTTTTTCCTCGTAGTCGGGAGGGAGTTGCTGACACAGAGTCGTGCGTGACGGAGAGGCCTTTTCGCCGCATAAATCTGAAACACCACGATGGTCCACCTTTAAAGTTTTCGATTTTCATTTCGCTGGCAAATGCCCTGGCTTTCAGTCGGATCTGAATGGTGGAAACACCGCGGCCGCCTGCTCTTTGTGTGTTCACCCAATCTTCAAGAAAGTTTTCAAGTTCGCGCCACCTGCTATGATTACCTCTACAAGCTTTTGTCGTCTTGTTACACTGACTCAGTTCTTCCTGCTGACGTCTCCACCGCCTCACCATGGATTCATTGATGCCAAGATTATGTGCAGCAGCTGTATTTCCTTCATTAATAGCCAGATCGATCGCCTTTAATTGAAAAACTGCATCATATACCTTTCTTCGAGAGTTTTCCATGTTGAGGGTGAGTAAAATGACAGATTTTCTATCTTTTAGTCGTGCTAGTGTGTTTGATTCATGATACAATTTTATTCGATGACTGTGAACTGTTCCTTAATCTGGTCAAATGATACGAGGCAAAATGCTTTTGGCGGCAAAAAAAAAAACAACACACAACATATATTAGCCGCACCGTAGTATAGGCCGCAGTGCTCAAAGCATGGGAAAAAAGTAGCGACTTATAGTCTGGAATCTACGGTAAAACTTTTCACACCACCGAACGCCGAACAGGTGCCAATAACCGGAGTCTAGAGGCATAACTTTGAAAGCTGATGTGATGTCTGCTTTAGCGAGCCATGCACCCCTACCAGCATGTTTGATTAGTTTTATCGCATCATCAATCATGGAGTAGGACAACAAAAATTCTTCGGAAGGGATCAGACTATTGATGTTCGGGATAGCACAATCATGCGGAGCGGACAGGTCAGTTATGAGTCTTTTCTTCCCAGAATATTTCCTGGTAGCGATGCCTATGGGACTGACCCGAAACACTGAGAAAGGGGGGGAATCAAAAGGGCCTATCATAAACCCTGATTCGACTTCTTTGGCTAACAAAGAATCCACTACGGTGGGTTCGGCGTTGGCAGACTGAAGGTTATTACAAATAACAGAATGGGCAGGTAGTAAGACCAAGCCGGGGGAGAAACCATTCGAAAGACCGGTCAGGAGGTATGAAACAAAAGAGGGATCAGGGTGAGTACTGAGTTCATGTTGGAGTCTGGGGATGTTAACCGGTGTGGACAAATGTTTTAATAGTAATAATAGGCATGCGATAAGTGGATGGGCGCCCGCACAGGAACTGCAAGCATGGAGAAGCCTACAGTCTCATCTCATCTCAAGGATTCATTAAAATTATTACATAGCTCCCTTCCCCTGGTTACAACAACGGGACGGCCCTGCACATTGGACTTCCCGGGTACGGGAAATACTTCCAGCGCAGGCGCCGTAGAGGCAAGGTGCTTGTTGGGAAACGTAGTTGTGGAAGTGGGCATGGAGAGGGAAACCAAGGAACACAGACGGGCTGAATGTTCGGTTGAGTTGCAGACATGGCACGCTGCTGCCCTTACACTGAGGAAAACTCTTCAGTACAGATCAGTGTCCAAGACTCCCCAGTACTAACAAACATTAAATTTGGCAATTTTGGCGGCGCACTTAGCTGAAAATATGCGGTGATAAGTATAAAAATGTGAACTGCCGAAGCGGACGGCTAAATCCGCAACAATAGCCAGATAATCATTTAATTCCCTGCGGCGGTTGGGAAAAACCAAACAGATTACGTCCGTGTAGCGGCTGACGGCCAAACAAAATTCGGGAAATGTGAGGATCTTTAAGGAGGAGGAACTAGCAGCCTTAAGGGATACAGTAAAACCGTCACACTCCAATACCCTGTCTTCGGAAGGTGTAGGTGGAGAGAGTAGAGAAGCTAGGCAGACATCCACACCTTGGAGAATCTAGGACCGTATAGTAGCCAAAACAGGAGTAGGCTCATACAAAGGGGCGGTCTGGGGGGGCGGCATGGAGGCTGCAGTGAAGAGACTATATGCTTGGACACAAGGGGCTGCGGGTTGAAGGGGCATGGAGGAGGTGGCGGCAGTAGCAAACGCAGGAGCAGGTTGAAGCCCACTAGCTCCTGCATGGACAGTGGCAGTGGAGTAATAGGAGTGCTCTGGCCGTTCGTTGAGAGGGTGCACGTAGGGCGCTGAGTGGAGCCCGCCAACTCCAGCCGGAACGATGGCAGAGGGCAATGAGGAAGGGGGATATACCGAGCCCACGGAAGCGTGCTAGGGCGGAACAACAGCCGGTGGCACGGGCACCGGGGGAAGTCCGCCTGCTCCAGCTAGGGCAGCAGCAGGGGTTGGGGGGGGAGGGGCGGTGCCGGTCCGTGGGAGCGTGCCAGGGTAGGACATCTGGCTGTATGGAAGCTAGATGGAGCCCACTGGCTCCAGCTTGGACGGCGGCAGCTGGCGGGGGGAGGGGGGCTGGACCGAAGCCCTGGGAGCGTGCAATGGCAGAACGACAGCTGATGACATGGGTGCCAGGTGAAGTCCACTAGCTCCCCGAAGAACATCGGCAGCGGGGAGAGAGGAGTGTGGTGCCGGGTCCCTAGGAACGTGCAGTAGCGAGACAGCCGGTGCGTCGAGTGGCACCTGGAGCTCGCCAACTCTGGAGGGGCCGGCGACACCGGGGAGGTTGGAGGGAAACACTACCGGGTCGCTGGAAGCGTACATCTGTCGGAGCCCTCCGGCTCCTGCTCGGACATTGGCAGTGGAGAGAGGGGGAGGAAGGGGAGAAGGAGCGTTAGCATGAGCTATCGTGGCGCTGGTATTAGCAACAGGCATTGCTAAAAACTGTCCAAGGCACCAGCACAGGTCGTCTGGGGGAAGAGCAACGTCATCAAGTCCTCCCCGGACGTAAGCAGGAACAGCCAGGTCCCCTGAGCTAAGGGAGTCATGGTAGAGGCGAAACAACACGGCTTTTCATGTGTTACGAGGGAAATACACACTGCGCTCCTTCAGAGCTTGCCGAAGGCGAACAACAGTCCATTTAGGAGAGGGAGGGGGGACCAGGCTCGTTTCATCGGCGTCAGTGCGGCGAACAGCCCACCGGGAGCGGACAGGAGCAGTAGCCCGGCCGCGGGGGCGCCGTCTCGGAAGACTGGAGGTGGTTGAGGAGGAGGGAGGTGACTACCGAGAAACAGCTTGGGATCTCAGTGGGTGTAGGTTGTGCCAGCGAGTCGGAGAGCGACCTCGGACCGGAGATGAAGCTGGGGCGATCGGACTCTCCGGGGAAGCCACCAGACCCGGGGATGCTGATGATCTAGAATCTGGAACGTAGGACAGGTCATCGTCAGACGCGTGGAGCTGTAGTTCCATGACGTGAAATTGAGGCGAATACCCATGAGTACAGCAGTTTGGGCAACAGCAACAAACTGGAATACCAGAGATGCAGAGCACGATGGGAAATGAGGTACGAGGCGCTTTCATACTTGTGGGGAGACTGGGAATGGTTGAAAGGGGTTGTCCGAAAACGATTCTCCCGAACTTTGTTTTACCAAAACTCCATTAAGTGCCACAGTACAAACCATGGTAGTATTAGGTTGTAACATCAAATCATAGTAACTATGAAGTACCATATTAAAACCACAGGAGTATCACAGCGTAACATGAAATAGTTACTATCATGGTTTTACTATGGCTCATTATGGTATTATTGTTCTGAGAATGACAATCATTGAGTATGGTTTATATTTAAAAAAAAATGATAATTTGCAGCCAATTCTATGTATGGATTTCATTCTTAGTATTGTAATACAAGGTCTTTTGCCATAGGTTTACTTTCTGCAGCAGTGACATCTGGCCCGTTTCAACAACTTGACTAAAGGAGAGAGTATACACACATGTAATTACTGCTCCATTAATACAATACTCAAACATAAAATACATATGTAATCTCTTTCATCTTGGAGCGTACACTTACCCCTGACAGAGCCTGAAAGAGGCTGCGTGGCAAAGAAGCTGTTGCAGCACCATCTTGGGACAAGGTAACTCAGTGTATTTTCCAAACATAAAGCTGCAATCACATACAGACATCAAAATAGAGGTTCATTCACCATGACTACATGAATTTGTATCTCCCTAAAGAAGAATACAGGTATATGCACTGACACAAACAAAGAAGGATTTCTGTGGTAAAAGGTTACTTTAGCTTCATTATTATTAATTGATTACAAATGTCCAAGACTGTATAGCATTTTGAAATACCTTTGGTTAGGCAGGGAGGAACTGATTGAAATGGACTTGCTGGACGAACACCTGTCCTACAGAAGAGGCATGATAAATAAGGGCCATTACACACATAACAATCCTTTAGAAAACATGATTGGACAATCATCCACATACATAGAATGAGGATGGGAAAAGGACAGTCATAAAAAATACAGTACACTACAGAAAATCAGTTTGAGTTTTTGAAACCTACATCATACACAGGACAGTGCTGAGAATGCATGTGAACATTATATTTGTTACATCAACAGTCTGCGTGGAATACAAATATTTCTACATGTTTGTAACATATTCCCTGTACTTGTTTTAAACACACAGCACAAGATTAGACAACATTAATGGCATGAAACATCAGGCCTACAACGTAGATTGTCCAACGTAGAACGTACAATGCACAGCAGTGCAATCCTGTAAATAAAATCATCTAAAAAAATAACAGGTACATCATAGGCATCTCACAGTTACAGTGCAACTTTCTGTAGCGTCCTGAATAGTTACTGTAACTAAAATCACTGTTTCAAACTACTCAGTGCTCTGTTCTCACTTACCCGATAACGTTAGTTTTTTACATCAGACCACTCACTGTATTTCATGGCTTATTCATATTGGGAACAGAATCCTAACTAATTCAACCCACAAAAAAAAGATGGCATGCAGCTGGATTAACACCACCACTGAATAGTTAACACCTACCTTGACAGTGACTTGATTGAACGAGCGACTGATTGCACGGGCCGTCTCATGGGTGGCTTAGCTACCTATTCATATTTCATGAATAAACGTTAATTTTGGAAGTTGTTGGTGGTTTTGAGAGAGAGAGATAAACATAGACATTTAGCATAAGCATTTGACATTTTATTAATATTAGTTTTATAGTGATATTTAGTAGCTTAATATATTAGTGTTTTTATGTAGTTTTTCTTAACTTTAGTGTTTCAGTATAGGCTTTAGTATATGATTTTGATAGCTTAGCATTGTATTTAACTTTAATGTTAGTGTTTAGTGTGTTCAGTAATATTAATGGTCATTTTATTAGAGTTTAGTACTATTATAGTCATTTTACAGTGTGTAACTTTAATATTAGTGTTAATATTAGTCATTTTATAGTTTTTAATCTTAATATTAGTGTTTAGTAATATTAGTGGTTTTGTAGTGTTTAATGTTAGTGTCTAGTTTTATAGTGTTAATAGTGTTTTACAGGATTGTATAGGATTTTGTTTAATAGAGTTAGTGGTAGCGTCACTTGACCAATAACTACCCTAATTAAGATGGACAATTTCCCCCTGAAGATTACATAAGGTGAGTAACTGGTGTATGCAGCCATACATACAGTTAATGTTAAGTATCTGTGGTTAATGCGAGTACATCACTTTCTGTAAGTACGCGGAACTTAGTTAACTTAGTGTAAGTTAGCTATCCCTATGTTTCTCCTATTTGCTAAAGTCAACTTTCCTCATGTAATGACCAGTAGAATTGTGAACCCTCAGACCTAACGGCTAAAATCAAAATCCGTTGCGCAAGCAAGTTAACTAGCAAGGTGGCTGTAAATGTTAACTTACTCATCCATATCCTCACACAATAATTTCCCCAAATGGAAATTACTTCGCTCCTAACAGTTATGCACAGGAAGTCCGAAAACCCAAAAAGTTGGTAAAATCCCGCGAGACACTCGTTCGCATCTTTTCCCTGGAACAAGGAAGTTGGTGAGCAGCCAAACAAACATTTCAGGCGAGTACACATCACCGTACATCAATGACCATTATCCTGCCTTTACACGTATCGCGACTACTTTGTTGTATATACAGACTCCCGCTCAAGCACAGTTGGTAACGCTAGTTTACAATGTACGCTAAACAAAGATTAGGTGCCGTAAATATATGTCAAATGCCACCTTTACATACAAACTTAGACATATCACCTACCCTTTTGTCTTGCAGGTGCTGACAACCAGTAACAAAAAGCAAGGAAAACCATACCATTTACAGTGTCTTTTAAACGATGCACTCAATAAAACTCAACATGCTAAACGTGTTTGTTTCGGCATAATTGTACACATGCTCTGATGGTAAAACAAAAGGGGAACAGAGAATTCATTCAGTGTCAGGTGGCAATGGCCATGAAAATTGGACTCTGTTACGATTTCTCCCTCTTCTCATTGGAAAGAGCATACCAGAACAAGAACCTGCATGAGAAATACTTATGGACCTCAAAGAAATTGTTGTCTCATCTGTTTTTTCAGAGGAAATATTGCACTACTTGGAAATCAAGTTGTCTGATCACAGAAGGCTGCTCACAGACACTTTTCCTGATTTTAGCTTGCGCCCAAAGAACCACTTTGCTGAACATTATCCTTACCTTCTATGCTGCTTTGATCCATTGGTGGAATTATGGACAATGAGATTTTAATCAAAATATAGCTTTTTCAAGAAGACTGTGCATGA